>OZ057412.1:200339491-201539491 GCA_964056705.1 Troilus luridus
AACCTGTGAAAGGCAGACGGCCGCCAACATTATTTGGTCCTCCGGGCCGGATCGCTGCAGGTTAGGAGTTTAAAAAAAAATCAAATTGAAGTATAATAGATATAAGTAAATTATTATTATTAAAATTATAGTTGTTCAAACCGGAAAATGTTTAAGGATTTCCATTGTTTATGTATCTTGTTTGGGATTATTACAAACCAAGCTCATTACCTCAAGGGGTATTACACAGCCTCAGGGTCATATTTCAAAAGAATTAACCATGTTTACGTATCTAATTTACGACTAGATACTCTTCACTATAAGTCTTCAAATTAAAGTTATTAAAACCAATTGACAATTTTAAATGTTGAGTTAATAGTAGTTTTTCTTTATATACTTAAAATTTTTTTGATTGTCTACTGTAATAGTAGTTTAATATCATTAATTCATATTTCTTTATTTTCACTTCTAATGCTATTCCATATTGAATCAAGTATTGTAGTTGTTTACATTACTGCATAAATCTTTAGATTGTATTGATGGCCTATAAAGTTACACTTAAGAATGGTTTTATTAGTCCTTTAAAAATAATATTCAAAATATTTCTATATATATTATAGCTGAAATTCTTTTATTTACTGTATTTGTATTTCTTATCCACTTACTAGAACTTGGTGATGACTTATAAGTTTCTAGTTAAAAAATTGTATTTCAATCCTGAAAAACATCCCTAAAGTTCTTAATACACATTGTTAAAAATATTCCATGTGGAACCCATTAATAGAGTTTTAATCCGTTTGTATATTTGCTTCACCATTGTTACCATGTAGTGAAGCATAAATTTCTAATTAAGAATACTTCCTAAGTTCTTTAAAATATTCAAAGGTTTTCTAATAATATTTTAGTTGAAAGTCTGTCAGATTCTTGATATACATTGCTAATTTTGTTTTCATGTAGAAGCAAGTAATGTATATTCACTTATGTATTTTCATCATCCTTTGAGAATCTATTGATGACATTCTATTGTTTTTATTCCATTAAAATATTCTAAATATTTTTTATAGTAATACTTTAATTCACATTCTCTCTGTTTTTTAAATTCATTGATAATATTATCTCATGTAAAACCGAGTAAGGTAGTTTTATTTAGCTATATATTTTCTCCACCGTACTAGAATGTACTGGTGACTCCTTAATTTCGAATTAAGAATAGTTTTTTTTATCCTTACAATTATTCAGAATATTTAATATAATAATATGTTAATTGGCATTCTTTCATTTCATGTCCAAGTGAAAATGCATAAGTTATTTCCTAAAGGGACAATTAATGTAATCTTATTTTCGTTTATGTATTGGCTTCAACTAACAGAATGCAGTGGTCACTTATAAATTTCTTGTTATAAATAGTTTCGGATCTTTAAATTATTCAAAATCTTTTCATTATTGTGTTAGTTAAGATTCTTTATATTCATTGATAATGCCATTTCGTAAAGAGCCATTTAATGTATTTTCTTTCCTTTTATATAGCATCAAATTGTGAAAATATATTAATAATTTATAAATTTCTATTTGAATAGTTTTAATATTTAAAAATATCCAATATATTTTTTATAATAATATTTTTGTTGCCATTATTTTCAGGTTCTTAATACTTATTGATATTGTTATCTCTCTAAAGAACCAATTAGCCAAGTTATTTCGTTTATATAGCTGCATACCTTATATGAATATATTGATGACTTAATTTTTTCCTGCTAGATATAGTTTTCTTGTTTATAAAAATCTTTACAATATTCCATGAAATAGTATTTTAGTTGACCTTGATAGTGTTTCAGGTTCTTATTATTCATTAATATTATTTTTCCTGAGGAACCAATGCGTGTAGTTATTCATTTAACAAGTTGCACAATTTTTAGAATGTATTGATCACTTACAAATTTCTTGTTAAGAACAACTTTTACTCGCTGAAATTATTCAAAATATTTTAATGTTAGTTTAGTATATTTTACATGCTTCCTGGTTCTTGGTATTCCTTTCTAATGTCATTTCATGTAGAAACTATAAATGTTATAGTTATAGTTATTATAATTGTTATAACCTATATATGTTCATTCATTTAGATATGCTTCATCACTTAGAACATATTTATGTCTTCTATTTTTTTCTTGTTAAGAATAATTTTAATCCAAAAAAATAGCCATGCTATTTTTGTAATATTTTAGTCTACATCCTTTTCAGGTTCTTGATATTCCTTGTCAATGTTATTTCATGCAGAACCTAAAAATGTAATTTTCATTCATTCACATTTATCTCACCATTAATATATCATTCATCATCAACATTTTAGAACATGATGTCTTCTAACTTTCTTTATAAAAATAATTGTTGTTAATTCATTATTTACATTATTTCAGGTTCTTGATATTCCTTATTTATTTTATTTCATGTAAAGCCTATAAACTTATTCTTCATTCATTTATATTTGTATCACCATTTATATTTATGTATCATCATGCATCATGTATTTTTTAGAGCATATCCATGTCTTCTACTTTTCTTGCTAGGTACAGTTGGTGTTAGTCCATAAAAATATTGTCAACTATTATTGAATTTGAAATCCTCTCAGGATCTTTATCTACATTGATGGTTGTACCTCATGTAAAGTCAGTTAATATAACTTTTTTCATTTTGATATTTGCATAACCTTTTAGAATTTATTGATAGATTATAAATTGCTAGTTAAGGTCAATTTTTTAGTTTTTAAAAGAACATTCAAATATTTCTAACATAATCTTAATTTACAATCTTATATGTACATTTTTAACGAACATTCGTTCATGTATTTCAATCACCTTGTTTATATTCATTGTAAATGTCTTTATCGTTTGGACTAATTAAGGCACTTTCACTCGTTTATATGGTTGCGTCAACCCATTTGAATGTATATGATTTTTATTTCCCTCGTTAATATTAATTTTTTATTTCTCTAACTTTAAAATATTGTGTTACATGCAAACCCATCGCATTATCATTCAACCCTTATCAACTAAAATGCTTGGGCAACACCTCTTGTGGGCCATCTCTTCTTAAATTTTTGGGGCAATCCCACACCAGCGCAACCCTGCGCATTCTCCTCCATGAGGACGTATCCGTCGGCACCGAGTGCCACAGAGAGAAGACAGATGATAGGTACCGGGAATGGTGCCCAGCATGTTACGCATACCATCCTTTCTCACTTATTTCCGCAGTATCTCCAGGGTGGGCGGGCGAAACGACATTATGGCCCAGCCGGGATTAAAAGTTTACAATCCATGAAAACTTTGGTGGGCGGTATGTCGACGCCGACACCTTAATGTTGAATTTAATTTATTTTTTTTTTGGTCCTCTATGCTCTTAAAATGGTCGGCCTGGGCACTCGTATGTTATCGCATACGTCACGTGCCCGGTGCCGATAAGTCAGTCAGTTACGAGAGCTAGTGAAGTGTGGTCAGGGGGAAGTAGTCGCTCAGTATTGCTCAGTGCAATCGCTGCTTCCTTCCTCAGCCTCTTCTCGCCTCGTATTAGCACGATGCTACGTTTATTTTGCACCCCTGTACCATGTACCAAAAAGGGGGTACGAAAGAGGCGAGAAGAGGACACACTTCACTAGCGCTGGCTCCACATTAGGTAATTACATTAATTTCATAGTCATAATAACATTTTATTATTTTTATTATAAATAAAAGATTCACGTTTGTTTTACTCTTAATATATTCATTTTCTTTTAAATACCCTAACCTGCTGGCACCGGCCAAATCAAACATTTTTACTTCGACGGTCCGTGCTCAACCTTTCAACCTGTGAAAGGCAGACGGCCGCCAACAAATACCAATCCAGTTATTGTATCCCAAAGCCTCCAATCCCATATGACTGATCTTGAAGAATGGTGCCAGAACTGGAGAATTAAAATAAATTCTCAAAAATCCCATCAAATCACTTTTACCTTACGTCGTAAACCAATGACTTCCTGCCCTTCAGTATCCTTTAATAATATCCCACTTGTGCCTGTAGAACAGATCCGATACTTAGGGTTGCATCTCGACAAACGATTAACCTGGAATCCTCATACAAGACTGAAAAGACAAGAAACCGCTCGACGTTTCAGGCTTCTTCAACACTTACTAGACAAACGCTCTAACCTCCCAATCAATTACAAAAGACTCATCTACATGACCATCATACGACCTATTTGGACTTACGGAGTAGAGCTTCGGGGCTCCACTAAGCCATCGAATTCCTCTCGCATCCAATCCCTACAATCCAAAATCCTTCGTAAAATCCTCAACGCTCCTTATTTTGTTAAGAATATAGTCATCCATAACGACCTTAATGCCCCATTTGTTGCTGATTTGGCCCGAACCTGGTATCTATCCTTTCATAACAAACTTCATTTCCACTCAAAGCCTCTAGTTTCAAACCTAGCTTCCTCTTCAATTCCCGATGATCCTCCGAGGCGTCTGAGAAGAAGATGGCCACGTGACCTTCTTAGTTGAACCTGCGACTTGAGTACTACCAGTGGGTAGTTTCTCTACTTGTCATTATATCATGTCATTATGTATCACTCAGCCAATTTACTTGTTATATTACTGTAATATAGTTGTAAATATCAATAAATAAATAATAAAAAAATAATAAAATTTTTTTTTATGTATAATAAAACCGCCAGATTTTTTTTTTATCAATGTGTCCCACTTTTAACCGTACTCTTACTTCTATAACTTTAATAGAGTGGCAATTTTTTAAAGATAATAAGTGAAAGGTGAAGTAGCAAATTTAATTAGTGAAGTAAGACAATTGAAGACAAGTGAAGAGAGGTGTTCACTTCAATTCCAAACAGCTAAGAGACCTCGCACTGCCAATACGCCTCTACATATATTCACTGTATATTAATTCTGTGGTAGATAGATAGATACCTTAATGGCTTTCAGGGATGATAAAGTTTGATGAAATAAGTGCTAATAGACTAATTAAATCAAGGAGATGTGGAGAATATTTTTTCTATTTTATATTCAATTAAGCTTAAATAAAAAAAAAATGTAGTAAACAGTACCACTGAAACCCAAGAAGGACTCATTATATAAAAATTGTGCCTATTCGTAAGCAAAAGGTTTCTTGGATAAGCAAATCTAAAACACTAACGGCGCTTTGATAATTTTATAACACAATAATAATGAGTTAAAGTTGAATTTGGAGAAACCTAGGCAATAGTAATAGGTTATTACTCTATTACCCTTATACCAACTTTGTATATTTACAATAAACCAAGGCAATAGTACTTCCTTAAAAATATTCTCCATAATCCAACTTTCCTTCTAAATAATAATCCTATCAAATTCTACCCAACCGTCAAAAACCTTGGAATTATTTTTGACCAAACCCTCTCCTGGAAAAAATATTTCTGAAATTTCCCGCCGTACCTTCTCCACCTTAAAGCGCCTGAATCACATTCGTCGCCTGTTCCCTTTTGAAACCCGTAGATTCCTAGTTACTGGGATCCCGAGAGACGCCCGTAGCACCCGATATTACGAAGAGTTGAAGTGGCTCTCCTTCAACCCTTCCTAGCATCCTTTCTTTACCAAGTTATCCAATCCCGCCGACCATCTCACATCTTCGATCTCCTTAAATTCAAAACCTCGGTCCACTCCCGTAACACCCGTTTTCGGCTCTCAGTCCTATATACAGCATCCCACCGAACAACTGCTTTTGATAGAGCTTTCCTTATCCGATCCTCACACCTTCCTCCACTCGTCGTTCCAATAATCTTTGAACATTCAAATCCCGTATATTCAACCACCCAATATCCTTGCAATTCCCAAAAAATCGAAAATAACATACTTAGTTTTAATATTAAAATTTTCTACCTGATAAATGAAAAATGTGTTTTTATTTATATATAAGTGCTTTATGTTTATAACATTGACGCTTCACTTAGTTAGATATTATTTAAAACAAGTTATCTTAGTTAATATCGTTTGTATTTTTGTATTGTTCGGGACCGAATCGCATTATTTTTTTTAATTAGGTCACATTAAAATTTTGTTTAATGTTTACATTTATGTTTGTTTATATCAGGTTACATTTATATGTATTTAGTGAAAGGTCTTTTAATTTAATAATAAGGTAATAACAACCGTAATAGGAAGGAAGAATGGAGGATTAGAGTCCATGTTTATCGTCAACAACAACAACGTCCTGTTACAACTCTGGGACTATGACCAGTTCAGTCCTAACAGCCGGCCGGCTCGATACCTTCTCATCGCTCAGACGAGCATTTTTTCATCGCTCAGACGAGCACTTTTTTTCATCGCTCAGACGAGCACCTTCTTCATCGCTCAGCCGAGCACCTTTTTCATCAGCAATAATGAATTTTGCAATTCAGACACGGAAGCTTGAAGATTGACTTCATACGGAAGCTACATCTGCCTGGGTTCGTACGAATTGTATTAAGGTTTTATGCGCATAAAATAAAATAAAATAAAATTGGACAAGTTTAAAAATGTTTATAGTTTTAATTTTTCTTTAGTATAAAATTTTCTTTCTTTCATTTATGAAGTGTTTTTTTTTATTTTAACGGAAGTTCAACAATATACAAAAAACTAAGTGTTAGAAATTACAGTTGTATAATTTTAATTATGTATTTGGTGCAACAATCACCAATTAAAATGTATCACCTTTTATTGTCCAAACATCGCACTCCGGCGCAGTCCAGTTAAAATAAAATTTATTTTTATTTTAATTTTTTTTTTTATTAATCATCCCTTTCCCAGTTGATAACGTTGAGACAGATTGGGTGATAAAACAATTTGGTCCTCCGAGGTCGGATTGCGGTGGTGTGACAAAAAGGTTATACTATAAGTTATTTATTTAATATTTTTATTTTTTTATTAGGTTATGATTGTAATATTTTCAACAACAAAATTCTAGTTCGCGTGGGCTCGAACATTCTGTTCATTCACAGTATTCTCTGAATCATAATTTTACCTTCGTATTAACGTGAGAATTTTTTCGAATTGAACCTTCCAATAATAATTTTTTTTTATCTTTTTCCTTCTCTTTTTTTCTTCAACATGGCTACTGAGAAAGATATTGAAAAACATTTGGAGTATTTAAAGTCGCAGTTATCAACGCTTCAAGCCAGAATCAAGGGAGTGACAGACCAAGGAAGACGGGTTGCCACCGATGCTTCACACAAACCACTTTTTTACGCCATGTATGATGATTTAACTTCCCTTCGGCTACAAATGGATCAAACCCAAGAAGAAATTACACAAATGTATTTTCAAGGAGGTCGTGAAAAAGAATATCCCGATGAAAACGAGAAAGCAAGAAAGGAAAATTCCGACCGTTATTATTATGAATGTAAAATGTTGTACAAACGTCTAACTGAGGAAGATGCCAAAACAACACGAAGTGGTTCGGCAGACCAATCGGTAAATGCAACTGCCTCATTAAATGACTCCAGAAATCCACGAGGGCGTTTGCCCAAAATTAATCTCCCAATTTTCAATGGAAATCCCATTGATTGGCCTCACTACCGCGATACCTATGAAGTTCTAGTTCACAAGGATGACGGTTTAGATAAAATTGAAAAATTTCATTACCTGAATTCGACTCTAAGAGATGATGCTCTAAATCTTATTAAAAATCTCCCAATTCAGGAGCTGAATTATGACTTGGCTTGGGAAAGGCTTATTACTCGATACAATAATAAACGCATTTTAGCCTCTCTTTATGTTCAACGGTTATTAGCATTCAAGCCAATAACTGGATCACCGACGTTATCGTCCTTAAGGCATTTCTTGGATTGCATGGTGGATAATGTAACACAATTTCAGCAGCTACACCTGGCGGATGAAACTGGATTTATTCTATTCAGCTTAGCCATGCGGTGTTTGGATGCATCAACTAAAAGAGCTTTCGAACAAAAGCATATTGACGTCGAGTTCCCTACCTTTGACCAACTTACAAAGTTTGTGACTCAGCAATGTAAAGTTCTGGAATTATCTTCATGCCTATCCGAAGATAATAAAATTCAAGAAAATACCAACCGCAAGCCCAAAGGACATTCATTTATCGTTTCAACGCAACCATATTCTCAACAGAATAAACAATTACGTACTTGTTTTTTATGCAAACAAAACCATTATTTAACGAGCTGCCCTCGTTTCAAGGCAATGACTGCCAAAGAACGGTTTGAATCAATAAAGAATTACCCAGGTTGTCGCTATCATCTCACCTTGACTCATTCAACTCAAGAGTGTAAAAACAAAACATGTTGTGCATTTTGTCAAAAATCTCACAATTCACTGCTGCATTTCCCGAGCCGAAATAACCAATTTAATAGCCAAGCAAATGATGCCATAACACCTGTGGCCAATCAAAATCCACCTGAAACATGTTCTTCAGTAATGACACATGCTTGCCAAGACAACAATGACATATTGCTAAGTACGGCTATCGTGCATTTACAGGATAATAAGTCGTTGTTTAAACCAATTCGCATCCTCCTAGATTCCGGGTCACAGTGTACATTGATCACCCAATCATGTGCCAATGCTTTTCATCTCCATATTGAGAAAGTTAAAAGAAATCTTTCAGGAGTGGGACAACATCTAACGGAGGGAATAGGAACAGCTCGTTGCATATTAAAGCCAAGAAACAGGCACGGTCCTTTATTATCCACGCAAGCAACTGTTGTGCCGAATATTACTGGTAAATTGCCAACGAGTCAAGTACCCCGTAGGGTCCAACAGAAAATCGCATCATATGCTTTAGCGGATCCTAATTTCTTTGAGCCTCGAGAAATTGACATTTTATTGGGAGCTGATTTGTTTTGGAAAATTCTTCGGAATGGAGTAAGACGAATCGAAGGTGAGGAAGCCACGTTAATGAACACCGTATTCGGATGGGTGGTTTTAGGACGAATTCACAATGTTGAACCTAGCTACTCAGCTTCGTTACATATTTTATCCACATCAACCATTGACAACTTAATCGAAAAATTTTGGGAACTGGAAGAACCCGCTTCTCCAAATATTCCATCGAATCCTGAGGATGTCGCGTGCGAAACTCATTTTGACCAAACACATTATAGATTACCATCTGGACGATATGGGGTTCGGTTACCTTTTAAAGGTACACCACCTGATTTGCGTGATGGCAACCAACAGGCTTTAAAACGTTTTTTCTCCTTGGAATCTAAATTTTCAAAAAATCCAGATTTAAAAAATTCATATTCACTCTTTATGGAAGAATATCGACAATTGGGACACATGAGGCCAACCACTGATCAACCCAAGTATATAATACCACACCATGGTGTTGTCAAAAGGGATAGCTCATCCGCTAGGCTTCGAGTGGTTTTCGATGCATCAATGCGTTGTAAATTTGGTTCATTGAATGATTTTCTTTACGCAGGGCCAAAACTGCAGTTGGACATAGCAGATATAATAATAAACTTTCGCACCCACGAGATTGCCTTCACTGCTGACATTTGCAAGATGTACCGGCAGATTGAATTACATAAAGATGATCGCTGTTATCAACATATTTTCTGGAGGTCAGCTTCCCACGAAGAGCTAAAACAGTTCGAGCTTACGACTGTTACCTATGGCATATCAGTTTCGCCATTCTTGGCCTTACGTGTCATCAAACAGTTAACAATGGATGAAGGCAAGTGTTTTCCTGAAGCCGTGCAAGCTTTGTCGCAGGATATGTATGTTGATGATATCGTCACTGGATCGGATTCACTAGAAGGAGCATTAATTCTTCAGAAACAGTTAATCGATATATTGGAAAAGGGTGGATTTCAGCTCAGAAAGTGGGCCAGTAACTCTCAAGCACTTCTAAACGTGATCCCAGAAGAGTATCGTGAACAGGCCGTGAAGTTGAACCCCAAAGATGACTTTTCAATTAAAATTTTGGGGATGCACTGGGACCCATCCAACGACATGTTCTCTTACCATATCCATGATTTACCAACAGTTACCACTAAGCGCTCCATACTATCCACAATCGCCAGAATTTACGACCCCTTAGGTTATCTCTCCCCCGTAGTGTTTTATGCCAAGGTGATCATGCAGGAACTCTGGAAACATCGTTTGAAGTGGGATGACCCTATACCTACAGACATTAACAACAAGTGGTCTACTTTTATTAAAGAATTAAGATCAATATCAAGCATTCAAATACCAAAAAGTCTCAAACTAAAAACAGCTATCAACACCCAATTAATAGGCTTTTGTGACGCCTCACAACGAGGTTATGCTGCTATGCTTTTTCTTAGGGTCGAACATACTAATGGAGACGTTCATGTTTCTTTGCTTAAAGCCAAAACAAAACTCACTCCCATTAAAACCATTACGATTCCTCGACTCGAGCTGTGTGGAGCTCACCTTTTAGCGCTACTGTATGACTCCATAAAAGAATTTTTAAGGCGCTTGAATGTTGACGACATTTACATGTTCACGGATTCGACTATAGTGTTAGGGTGGTTGAATACTTTACCCCATAAGCTTAACATCTATGTCGCAAATAGAATTCTACAAATATTAGAGAAAACCGAGCGGACATATTGGTTTCATGTGGATTCATCTGATAATCCTGCTGATGGTGCCTCCAGAGGCATGACCCCTTCTAATTTTTTGAAATACCCACTATGGTGGGCGGGTCCTAAATGGCTACTTCAACCGACAACCGAGTGGCCTAAACCAGCCAATATTGATACAAATGTTGTACTCCCTGAAATTAAACATGAAAAGAACATCCTTCTGACATCAAACGTTCAAGCAAGCACTTATTGTTGGTGTATCTGGTTAGAGAGGTTTTCTTCATTCACTAAATTATTAAGAGTAGTCGCTTATCTCTTTCGATTTATTAATAACATAAAAACATCCAACATCAAAACGATAGGACCCTTTACAGTTCCCGAAATTCACTTTGCCGAGGTCACCATTATTAAATGGACCCAGCAACAATATTTTCCCAAACTTTTCGCTGAGCCAGCTCTGCTATGCCATGAGAAGGAATTAGCACGACTCTCACCTTTCCTTGATGGCCATGGACTATTGAGGGTGGGTGGCCGACTTCGTCATTCTGATCTACACTACGACAGCAAACATCCTGTTTTACTACCCCAAAAATGTCACTTATCTAACATTTTGGTTGATCATTACCACCGTATTACACTTCATGGGGGTTTACAGATGATCCAATCCGCTTTACGTCAAAAATACTGGATTCTTTCCTCCAGACGTTTAATAAAGTTCCGTATATTCAAATGCCTCAAGTGTTTTAAATTAAAGGCGAAACCCTCGCCCCCCTTGATGGGAGATTTGCCGCCTGCTCGGTTCACCAGTGGAAGAGCTTTTCTAAATGTTGGAGTGGATTATGCCGGTCCCTTCCAGTTGAAATTTTCGTCAAGAAGGAATTCCCCTACCACCAAAGGATACATATGCTTATTTATATGCTTAGCAACCAGAGCCTTACATCTGGAGATAGTTTCAAGCCTTACCACTGATGCATTCTTAGCTTCACTGGATCGGTTTATAGCCAGACGAGGCAAACCTATTAACATCTATTCCGATTGTGGAACCAACTTCGTAGGAGCAGCTCGGGAGATGAAGGAAATTTCAAAATGGTTTGGAGTACCTGCTAATCAACATACCATAGTAAATCACTTGGTAGAAAAAGAAATAGCATGGCACTTTAACCCCCCTGCAGCTCCTCACTTTGGAGGCATTTGGGAGGCAGGGGTTAAATCAGTAAAACACCATCTAACAAGAATTTTATCTTCTACTCCATACACCTTCGAGGAATTTTACACAATTGCAGTCCAGATTGAAGCCATATTGAACTCGCGCCCACTATATCCGTTATCATCTGAGCCAGAAGATTTCCAATACCTAACTCCAGGTCATTTTTTAATAGGCGACTGTTTAACGTCTCGTCCCACTCATGACTGGACGAATGCGGCTGAAAATCGTCTCAGCAGATGGCAGCTGATTCAGCAACGTACTCAACATTTTTGGACGAAATGGCGTCATGATTATTTGAACACATTGCAGCAAAGAATCAAATGGACAAAACAAGCTACGTATTCACCGCAAATTGGTGACTTGGTTTTAATTCATGACAAAACAGCTTCGCCCCTTTCCTGGCCAACGGCACGTATAACAGCCTTACACAAAGGTGCTGATGACGTAGTCAGAGTAGTCACCATTAAAACAATTAATAGGGAATTCCAGCGTCCCGTTGTCAACTTAATTCCGCTTCTTAACTCTGAAGCTGATGGATAGCCATGAAGGTTCAAATTTCCATAAAATCTCATGGAAATTTTGGTGGGCGGGATGTTCGGGACCGAATCGCATTATTTTTTTTAATTAGGTCACATTAAAATTTTGTTTAATGTTTACATTTATGTTTGTTTATATCAGGTTACATTTATATGTATTTAGTGAAAGGTCTTTTAATTTAATAATAAGGTAATAACAACCGTAATAGGAAGGAAGAATGGAGGATTAGAGTCCATGTTTATCGTCAACAACAACAACGTCCTGTTACAACTCTGGGACTATGACCAGTTCAGTCCTAACAGCCGGCCGGCTCGATACCTTCTCATCGCTCAGACGAGCATTTTTTCATCGCTCAGACGAGCACTTTTTTTCATCGCTCAGACGAGCACCTTCTTCATCGCTCAGCCGAGCACCTTTTTCATCAGCAATAATGAATTTTGCAATTCAGACACGGAAGCTTGAAGATTGACTTCATACGGAAGCTACATCTGCCTGGGTTCGTACGAATTGTATTAAGGTTTTATGCGCATAAAATAAAATAAAATAAAATTGGACAAGTTTAAAAATGTTTATAGTTTTAATTTTTCTTTAGTATAAAATTTTCTTTCTTTCATTTATGAAGTGTTTTTTTTTATTTTAACGGAAGTTCAACAATATACAAAAAACTAAGTGTTAGAAATTACAGTTGTATAATTTTAATTATGTATTTGGTGCAACAATCACCAATTAAAATGTATCACCTTTTATTGTCCAAACATCGCACTCCGGCGCAGTCCAGTTAAAATAAAATTTATTTTTATTTTAATTTTTTTTTTTATTAATCATCCCTTTCCCAGTTGATAACGTTGAGACAGATTGGGTGATAAAACATGTATTATTCATTATTTGTTTTATTTTTTGTTAATTGACACTGTAATTTGCATACTTATGTAATTATCTATTGTTTCTCTCTCTATAATTATTGTTAACTTATTTCTATGTTATTTCGTTTTTTTTTATTCTTTCAATGTTATTATTGGAAATAATTCGGAATTGTTTTATCAATTCTTCTGCATTTGTTAATTTAATTAATTAATTAAATGTAATCACATTATACTCTTAGATATAATAAAACCCTGTATTGTTATTCTAAAGGGACTTGTCCAAGAATAAATTACTTTATTATTATTATTAATATCACTTTTGAAATAGCCGCCTTTGAAAGAAGAACCTGTGAAATACTTCAAGAACTTTAGAATAATTCTAAAGATGAAATTATACGGAAAAAGTGATCAAATAGATTTTGACAAAATAGAAATGGAGATGTTAGAGCGAAACATTTATACACGAAGAGGAACGCGGCAGAATATTTTAATTACATTTTGTTTGTTTAAATTTCCATAAATATGAATAGGAAAGTAGGTGTTATCAGTATCAGAATTATCTGTGTTCGCGTTATAAATAATGGTCCCTGGAGACCGGCTAATACACAAGTATCTTCAATTATAAGACACATTTTCCCCACCAGCATAACATAACACAACATACTCTACTACTAGTTTTTCTCCAATTAACGGTACCCATTTTATTGATGAGGAGTTAGCCATTTTTACAGCTCAACTAATTTATCTACCTGCTGCATTGGTGGATTTGAACCCGGGAACTTTAGTATAGTAACTAAACGCTCTACACAGTGGGCTACCACTTACCGCTATAATTTAAAGTTTAAACAAATTGTAAAACATTAAACCAAATAAAAAAGAAAATAGCAACCTTCCCATGTTTCATTTTGACTATATGTTCTAATAATTTAATATACTAAACAAAACCAAAATTGTAAATGTCTATCTTAAATGGCTTAAATAATATAGTATAGCACAGTTAATTAGGGAGCGGATTGGCTCAGTGCAGCCTGAGATGGATCATATAGAATCTAGGACCCTCCTGGTGCTCACCCAGCCTCTATAAAATATTATAAAAATATCAATTAAAAAAGTACCCATAATAAGGGGGGAAAACCTGGAGGTTGAGCGTGACCTAGGACAAGTCGCCTCCTTGCAGAACCATTCTCCATGAAACAGTACAGTCTCAACCATGTACTGAATCCCCAGACTCGTTCACGAGTCGTAGTGGTACAGGTTGTTTTTTTGTTTTGTTTTTTTTAGCACTGTTAATTAATTTTTTTTTAGTTTAAATATTAAAATGGAAATGGTGTTTGTATAGATTCTAACTAATTAGTGCCATTGAACTCGAGAGGTTGACTTGGAATGTTTAATTGGAGAAAAGTTGATTCAAGAAGGCCACAGAAATTGGCCAAACAGTCTGGTTTTCTCTAATTACGTTTCCATTCATCAAATATTTCAAGAGTCAGGATGAAACCAAATGAATCTACAGAGCTAAATAAGTAGCATTAGTTAGAAGAGTTCTTGATTGGTTATAAATTGCACTGTCACTTCTAAACAAACAAACAATTTGCAAAAATGATTACCCTTTTTGAGGTATTATTATGGTAATAACACACTATTTTTATGAATAATTTATGAGCGGAGTGAAAACGCGGAAACTATAAAACTAAATATAGGAACGCTGATGAATGCGGGAAAGGAAATAGGGATGGAAGTAAATTCGGATAAGACTAAGTATATTTAAAAAAAAGGAGAGATTTTTGTGATATTGTTGTAGGAGGGAATAAGTCCGAACATGTGGAGAAGTTCAAGTACTTAGGTTGCTATGGTAACTGAAAAAAACGAACAACACTAAGCTCGCGTCTTTTGTTCCGAAATCTAAAGATCAGAATTTATAGAACCATCATCCTCCCAATTATTACGGATGTGAAACTTGGCAACTAACTAACTAACAACTAACGCTGAAGGATGAACAACATCTTAGGGTCTTCGAAAATAAAGTTTTGCGTAGAGAATTCGATCCAAAAAATTATGGTATCACCGGAGAATTTAGCAGATTACATAGCGCGGAATTGCGAAGTATGCATACAGTAACTTATGGGGTGTTTAAAATAAAAATGACCATTTTATCAAATTCCGGAGTTCAAAATACTGTATATTTGAATGCTATTTATTATTTACCAAGACTTAATAATCCCTTTAGAGCATTCTCTAAGCTTGTTTACTAACACTGCACTTCTTCATAAAAAGCCTCAGTTTAGTTATTTATTTCAACCAATCAGCTAGAATCACCTCCATGAAACAGCACAGTTTCTACCATGTACTAAACCCAAGAACTGTCATGGATTGTAGATGTCTTCTTTCTTTTGTGCCTCGCATTCGTCATTCCTCTTGGAGGCCTTCCTCAAGGTCTAGTATCTGCCGAAATTGTAGTATAAGTTAACAATACAAGAAATTAAAAATATATATATATACATATATATATATATATATATATATATATATATACATATATATATATATATATATATATATATATATATATATATATATATATGCATTTTTTTATTTTTTTTATTTGATGCGAAACAGCCATGAAATACTACGCGACTATGTTGCTGTGTTTTTTTTTTAAAGTTTTTTCTCGGCCCATCTTTCTTTCCTCTGTTCAGGTCTTTGTTGCAAATTTTTTTCTGTCTGCCGCTAGAACCGCATTTTTGAGGAATTTTTGGTATTCAATTCAGTTTTCTAATAAATCTAGTGTAATCCCGTGTCTCTTGTTTTATTTGTTCTTGTTTGAATTTGTAGCCTATAATTTTGGTGAAAATGTCTATATTTAGTCTCTCCTCGTTCATCCTTATCCATGTAGGAAAGAAATTCGTTGACTGGTAGATACTATAATAGGATGTAAATAGTTGGGGGTGCAGTCAGGAAAACACAGCAAATAAGTGAAACTTATTGTATTTTATATGTGCCGACGTTTCGATCTACTGTGTAGGTCATCTTCAGGGCTATAAGAAAACAGACAAAAAACAGAATAGACTGTAAAAATACATAAGGATACAGAAAACATAACAAAATGTAGAGATATAGAAAAATTGAGCGAAAAAAGTGAAGGATATATAATGAAAGGATATATGAATAAAGAAGATTACATAGTAGATGTATAGAAAGCTGATCATGCAAACAAAATACAAAGAGAGAAATGAAGTTGAACAGAAAAAATAAAATGAAAAAGATATAAATATAATGAGTATGGAAGACTTAGTATAATAAAGATAGAATTGTATTGTAGAGAAAAAAAATAGTATGAAAATAGACTCCTGGGGAGTACCATAAGTGAAATGAAAGAACATGAATTAAAAAATTATGATACCTAAGAATAAATAGAGAAGAATATTGTAGAAAGTAAAGGATAGGAATCTAATGTATGACAGGCAGAGAAGTAAAATATAAATATAAATTTAAAATATAAGTTTCAGATGTTATATAAAGGTATACAATAGGAATGATGTTATATTATATAAATAAAGATGTAAGTATAAAAGAAACTATAGATGAGAGATATAAGATATCAGTAGTGAATGGAGATATATTATAAAAAATAATGATGTTCTATGATAATGAACTCTTTGATTAAAACTATGATGGATGCTAAAGTGATGATGGGAGAAATAGGTGTGAAGGAAGGAGATGGAGAAAGATGAAGAGAAGATATAAATAATATGAAACTGTACGAACCCAAAGGAGTGGGTGCTCGGTGCAGAAGGTAACTGACAAGAAAAATACGTAATAACGACGGAAGCGCTGTCAGAGATCTCTGACGGCCAAAGATGTAACGAACTAAGAAAAAAAATTATAAAAAAATAAAAGCGTAGGAAAAGGGCAATATGGGTGAATATGGGGACGCGTAAATCAGTGAAAAAATAAAATAAAAAATAAATTAAAGTAATGAAAAAGGGGGCAGCAAAGAAATAAATGACTAAAAAAATGAATAATAGACAGATACTGACCGTAAAAGGAGAGAAATTATAAGAATGCAAGAGGGACGAAGTAACAATATATTTTAATTTAAAATTACGGTGTTTTTAGTAAATAAAAATTTGGCCCGTGGATTCTCCTAAGAATCCTCTCTATTTCAAGAAGTTTATCTAAACTGGGAAAGGACACAGCCTCGGTCCCGTACAATGCCAATGGTTTTACCACTGTATTGTAGTGCGTGATTTTGGCCTTTTTGGAGACTACTCCTTAAGTGGGATAAGTTCTCCAAAATTTTTATTTCTGTACTCGATGCTTTCCCTCTCAGACAAGTTTTTGCTTATTATTTCACCCAGATATTTAAAACTTTTAAACACCTGAATTAACCAAATTCCGTTTTCACCTCTTTCCTACTAAAGCGGGGGTCTGTAGTCATAAATTTGGTCTTTTGAACCTAACGCCTAATTGCGCCTTCCTCCGACTCTGGCAGTGGTCATCCGCAAAAACCAAACATTTTACCAGGATATTACTCTTCTGATTCCTTACTTTAGCTCCTGATGTTTCTGTTTCCCGTACTGTCTTCGTAACTTTGTCGAGAACAACGTTGAAGAGAACAGGTGAAAGTCCGTCCCCTTGTCTCACACCTGTTTTTATCTGAAACTGTTTGCTGATATTCTCTCTTAATTTTATTTTTGATTCGGTTTCTTTTATTAGGTTTATGGTCTTTTGATCGACTCCATATTCCCTCAGGGTTTGCAGTAGGGTTTCTCTGTCTGAGGAGTCGTATGCTTTTTTAAAATCGACAAAAGAGATGTATACGGTTTTCTGTGCCCTATTTAGATATTTTTTTATCAGAAGTTTTAGGCTAAGTTTCTGCTCTTGGCAGGATCTCCCTTTCCCGTCAATTATATATGTATATATAAAACCAAAGATATTTGTGTTAGTACTAATTAGGTAATATATAATTAATAGGATTACACACTATTAATTACATAATTAATACTGAAGTTCATAATTGAGCAAAGTTTTAATTTCCCCGATGTTGCTTTATATAAAGTGAGCAGCCGGAGTCGTGCTCAAGTAACTAACTGCAGTCGCGGTTTTCAATATATGATTTTATATTTATTATAAATCAACAATATGTCTTCCCAACATGCATTAATTATATATTTTGGTTTTGAAGAGAAAAGATTAGTCCTAGCTGGGATTCGAACCCGGGTCGTCTTAGGATCGGTGAAGAGAACGGATTTGTCTGACTTGGATACGACCTCTGGCAGCTCAGTGGTTTAGAGCACTGCACCGGAAATGGAGACGAACCGGGTTCGGATCCCGGCCAGGCCACATATCTGTTCTCTTCAAAACAAAAATATTTAAAAATAATCACCATCAAAACAACAATTAATAAAATAAATTAATTATAAACAATAAAATAATAATATTTTATAATTATAACAATTAATAAAAAATCATAATTATATTTAATGAAGTAAGTCAACAAGATACTAATTAAAGTAATGTTCCAAGACAAATCTTTTCTCTCCAGAATAAAAATATTTAAATATTCATCATCAAAAGAATAACTAATAAAAAATAAATTATAAAATTGACGTAAGTCAATAAGATCCTAATTAAAGTAATGTTCAATGAACATTCTTCCCCTTGTATAAATCGCAAATTGCGAGAACACGGGGATATAGAATCGGTGTTCGAATCCCGGCCTTGGGCATATCTCTTCATATCTCTTCAAAATAAAAAAATTTAAATTAATTACATATGTTTATTGCTAACTAATATTCTTATGTAACTTAAAGATCATGTATCTTTTATATTCTATATATTAATTTTAAAACACCACCCACAGACTGGCAAAGATTGATAAGGCTTTTGGAGGTCGTTTTATTTAACGACGTCAAATGAAAAAAAACTAATGAAATTACAGTAATGATGAAGTAGTGAACATAACACGATTAGGCAATAAGCATTAATTACGCGATAATTGAAAGAATGAATAATTGGCTATTTCATGTTTATTGATGATCAAATTATAATTTCCTTAATTACCTAATCACAAATAGTAATCTTCTTTTTTACCACACCACAGAAGATTTTAATTTATGAATGCTGGAATATTTTTATACTTTGGAGTTATATTACGGCTAATTAAACTTAGAAATTAAAGGAAAACTCCCTTACATTGCTACTAGTAATAAATATATATATATATATATATATATATATATATATATATATATGTATTTTATTTTGAAGAGAAAAGATTTGTCCTGGCCGGGATTCGAACCCGGATCGTCTGCATCTCTAGTGCAGCGCTTTAAACCACTGAGCTACCAGGTGTCGTATCCCAGTCAGACAAATACATTCTCTTCACCGATCCTGTATCCTCGTGTTCTCGCAATAATCACCATTTTTAGGGTTCAGTAGAGTAGAGGCTGTACTGCTTATATTATAAAAGATATGCAGGCAGGTGATACGGCCATATTACAGGGGCTGGGTTAGCCCCAAAAGGGTTTGCAGATCCCACAGGATTTTTTTGTATGTTGCAAGCCAGTTTACATGTTAAATAATCTACGTACCATAACTGGATTTGAACCCAGGACCCTTCACCACTGTAATTCAGCGCCCTATCCACTGAGCTATCCCGTCCAAGATATATATATATATACACACACAATACATATACATATACAGGGTGTCCAATTTCAAACGTTTTTAACTTGTAAACCAAACTAAATTCAAAAAAACGACTCAGGTAAAAGTTGTATTTATTCAGGCCTAGTTTGAAGAAATAAAAAAACATTTTTTGGTTTTTCACTTTAAATGGTCAATATCGACCCTCAAACAATGTAGTTTCCTCTTGACCCCCATTGATTTTTATTTTTCTGAAATGTACAATAGTAAACATGGAAAAAATGTATGTAGCATTTTTTTCTATCTTTCATAGGTTAAGTAGAAAAAGCATTCAAAGTTCACTACTTCAGTATACCTCCTTGACGAGGAAACGTAATGTAGCATTGAGTTATTTTGTTTAACAGTTTTTAGTCGTAATAACTTACTAATCAAGGTATTGAATCTTTCTGAAAATGTCTGGACATTTAAAAACTTTAATTTTAATTTTTTTAAAATTTCTATAAAAACGTCGAAACAGATTTTTATTATTATTAAGATATTTCTGTATAGACCCTATTACGTACTGAATGCATACTTCGGAATTCAGCGTTATGTAATCTGCTAAATTCTCCGGTGGTACCATATTTTTTTGGATCGAATATTCTACGCAACACCTTATTTTCGAATACCGGAAGAAGTTGTTCATCCTTCAGCGTTAGCGGGCACATTTCACATCCTTAAAGGAGAGTTGGAAAGATGATGGTTTTATAAATTCTGATTTGTAAATTTCGGGACAAAAGACGCGAGCTTAGTAGGTAGGTAGAACTGCTTATGGACACTCAACATCAAGGGTCTTCAGTGTCCGTCGTTCAATCTATATTATTTCTTTATTTTTTTGTCCTTTGTCATTTTTTAAATTTTGTCAAAAAGGTTATATTTTTTTAGAAACTTGATGGCTGTGTCTATATTTTTATTATTATCGCCTAGTATAGTTGGGAGGAATCTTTGTAATTGAGCTTCCTGAAAATAACTATCCCAGAGGGGGCAGTCCTCCAGTATGTGTCTAATTGTTAGTTGTGCGTTATTACATGTTGTGCACTTCGGTGGACTGTCCTTTGTTATAAGGTAACCATGGGTAAGTCGGGTGTGGCCTATTCTAAGTCTTGTTACAACTACCTCTTCCCTTCTGTTACTGCGGTTGGAACTTTTCCATATTTTTAATTCCTTTTTTACAGCTTTAAGCTTATTTCGTTCCTCGGTGTTTTCCCAAAGCTGGATCCAATCTTGTTTTACTCCATATTTTAAAAAGTGGCATATATCTGATGAGGTGTAGATACTTGTAATATCAATCGATGACAATGCTGCTTCCTTGGCAGCCCTGTCTGCTGCTTCGTTATCTTTAATCCCCACGTGTGATGGAATCCAAACCAAAGATATGTTCTTATTCATATCTTTTAACATTGATGCATAAACTTGTGCTTTCCTTATAAGCGAGCTTAGTAATGTCGAGAAGGAATAATAACAAGCATTTCCCGCCTTTATTTCCTCTTGAATTTCGTTTGTTTCCAGTTACCATAGTAACCTATGTACTTATTCCTACAATAATATCACCAAAATATCCCACTTTTCTTAGTTTTATCCGAATTTACGTCCAGACCAAATTGAATTCTTTTACATATTTTTAAATACTGTTAAAGTTGTATTACTCTTAATTGCAACTCCTGTTACATAGGTGATACAAAACTGTTATCTAAGAACCGCCCAAACCAACTGATACAGTATTACAACTTGAAACCCCGTTTGGCTTAAAATCAACACATTTCATTTCGCTCCCTTAATAACTATCCCTTCTCGGCTACACTAAAAAACAATTCCACTCAGAAGCCATTTCGTTCACAAGCAAAAAAATAATCACAAACATTATTTACAGCCTCCTCAAATTATGGTGTTACGCTTCAATTTCGCTCGTCTGGTTTTCATAAATAACTGGCTTTCTAACAGTAATAGTTCTATTTACAGTAACAGTTTCCGTTTAAAGTAACAATTAACCTTTTGTATTAATTTTAATGATATATGACTTAAGAAACATTCAATTGAGGCGTTTGGTTTTAAAACTGGTTATATCCATTTTAAAAATTTTTTCGGTGTCGGAATTGGAGAATTAAAATCAATTCCAACAAGTCCCATCAAATTACCTTTACCCTTCGCCGAAAACCCATGACTTCCTGTCCTACTGTATCCTTTAATAGTACTCCACTTATCCCTGTTGAACAGATCCGCTACCTAGGACTCAACTTAGACGAACGTCTTACTTGGAACCCTCACACAAGACTGAAAAGACAAGCAACAGCTAGACGCTTCCGACTACTTCAGCACATACTAGACAAACGCTCAAAGCTTCAGATCAATTACAAAAGAATTATTTATGTGACTGTTATAAGACCTGTATGGACTTACGGATTTGAACTATGGGGCTCTACCAAACCATCAAATTCCTCTCGTATTCAATCCTTGCAATCCAAAATTATTCGCAAAATCCTAAACGCTCCTTATTTTGTCAGAAATAAAACCACCCATAATGAACTTAACGTTCCATATGTTCCCGATTTAGCCCATTCCAGATACCTATCATTCCATAATAAACTCCAGGCCCATCCAAACCCACTAGTTTCCATCCCGGACAATCCTCCTAGGCGTCTGAAGAGAAGATGGCCTCGGGACTTTATATTATAGAAATGTTGTTAGAGTACCGCCAGTGGGTAGTGCCTCTACATGTCCTTTCATGTATTTATTTATTCATTTAGCCATTGTACTAGATGTATATATAACAGTTGTAAAATTCAATAATATAATTTTTTTTTTTTAAATTTCAGAACTGATCGAAAATATAAAAACATCTTGTTTTTATTATTTTCCGTTATTTTGCTCTCAATTCACTTCAAACAATAATTAATGACAATTTTTTATGATCTTCTCTTTTTTAAAAATTATTATATAGAATTGTACAACTGTAATATATACATCAAGTACAAGGGCTATATGACTGACTAGATACATGAAAGGACATGTAGAGGCACTACCCATTGGCAGGACTCTAATAGCATTTCTATAATATAAGGTCACGAGGTCATCTTCTCTTCAGACGCCTAGGAGGATTGTCCGGGATGGAAACTAGTGGGTTTGGATGGGCCTGGAGTTTATTATGGAATGATATGTATCTGGAATGGGCTAAATCGGGAACATTTGGAACGTTAAGGTCATTATGGATGGTTTTATTTGTAACAAAATAAGGAGCGTTTAGGATTTTGCAAAGGATTTTGGATTGCAAGGATTGAAAAGGAGAGGAATTCGATGGTTTGGTGGAGCCCCATTTTTTTTTTTTAATTCTCATTTAATACACAAAATTTGTTGGATATATTTTGATCAGAAAATATTGACAGTAGCGATATCAATATCAAGTTTATGGCTGATAAAAAATAAATAATATAGACATTTTTAAAAACAAATCGCTTTCCTATTTGTCCGATGTGTGTCGGCATCGAACCTTCGGGTTCGCTAAGACTTATTATTATTAAATATACAATTTAAAATAAATCAAAATACGTTTAATCATTTAATTTTTATTAGTTATAGATTCAGTTGACTCAGGCAGGTTCCAGAGAACTGCTGAGAACAGTTTCATAAGGCCTTTAGTCAGCAATGATTACTCTATCTGTCTAAGCAGCCATCTTGTCTACCAATCACGTATCTTATGTCGAGTAGCTTAACTGGAGGAGGAAATAAAATCATCCAGGCTATTCGTTTATAAAAAATTAAACTAACAGAAAGATAATAACAATTAATACTAGAGGTATTATGATTAAGCTTTACTTTCTATGATTAGCATCATCAAGACTCTGATATATGATACATAGCTGAACCAAATGACCATTACATTGAGTATTACAAGGTTGTATGTTACAAAATTGAAAAATCACAGATTTTGATACTAAATGGTTCTGTGTGTCGAAAACTATACATAGATCTTCAAAACGTCAAAAAATCGCGACCGGGTATCATCCGAAGACCAAAAATAAAAAGATACTCAGAAACTTTGATATCGTTTTTCTCATTTTCATATATGTGTATCATACAACCTTGTAATACTGAGGTAGCGCATTGTTAGAGTACAAAGTCACAACATTCTTTTAAAAAAACAATTACATAACTTAAAAAAAAATTTTCAATAGAGCTATTCAGAAGTTCCAAGGGAGTTAAAAACATAAAAATTAGGGTATAGGTAAGGCATATTCCTATTGTTAATGTGATATTGAAATTATTTTATTAACCATTAGAAAATTGTTAAGATCTTAAAACTATTTTGATTTTAACTTCTTCTTCTTCCCATGGCTCTACAGCCCTTGCAGGGCCCTGGCCTCCGCAACAACGCCTCTCCAGTCCTCCCTGTCAGCAGCTCGACCTCTCCACTGTCTGATCCCCATCCTCTGCAGATCGCTCTCTACATCATTCAGCCATCGCAGCCTGGGCCTTCCTCTTCTTCTTTTGCCTCCTGGTTTGCCATATAATAGCTTCTTTGATTTTAACTTATACCATTATTCCCATAAAATTTCAAGTTAAAACGTGATACAACTCGAAATATGGCTTTATTAAAAAACATGTTGGAAATGGAACATCAGATCTATCGTTGCTGAATTAAATGGCTTCAACCAATACAATTGCTACTAAAGCCCTGGGTCAAAAACATCAATTTTTTAGTTATATTGTTGTTCTTTCGAAGGAGCCATTTGTGCTCAACATATTATTGTCTACTAAAACTCAATATCTAACATGGTGTAGACATCTCGACAGATAGCCAGCAAGAGTCAAGGAGTAGCCAGCCAGCAGTAGAACGAACAAAAGAATGAAAATCATGTCATCTTAAAGTATTCAGTTCAATTTTCCCCATCAGGCTGAAAGACATTGAAAAGACCAATTGTTTTTGGAGTTAAGTACTTAAGAAACGATTTTCATATTTAGCCCGCGGTAAAAAACTTTATGAGGAGTAAAATCAAGTTTTAAATAAAAGTGGTAAGTAAAGCCCCCTTCTCGATAAGATTGTATTATTTGTTTTATATAATAGATAGAAATTAAAAGTTAAATTCCTGGACTAATCGGTAAGAGATACGTGTGGTATTTGTGCTAAAAGTGTATTATATTGCTTTATTCTCCAAGTGTTGAAATGCGATAATTTTTTAAAACCTCAAATTAAGGTAAGCTTTGTTCGAACTAGTTAAGAAGATAAATATATAACCTCAATGTTACCTTTGAGCTTAGATGTTTTTTATGTTTTGTTATTATGAGAATAGATTTAAAAATGTTTTAAATGGTGAGGGAGGAGTTTTAGTCAATAAACTTTACAGTAAAATATAAATATATTCAGAGACGTTACGTTCCTTTGCGCACCTCTCACTTCGAGATTATGTATGTGTATAACAGCAAACTAACCGTCAATTTGTGTTGTCAAATTGTAAAATTGAAAAATACTTAAAGCAAAACCTGTTCAAGTATGAAATCATTTATCGTTGGTTCTTTCAAAAATAAAGACACACTGGATATTTGTTTATTCACTTAACGCCACTAAGTTAAATTTTAATAGTGAAAACTAAATTTAATTTTCAATAAGTAAAGATGAAAGATTACACTTGGTACAATTCTTGAAAAATGAACTTAATTAAGGGCTATATTTAGACTTTATTTCTGGCAGATTACTCGGGACGACTAGATATGGTACAACTATTGATGCAATGTTTTCACGATTCATAACCCACGTAACTTCTGACGTACGCGTATTGTATTTTAGTTACCACAAACCTATTGTCACAGTATTTAACAATGATGATAATACTATTCACGGACTAAATACTGTTCAAAATCATGTTAAATGTTCATGCTAGAACAAACGAATCTTCCCAAGAATGATTTATATAAAAATATTAACAATTATTATTATGTGAAATAGTTGTTACATATTTCGTTGGAATGATGTGAATATTATGAATAAATATTTATAAATGCTTTGATTCTTTTTTAAGATGCTTTCATTTACCCTCTTTTTTCATAGTCCACACAATACTAGTTCATAAGGAGTAAACTCCAGTCGTGGGTCGGAGCTGACACACATTTTTTTAAAGCTACTTTTTTATATAAAGAATATATACTGGGGAGGACGGACTATTGGAGGTGAAAGGTCGATAGATTAAAAATGTTAGCAATTTTAAATATTTATTATAGGTCATTCAATTTTCAATTTTTTTGTCTATAAAACTGATTATTCTCGGCACACCGTGAAATGTATCTATAAGACGTAGGACAGAGAAAAAAATCAAGTTAAAACTGGAACTTCTTCTAAAACTTCTTTTGTTTTTTCACATATGATGTGAATATAGTTTTTGGCTAGTCACCTTCGAATGAGGATCATCTGCAAATTAAGTAAATCAGTGTACTATTAACAAACGAACATGAGTGAGTAAGTTCAAAGCTAATCCAGACTGTATGATATGGATCAGGAGATGAGAGTCGGCCGAAGAAACACCATGAAGAATCCAGACCCACCTCAAAATATGTAATGTATTTTTTATTTCTTATGTTATAGAATTGTGTGTAAACTAGATTAATAAAATGTAATGTTTTAAGTCTCAATACATTCCACCACATGATTCCATACAGTCTACTAAATGTTTATATACAGGCCGGCAATCACAAATTAATGGTAATACCACAATTGAACACTGATTGTTTCTTTTTCTATATTTCTTTAATACCCTAGATATATACATATACATATATAAATCAGTTCTATTCAAGTTATAAATAATATTTTAATCATAATTTCATCTAATTATTACATGAAATACCGAAAAAAATGATAAATACACATATGTGAACATATCACTTTAAGGGTTAACCTTTATAACTACGTCACATCGCCATAAGTCTGTCAGTAATATGTCATATGTCAGTCATCTGCCTTTAGTCATTAGCCATATGTCCATCCCAGAACAGTTCGTCATTTGCTATTATTTAATTCTTATAATCATTTCTATTTGTTTATTGTAAACTTTTGTATAAATAAATAATTTTTCCTTCACGATTTTGTTTATTCATTTAACGTTTCACTTTACGCTGCTACGGAAAAAATAAAGTGTCTCGAAAAATGGTATTTTTTTCGTTAGTCTAAATACTCAGTTAAATAAAGTATTACATGAAAACGAAATCGATTAGTTTCAAATATATTATAATACAATGAATGAACTACTTTATTTCGGAAGTGACGTAAAATGGGTGCCTCGACCCTGTGCGATGTCAGATGTCAGATGCTCTTTTTCCTCATTAAAATTGGATAGCAAAATTTAGAGCTCCCACAGTAGCATCGTCCGATCAGCCATATCAAAAAGGTGACGTTAAATAAACAAACACACCAGATGCGTACATGTTAACATTCCGATGTTTTCCAGAAACGTTTCTACTTTCCTCTTAGAAAATGAAATATGTTGTTCCCACTACCGTTTTCTACCCGGACTCAAATTCTTTGTAATACGAGTAATTATCTTGGCCATTTACTGAGGTAAACGATTCTCGGAGAGGACAAAAAGGTAGTGCAGTTTATAGTGAAGTGCTGGGCGGGCTACAGTACGCCGCAGTGGGGACAAAAAGATCGATATCCTTAGTCATAAATATTGGCCCGAATGCCTCCATGTCCTGAAAGTGGGTTAAATCCCTCCCTCTCTGTACGCCTCAGTGTTCCTTAGGTTAACGACTATTACACTTAAAATGGAAAGTTACCTATCTCTCTCAGGGATATCGATATTGATCCTATGATTGATTGTTTAATATCTGTATCTATATAGAAAGAAGGCTTGTGTTGCCCAGATTCTCAATTCAAGGTTTTACAAATGTTTTCTAATCAAATTCTTTCTTCTTTTTTTGCGGAATATTTATTAATAATAATAAAGCTTAGCGAAACCGAAGGGTCAATCTCGACAACACAAATGCCTGCTAATAACCTTCCGTCCACGGGCCACTGCCCAAAACCAAATCCGCCAGATCAGTCTTAACGCAATCCTCCCACCTACGCCTCGGTCTACCTCTCAGACGCTTCGCAGTCGCTACAGCGCTTATTCACATTTTTAGGAATTCTAAGTACTAAGTAAGTAATTCTACTAAGCCCAACAATATTAATTCGTATGGAGCCAGCTACTTAAGATAGTAGGTGTTATAATTAAATTGTTAAGGCATTAAAATAGTAAGCAGTACTTTAGTAGCCAACTACATCGGAATTTTTTATTTAGTCCATTCTTGGATAATTGTATTTTACAAATGTGATTTAATTAAAATGTAAGATAGTAATTATAAGTGAAGAAGTAAAGTTATTGGGACTGTTAATTGTAAACTGATTAGGCTTTGCTTTAGTTAGTATTGTAACAGAATAACGAAAAAGTTGTAACATTAGATTTATCACATCTAGTTCCCTTATTTCCAAATAACTCAATTTGCTGAATAAAATACATTTCTAGGGCATAAATAGCATATCGTGTGCTCAGATTGCTCTCAGCTGATTGGAGAAAAAAGCTGCACAAGCTCATGTCATTATTTTGTCACCTTAGTTACTAAGGTAGAAATATGTATTCCGGCTTCCTCGATCTTAAAGCAGCATTAGACTCTGTTCCAAGAAACGAAATATGGGAAACACTCAGAGTTAAGAACATTCCAAAAAGCCTGGTGGATTCTGTAAAGTTTATATATCAAAACCCAAAAGGTATCATTAGATTAAATTGGAAGAAATCTGGGCACTTTAATATAGCAAAAGGAGTAAAACAGGGTGATAGTTTAAGCCCGTTGCTATTTATACTATATATAGATGAAATAGCAGCAATATGCAAAAGGCGAACTGAAAAGACGTTCCTGGGGCGAAGAAACCTGCATGTAGTGATTCAGCTTCTGCTTTATGCGGATGATATTGTTCTCATAGCGGACTCCACAGAAAAGTTGCAGCAAGCCGTGACTAAATGCGACGAAGAGCTCCGCAGGAAAGCTATGCAGAACAGCACCGGTATGAGCAAGATCCTGGAAGTAGGAAGGATACAGGAAGAAATCCATTTATACTGCAATGGAGGAGAGATGGAAGCAGTCTCGGACTTCCAACCTCGGAGCAGTAATGAACGGTAATGGGAAATTAGACTTAGAATTCTCAAAAGCAAACTTCGTCTACCACCAGATCTGTAATCTGTTGGAAAGCGAGAATCAAGCAGAAAAGTGAAGCTCCACATCTGATACTAACGGACAGGCTGGAGAGTAGAGAAACGGCTGCAGAAATGAAATTTCTTCGAAGGATCGCAGGGAAAACAAGAAGAGATCGTATCCGCAATCAAACGATCAAGGAGTAACTCAGGATCAAAGCAACGAAGGAGAGCTCGAGTCCCGCCAATTAAATTTGTTCGGACATGTTCTGAGGATGGAGGAATACAGGGACCCATTGAAGACGATGGAGGTAGAAGACCACGAGGACGCCCTAGAATGCCCTATCTGGAATATGTCGAACGTTTGTAAAGGAAAAGAGGAAAACATAACCGCCAGGCGAGGAACCTAGCAAGGACCAGGGAAGAGTGGCAGTCCTTGTTAAACGCACCCCTACGCTGAAAGGCACTACAAGGACGGTGCGACAGAAGGAGAAGAAGAAGTTACTGTCCCTCTGCTACTTCAGAGTTTTCAAATAGTGGTCTATTCCTGAAAAAACGTTCTTTTAAATATTCCCAGTCAACATTTCTATTTTGGTACATAAGGAAGTACGTAGTATTTGAAAAAAGGCAATCCTACAAGGTCAAGGTTAAGGATATGATTCCTAAGAAATACATTTGTTATATATCACATTGTACCACTGAATCACTCAAATAGCAGGATAAGTGCAGGGCCTCACCAACTAACGCTACACCTTGGTAATTATTCAGATGTGCCCTGGGACTACCGTAGTAAAACATAGTAGGTAGTTTTTATTCTCTGTCACATTGTTGCCATAAAAAATTGCATAATCCTTAAGGCTAATGAAGTTATTGCTTGCATAGTGATTAGCTGTTGTGTGGCTCCCTTACTCCCAGCATTAAATTGAGGGTGGAGTGGGATTTTTTTATAATTAAAAGAAATCATTAAAAAAAGTCATGTTAGTTACCCTAACAGGTAGAAAATGACATTAAAAAAAAAAAAAAATTACGGGGTCAATAATAAGGACGATAACTTAAAACTGATACTTTACGCCCAGATCCCAACAGGATCGCTTTTCGAGAAACAGATTTTTAGTTCAATAGTTGTACATAAATGTCAATAAATTATCCACATCATCTATTCTATTTTTATTTATTTATGATTTTCACATTATTAAAATACAAATAATTTGGTTATACAGTTACAAAACTAATAGTATAAAAAACAAAACAAAGTAAAAATATAGAAAAAAAATTAGATATTTCTAATACTGAACATGGCAATGAAGATTAAAAAAAAATACGGCCATGAGTCAACACTAGATCAAAATATAGAAAATTCTAATGACAATAACAATGTGTCACTGAGTCAGAGCTATTCTAAACTTGGAGATTTAGATATGAAGTTACAGATTAATAATATCACTGTTGTGTTCAGGATCCATTACTGTATTAATATCGTGATCGTATGAACTTATATATATATATATATATATATAAGTTAAGGTCTATCGAAAGGAATACGTAAAAAAAAAGAGAAAGGTTTGAAATGAACACTGCCAACTCTGATTGATAACTGACTTTATTGCTCTCATAATCCTACATATATACCTTTGGTTTATTTACATCTAAGCACTTTAAGGATTAAAGTGAATATTGTTGGTCTCCAGGACTTAACTCCCCCCCTCCAGTTTTCGAAGAATTTCGGAAACTTGGAAACGAAGTAAGCCAAAACCCGGAAGGCCAACAACATTCACTGTACATTTACGTAGTGCTGAACACAAATACAGTGAGAGACAAAAAATAAAAAAATAAACTTATAGATCCGAAATCCTCTCTTTCACTTTCGATAGAACTGACACACACACACACAAAACAAAACGAGATGCTTCTAATAATAAATAAAAAAAAAAAAAAAAAGGGTTCGCACTATATATACACTCACAATAGAAAAATAAAAAGTCATAAAAAGAATATGTATGCTACTGGCTGACGGCCAGGACACTCCAGGCCGTTACGCATGTTCTAACTGCCCGAGAGGAAGCTTAAGTTGTTCGATATGAACATTCTTACGTCGCTTGGGATCCTTAATGTATTCAATCGTTACAATGTTAATGTTCCCTTATCGCTACCACTCGGAATGGCCCTTCGTAGCGTAGTAATTCTTTCCCCCGGTTGGAACTCCTCTGCCTATAAACGGTAGTACCTATCTTGATACCACCCATGGCGTCCTTGACCCTGAGGTTCTCTTTCGCTACGCGACTTCGCTTTTCCCGTTCGAGCCTGTCTTTGACTTTCCCCTGTAACTTCTCTAGCGATATTCGATTTGCAACCACGTGATCCTTCAACTCGCCCTCAACGGTTGTAGCTCTGGTGTCCCTTCGTCGTTGTCGCAACCCGAAAATAATCTCAAAGGGAGAAAACCCGGTAACGGAATGGATAGATTCGTTATACGCCGCGATTGCCTTTTCCATTGCCTCATCTGGTTCTAACCCTTTTTCTACCTGATAGATTCGCAAGTGGTCGCTGAGGGTACTATGCAACCTCTCGATGGCTCCTCTACTTTTGGGATGTCCCGGGGTGTTGATTCTCCATACCACCCCTAGCTCCCTCGCTTCGGCCCTTATCTTCGCATTGTCGAACTCCATTCCGCCATCGGAGGCGATTCTGTCGGGTACCCCATATACCTTAAACCAGGCCCTAAGGGCCACTAGAACTGCATCCGCCGATTTCTCGTTAATGAGATGGGCCGCAGCCACCTTACTGAAGCAGTCTATTAATGTGATCCACTTATAGCCTCTCCAGGAAAACGTATCGATTTGCAGGTCCGTAAAAGGCATTTCTGCAGTGGGCGTTTCCTCCTGTATTCCTTTGGGGGGATGTCTGTCGTATTTCGTGGATAAACAAACGTCGCATGCCCCCACAACTTCCCTGACTGTTTCCTTCATATTCCACCAGAAGTACCTCCGCTTAAGCGCTTGGATAGTTTCGCTGACTCCCCTATGATTCGTCTTGCCCTGGTGATAAGCTACGGTGATCTCCTTCTGACGGTCGCTCTCACGAATCGTCTCTACCATCATCGTACAGCGAACGAAGTTGCGGTCCACTCCTAACCTTTCCGACCGCCATAACCGCTGTATTTTTTCCCACACGGTGGCGTTTCCGACGTACAAATGGGATGTTCTTCCCGGCCTGGAAGCCTCTTTCAGTACTCGACAAATGTTGTCATCACTGACTCCGGGTTGTGACCAGATGGTAATAATGTTACTCCTACCGTATTTTGAGAAGTCCATTTTAAGTAGCCCCGCGGTCCTGGTCTTCCATATGACTTGACGCTTCTTGTCATTAATTATTTCCTCTAACTCCGTCATCTCCGTCGGTCTATCTTCCGCTGAACTTTCCTCGTCCTGGTCTTCCTCTTCTCTGCTGTCCGAACTGCGTCCTCCTTCCCCCTCCGGAGTCCATTCTTGTAGGAACTGCCTAATGTCCCGCGATGGGCCCTCTCCCGTTTCTTCCACCGCGTTTACCATTATCGCCCGGGACAGCCAATCGGCTACCACGTTCTCCTTGCCCGGTTTATATTTGATTTCGAGGTTGTACTGCCCCAAAAATTCCTTCCAACGAGTGATGCGCGCAGACGATTCTTTTAACTTTCCCACCCACTGCAGAGGTCTGTGGTCCGTATGTACCGTGAACTTCCTTCCGAATACGTACGGTCTGAAATGGTCTATTGACCACACTATTGCTAGAAGTTCGCGCTCTAACGCACTGTACCTTGTCTCGGCTTCCGTAAGGCGCCGGCTAGCGTAAGCAACAGGGCGGTCTCCTTTTTCCCCATCTTGTGACAACACTGCTCCCAGTGCATATTCGCTGGCATCCGTCGTGAGCATGAAGGGCTTCTCGAAGTCCGGGAAGGCCAGTACTGGTTCCTCCTGAAGCCGTACCATACATTTGCGGATGTTATTCTCCATCTCCGGGGTAACGAAAATTTTTCGGCCTTTCTTCAATAGGTTGTTGAGGGGTACAAGGTATTCCGCCATTTCCGGGACAAAACGCCGGTAATAATTTAGCGAGCCCAATAGACGACGTATACCCTGGACATCTCTCGGCACCGCCATCCTTGAAATTGCGTCCACTTTGCTCTTATCGGGTTTCACCCCCTCCTTCGTAATGGTGTGTCCCAAGAAAGTAATTTCTCCTTTTCCCAGAAGTGATTTTTCAGCAGATAACTTCAAGCCGAATCTCCGGATCCTGTTAAACACACTCCTGAGATGCTCGATATGCTGCGTTTCGGTTTTGCTGAACACCAACAGGTCGTCCATGTAGACTTGACACACATCTTCATCCACCCCCCGAAGAAACTCATCCATTAACTTTTGAAAAGTTATGGGCGCGTTTTTGAGTCCGAAGGGCATCCTCGTAAACTCATAGTGCCCTCTTTCGAATGTGAATGCGGTCTTGGACTGATCCCTCGGGTGCATCTTGATCTGATGATATCCTGCCTTCAAATCTAGGGTGCTAAACACTGTTGCCCCGCTCAGCCTATCAATGATGTCTTCGAATCTCGGGATGGGATACTTTTCATCTATCGTGTTTTCATTTAACTTCCGGTAGTCTATCACGACTCTGTATTTCTCTTCCCCAGCTGCGCTCTTTTTCCTTACCGCCCAAAGTGGACTATTATACGGCGATGTGCTGTCTACTATAATCCCTTGATCTTTAAGATTCTTTATCTCCTCCCTAATGTGCTGCCTCAACGCCTGCGGGTATCGCCTTTCTTTGACGTATGTCGCCCGTTCTTCTTTTAATGATATTTCGTGAACGGTTTCCCCCGTTGCGCCTAACCGCTCGCCCTCCTTATGGAAAATATCATCGAAGTCTCGCCGTATCCGTACCCTCCAATCCTCTGCCTGGTTCACTACGCCCACACACACCATCGCGTCCTTCGCCCTCACGTAACTTTTGTATCGCTTACCCCCTATCTTGACTGACCATCTCCCATCCTTATTTTTCACTCGAGTACCTAACTGATTCAGAATATCGCACCCGATTATCCCTTCATAACCACGTAACATATTTTCCACCACGTGTACACTTAGTTTGGTCCCTGCTTTAAACCACGTCCCCAATTCCATCATCACTTCCCCCTCTACTCTACAAGGGCCACCCAGAGTGGTTAATTTGCATGTACATACCTGTACCTGGGGTGTCCTTTTTCCCGCCGCCAGCTTCTCCACCGCCTTCCTACTCAGGATTGTGCCGGAACTTCCTGTATCTACGAGGCACCTGATTCCTCGCTCCACCTGTATAATAGGCAAACCGCCACATACTCCTCTCACGCTGCAGTTCACTATCATGCGGTCGCCTCTCTGCTGACACTCACCTCAGTCTTCCGCGCGCTGCTTCCTCTCTGATGTTACACGCAGTCTTCCGCTCCTGCGACTACTTCTGTCTCCTTCACCTCCACTGCTCGCTGGTCCTTCTTCTTCCGTCTCCGATGTCTCCGTCGACGCTGGTGTCGACTTATGTCTTCGCCAGACTCTCTGGGCGTTCACTTCCATGGGTTCCACCCTCTGCGTCTCCCTGCGAGAGTAGATATAGGGGCACTGCCTGACCATGTGTCCCTCTGTTCCGCACTCAAAGCACCGCGTGCGAGGGCACTGAGCCATTAGGTGTCCTGTTTTTCCGCACTCGTGGCATTTCCTCTCCTCTCTTCGTCCATTTTTCTTCTCCGTCCCTGGTCGTCTATCTCGTGCAGCCGACCTCTCCTTCTTATAACCTTCGGGGTCTCTTCTCCTACCCATGTCCAATCTTGGACGGTTTCGGCTAATCTCAGGTCGGCGGTAAGTGACCTTACTCCAGCCCGTCTCTGCGACCTCGCCGAATTTTGATTCTTCCTCCCTTGCGCTCACGTCTACCATCTCCTGTGCGCACTCCAAGAATGTTTTGTCTTTCGGCAATCCATCCTTTCTTCCAGTATCCCTGGCTAACTGGACTTTCAGTATTCTGGATAGAAAATCCATGCGAGCCTCCACTTGATCCGTTTCCATCATTTCACGTAATTTCTCCGTAATTTTATTATACCGCGCCAACAGTACCGCTGCATATTGCCCGTGTGACTGTCCTTGTTTACGGTATTCCCTGAACATCTGGAGCATGTCTTCTTCTGGGGCCCATCGTCCACCCCCGAATGCCTTTTTCAGCCTCTCCTTGACCGTATGCCATGGCGTCTCTTCGTCCGCCTGAATTAAGTTGAGGATGTTTCTTCTAACTCGGCATACTAAGGCTGCCCTTAGCCTGGTGGCGTCCAATTCGTCGATATCCTTTGCCTCGACGTGGACCTGGATATAATACATAATCCTGTCCCCCCCTTTGAGGAAGTGATTTAACTCACCAACTTCTCCGTCGAACCTTTCTAGCTCGCTGATCTCCCTCCTAAGATCACGTGCATTATTTTTTCTTAACTTCATCCTCTCTATTAGATTTGCCTCTCTTGCCGCTATGTCCGCACGAGCCATCGCTAACGTGGTAGTCGGCAGCATGGGGAAATCAGGATTTATCGGTTCCTGTGTTTCTATAGGTGGTTGGGTTACTGGTTGTTGTTGAGAATCCACTGTGAGAATTGCCGGTCTCAAAATGTCACTTAGTCCGGGTTCGGGCATTTTTCTCACTTGATACGCACAATTAAATAGGAAGAAAAAGAAAAATTAATTTACCACGATTTTTCTTTTCTGCACTGTCCCGCCGGTTTCGGCACCAGTTAAGGTCTATCGAAAGGAATACGTAAAAAAAAAGAGAAAGGTTTGAAATGAACACTGCCAACTCTGATTGATAACTGACTTTATTGCTCTCATAATCCTACATATATACCTTTGGTTTATTTACATCTAAGCACTTTAAGGATTAAAGTGAATATTGTTGGTCTCCAGGACTTAACTTATATATATATATATATATATATATATATATATATATATATATATATATATATATATATATTAATACAAAAAATATGAAGTATATATATATATACACTCAACAGCAAAAAAAACCGGACACTTCATATTTTTTGTATTAAAAACTAATTTTCAGCAATGTGTTTGTTTTTGTGGGTATTCTAGTTATTACAGAGAATGTAGGGTCTAAGTTCATTGAACTAATCCCTTCAGGATTAGTAAACAATTAGATAAAACTCAGATTTGATTTATTTGTCTTGAAGTTGATTTACCTGTCTGACCTATTCTAAACTGTAAGTAGTTTTTAGCACATTTAAACATCTTTAATGTATTTACCAAGCTTTTTCTGTGATTAATAGACATGTTTTTTTTTATTTTGGTCCAGAATAATGGTTCTTTCAAATGTTGACACAGCCCGAGCTGATGCCTTGGCCAGAGAAGGCCGGTGCTTGGGGTAGCGAAGTCTACCATTCACGATGCACTCCGGGGTTTATTTCATTCTTACCATGAATTAAAAAGATTAATATACATATGTATTTAACAAAATTATAAGAACAAATCTAAGTGTCCGGTTTTTTTTGCTGTTGAGTGTATATATATATATATATATTTATTTCTAGGACCCGGATAAAATGGAGAGTTAAAAAGTATATTGTTTAAATCGTCACGTGATTTATTTAACCATAGAGGGCAATTGTCTTCAGTATCAATTCTGTTGTTTTATAGATATTCTATTGTTATTATTAAAATAAGTCACTAACTTGGATTTTTGAAGATAGCGACGGACCCCCTGAGGATGAGCCTCAGCTCCGAGAGGTCGATCTCCTTCAAATGCGGCATCTGGGTAATGATGAGGGCGTAGTCCACGGAGAGGAGGTCGCCACCGATAATGGCCAGGTTGGGGAAGAGCTTGCCGATGGAGGTGAGGCCGTGGACACGGTAGAAGATGACGTAGGAGGTCACCTCGGTGAGGCGCGGGAACGAGAGGTCCGCGAAGTTGGGTTCTGTCTCGTTCTCCATCAGCACCACCTGCGAATGATGATAAATAATTTAAAAAAATAAACTGTGTTTACAAAAACAAATCTAGAAATTTCTAAATTACAAACCAAACATGGGGAAATTAACAGGGTACCATACTTTGAATGTCTAGATTGTAAGTTATTTCTGAAAAATATTCACTACAAGAAATAATACGAAAAGCTCGTAGAGGCCAAGGGTCGGTGCAAAACCTTTCGAATAAAAAATGTTTATCCCTAAATACAAAAATTAAACATTATAATACAGTAATTAAACCACCAATGTTATATGCCAACGAATCCTTGACAGAAAAACATAAGGACAATCTAAAAAAAAAGGAGGGGAAAATATTTAGGAAAATTCTTGGACCAAGATGGACCGAAGTAGGATATAGGTTACAGAAAATATCTACAATTTAAGAATATTCTAACATAAGAGATAGACATGAGGAAAAGACGTCTTAAATTCTTCCGATCACAGACAAAAGAATAGTGAAATACGTAGCATCCATTGTTGATGGAGATCAAACCTATTTTTTTATATTTAATGAGATTTAATAAGAGAGAAGATCATACAAATATGTCAGTAATTAATGATTGAAGTGAATTGTTAGCAAAATAAATTTTTTGTTTAAATTAAATCTTTTTTTTCAGGACTGAAAAATTTATGGAAATGGATGTAACCGTTATTGAAACTAAGGGCCTCACTTCGTATATACTGTAAGTACTCTTTAACGTCACCGTCATGCACAACCGTTATCTTAGAAACATTACAGTCTCTACCGTGTAATGAACCCCAGATCCTTTATGAGTTGTAGAATACTTTTTATATCATTTTCTAGATTTAAGTAATAGTTAATACTCGGTTATCTCAATTTACTTCATTATATTTTATTTTATTGTTATTAATTATATTGTGTCGAAGTTAAATTGATTATGATTACAAAATTCAACAGATAAGAAGTACAAACAAATCTTTGCCATTTACTAGGTGTGTGATCTATCAACTTCAAGAAATCGTTCATAAAACAAATACCTCCAAATCATTACGGTTTATTGTTAACATTAACCATGAATAAACCATATGTCAACCAGGCTGAAGATAGGATTGAATACAAAGTAAACAAATAATCGTAAAATCATATACATCTCAATAGGAAGAAGAGCCATACGAAAGACTTGAAGTGGTTTCTTTTGAGGTTATTGGATACTCGAGTAGCTCTTGTACCACTTCCATTGTTTCTAACATAGCTGCAGGTTCTGTCGTCATTTCAGAAGCCATTCATATGACATATGGATACAGTTGACATCCATATTACTATGATTTATAAAAAATCTATATATTTTATCATGTATTTTTCTCAATAGACTTATTGAATATACCTTAAATGGTCAGTAAATTATATGGTAGAGACTGCACTGTTTCTATGGATGGAGGTGATGACGCACAACGACTAGGTTTACTCCCCAATTAACGGTACCTACCAACTTTTTAGAGATTCGGTGAATCCCTTGAGGCTACACCACAATCTAAAAAAACAAATCGAATAAATCCAATCCTACAGTACGAGACTGGTAGCGAGTAGCCGCTTATGAATTATAAATTTTTTTATAATCAACTTTAGTTTAAAGATTAGAATTCCATTAATATAAGAATAATTATATTTAACTAAAATGTCATATAATATTTAATACAACTAATAATAACTTAGTTTTTTAAATATTTTTTATCAATTGTTATTTTCATAGTAATTATTTTTGTTTTGAAGAGAAAAGATTTGCCCTGGTCGGGATTCGAACCCGGGTCGTCTGAATCTCCGTCGAAGTGCTCTAAGCCACTGAGCTACCAGGGGTCGTATCCAAGTCAGACAAATCCGTTCTCTTCGCCGATCCTATATCCCTGTGTTCTCGCAATTTTTTTAAACTTCGATTAGTTAAAGTTTTATTTTCCTCTAAAATATTTTATTTGTCATAGTTAAATATCTTGTTTTATGAAATGATTCAAAGTACAAATGATCTAAATATTCCTGAACGATGATAATAAAGCTAAAAATGAAAATAAAATCTATAAGTTAAATACATACTATAAAATTTATAAATATTTATTAGAATAAAAATAGTGTGTCTTATGAAACCAGGTCTAAGACTACACAAACTGATGGCTCCAAAAGGTTTTGTTATTTATTTTTAAAAAAATGTTTACTCATACATTGACTCATACCTCAAGTTTATCAATATATATAATGTTTAATAGTGGGGTACGGAGTGGCTCAGTGGTAGAGCACTGAGTTACCAATACGGGAATCCTCTTCAAATCCCGCTGCGGGGAAGACTTTTATTAAATCTGTTAGCGACCGGAGATGGATCATATGGGATCTAGGACCATCCTGGGGCTTACCCAGCCTCTGTAAAATGTTATATAAATAGGGTATCCAAAATAAGGGGGGGGGGATCTGGCGGTTGAGAGTGATATAGGACAAGTCGACTCCTTCCATAACTGTTGTCTATGAAACAGTACAGTCTCTACCATGTACTGAACCCCAGACCCGTTAGCGGGTTGTAGTGGTACAGGTATTTTTTAAATATATTAACTAATCATAGACAATTAACAAAATAAAACATATTTAAAGAGAACAATATCGTTAATATAAATATATTGTATGCAAACTGTTGTAAATTTTTGATCTATTTTCCTTTCTTTTTTTTCATGAAACGGCCTTTTAAGAACAAATCATTATCACTACTTTTCTTTTCTCATTTTCGTCTTTCTTATCTCCCAATACCCCTTTATTATTTTTTTAATCCAATTTTTAGTTCGAGATCATCAGATTTGTATACAATTAACTGTTCAAATTAATTAATTAAAAAAAATCCATTTTACCACAGCAATAAAAAAAAAACTGAAATAACCTCATCTGACCGACCATAACCCTTAACACTATTAAGATCCTTTGCGGACCACTTTGTCCAATTTACTCGAATATAAAGGACACAGTTAACAAAAAGGTTCGCCGTTATTAACTTAACGGCTTTAACTAACGTTACAGCTAAGCCCATTACCGTCAAAGGATATCAATTTGAATGCGAATTGTCACCAGCACTGGCTCCTGCCTACGATATTGGATACCAACATTCCATTCCTTAGCTGGATGGAAACGATATCCGGAGAATGATTAGTATTCCCATGTAAGGGAGCTGGTTAGCTCAACAACACTGTTCTGGATCAAAATCCTCCCTTCAACAAAAATGTTGTTTTATTATGTTTTGAAGTTTGTTGAACACGAATCCGAAGTCAGAAAATCTCCATCAGACAACATTTGTCAAATCTGTGTTTAGGTCGAAAAATGAAGTTTCTTTAGACATTTTGAAAATTTTTTGATAACTGAAAACTTAAAAGTTAAAAAACTATTTAATTTTGAAGCTTTTATAGTGTATTATAAAATGAAAAAATTGGGAGAGTACTTAGGCTTCAGGAATATTGGGCTAACAGTTACAAAAGAAGGGACTGTTGCCTACTGGCGGGCTTCCCCAGGTACCTGCCCCAAGCTCTCCTCCTAAACTAAAATGTTCCCCTCACCCTCTATATCCTGTTCAGCCATCTGGCAGACAGGTTACTCGCCATCAAGTCTACAGTGTTATTTGAACCTTGATACGGACCAGAACTTTTTTAGTTTCAAATCTAATATCCCGCAACAGTGTAAAAACGATCCTAACTGTTTCTGTTATATTTGTGGCGAAGTGACATTCAAGTGCAATCGGAAATCACTGACTCCATTGATAAAGAAGGCGTATGAGTTACACTTTGGATGCCAAGTAAGTGATCAGGATAAACCGTGGGGACCTAAAATTTGTTGTACTTCATGAAGCCGCACTCTCAGCGTGTCCTGTCTCTCCTGCCTCGAAAGGAACACATAAATCAATGCCGTTTGCTGTTCCAACCATTTTGCGAGAGCCTACAAATCATGCGAATGATTGTTATTTCTGTATGACTACCATTAAAGGTTTTACTTCAGCCAAAAGTAAGAAGAAAATAGTGTATCCTAACCTTCCATCTGCCATGAGACCTGTTCCGCACGATGAGTCTATGCCCATCCCACCTAAGCCCCAGGAGCCAGTGAAAGCCATTTCACCGGAACCAGCAATGAAATAAAAGCACCAGGAAGCCAGGAAGAAGTACAATCACAAGGAAGCAATGAAGAAACGCAGTCTTCAAGTGATTCTTGTGAAAATGATACCAAGCCGAAACTCATTAATCAGGCCAGGTTGAATGACCTCGTCCGCGATTTAGACCTCCCAAAACGTAAAGCCCAATTACTTGGTTCCAGGCTAAACAAATGGAATCTTTTGGAACCAGGACTGAACGTGCCTTCCTTTCGAAATCGGGAATCAGAGGTCCTCAAATTTTTTTCAACGGAAGGCAACCTTTTGTCAAAGCCCTTTCGATTTACTTGCAGAACTGGGTCTTCCGACCAATCCAGATGAATGGAGACTGTTCATAGACAGCTCTAAATTCAGCCTCAAAGCAGTGCTCCTACACAACAACCTAGATCCATCCATTCCTGTTGCATATTCTATCCATATGAAGGAAACGTATGATGATTTGAAACTCGTGCTTGAGAAAATTAAATATAGCGAGTATAAATGGAGCATTTGTGCAGACCTTAAAGTTGTAGCAGTCCTAACAGGTCTCCAATGTGGTTACAGTAAGTTTTCCTGCTTTTTATGTTGAGTGAGACAGCAGGAAAAAAGAAGATCATTACATAGTGAGAAAATGGCGAGAACGCACTGATACAGTCGGTAAAAAAAATATAGTCAATTCTCCCTTGATTAAAAAAAACAAAATTCTACTCTCACCACTCCATATGAAATTAGGCCTCATGACGAATTTTGTAATGGCAATGGACAAGGAAGGAGAAGGTATTTTCTACTTGAAAAAGAAGTTCCACAGATTAAGTGAATCAAAGATTAAAGAGGGGATTTTTGCGGGACCTCAAATTCGTGATCTTCTTAAAGACGTTGAATTTAAAAGACGATTAAATGCAACAGAAAAAAGAGCCTGGACTGCATTCGAAAACCTGTGACAACAAGTTTTGGGGAAGAAAAAAACAACAAATTACAATGAAATTGTGGAAGAATTGCCTTCATCATATAAGGCCATGCGTTGCAACATCTCCTTAAAAATTCATTTTTTTGCATTCCCATTTGGATTTCTTCGCAACCAACTTGGGAGCAGTTTCAGATGAACACGGAGAACGGTTTCATCGAGACATAGCCTAGATGGTAACCCAGAAAGGTACAGCGGTATAAGCAATGAGAAGATGCTTGCGGACTTCTGTTGGACACTACAAGGGGAGACAGGTGATGAAGAGTACAAAAGGAAAAAAATACACACATTAATTGAGGACAGAATTAAATAATTTATTATTTTATATATTATTGATTTTCACACACAAAAAAAAAGTTTATTAAATTTATAAAAAATGTGTTTGTTTTTTTTCAAAAACAACCTCCACACATGAAAATATAAAAATCAGGAACAACTTCTCAAGGGAGCAAAACCTATTTTTGCAGAACAGTGTAATCAGAGTTACTGATCCGAATCCAGCTGTGGCATAAAAAATTTTAAATCTCACATGGCAGTCATACATGGATCATGTGGAACTCACCTACTCTCTTGAAAGGATAAACGGGGGAATTCATGCCGGTTAAGACATATCACCTCCCTAGACAAAAGGTTAACTTATACTTTCCACACTAATTATGTGTGCAATAAAGCTAACAGGGCTCTGTGTACTATATATCCATACTTTATTAGAAATTCTAAATTAAGCATAGATAATAAGTTATTATTATATAAAGCCTGCTTACGACCTATACTAACATATCCATGCCCAATATTTAGTTATATGTCGAAAACTAATTATAAAAAACTACAAATATTCCAAAACAAATGCCTTAGGATTGCTGGAAATTATGCGTATTACACTGAAGGTAAAATTAAATATAAAGAATTAAATATACCTTATATTAATGTATTCATAAAAAAAACCCAATTCTTTAATAAGTGTAAATACAAATAAAACCCACTTATAAAAAATATTGGGAACTGTACAATTAAATAGTACAAAGCGGCATGTGCATAAAATTACAAAGCACTTATTATTGTAGGATACTAATTTATTTTATTTTTTTGATATTGTTTAAATATATGTATATAATTTATTAAGAATGTATAGCTACAATGTTTGTTTATTTCATTACTATTAATTTTTTTTTCTCTGAAAGTTTTTTGTATATTTTTTTCTTTCATTGTATATTATGATTCAAAACAAAAAAAAAACATCACCCAGCACAATCGTTGTTTTTTTGTTGTTTGTTCGTTGAGTCTCTCTGGCACGTGCTGAAGACCTTTCATGGGTTTTAGTAGAAGAGTTGTTTTTTGTTTCAATTCCATATAAACGATCAATATAAAGCGCATATTGAATTAGCACTATCGATAGCTGCTTCGTTTTTTCCAAACCTATTCAATATAGAATTTCAACTAATTTAAATTCAATTCAATTACCTAACTACTATTTGAAAGTTGCAGGCTTATAAGTTATAAGATAAAATCATAAAGATGAGGAAAAGACCCAATTTATTTGAATTTTAAAAAAGTATTTACAATTTAAGTGTTACATTAACAATGAATAAATCAAATCTTCAGAAAAGGAAAATAACGAAATAGTAAATTTCAAGAGTCAAGTGTGCTCCTTGAGCCACATATTTCCCGAAAGAAAAATTATAGCATTTCTAGTTGAACATTTAAGGATTGTAGAAAAATATCCCTAATTAACGAAGAAGTTAAGGTTATAAAAACTTGCTCAATAGCGCAAATTTGGTTTGTTTGCACAAGTCTAAGTGTACTACCGAACATAATGTAATTAGTAATTTTGGAGAATTAAATAATGACACGTATGATATGATATGGCGCGGTATCAAAGTTTTATAGAAGAGAACCCTTGATCTCTAGGAATTCCGAGTTCAATTTCAAAAAAACTCGACAATCAGCAGAGACAGATACTTCCGAGTGTTTCAAAACTTGAGGGTAAAAAACATCACAACTATCGATATATCGATAGTAACTATCGACTATTGCCCAACCCTAGTCCCAAGGGGCGCCGCGAGGCCACGTTTCATGTTGATCCCATAGCAACATTTGTTTAGTTTCATGGGCACATTCACTGTTGACTTGCCGTTTTTTTGTAACACCTTGTATAACTGTAAATGTTCAATTTTAATCGCGTGCCTATTAGAGGGCGCTTTGGTCACCATTGCACATGGGCGCGACATGGGCTAGAGCCGGCGCTGCCAGAACACTTGGACTAGAGGTGAATACTAAGTTGGTGGTCACTGGGGACGTGCCCCGACCTGGCGAGACCGTCAATATAGGGCCCTTTAACATTGAGAAAGTTGCCCAATTCACCTATTTGGGTTCAATAAGGAGACCAATCCACCTGAGGTCGAGGTAAAGAAAAAAGAACATGAATGGGTAACAGGTAAGGAGGTAACACTACTTTGGGCTATGATAGGATTTCTCCTCACGCCTTCTATCACGGCAGAGGAAGCTCCATCTGTACAAAACCCTAGTCCGCCCAGTTATGGTGTATGGATCGGAGACATGCGGAATGACCAAGCTGATTGAGCATGATCTCTTCGAATGTTAGTCAGTTCGAATGAAAGTCTTCGAAAGAAAGATTATCAGAAGAATCTTCGGTGGAGTATACCTATATGGAAACCGGCGAAGGAGAACAAACAATGAAGTTTACTTATTGCTCGACGAAGTAGACGTATATTCAATAAAAAATAGAAGACTGCGATGGGCTTGTCATGTGGCTAGAATGAAGGACGAGGCCCTTCCAAAAAAGGCTTTTACAGAACCTCTGAACAGCACGAGAAGATGGGGGAGAGCGAAGCTGAGATGGTCGGATAGTGTAGAGAGAGAGAGAGAGAGACGCACGAGGGATATTCTAGGAGTCAGATGCTGGATGACAGCATAAAAAATAGAGACGGCGGAAGAAGCTGGTGGAGGAGGCCAGGACTCGTCACCGAGTTGTAGCGCCTTAGAATAATAATGATAGTATGTTATAATTAGATAGTATTTTCAATAAAATTAAAAATATCGAAATATCTGAGCAGGAAAACAATTTTTTAGCCGACTTGACTCGAAGGGTATCGCGTAAAACTCTGTAAAGTGTATACCGAAAGTTCTTGTGTTTAGTACATGGTAGAGACAACACAATTTCTAACCCAACGGTTGTAAAGGTGATAGAAAATCAACAAAATAAAATAATTAAGACTCATCGAATATTGAAATGAATATAAAAATAAAAACAATAATCACTAGGTATTATTCATCCAGGTGACATGTTCAAGGGAACAATTATTAACTTTTTTCCTGACAATCAATAATTTATATTAATTACCCTCCATATCGCCGTAAGTACTTCCTTGCTTCCTTTCTTTAGCAAGTTATCTCCTTAAATTCAAAACCACAGTCCATTCCCGTAACACCCGCTCTCGGCTCTCAGATCTATATACAGCATCCCACCGAACAACTGCTTTTGATAGAGCTTTCCTTATCCGATCCTCACACCTTCCTCCACTCGTTGTTCCAATAATCTTTCAACATTCAAATCCCATATATTCAATCACCTTATATCCTTACAATTTCCGAAAAATCCGAAATAACATACTCAGTTTTCAGATTAAATTTTTCTAACTGATAAATGAATGATGTGTTTTTATTTATATATAAGTGCGTTATATTTATATCATTGACTGTTCACTCATCCAGTTAGATATTTTTAAAAACAAGTTATCTTGTATTTTTGTTTCATTATTTGCTTCTTTTTTTTTCTACTTGACATTGTAATTTGCATACATATGTAATTATATATTGTTTCTCTCTCTATAATTATTGTTATCTTAATTCTATGCTATTTTTATTTCTTGTACTCTGTTTTTAAATTCTTTAAGTGTTATCACTGGAGGTAATTTTTTTTCATTAATTCTTTCTCATTTGTTAATTTAATTGTATTAATAAATAAAATGTAATCACATTATACTCTAAGACATAATAATACCCTGTATAGAAATCAGCATTGTTATTCTAAAGGGACTTGCCCCAGAATAAATAATGACATTATTATTATTATTATATGTGGAAGAAAATGGACCCGGTAGAGGTCAATAAATTTCTTTTAGATATGAAGAAATGTTTATTAAGTAGCCTATAAACATTTCTCCAGATCTAAGAGAAATTTATTGACCTCTACCCGGACCATTTTCTTCCACATATTCCATCAAGTTCAATTATTATCATTCAAGATATTATTATTATAGTTGCTTTGTGTTTTTATTATCCTTAACAAAAAAATTTAAAAAAACAAGAAGGATATGGACTGATCCAGTCGGGATTCAATAACATTCCGAAAGAAAAATATATATATTTCAGTTTACGAGAGATGTATAGAATTCCAGGTAAATAAATGTATCGCTTCCAAAGGAAGTCATGGATATAACAATTTTCCAGCACCCGTTTACAAAGCATTCCAAAAATAAACTATTTCAGCGACTTTATTGAGATGTGAGTTGTATAAAGTATTTTATTAAAAATTCTAGTAATACGTTTATTATTTATTATTAAGAGTGGGATGGGGGGCGCTGAGTTAATGATCTATATGTACCTCGTTAAATAGTTCGAGACCAGTTGTGAGAGATTATTTAAAGATTATAATCGGCAATTTCAATATAATGGCCCCAGGATCTTTCAGATTTTAAAACAGCCTACTATTAAAAGCTTGTAGGGATTTTAATAACAAATAGATATCGTTTAATGAAATGTGGAATAATGGAAACCGATAATTTTCGTACTGAAAACGTCTTTAGCAGTCCTAGGCGACTTATGTTAAAGGAAAATATTGTGGCTTTACATCAGCAACATGCTCGTGAAGTATTGTTCGAGGTTGGCGTTATTATAAACATCTAAAAAGTCGTTCAACAGTTATTCAATTGATATTAATAATATTTTTGAAATTTGAAAAGAAAAGATATGTCCAGGGCCGGGACTCGAACCCGGGTCACCCAGATAGCTAGTTTGGAACTCTACCAATTGAGCTATCCTGGCTCAATCAGGCTCGCTCCCCGGTCATGGCCATATCCTTTCTTTTCACTGATCCCACGTCCCCGCGTTCTCGCAATTTGCGATGTATACGAGGGGAAGAATGTTCTTTGAACATTTATTTAATTTAGATCTTGTTGACTTACGTCATTATATATTATTATAATTTATTTTATTTTATTAGTTATTGATTTTATTAATTTTATATATTTTTATTTGAAAAGAAAAGATATGTCCAGGACAGGGACTCGAACCCGAGTCACCCAGATATTAATAATAACTTAGACATCAGTAACTAGTTAAATTTTTCGTTTCCTCTAAAATATTTTATTTTTCATAATTAAATGTCTTGTTTTATAAAATGATTGAAAGTACAAATAACCTAAATATTGTTGAACTTAACGATAATAATAATGCTAAAAATGAAAATAAAACCTATGTAAATACAAATACAAGGTATAAACAATATAACTGTTTGATAAATATTATTTCAATTACATTATTCCATCTGGACTTACGGAATAGAGCTTTAGGGCTCCACTAAGCCATCGAATTACTCTCATATTCAATCCTTACAATCCAAAATCCTTTGTAAAGTCCTCATCCCGTACTCTTCAATCCCACATCACTGACCTTGAAAATTGGTGTCAAAACTGGAGGATTAAAATAAATTCTCACAAATCTCATCAAATCACCTTTACCCTCCGTCGTAAACCAGCGACTTCCTGCCCCCCTGTATCGTTTAATAACATCCCTCTAAGTCCTGTAGAATAGATCCGGTACTTAGGATTATACCTTGACAAACGCTTAACTTGGAATCCTCATACTAGACTGAAACGACAAGAAACAGCTCGCCGTTTCAGGCTACTTCAACATTTACTAGATAAACGCTCTAAGCTCCCAATTAATTACAAGAGACTCATATACATGACAGTCATTAGACCAATCTGGACTTACGGAATAGAGCTTTGGGGCTCCACTAAGCCATCGAATTCCTCTCGTATTCAAGTCTTACAATCCAAAATCCTTCGGAAAATCCTTAATGCTCCTTACTTTGTTACGAACAGTCATCCATACTGACCTTAATGTCCCATTTGTTGCTGATTTGGCCCGAACCCGATATCTATCCTTTCATAACAAACTTTATTCCCACTCAAACCCACTAGTTTCAAACCTCGCAACCTCTTCAATTCCTGATAATCCTCCGAGGCGTCTGAAAAGAAGATGACCTTCGAAGTTGACATTTTTATTTGAGTACTACCACTGGGTAGTTTCTCTACTTGCCTTTATCTAGGGACATGATTTATCTTTCATTATATATGAAACTTGATGTATTCAGTATACAGTTGTAAATTTCAATAATTACATTTTTTTTAAAAAGAAAAGAATGTTATAAACCAAGATAAGCGTTGCACAAATGTAATTCCTATCTCTATGTTTCCATTTGAATACTTCTAACAGCAATAATAATGGCGTTGAGATGGAGATAAGAGCAAACTGATGTGTGCTATCTCGTTGAGTTGAGCGACTCATCACTAAAAGTGCTGTAAGTGCGAATAATTATCCTACGTATTGTATAGCTTCTGGTATATTCTTGCACCATAATAAACATCATAATTATGTGGGAATTAATAATATTAAAAACGGCTGTCGTTAAAAATAACATTAGTACATAAGAAAATATGTTGGTAGCAGATCGAGTGTTGAAAATGAATATTTCTCAAATGTTTAGCAAAAAAATTATAAAAATTAACGGTTCGGACGAGTACAAGTGTCTCGCTGACTGTAAAAAAAAAGTCTGTCTCTCTTTCCCACAAGGATCTTAATTTTTTTTCCCATTTTTTTTCTTAAGTCTTTTCCCATAATCATCCCTATCGAGACAGTCTTAGTCGGTTATTTTCAGTCTTTCAGTTTCTTCCTTCATCTGTTTGTTTTACCCCCCTCATTCTTGTACCCTCTCATTTTATAGAAAATTTCTCTATTTAATCTCTTTGGGTGCATCCTCACTATATGTCCGTATGTTTGTATATTTCCTTATTAGACCTCATCCTACAGCCTTCCTGTGTCTTCTTTGAACCGTAAATTCTTCTTCTATCCCTACTTCTTTTAACACTATCCTTAGGCTGAGGAGGGAATCGGTCTCCATTCCGTACAGTATCACCGGTTAGACGACCGTATTGTAGTGTCTTATCTTCGCCTTTGTTGACAGGGTCCTTTTATCATATAAATTGTTTGTCTTTCCAGTTTGTTGTCTTGTTTTTAGTCCCGATCGTTGCTCTTTCCACATTTCAGTCATGATTATGTCTAGGACTACGTTAAACAGTACTGGGGATAGGCTCTAAAAAGTCATTTTATTTAATAAAATAAATTTAAAAAATAATAAAATATTATATCTGGATGACATTCTATAAAATGTACAATTGATTGATATTTTCAGAATTAATAGTAATAATTAAGCAATGAAAAATCGTCACATAACATAAAAAGTATGGAGAAAAATGCTCCAGATCCTGGGTTCAAATTCCGCTTTCTAGTAGACTTTTATTTAATCTGTTATTGGCCGGAGATGGATCCTATGGGATCTATAACCTTCCTGGGGCTTACCCAGCCTCTGTAAAATGTTATATAAAATAGGGTATTCAAAATAAGGGGGGAATCTGTCGGTTGAGCGTGATATAGGACAAGTCGACTCCTTCCACAACTGTTGTCTATGAAACAGTACAGTCTCTACCATGTACTGAACCCCAGACCCGTTCGCGGGTTGTAGTGGTACAGGTTTTTTAAAAATATATTAACTAATCATAGACAATTAATAAAATAAAACATATTTAAAGAGAATAATATCGTAAATATAAATGTATTGTACGCAAACTGTTATAAATTTTTGATCTATTTTCCTTTTTTTTTTTTTCATGAAACGGCCTTTTAAGACCACGCGATTATCACTACTTTTCTTTTCTCATTTTCGTTTTTTATTCCTCCCAATACTTACTCATCATTTCTAAGTCCTCATCTGCCCACGCAGTATACTTCCGTATTTTTTCTTTTATTATTTTTTTAATCCAATTTCTTGTTCGAGATCATCAGATTTGTAAGCAATTTACTGTTCAAATTAATTAATTTAAAAAAAAAATCCATTTTACCACAGCAATAAAAAAAACAACTGAAATAACCTCATCTGACCGACCGCAACCCTTAAGACTATTAAGATCCTTTGGCGACCTCTTTATCCAATTTACTCGAGTAGAAAGGACACAGTTAACAAAACGAGCGTCGAAACGTAGATTTCAAATTATTAGTTTCACTATTTAGAGAATTATTTTTTGAGCTCCACCGGGATCATTTTCTTCTACATATTTATATTTATTACAAGTTTAAAAACAAATGCTATAATGTATTGTATACGATCTCGAAAATAGGATATTTATATAACGCCATTTGAAAGTAAAAGGTAACCCAGCCGTATTCATGGTAAATTAACTGTTTTGGGTTCAACATTCTTCTTCTTGAACTCTACCTTTTCTTGATACCATAGACCATAAGCACTTAAACATATTCCTTCCTAGAACCATATCACCAAACCCTCTTTCTGGTACTAACTATATACTATGTACTTCGTATATACTACATACTATCCCTATGTATTGTCCAAATATTCTGCTTTGTAATTCCATGCTATGTAACTTCCTAAATTCTTCAGAGGACAAATCCTTTTCGGATATTCTACGCCAATACCTTATTTCTGCATATCTCAAGATAGCTTTCATCTTTCATTGTAAACGGTCATGTTTCCCATTCATAAAGAACAGTTGGAATTATTATAAAAATATGTACCACTATAGCCCATGAATGGGTATGGGGTACATTGTAGAGACTCTACTGTTTCGTGGACAACGATACTGCAGGTGATTTGTCCTAGACCCCCCCTTATTTTTACCAACCACTTTATAGAGGCTGGGTGAGCCCCAGGAGGGTCCTAGATCCTATATGATCCATTTCCGTCTGCTAACATTCTAAATAAAAGTCTTCCCAGCAGGCGGATTTGAACCAGGATTTTCGGCATGGGAACTAACTACTTAAAAGGGTAAATAGCTTTCAAATATCAGTTTTTAAATTAAATTAAAGTCCTGTCTTTAAATCAACTTAAGAGTTTATGAGGCCATCTTCTTTTCAGATGCCTCGGAGGATTATCAGGAATTGAAGAAGTAGCTAGCTTTGAAACGAGTGGGAATAAAGTTTGTCATAAAAGGATTGATGTCGGGTTCGGGATAAATCAGTTACAAATGGAGCATTCAGGTCATTATGGATTACATTGTTCGTAACTAAGTATGGAGTATTGAGGAATTTACGAATGATTTTGGATTGTAAGGATTGAATGCGAGAGGAATTCAATGGCTTAGTCGAGCACCAAAACTCTACCCCGTAAGTCCAGATGGATTTTATAATAGTCATGTGTATGAGTCTTTGTAATCAATTGGGAGCTTAGACCGTTTGTTCAGTAAATGTTGAAGTACGCGAAAACGTCGAGCAGTTTCTTGTCTTTTCAGTCTTGTATCAGGATTCCAAGCTAAACCTTTGTCAAAGTCTAGTCCTAATATTTATGCAGGAGACAGTGGGATATTTCTAAATGGCGTTTGAAATTAAATTATAACTTCTTATTCACCCGAGACCACTTCGGAATTTAAAATTCTGGAAATTAAAAATCATGACAAAGCTTAAAAATAAAGATCTTCAGTTAAAAATAACCAAGACAATAGCAGCAATTTCAGTCAAGTTGAAGACCTCACTTATACTGAAATATTAAGCCCTGAATACATTCGGTCAACCACTGGCTCTTAGCCAACTCGTAAGGGGCGTTCACTCTAGAGGAGCATACTGAATAAATAAATAAATGAATTAAGTAATGAATATATGTTAAAAATGAATTATATGTTTATAAACAGGAAATCCTGGTTCAAATCCCGTTCCATGATGGTTCAAGCCCCTCCTGGGGCTTACCCAGCCTCTATAAAATGTAATAAAAATAGGGTGCCCAAAATAAGGGGAAAAATCTAGCACACCACAGTTACTCACTTCGTTAAGCCGTTACACAAAATATAGCACTGTTTTTTTATTTTGATGTATTAAAATTTACAACCGTATGATAACAATTTTTCTTTCTCCAAGGGTTTCCTCAGATTGAGGTTACCTTCAACGAAAAATTTCCTTTAATTCATGTTTCCACTTTTTTCTGTCTTGTACATCTTCCTCCCTCAGACCATGGCCGTGCATTTTTTTTCCTCAATGCCTTCTATCAATCTTTTCGTGGTCTTCTTCGCCGTTTCCTCCCTTCGGCGCTCCAATTGAAAATTAAATCGAAAATCTTCCTTCCTTCATTCCTCTGAGATGACCATACCATTCCAATCTTTTTTTTCTATATTTTGGAGTATTTGTTTAATTTGCATCCGCTCTCTAATATCGGCATTAGTCTCCTCCCTAGCCTGGATACCCTGGCAGCTCTCCTCCAATAGTCCATCTGAGTAACAAGTAGCTTTTTTCCTAGAACAGCGTTTATCGTCCATGTCTCTGCTCCATATTCTTTCAATTATGGACTTGTATATGACTTTCTTGGTATCTTTCGTCATATTGTTGCTCCACAAGACCGAGCTAAGCAACCGATAGCTTTCCGGGTTGTAATTATCCTTTGTTTTATCACTTTTTCCGATGTTCCATTCTTTTCTATTACAGAGCCCAAATATTTAAAATTATCCACTCGTTTTATGACATTTCCTTTAACAACGAGGTCCCCCTGATCATATATGGTCATATATTCAGTTTTGCTGAAGTTTATTTAAAGGCCCCAACTATCATACGTCTCCCATAGTTTACGTAGCATGTATTCTGCATCCTCGTGGTCTTGAGCGACAATTACCTGATCACCAGCGAACAGCAGGGGGCGACCTGTAATCTAGTGGTTAGCATAACTACTAAGCCCAAGATCGCGGGTTCGCAGCCCGGCAGGCGGCCCTAGGATTTTTTAAAGGTAGCAAAAAACCCAAGGGTACGCCGTCCTTCGGAAGGGACGTTAAACGGGGGTCCCGAGCCTGTATGATGTCAGGTACTCGTTAAAAATCCATATCCTAATTAAACCTGGATAGGCAAAATTTAGAGCTCCCAATGTAGCATCGTCCGATTAGCCATAGCAGCATAAAGTGACGTTAAATGAACAAACAACGACAGCTTACAGTAGATTATGTACATGGTCGTTAACTGTTCTTACTACCATTTGTTTACATTTTTAAAATTTTAACAATACAACCAGTAAATTATAATATTTGGCCTGAATGATACATAATGGCATGGATAAAAACAAGCAGATAAACTAACCAGAAGTAGATTCAGATTCAGAGGATTTAGATTCAGTTAAGATTTAAATGGAAAAAAATGGAATGTATCGATCTAAAAAATAAAACAAACTACATCATATTACAATATTTCGATTTTAAGACTGTTATTCCAATACAGAGAATGAAAAGCAATAAGAAAAAGACATTTTTTAATAAACTTTTTTTTTATTTTTTAAATTTATTTATAACTGTATTACAATAATACATCAAGTAAATGGGCTGAGCGATACATAATGACATGTGAAAATGACAAGTAGAGAAACTACCCACTGGTAGTACTCAAATCACAAGTTCAACTAAGAAGTCGCGGGGCCATCTTCTTTTCAGACGCCTCGGAGGATTATCGGGAATTGAAGAGGAAGCTAGGTTTGAAACCAGAGGGTTTGAGTGGAAATGAAATTTGTTATGAAAGGATAGATACCAGGTTCGGGCCAAATCAGCAACAAATGGGACATTAAGGTCGTTGTGGATGACTATATTCTTAACAAAATAAGGAGCGTTGAGGATTTTACGAAGGATTTTGGATTGTAGGGATTGGATACGAGAGGAATTCGATGGCTTAGTGGAGCCCCAAAGCTCTACTCCGTAAGTCCAAATCGGTCGTATGATGGTCATGTAGATGAGTCTTTTGTAATGAATTGGGAGCTTAGAGCGTTTGTCTAGTAAGTGTTGAAGTAGCCTCAAACGTCGAGCGGTTTCTTGTCTTTTCAGTCTCGTATGAGGATTCCAAGTTAATCGTTTGTCAAGATGCAACCCTAAGTATCGGATCTGTTCTACAGGCATAAGTTGGATATTATTAAAGGATACTGAAGGGCAGGAAGTCATTGGTTTACAACGTAAGGTAAAAGCGATTTGATGCGATTTTTGAGTGTTTATTTTAATTCTCTAGTTTTGACACCATTCTTCAAGATCAGTGATATGGGATTGGAGGCTTTGGGATGCAATAACTGGATTGGTGTTGACTGATAATACACATGTATCATCAGCATACGTGGTAAGGATAGTATTAGGATGAGTTGGGATGTCAGCTGTATAAAGAATTGGGCCAAGGATACTACCTTGAGGATTTAATAAACTTAAATTATTATTTTTACTTAAAAAGCAAACCTAAGTAATAATATGTATGTAGTAAATAAATAATAAATCTTCAACCTTTGTTATATGTTTAATAAATGAGTTTGAGATATATGTAATATGATTTTTTTTGTTTATTTTGTGTTAGTGACGGAGAAAAATCACAGTTATTTGGTCAGTACCTTTCCAAAATCTTTCATCCACATCCTGATATCATTAACCCAACTCACATTGAACATATAAAAGAAGCGTTAGATGTTCCCCTCCAAATGTCTCTTCCACCCAAAGCATTCCATCCTACAGAAATATCCAACATTATACACAGATTACCTTCCCGCAAAGCTCCTGGGCACGACCTCATCACAATTCATATCTTAAAACACCTTCCTAGAAAAGCCATTCTATTCCTTACCTATATATATAATGCTGTACTCCGCTCCACATATTTCCCTGACCTCTGGAAACTATCCATTGTAAAAATGATAACTAAGCCTAAAAAAAAACCAGAATACCCTTCCTCTTACCGTCCTATCGCTCTTCTACCTTGTATGGGTAAAATCCTTGAAAAACTCATCCTCAAACGATTGCACCCCATCCTTGATGCAAATCACATAATTCCAGATCACCAGTTTGGATTCCGAGCATCCCACTCCACTATTCAGCAATGTCATCGTGTGGTGGATGTAGTCTCCTCTGCATTAGAACGTGGATCATATTGTTCGGGCGTCTTTCTTGACGTGGAACAGGCCTTCGACCGAGTCTGGTATCCGGGATTGCTCTATAAACTCCGTAAATTTCTGCCGCCTACCTACTTTCTCGTCCTTCAATCCTATCTCACAAACAGAACTTTCCAAGTAAACCATAATAATGTCTATTCATCCCTCTTTTCCCAATCTGCTGGTGTTCCTCAAGGTAGTATCCTTGGCCCAATCCTTTATACAGTTTATACAGCTGACATCCCAACTCATCCTAATACTATCCTTACCACATATGCTGATGATACATGTGTATTATCAGTCAATACCAATCCAGTTATTGTATCCCAAAGCCTCCAATCCCATATCACTGATCTTGAAGAATGGTGCCAGAACTGGAGAATTAAAATAAATTCTCAAAAATCCCATCAAATCACTTTTACCTTACGTCGTAAACCAATGACTTCCTGCCCTTCAGTATCCTTTAATAATATCCCACTTGTGCCTGTAGAACAGATCCGATACTTAGGGTTGCATCTCGACAAACGATTAACCTGGAATCCTCATATAAGACTGAAAAGACAAGAAACCGCTCGACGTTTCAGGCTACTTCAACACTTACTAGACAAACGCTCTAAGCTCCCAGTTAATTACAAAAGACTCATCTACATGACCATCATACGACCTATTTGGACTTACGGAGTAGAGCTTTGGGGCTCCACTAAGCCATCAAATTCTTCTCGTATCCAATCCCTACAATCCAAAATCCTTCGTAAAATCCTCAACGCTCCTTATTTTGTTAAGAATATAGTCATCCATAACGACCTTAATGTCCCATTTGTTGCTGATTTGGCCCGAACCCGGTATCTATCCTTTCATAACAAAGTTCATCTCCACTCAAACCCTCTAGTTTCAAACTTAGCTTCCTCTTCAATTCCCGATAATCCTCCGAGGCGTCTGAGAAGAAGATGGCCACGTGACCTTCTTAGTTGAACATGCGATTTGAGTACTACCAGTGGGTAGTTTCTCTACTTGTCATTATATCATGTCATTATGTATCACTCAGCCAATTTACTTGTTATATTATTGTAATATAGTTGTAAATATCAATAAATAAATAATAAAAAAAAAAAAAATTTTGTGTTAGAGAACACATACCTAAAATAGTGCCGTGCAATTCCGAAACACCCTGTATACATATAATTATTATTATATATAATATATAGATTTATATTATAATTGTATATTTATATTATATTATATATTTATATAGGTACTATAAAAATAAATTTATAATCTCTTTATCTAAAAGCCTGTCTCTCTTGGTTTTCCCTGTGCCACCGACTCCGTCTTCTTTGTCCTGCTTCTTCTGTAGGTCTCCTTCTTCCGTGTCTCTTGAACCAATCTCTTTTTTGGAGATATCCTCAATCCCTTCCTCTATCGATTCCTGCCAACGTACGATTCGTTACCTTTCTTTTTGGCGGCCGTTTCCTCATTTTTATTTTTATAATAAAACACGATGGATAGCAGTGAATGAGCATGTATAAATGTTATTCATCGACAAATGTACCAAAGTTATATATAACAAACAAAAAGCTTTAGTGGCCTATGGGTGTTGAACTTTTAAATACAAACAATGACCTAACTTTTAGAACGTAAGGGCACATACAGATATAGAGCCAATTAGCAACTGAGTTGGCCTTTGTCTCTATATCTATTGGATTGAAATGTAATGATTGAAAGGTTAAATTATTTATCATACCTGGTGAGTGGATTGTTTGTTTGTTCATTTAACGTCACTTTATGCTGCTATGGCTAATCGGACGATGCTACAGTGGGAGCTCTAAATTTTGCCTACCCAGGTTTAATTAGGATAGGGATTTTTAACGAGTACCTGACATCGTACAGGCTCGGGGCCCCCGTTTAACGTCCCTTCCGAAGGACGGCGTAACTAAGGATTTTTTACTCCCTTTAAAAAATCCTAGGGCCACCTGCCGGGCTACGAACCCGCGATCTTGGGTTTAGTAGTTTGTTACGCTAACCACTAGACCACAGGTCGCCCCCTGGTGAGTGGATTGAACCATTGAACCCTATATTATTGAAAAAAATCTTCAATTGGCGTATTATTAAAATAGGAATGAGGTAACAAATCACCAAGGACATTTACAACAAAAGGTCAATGTCCCTGAATGCAAATCTGGCATTATTGCACTGCCATTAGCTCAGAGGTTCAATTTGCTGTGGAATGCCTCTCTAGGAACAAGAGGCCTGGTAAAAAAGTTAGAGATCAAAGAAAGATCATAAGAAAAATTCTTGGCCTAGTTAAAAAAGAGCAAGGTGAATACAGATGGCGGGATAACTTCACTCATATGTCACATTATGAGTATTCTGATGTTCAAAAAGTTTTGTGGCCGCTTAATAAGAATGAAACCCATAAGATTGACAAACCGTATTTTCCCTGTTTCAAAGATAAGAAAACCAAACCTACAATGTTTCTAAGAGATAAAAAGTAACATTTCAAGGAAAAATATATACACTTACAGGAGATGGAGATTAAGTACGATAAAATTAAAGAATGCAACCACTTCAGAATGAAAACCAAGGTTTTCAGGGAAAACCAAAGTTGCCGAAGGGGCTGAAATGGACGGAGGAAAGAAAGGTGCAATACCGGTGATTTATGAAGGAGCAGTGGTCAGATATCAAGGCTAAGAGAGGCCGTTGAAATGATCTGGTTCTTAGTGTGCCAAAACGAAAATAAATAAATTATAATAATTGATGAAAAATAATAATAGTGAAATGAAATATATGAAACTATATTTTAAAAGATACCACTGGCCTTGAATAATGGTGTCAAAACTGGAGGATTAAAATAAATTTATCGTCCGACGTAAACCAATTATTTCCTATCCTCTCGTAGCGTTTAATAACATACCGCTGATTCCTGTATAACAAGTCCGGTACTATGGACTACACCTAGACAAATGCTTAACTTGGAATCCTCACACTAGAATAAAAATTCAACATTTACTAGACAAACGCTCTAAGCTCCCAATAAATTACAAAACACTCACATACATGACAATCATTAGACCCATCTGGACTTACAGAGTAGAGCTTTGGGGCTCCACTAAGCCATTGAATTCATCTCGTATCCAATCTTTACAATCCAAAATCCTTCGTAAAATCCTCAATGCTTTGTTACGAACAAACTGATCCATAATGACCTTAATCTTCCATCTGTTGCTGATTTGGCCCGAACCCGATACCGGTCATTTCATGAAAAACTTCATTCCCACTCTAACTCCTAGCTTCCTCTTTAATTCCTCATAATCCTCCGAGCCGTCTGAAAAGAAGATGGCCACGTGACCTTCTAAGTTGAATTTTATATTTGAGTACTACCACTGGATAGTTTCTCTAATTGTCTATATCCATGCCACTATGTACCATTCCTGCCATTTACTTGTTGGATTGTTACAATACAGTTGTAAATTTTAATGAATAAATTAATAAAAAAAATATAAAATTTTTGTTAGCTTGAAACTTTTTAGACTTTTCAAGTTCAAACATGATACAATCCAAAATATGACTTTGAAATGATAATTTTGACAAAAATTAATTAACCAAATGAACAAAAATGACAATTTTTGAGTTATACAGTTGTTCTTTTGAGGGCGCGATAAGTTTGAGGATAAAGAATCATTGTCACATCAGAAGTTTGATTTATTAAGTGTTCTTTCTGATTCTTATTCCCCGACAATTTCTACTTAGGTTAAAGAATTTCTCATTATTCGGATTCATGCTTTCTACATTTCATTCCGACCAGACCGGGGACAACCGTAGCGGAAGATGCTTAGACAGTGACGTCCGAATTAACTCGCCAAGGCCGTTCCTAAAATAGCTTGTGTAGTTTACGGTCGTCGCCTCCGATAATTCTGCAACTGAGCTACGAGCCTGCCATCTATCTGCAACCAACATTAACAGTTCTATCTTTTACTTATTATCTCAGTGTTTTGTAAGAGAACCTGCTAATTTCTTAAACGGCGATTACGTAGCACGCACCTTCTACACGGAACACGGTGAAATAATAGTGTCTATAAAAAAATTGACAATTTAAAAAAATTCAAGATTTCAAAGGACTGTAAATATTTTAATACTTATCAATCCCTTCAGCGCATTCTCTAAGCTTGTTTAACCTCATTTAACTTCTTCAAAAAAACCTCAGTGTAGTTATTGGTTTCAAAGAAAAAAAAAGACAGTGTTATACGAAATTCTCGTAATTTTAAGGCATAACTAAAAAAAATCACAGCAGCTGAAGAAACTCCTTGACCAGCGCAGCGCATTGAGTGGCGACCGTTTGCAAAATTTAGTGGAGACACGACGTAGGGAAGGAAGAAGGGCTCCGGGTGACCATTAATGGATATTGATGAGGTTCTGAAGGAAGCTGTCGAGTCAAATCCATCCACAAGTACACGCGAATTTGCAAGGGAGTGTGGTGTGTCGAAAGATACTGTTAGTCGCCATCTATGCTCCATTAAAAATGTGAAAAAGTGCTGTAGACCGGTCAGCAATCAGCTAAGAGGTTAGAAATGTTTGAACTTTTTTAGAAAAACCCTTCCGATATGAGATTTTCTTTTTTCATTTAGCATTTAGTCCAGGCCTCGCACCATCGGATTGTTACTTGTTTCGATACAAGGACCATTTTATTTAAGGGTAAAAATTTGTTTGTTTTGCGGAAGTTTAAATTCTGGTCCAAGAGTTCTTTGACAGCCATCCCAAGGAATGGTATCAGTGTGAGAATGAACAATTGGCTAGCAGATGGCTAATGACGTTAGATAACAATGGACTATACTTTAAGAATTTAATTTTATTTTATATCAAAGAAAGAATCATCCCAATATTTCGTAAAGTTTAAAAAGTGATATGGTACCTATTTACTGTGATGTTACACTGTGTCCATATTAACCCAGGAGTTGGCATAATTTTGGCAGTCGTAATATGATATGGTGATAAATAAATAATCTTCATAAGATAAATATGATGGGTGAAGCCCCGCGTGTTCTATTTGAGGACTTGTCAGAATGAATTCTTATCTCCTGATATTCTGAACAAATGTTTCCCTAGGTAGTAATGTATGTTTAACTTCTCCGAGTTTGTTATCACTTTTGTTGATCAAGTTTGCGCTTTAAACCTTTTCTTTACTACATTATCGCAAATTCAAGAAGTTAGGACAGTAATATCGTTTTTTTAATTTATTTATGAAAATGAAAGATGATTTTGTATTATTATTGTTATTTCATTATATATGGTTTATTCAGGTTCAAAAGGCCAGGGAAAAAAGAAAAAGATTTTTTTTTTAGCTGCCTAATTTTTTTACTTCATAAACTCTTGATATCAACATTAGACAATTCATATCTCTACCCCACAGAATATACTCTTTTAAGGTTGAAGGAATTAACAGACGTTAAATGATGTATGACATGATGGTACATAGTTGTTCTCTTATAAACACGAGGAGCCCATACACGCCATTTCGATGCAATACATCTGATTAAAAGAACTGCTATATTTTGTGTAAGGCTGCACCTACATTGGATCCGGTGTGATACGATGAGACGTCGCTAGCTAACCAAATGACTGAAATATATCGAGACTTATAACATTTGGCTCTTTAAATTTATAAAATAATTAACAAATAATCTTAATTTTATAAATTTAAAGAACCAAATATTATAACTCTCGATATATTTCAGTCATTTGGTTTGCTAGCGACGTCTCATCGTATCACACCGGATCCAATGTAGGTGTAGCCTAACGGTTAAAGAGGTCGAGGAGGCGTCATAGTCTAGGGAACAATAACAGCTTTCGAAGATTTCTTGATTGAAAGCCTTGTTGGAATGGTTAGTAGCCAAAATTATAAGTCATTAATTAAGGAAAGGTTCAGCCATGGATATTTTCATTATTTCCAGACGGATTTTTTTTTTTTTAAGTTAATGCTCTCTGCCACAAATAAAGCGTAAAGATCGACAGATTCCACGAGAGGAAAATCAAGCTGTTGGAGTGGCCTTATCTTTACCAGGACCTGAATCCCATCGAGAACTTTCGTAAATCTCTCTCGGATGCAGTTTACTCAAAAGGAGCATATCTTTCATTGATCCAGGAAAAAAAACGTATGTTTACGTTTGTCACCGCTGACTAATCTACACAATGTCCGACGTATTAAATTCTTCGGCTGTGATCAATGGATGATATCACACACTGACAGTAGGTGCTTATTTACACAGAAGTTTACATAACATTTTAAGGAAGCTTATAGGAACTTTAAGTTCTTCATTCATAATTAATTAATGATATTTATTGGTATAATAATATGATTAAAACAAGATCTAACTCTGGATTTTATGGCGCCCAAGGCAAAAAATAAATATGCGCTCTATATTATAACTACTATTAGCAAGGAAATGGTCTGGAATAAATTTTCTTTAGTAAGAACTGTTTATTTTATAGCCAACGTTTCGAACCACATTTTAGGTCTTCTTCAGGACTAAATATACAAGATACATGTAAATTAAAATAATATATGGTAAAAAAAATATTATAACTGTTACGGTCGCTCAGTTTGTAATTACTCTCAGTTGAATGGTTAATGATAGGGCAACTCTTTGGAGAGACTGAAGGGTCTACCATAGCCGTACAGGACCAGGTAATTGCTACTAGAGCCAAAAAATGCACATTCCTAAGGAGAGCCTGAGGACGGATAAATGTCGCCTCTGCTCGTAAACTCATGAGTCTATACAGGATGTGGCAAATGGATGCGAAGCACTACATGATGAGGCATAACAATGTGGCGAAAATATATCACCAAAGTATATGCAGGCTATTAGGACTGTTGGGCGGAGAGGCGCCTTACTATCGATATCAGCCAGAAAAACTATTGGAAAATAATGAAATAAAAATTTACTGGGAGCAAATAGTCACGCACATCAGGATATTACATAACCGTCCGGATTTTGTTGATCCATAAACGGGAAAAAAATTACTCAAACATAGTTTTAGCTTGAACGTCTTGGGGTGGAGGTGCGGTCTCAGGTTATGAGCCTATTTGAGCCATTATTCGTTGGGATGTATTGCACTTCTTCTTTTAGAAGTGATTGATCTTAGTGCAAGCGAGCGAGATTTGAACCTCTGGCATTGTAGCCCATCGCTTTACCACCAAGCCACTCAACTCGCTTCCGAATATTATCTTCTTCTAGTAGAAATAAGAAGTTAAAGATTTTAAAGGGCGTGAATGATACCACTGGTGCATGTTATTAATCAAAGTCAACTAAAAAGGTTTAAATCATTTCAATAGACATTTATATGTGTTTTTCCTCGTAATTCAAAAAATGTCAATAACCGCATAGTCGACTGGTAAAAAAGAACAAATTTTATTATTAGTAGTGGATAAAAGCCTGACAGAAAAACTTTACAGTTTTAGCACAGTAGAAAAACATTGCAGTTTTAGGACAGATGTAATCCAGATAGTGGTCACTAATCCAGCCACTCCACTATCAGGGCTACCCGGATTAAACGCTCCAGCTGAGAAATCCTTAACAGTGATTACCATCGCCGCAGATTTACACGGGCTTTTACGATCCAAATCTAAGTAGTACTCACATTAGTTAAGTTAATCTTGTAAATGGACTTCGATCAGTTTCACTAATCCCAAGCTGGAAGATGAAGGACGGCAGAAATTTGCGGCATTTAACAGCACGTTCCTCGTATAACCGTTGCAGATAATATCGATAAGTTTCTGAACTCAAAACATTGGAGGTCAAATTATTTAATTCAACATGCGATGTAGGGAGCAGAGTGGCTCAGTGGTAGAGCACTGAGTTGCCATGCCGGAAATCCTGGTTCAAATCTCCCTGCAGGCAGTTACTTTTATTTAGTCTGTTTGCGGCCGGAGATGGATCATATGGGATCTAGGACCCTCCTGGGGCTCACCCAGCCTCTATGAAATGTAATAAAAACAGGGTACCCAAATTAGGGAGAAAAACCTGGCGGTTGAGTGTGACCCCGGACAAGTCACCTCCTTGCAGAACCGTTGTCCATGAAACAGTACAGTCATGTACTGAACCTCCAGACTCATTCACGGGTCGTAGTGGTACAGGTTTTTTTGTTTAAATCTGGGATGTGGATTGAGATATATTAATATAAATACACCATATCAAAAGAACAACGACATACAAAAAACTTCAGTTGTTTCTTCTGGTTTAGACCGTGTCGGTGAATTTTCTGCCAACGTTTCGCCAGACATGCTGCTGACTTCCTCAAGGCTCAATTGAGACGCAATTAAGCCTTGAGGAAGTCAGCAGCATGTCTGGCGAAACGTTGGCAGAAAATTCACCGACACGGTCTAAACCAGAAGAAACAATGGAAGTTTTTTGTATAAATAGTGGCCGTGGAAACTTGAAGGAGTATTTAACAAGGACATAGTTCAAAAATTGGCATTTTTGAGTCAGTAGTGCTGCTATATTGGCTTCATTCCTCAAGTAATGGTCTCAAGGAAAATTCAGATAATATCTGAATAATATTTAAATAATGGATGTCACGCTGTGATCGTTATACTTATTATATAGTAATTCTATATAATATATATGTTATTATTATATATATATATGTTATTATATATGTTATACTATATATGTTATTATTATTTGAGATTTCATTAGCATTTAACATCACTTTTTCATCATAGGTCATTCTATTTCCATGCTCATACCATATTGTCACTTATATTTCTACACGTTCCTTGTATATTTATGTCATACTTTTATACCACTCCATACTATATGTATGCATTTTAAAAACTGTTATACTCTATATTTATATCTTGACTTGCTACTGTTATTTTTCCTTTATTTACTCTTTAATATCATTTTGGCTATACCTCCTTTCATTTTACTTATGTAAACTCCCCAGGAGTCTATTATCTTAAATTTTATATTTTTTCTTTTTAAATACTTTCTGTTTACTTCCTTCCTTTATCTTTGTAAAAAAATCTTTTTGGCATCACCACCGTTGTGTACATTTTCTCTGTAATTTTTTATTCATATATATCCCTCACTTTTGTTCTAAATTTCTACCTCTCTACATATATATTTTTCTCATTTATCATATACTTAGTCTGCAATGTATTTTTATAGTTCTGTTATTTTGTCTGTTTTTCTTTCTTAGCCCTGAAGATGACCCACAAAGTGAGTCGAAACGTCGGCACGTAATTAAATAAGTAACCACTTATTTAGTGTCTTATTTGACTGCACCCCCAACTATTTTCTTCCTTACTCAGATCTTCCAGTCAACTATCCCTCGCTTCTCGTAATTCTATTTCATTTGAGAATAAAAAACATATACATCTCTCAACTTCTCCAAAGATTGGCGTGGTTGACTGAACAGGAGTTGATTATTAAATAAAGACCCTTTTTCATTTCAATGAATAGCATTATATTTATAGAGCGCTGATCATAATTACAAGGTAACTTAAAAATCTACTTAGAAAGAAAGGGAGCACTTTCGCTGTGTGTCAACATGTTGAGTTGATCGCTTCTTGCCTACAACTAGTGATATGCTGGATCACTCTCAAAGTAATCCTCCCACCTACGCCTCGGTTTATCCCTCAGACGCCTCCCAGTTGGTACAGCGCTTATTACACTCTTAGTAATTCGTTCATTACTAAGCCTAGCAACTTTACAAGTGCATCTTACTCTTCACTATCACTTGAATAATATTCAGATAATTATTCAAATTCGGATTATTATAGATATTATAACATTATATTATTATTAATAATTCCCTCAATAGATAATAACATAAAATAATAACTCTGAACAAATTAATATCACGTACATCCTTCATCCTTTCATTAGAAACGTATATGAAGATAAAGCTCTTTCACAACTTCATATAAGTGACTTACTCAATAAGCCTTTTGTGAAGTTTCTATTAGATTGAAAGACAAACCAATAAATATCTCCCCCCAATATCTGGCAATTCAATAAACACAAAGATATTACATTTATCTTACTTCAAGTTATTAACTTTTTTTTTCTATAAATCGGTTACGTTTGAACTTAGGTGTTTTATGTGACACTTGAGAAAAACTAATTCTAAAAAAAATAATTAACTCATGTTGTTCATAGAACCAGAAGGCCTTGATTCTAGAGGAGTTGTAGCGCAACGGATGATGATGGTGCTCATAGAACAATTAACATTGTACGCTAATTTAATTATAAATAAATAGTTCAAGGCGACTTTAATAAAAATAAAAATTTATTAATCATTACTTTAATTTTTAAATATTTTTATTTTGAAGAGAAAAGATTTGCCCTCATCCGGGATTCGAACCCGGATCTCCGCCTCACCGTGGCAACGTTCTAACCATTCGAGCTACCTAGGACAAATCAGTTCTCTTCACCGATCCCATATCCCCCATGTTCTCGCCACGGAGATCCGTGTTTGAATCCCGGCTGGGGGCAAATATTTTCTCTTAAAAATAAAAATATTTAAAAATTAAAGCAATGTTTAAAAAATTATAAATAATATAATGACGTATGTCAAAATGATCCTAAAATTAAAAGTAATGTTCAATGAACATTCTTCCTCGTGTTTAGATTGCAAAATTGTGAGAACAGGGGGATATGGGAACGGTGAAGAGAATGGATTTGTCCTAGGTAGGGAGCGACCCCGGTAGCTCAAATGGTTAGAGCGTTGCCGCGGTGAGGCGGAGATCCGGGTTCGAACACTGGCTGGGAGCAAATCTTTTCTCTTCAAAATAAAAATCATTGTTTACTGTATCAAATATTATTAAAGTAGATAGATAAGAAGATTTAAAAAAAAAAATGTAGAAGTGTATGTATGAAAGGTTTTGGTTTCAGTACATGACAGAGAATATTCTATTTCTAAGACAACGGTTGTCCAGGGAGCTGATTTGGTCGAGATCTGAGGGCCGAGATCATAGCCCGAGGAGGTTCTACAGATATCCCAGTGTCCATCCTTGGCTGTTAATAGATTAAATAATCCATCTGTCATAGCTGGATTTGAACCCTGAACCATCAGCTTAGCAATCCAGAACTCTACGCATTCAAATATCCTGCTAAGAAAATAAAATAAAATGAATGATAAAAATCCCATTGGTGCTTAACAAATAAGCCTTTAAACCTAAGTGTTGTTATTCCTGTACCAATGCAGGTAAAATAACTAAGGAAAAGAATAATTTAATATTCACTATATTCAGTCTCATTATTCAACGTTACATCAAGAATAATTTTAGAAAAAACCTTACAAAGTTAATGCATAAATACAAGTTTAAGACAAATGATTTCCAATTAATAAACACTGACTGTTATAAATGAGCTGAAAACTGAATAATTGGTTCTTATTCAATTAATCATACAGAATATAAATTAGTCTAGAGAAATAGTTTTGAATAAATTGTAATTAACTAATAATTTTTTTATTTATTTATTTATTTTTTAGCGTTTTAGCATATGTTCAAGTTAAGTACTTGAACATATTAATGAATAAATACATTTACAATTAGCATTAATATTTTTTTCCCTCTAGTTTCAAAATTGTTTCTAAACACAGAATTCATAGAAACAATTTTTATTTTTACAAAAAACTTCAGTTATTTCTTCTGGTTTAGACCGTGTCGGTGAATTTTCTGCCAACGTTTCGCCAGACATGCTGCTGACTTCCTCAAGGCTTAATTGAGACTGAAGATGTCCAGCTAACCCGCGGTGTTATATAGTAGCCACTCGTGTCCACTAGTGGTTCATCGGTTCTTTCCGTTAGTCGATCGGGAATTTTCGTGTCCGGGGTCGGAGTCTGCTCTTCCATGCCCGTGAGTGGCTGGGCTCTGATTGGCTGGACTTTGGCTTGATTGTCGCTGCTAGGTTGATTTGTAGTTCTTGTTGATTGTCTTTCTTCTGTTCTATGTTAGGGAGCCATAGTTTACTTAATTTGTACCCGTCCTCCCTGTTGAAGTTTTCCGGGTGTTTAACTATTTCTATGGCTTCCAGTATCTTCCTTTCTGTGGCCTTGCTACATTTCTTAACTACTCTGACTTTAACGAATTCTATGGCGTGGTTCGTCGTAGTGAAATGTTCTGCCAAAGCCGATGTTTTGCTGTCCATTTTATTCACACCTTTAATGTGTTCGGTCAGCCTTGTGGATATCAGCCTTCCCGTTTGGCCAATGTATTCCTTACCACAGGAGCATGGAATGCTGTATATCCCCGGTGTCCTGAGTCCTAAGTTATCCTTTGGATTCGGCAAAACCTCAATTTTTATTTTTATCTTAATCTGCCATAATCAATACCAGTCTTAGACTAAAGATGTTGAAACAATATTGATAAAAACAAATACCAAAAATATCTATCATATGATACTTTTTTTCCCAACCCATTATTGTATACGAGGGTAAGTCAATTATTATCCGCAATATAGTTTTATTGTAATCAAAAAGCAAATTTTCATTTTTCGACATAGTCCCCTTCAACGCACTTGTTCCATCGTTGTACAACTTCGTGATGCCCTCATAAAAGAAGGTTTTCGGTTGACTGCTTCTTTCACTGCTAATTTCCAGACGATGTGTCATTTCCGGTGAACGCTCAATGTTTTCTTCAATTGTGGCGGTAAGCGATCGTCCGGCTCCTCTTTTGCGACCATTTTTGAATTTTACAATCCATTCGCAGAGACTCCATTGTGGCAAAACAGTGTTCCCGTACTGTACCGAAAGTTTTTGATGAAGTTACCTGATGAGAATCAGGCTCGAAGGAATCTTCGACCACAAAAAAACGGATCACTGAATGTTGAGGCCAAACCTAAATGCTATTATTAATTTTAATATTTATTTAAACTAGCTATTAAGAAAGTGCAATGTACGAGCTATTTATTGAATACGGAAATGAATTACTTATATATAACAGCAACACATCGGCTGACGGGGGCGGAGACCTCAGCCTACAGGGTTTCTTTGTAATGTGAATCAAAGAGTTCATGTTCATTGAACATCATTATTTTTTATAATATATCTCCATTCACTACTGATATCTTATATCTCTCATCTATAGTTTCTTTTATACTTACATCTGTATTTATACATATAATATAACATCATTCCTATTGTATACCTTTATATAACATCTGATACTTATATTTTAAATTTATATTTATATTTTACTTCTCTGCCTGTCATACATGAGATTCCTATTCTTTACTTTCTACAATATTCTTCTCTATTTATTCTTAGGTAACATAATTTTTTAATTCATGTTCTTTCATTTCACTTATGGTACTCCCCAGGAGTCTATTTTCATATTTTTTTTTCTCTGCAATACAATTCTATCTTTATTATACTAAGTTTTCCATACTCATTATATTTATATCTTTTTCATTTTATTTTTTCTGTTCAACTTCATTTCTCTCTTTGTATTTTGTTTTGCATTATCACCTTTCTATACATCTACTATGTAATCATCTTTATTCATATATCCTTTCATTATATATCCTTCTGTTTGCTCAATTTTTCTATATCTCTACATTTTGTTATGTTTTCTGTATCTCTATCTTATGTATTTTTACAGTCTATTCTGTTTTTGTCTGTTTTCTCATAGCCCTGAAGATGACCTACACAGTAGGTCGAAACGTCGGCACATATAAAATACAATAAGTTTCACTTATTTGCTGTGTTTTCTTGACTGCACCCCCAACTATTTGCATCCTATTATAGTATCTACCAGTCAACGAATTTCTTTCCTACATTTATTTATAATGATTATTTAACTAAGTTCAACGAATAAAGTTGTGATTTCTCTGTCGGCGACATTTTCTTTTACAATATTCCAGTGACTGTTGTCATTATATGAGCCATTCACTGCCCAAATTGCCCAACTCCTCCTTTTGAAAAATCTTAAATTTAAGTATAAAAGTACTTGGTATATTCATAACTTTCAATATTAATAAAATCTTTACCGAACTATAAAGGTTAACAACATTAAACGACAATTTTTTTTGGCCACTGAATAATAAATCTTACATTTGATTAACATTTTACATAAATTTTACATTTGATTATATAACATATATATGTAACCAAAAATTGTTTCTCTTATATAATTAGTGTTAACTTTTTATCTGTTTTTATTTCTCTTCTTCTGTTTTCAAAATATTGTTATTGTAGGTAATTCGCATTTTTTTTGTTCATTATTATTTTATTTTTTTCTCACTAATAATTAATTAAATGGAATAATAGCTTACAACACCTGTATTGTTATTCTAAAGGGACTTGTCCCAGAATATATAAAGACATTATTATTATAATTATTAAAATTTTTTTTTCAGAGGTCGTTTTGATTAACTCCGTACTCTAATACAAATCGCTGCAATAATACCCGAGCAAGGAAGCGCTAAATGATGAGTTTTAGCAAGTTAGAAAGGTCCAAACCACATCCTATCCAATTTAAATGTAACTATGATGAAGCCTCAATCAATATGAGGAAACCTGCGGCAGATAATCCACAAAGTTTGAAAAATGTGGATCAGCCTTTATTATATCCTAAAGGTAGATCTGTAACAAGGGGAAAAGGAGCGACATGATGGATCTGCTGAAATTCATTCCTCCTGTAAATATAATTACTTTAAAAGGAAAAAAAAAAAGGCTTAGCGAACCCGAAGGCTCGATGCCGATACCACTAACCTTTACTTACAAACTTCTGTCCACGGACGACTACTCAAACCGAAATACACCAGATCTTAACGCAATCCTCTCACCTACGCCTCGGTATACCCCTCTATTAACTTTCTAGGAATTCGTTCGTTACTAAACCCAGCAACAATCCCATTTTAATCAACGCGAAGCTATGACTTGAATAATATTTAATGGATGCATGCTTCGCAATTCCGCGTAATGTAATCTCTTAAATTATCCAGTATACGGAGTAGAGCTTTGGGGCTCTACTAAGCCATCGAATTCCTCTCGTATCCAATCCCTACAATCCAAACTCCTTCGTAAAATCCTCAACGCTCAGTTAAGAAGATGGCCACGTTCTTAGTTGAACTAGTGATTTGAGTACTACCAGTGGATAGTTTCTCTACTTGCCATTACTCATGTCATTTTGTATCACATAGCCTATTTACTTGATTTTTTTTTTTTTAATACAGTTGTAAATATCAATAAACAAATTTTAAAAAAAACATTATCCAGTGGACTCATCGTTTTTTGGACCTATATTCTACGCAAAACCTTATTTTCGAACACCTTAAGACGATGTTCATCCTTCAGCGATAGCGACCACGGCTCACATTCGTAAAGAAGAGTTGGAGGAATGATGATTTTATAAATTCTTATTTTTAGTTTTACGGTAAAATGCGCGAGTCATCCTCGCTGTTTATTTTACGTCACTTTATGCTGCTATGGCTAATCGGACGATGCTAAAAAAGAAGTCCTAAATTTTGCCTATCAAAGTAAGGCAGGGCCGCTATTTTTTACTATTTTTATAGTTTCCTCGAAATGACTCCGTATATATATATATATATATATATATATATATATATATATATATATATATATATATACTGAATTACTATATTATGATATATTACAGTATAGAGACGTGCTACTGACCTGTAGATAGCCTTGGATGCGACTGCAGGGCTCCAGGTTGAGGAGGGCCGACGCAGAGTTCCTGATGTCCATGGAAGGGCATACCCTGGCCGCCCCGAAGTAGGCCAGCCAGAGGACATAGAGCCCCAGGGCAGCCTGCATTGCCTCACATCCCACCTCTGCAACAACAATTATATCAATAAGTAATAATCACAAAAATAAGAATAATTATATAATAAGAATTTCAATAGAATTGGAAAACTTAGTAATACAGGCTAAAAACATATTTATAAATTGGCAGTTTGAAAACAAACAGAGACAGTAGAGTATGCTATTCATGTCTAGTGCATTATTCAACCGAGCCTCTTATTTAAATTTTATTCTAATATGTTACTTACCTTAGCATGCTGTTGTTGTACTCGTAACTCTAAGAATAACACGATTCTGCATGCTAAATTAAACATTGTGAGTAAAGAGACTACTACTCGCTTAAAGTCTTACAAACACGTCATAAACTATAAATAAATAAATAAAAGTTTTTTTGTTTTTTTTTATATTCTCTTTATTTCCAGATCGGCTATTCCTAGCCTTACATGTTTTTTTAAATAATGAATTTTAAACTTTAACACATAGTGAAAGTGTGGGTTTCGTCTCATGCAAGAGACACCCCTAACTGTACATTATCAGATTATTTACAGAGAAGATGTAAATATATAATAGTGTTTTTTCATATAAAAGAATGTAGTAGTTTGAATATAAAACATGTAAATAAGTAAACAAAATTAAAATTAATGTAATAATAAACAGAGCTATAGTACTATAAAACGGAAAACTAAAAGAAAACAGGATTATATTACATTTTGTTAAAACGATTGGTGAGAAACGTTAACTATTGAGATCACATCAGAATATCTTTCAAGAGTCTTGGTTTTAGTCTTGGGGATGAAATAGGTTCGCCTATGTTGAATGCTACAGCTCCTTGGACTGCTGCTAATCCGGTCTTAAATCTGGTGTAGCGTTTTTTAATAAATTCATCAATCGACTCTAGGTTTAGCTCTCGGTGAAGTTGACTGTTTCGTACAAACCAAGGCGCGTTTACTGCGATCCTTAGGATTTTATTTTGAAAAAGAACCCGAAGGTTCGATACCGATACCACAAACCTCCGTCCACGGAGCACCACCCAAACCTAAACCCGCCTGATCATTCCTAACGCAATCCTCCCACCTACGCCTCGGTCTACCCCTCAGACGCTTACCGGTCGGTACATCGCCTATTAACATCTTAGGAATTCGTTCGTTACTAAGCCCAGCAACTTTACATGCCCATCTTTATCTTCGCGACGCTATCACTTGAATAATATTTACCGGATGCATGCTTCGCAATTCCGCGTTATGTAATCTCATATATTCCCCAGTGTTCTAATTTTTTTTTTGGACCGAATATTCCACGTAGCACCTTATTTTCGTATATCTGAAGACGTTCTTCATCCTTCAAGGTTAGTCGCCAAGCTTCAAATCCTTAGAGAAGAGATGGAAGGATGATTGTTTTATAAAGTCTGATTTTAGATTTGGGGACAAAAGACGGGAGATTGGTAATGTCGAGACGGAATAATAACAAGCATTCCCTGACATATATTGCGCATTCATTTATTTTTTCCTAGTTACCATAGTAACCTAAGTACTTCAACTTCAACACATGTTCGAACGTATTTCCTCTTACAACAATATCACCAAAATTTCTCCCTTTTCTGCTACTAACCATATATTTAGTCTTATCGAAATTTATTTCCAGCCCTATTTCCGTACCAGCATTCATCAACATTTCTGTTTTACCTTTATAGTTTCCGCGTCTTCACACAACATCACCAAATCGTCCGCAAACCAAAGCACGGATATTTTACTATTCATATTCAAATTCAAACCTCTTTCGTTGTGTATCACCCTTTTAATAACTTACTCGAGTGCTAAATTGAATATTACAGGTGATAGCGAATTACCTTGTTTTAAACCTGAACGAACCTCAAACTAAATAATATCATAAACTAAAATCTAAAAATTGTAAGTAAAAGTAAATTTAAATTACTTTAAATATATATATATAAAAGAGTTCGTCCTGACTGAAAAGACCATCCCAGAGCCAAAACGGCATAAGCTACAGACTTGAAATTCGGACAGTAGGTACATTTTATGATTCCAACTAGCTCTAAGAAAGGATTTTTGAAAATTCGTCCCCTTAGAGGGTTTAAAAGGGTGACAAACGTTTGTAATAACAAAAAAACAACGTCATTTTTAAAGGGAGCCCCAGAAAATTTTGTGAACTGCAGAGAAGCGGGTGGTCTCTTTCAAGTACTTAGGGTCAACAATAGATGGGAACGGCAAGTCGGGACCCGAAGTTAGGAGGAGAGTTGGCCTGGCAAGAAGGGTGCCTAGAATGTTGCACCCAGTTCTTTGGAACACAGTCATCTCAACGGACAACAAAAGGCGTATTTTAATAAGTATTGTTGAGCCCTCTCTCAGCTACGCTTCAGAGGCCTGGACAGTTAACCCGGGACTCTACTCCAGATTACAAGCTGCAGAGATGGACTTTTGGAGGAGATGCCTGAGGATCACCCGCCTGGATAGACTCAGAAATGAAGATGTTAGAAACAGGCTGGGCGTGACCAAAGGAGTTCCGGAGAGGATTAGAAGGAACAGCCAGCCGGACGAAGAAGAGGAAATCCTCAAACCCGGTGGAAGGACTGCGTGGAGGAGGAGATGACCGCTAGGGGACTTGAGGAGGATGACTGGTGGAATAGAGAAAAGTGGAGGGACGCTCTGACTTAACCAGGCAACCCATTGAGGGAAAAAAACCCTGCAAAAGTAAAAGTAAAAATAGAAAAGGTTTGTCCTGGCTGGGATTCGAACCCGGGTCGTCTGCATCTCCGGTGCAGTGCTCTAAACCACTGAGCTACCAAGGCTTGTCACCAAGCTAGACAAATCCGTTCTCTTCACCGATTCTATATCCCCGTGTTCTCGCAATTTTTGCGATGTATACCCGGGAAGAATGTTCATTGAACATTAATCTAAATAGGATCTTGTTGACTTACGTCAATATTTTTATTAATCGCTAGATGGTGATTATTTTTAAATATTTTTGTTTTGAAGTTTTGTCTGGCTTGGATACAACCCTTGGTAGCTCAATGGTTTAGAGCACAGCACCGGAGATGCAGACGACCCGGGTTCAATTACCGGCCATATTATATATATATAATATGAAGAGAAATGATTTGTCCTGGCCGGGAGAGAGAGAGATATAACTGAACAAATTTGAATATAAGATTATAATAAATATAACAAACCAGCTATAAGAAATGCAGGTAATATTGATGAGCATTGAGGTTGTTACTAAAAGAAAGCGAGAAGGAAAGCCAATATATATCTTGTTAAATGGGAAGCAACTGGGATAAATTATGAAGAGTAATCTTTACTGAACCGAATCGATCCGTTCCATCCGAGCTTGGAGCAATAACCATTAACTTTTTACATAGAAGCATTACATATTCCCAATAAACATCAGGTAGCATTTTGAACTATTTTTTTTTTAAAGAAAAATAATTACACATTATCCCAATTATTAACACAAATACATGTATTCTGTTGGTAATAAAAAGAGTTTACATATTTTTTTCTTTATTTTATTTCTCAATTATTCACCGAAATTTACGACTAATACAACAATTAAATAAGATAAATTGTGCGTATTGACATGATAAAAGACAAGTAGAGAAACTACCCAGTGGTAGTACTTAAATTAAAAGTTCAACTTAATTGGTCACGAAGCTGTTTCTTGTCGGTCCTGTCTAGTATGGGGATTCCAAGTTCACTGTTTGCCAAGGTGTAGTCTCAAGTACCGGACTTGTTCTACAGGAATCAGTGGGATGTTACAAACCGATACAGGACAGGAAGTCGTTGGTGTGCGATGGGGGGTTATTAATTTAAAATGTATCTTATTCAATTACATTAATTTAATATTTACTAGCCGTGTGCAGTGTGCCCGCGACTTCCTCCGCGTGGAAAAGTGACTTTGGGCAGCATTTTGAATTGTTTAGGCTAATTATTTTGCAAATAAAGTACATACATTAAAATAAGTGTTTTACAGCATATATATATTTGAAGTACATTTTTATAAAAAGAGTTTTTTTGTTTTCCCATGTTTTGCCAAAACATAGAGATTTTGTGGGTTGATACACGTAGGCATGCCTCATAGAGTTGCCTATGGGAATAACAGTTTTTTCTAAATGATAAATCAGTCTTTAAGCGTCTGTCCTTGAGCTTTGTTTATTGTTATTGCCCATATTTATTTGAAGATGAGAATAGGCATTATTTTTTAGATCATCTGTGTTATCGACAATTTGACAGAATTCGCGTCTGTAAGTGTAATCATATAAAGATGCCTTATTGAAGATTGCGTTAAGTTGTGAAGAGTCCTAAACACTTTATAATCGTCAGTCCGTCTTGTCCGTCTGAAGCGTCTGCGTCGCGCTTCCTCTGCAGTCGCTAAGTAACATATCAGCTATTCCAAAGGAAGATACTGGGGCAGCAACTCCTTTATCTTTCCGGATTTGGGCTTATAGTAAATTTAAAAGATAGGTTTTTGCCAGTGCCTTCTGGAACATCCAAACAGAACAAACTTCCTTCGCCACTGGCAACATTTTGAACAACTGTGTCAAAAACTTATCTCTGTTCTGAATTTAAAAGTGGAAGGGCTTCTGTTATTTGTTGTTTATTTTTTATTTCAAATTGAATAAATTATATTAAATCGTACCCTATTTCACAACCCCTTACCACCCTTTTTTCGCATTAAAAAGTAGGCTCTAGACTATCTCTGTACCAAATTTCATTTAAGTCGGTTCAGTAGTTTAGGGGTGAAAGCGTAACAGACAGACAGAGTTACTTTCGCATTTATAATATTAGTATATATATATATATATATATATATATGTATATATTTATATCTAGTGATATTAATAATATTCTCAAATATAAACGCTAATTTTAGTACCTGTTTAACCCTTTTAATGAATCTATTGAATTATTTTCACTTAAACACTATTTTCTTTACACCAAACTAATAAAATAATTAACACTCACTATTATTATAACACTCGTCACTTAGACCTCACACTATTTCAAAATTATTTCACAAATTTTGAATTTAAAATAAGTATTTTAACGGATCACCTTCACCAACCGCGGTATCCGGCAGACTAATGAGCTATGTTTTTGAAACAGAGATGGTACAAAAAGACAGCCAATCAGAATCGAGTATTCCTCTATAACTCTATTATCCGGCCCAAACAAATTGCCCACTTCCTTTCTAATATTCAGTCAGTTTTCTGCTTTTCTCAAGTCTACATCACAAGTTTATAAAATCATCATAAAACATGTCTTCTCTGAAATAATTACTTTTGGTATGTATCTTTATTCATAAAATATATATAAATATATAATATATATTTAAATTAATTAAGAATGCTGAATTTACTGTATTTTAGATATACCTATATTATTTTTATAAATATTTTCTAATTTTCAGAATCAATTTTCAGCAAATTTCAAAGGTAAAAATATAACACACATACTTAAACTGAATTGAAGATATAGAAGTAAAAATAATACTAACATATTTAAAAAATTTATTACCAATAAAATTAATTTTTTTAAATATGTAGAGAAGTTTTTTAAAAAATTCTTACTTTTTAAAAAATATGAGCTTTGTACTTAGATTTCCTAGATTTTATCATGAGTAGTGTATTATCCTATTTATTGAAAAAGGGAACACTCAACAGAGACATAAAAAAAAATGTTAATACATAAGTGGATATAGATTATATAGTTTTTTTTCGTCTGTTCTTAAGTTGTTTATTACTATTCTTTGTTTTTTTTTGTTTTCCTGTTGGGTTTTTTGGGGGGGTTTGGTGAAAGTATATTGATGTTTCAAATCTGGTGTATTTTTCAGGTGTTTGTATCTAACCTTAGCCAGCTGGGAATCTAGTAACCTTCCATATGATTCAGTAGTTGCATTTGAGCCTTGGAGGTGGTGGGATGTGTGTTTTTTGGGTGCATTATTCATCTTTTGGTTTGCTATTATTCTCTTTCTGCCCTGAGAATGCCTGAATAGGTGAAATATTGGACAGGTAATTTTAATTTCCTGTTTTAGTTTAGAGACTTGAGGTTTTTAGTTGGAATTTTTCCACTTATGTATTATCCTATTTATATTATATTTTATTATTATATTATTCTAATTTTGTTCTTTTCTAACAACAATTTTATTTTTAGTGCAAGCCAATGGGGACTTGATGTTAAATGAAAAGTTGTACCACTTCAAGATATCAGGAATGTTAGGTTCAGTGCAGTCAATGGTTGCGCAGGGAAGTGATTTTCCCGAGAATACGCTCAACAGCTGTTTTGCGGATGTAAGGTGTTCATTTCATGAATGTATTTTTTTTATTAAGTATAAATTATTTAGTGGCAAGATATTTTACTTTTAAGAGCATTAATTTATTGATACTGGCTAGAGCGTTGCCACGGTGAGGCAAGCGACCCAGGTTCAAATCCCGGCCGAGGGCAAATCTTTTCTCTTAAAAATAAAAATATTTAAGTAACAGTATTAATGATCGATTCACCGAAATCAACACAAAATCACACACAAATGTACAATTATATCTATATATTAAAATTTTAACGTGCATCGATTAGGTAATACATTTTTTTATTATTTCTTTTTCTTCTCATTTATTGTTGGAATTATTAAAACTATTTCATAATATTCATAAAGATTTCATTATAGCAGTAATATTTAAAATATTAAATACTTTCGACATTTAGAAATATTTATTAAACATAAATTGATTGACTATGACGATTTTTTCCATCTTATTTAACAGCTTACATACGAAACGCAATATTAATAAAATCTAATGTGCTTATTTAAGCATAGTGTGCATTAAACGGTCTCTACAAGAGGTTACTGTGGCATGGGATAAATTGATTGCCACAAAGAGTGGTCAATTCAACTTTTTTTTACTTTTTTTTTTACAATGTTACGTCAGTATTTCAGGCACTAATCATAGCGGTGGGCAAGCTTTGAAATTCCTGTCGTAGAATTCTTCCCTGTGATCTCAGCTACTTAGTGACGCGTACCTGAAGCTCAACATTACAAAACCTTAGAATACCTGTCCAAAACATTGTTTTGCGTGACAATGCACGACCTCACACGGCAAACTGTACGCAAGAACTCCTGAACCCGTTCAACCGGGAAGTTTTTCCTCCCCCCCCTCCCTACAGCCCTGATCTAGTTCCAAGTGATTTTCACTTGTTCCTAAAAACGAAGACCTAACTAGCAACACAGCATGTTGACGACGATGAGGAGGTCCAGGTACAGCGTCACTAAGTGGCAGAGATCACAGGCTGAAGAATTCTATGACAGGAATTTCAAAGCTTGCCCACCGCTAAGATAAGTACCTGAATTTGAATGGTGATTACGGTGAAAAGTAGTATTTCAGTCCCCGTTTCACATGTATAAAATAAAATGGTTTTCTAGTATTTTTTTTATTTTTTATTCCAAACGGTCCTTACTTTCTGAATAGCCCTCGTAGATACTGAACTTTTTCTTCGCCAAAGGATGTGCAGGATGGTGATTTTGGCAAGACCCTAACTAACAGTACCCACTTTAAGGAGTCTGAGTAATTGCCAGGACTCCAGGTCCTACACGGTCGCTCGATAGCATAAATAATTTCCAACGGCCGGATTCGAACACGGGCCTTAAAGAAAAGCGTTCTTCACACTTGCCGAATATTTACATATTATTTTATATAATTTCACATCATTAGCCTTTTTATTTTCAAGTTATATGTAAAACAAAATATTACAAGACTAGCGAACATGTTTTGTCTGTCTAATGTATTTTATTATGTGGATATTATAAACAAAAGATACCTTCATATACGAATTTATTTTCATGCGCTTTAAGTTTTTGGGTACTTGTGTATATAATGAACGCACGAAATAGGCCAACGTTCTACGCATGCCCAAGCAGTTACATTTTAGACAGACTTTATTGTTTGTTTACTAGTGAGTTCGAGAGTTGTTGTATCTTCATTTTTGTTTCTTGCTCGTTTGTTGTTTGTTTGGTGATTCATTGTACACTTTTTGTTGTTTGGTGATTTACAATTATTTTATGAGAAGCGAGGAATGGTTGACTGGATGATGTAAGGAAGAAAATAGTTGGGGGTGCAGTCAAATAAGACACTAAATAAGGGAATGGCTACTCGTACTACAGCGTCCTATAGGCCTGAAGATGACCCACAAAGTGGGTCGAAACGTCGGCACGTAATTAAAATAAGTACCCACTTATTTAGTGTCTTATTTGACTGCACCCCCAACTATATTCTTCCGTACAATTATTTTAATTTGAAATTGTTTTTATATTCTATTATTTATTTATGTTATTATTTTCCACCCAAATCCGATTGAAAAGTATGTTTTTAAATAATTATTTTAATTTTAAATTGGTTATATATTGCATTATTTATTTATGTCATTATTATATTTATTTACATTATATACTTCATTATTTTATTACATGTTATATATTCAATTATATTATTATTACTTCGATTTATTTATTTCCATTATTATTACATTCCATGTTATGTTTTGGGCAAGAAGAATCTAAGTTTGGCCGAGATCGGCTCACTTCGGATATTTTGAAGAGAAAAGATTTGACCCCGGCCCCGGATTTGACCTGATATCGGACAAACTTAGATCCCAATAAAAATATTTGAAAAGGTTATCCAAGGTAACTGTTAGGAATGTAACTGCTTGGGCATGCGTAGAACACTGGCCTATTTCGGGCATTATATACATAAGTACCAGTTTTTGCAATAACCCATAAGATACTCCTTTAAATTATATGCTATAAAATATTAATGTGCATGAAATGCTTAAGGTAACTAAAGTTTATAAGTTGATAAGGATTAATACTGTACTCGTCTAAATAGCTTTCCAAATATCGCATTGTTCGTTATCAATTTTTTTGAAAACAAAATGGGTATAGTAGGCTATCCATAAAAAATATATATATTTGCTATCTCTGAGTTTTTTGTAGAACTTAAAAAGAGGAATATATCGCCATACAGTGTTGAATCATATGTCAAAGAGATTAGGCAGCGTCTTCTATGAAACCTCCCAGGCGGCTATACTCCAGCTATACTCTACTCCATCGTTGTATTCCAACCAATTTTGACAAAACCTAGAAAAATTATATACCTCAACCTAACTCGTTTATCACTATCTATTGGTGAAAACCACATAAAAATCCGTGAAAGTCATTGAGTTTACCGCGAACAGACAGACAGGGACTTTGTTTTATAGTATGTATAGATGAAAAAAAAAATAGAAAAAGTTGAAAGATATTTCATTAAAAATTTTTTTAAATTACCGGTTAATACCCCAAAATACTTTGTGTACTTAGAAATGAATAGAAAATTAGTACACATGTACACACTAAAAATGCAATCCAATTATATTTTAAAAATACTAGATTATAAAGAAAATAGGCTATGTACAGTTATAGCAAGAGAAATAATAAAACAAAACATATCATGGTTTAAAGAGTGGGGGGGGGTGGAATTGAAAACAAAATAAATTATAGACTGGATTTAACTTTAAACTCCGTGGATACTTGGGAGGGAGAAATGTTCAAAATGTTAGAGCTGTACAAAGATTATTTTATCCAAGTTTGCCATGCAAAAGCAGCAGAGGGCACACACCACGGCCTCTATAGCTTATTAAATAAAACAATAGATTACCATAGACATTTTAAAGCAAAAAAAAAATTAGCCTAGTTATGAAATGCAGAGGGGAACTTCTGAATCTAAATTACAAACCATTTGAAATTGATTGGCAAAATATACAGCTATGCTCACTGTGTAATCTAAATGAAATTGAAAACAGTTTTCACTTCCTGGCAGTGTGTCCCGTCTTAAAATTGTATAGAAAAAAATTCTTAAAACATGAGCTGATATCAAAACAAAAATTAATAGATATTCTGAATGGAGAGAATTTTATAGGTTTATATAATTTTGTAAGTAATGCAGGTCGTTATAGAAAATTTTTAATTTCAGAATTTAATTATTAATGTCAAAAAGAAATTTGATTTATTTTTTAGTTTTGTTGTTGTTTAGTAGTTTAACCAAACTCCCGGCAGACGGTATAAAGTACCATGCTGTGGTTGCTAATGTGGAAAATAAAATTAAAACAGCTGTAAATAATTTAATAATAAAGAGCATTTTATATCTATCTATCTATGTATAGATGAACTAAATACATGTTTATATAATAGAAATATATATTTGCACTTTAAAACCAGGCGCAAACAGTAGAGCATACTATCCATGCCTAGTCTGTTATTCAAATTGTATTCTAATATGTCACTTACTTAGGATGCCATTGTTGTTTTCATAACTCGAAGGATAACACGAATTTGTATCATAAATTAAACATTAAGATTAATGAGGCATCCACTGTTTAAGTTTTACAAACATTAAAAAACATGTTGAAAAACTGAATTCTAAAAAAAAAAAAATATTGTTTAATGTTGTTGGAGGGTTATTTTAAAGAAAGCACATAAGTCTACATTATTTTCTGGACCAACTAATAGTTTATAACGTTAAATAGTTAAAAAATGTGTTATTTATACTTAAACTTTTGTTTTATCTTTTCAATTGTCGCATCATTACATTTCAAGGGTCGGTACTTGTGTATTAGATGCACCACCAGAAAAGGCCAATGTTGTACGCATGCGCATGTAGTTACATTTTATCACAGTTACATTTCTAACAGTAACAGTTACATTTTTTACACATACTTACTTATTACTTATATTCTACTTAGTTTCTTCCTGTGTTCTAGAGTTGTTGTATCCTAATTTTTTTTTTGTTGCTGATTTGTTGTTTGTTTGGTGGTTAGGGGTGGTCTTTATTTTAAATTGTTGATGATATATTCCATTATTTATTTCTATTATTATTATATTTATTTATATTATATATTTCATTATTTCTAAAGTTGTTATTGTATCCGGATTTTTCTTTGTTGCTGATTTGTTGTTTGTTTGGTGGTTAGGGGTGGTTTTTATTTTAAACTGTTGATGATATATTCTATTATTCATTTTTATTATTATTATATTTATTTATATTATATATTTCATTATTTCTAAAGTTGTTATTGTATCCGGATTTTTCTTTGTTGCTGATTTGTTGTTTGTTTGGTGGTTAGGGGTGGTTTTTATTTTAAATTGTTGATGATATATTCCATTATTTATTTCTATTATTATTACATTTATTTATATTATATATTTCATTATTTCTAAAGTTGTTATTGTATCCGGATTTTTCTTTGTTGCTGATTTGTTGTTTGTTTGGTGGTTAGGGGTGGTTTTTATTTTAAATTGTTGATATATTCCATTATTTATATCTATTGTTTTTATATTTATTTATACTATATATTTCATTATTTCTAAAGTTGTTGTTGTATCCTGATTTGTTGTTTGTTTAGTGGTTAGGGGTGGTTTTAATTTTAAATTGTTGATATATTCCATTATTTATTTCTATTATTTTTATATTTATTAATATTATATATTTCATTATGTTGTTATATATTCAATTATATTATTATTAGTTCTATTTATTTATTTCCATTATTATATTGCATGTTATGTTTTGCAAATTCTAACCCCAATAAAAATATTTAAGAAGGTTATCCAAGGTAACTGCTAGAAATGTAACTGTTATAAAACGTTACTGTTTAAGCATTGCCCTTTTCTGGTCGTGCATCTAATACACAAGTAACCAAGGGTCTAAAGAAGCATCATTAATTTAGGTATTTTTTAAAAGCTGTATTTTTGCATTATTATTATTAATTTGTGTTATTTGTTACTGAAGTTACAATACATAATAACGAATCTAGACTAGCCTAATGCCAACTCCCGACGTTACCAGCCCTGCAGATGACCAGCAATGTGGGTCGAAACGCTGGCTCACCAATAAACAGTTATCCCTATAAAGATAATTTTCTTGAATCCTATCCGGACCATTTTCTTCCTAATAAAAAATCTATATAATAAATGCGGGATTTTTAAAATACCAAAGCAAATAATTAAAAAAAAAAACTCAAATTATAATGGAATATACATTCCTTCAAAAGAACAACGACAAAACTCAAAAATTGGCAGTTTTGAATTAAACCTTCATTATCAATTGTATTGGTTGAAGTTTTTTAGTCAGAAACGAGATATCTGACATTGGCCCAGTGAAAGTAATATTTTCAGTTGTATCTTGTTTGAACTTGAAGTTTTACGAAAATAGTGACATAAGTTAAAATTAAAAAAGATTCAAGCTTTTAAAAAATTTCTAATGGTTAACAATAAAAGAATTTCAATACCATCATTACAATAAATATGCTTTGCTTTACCAATACCCATATACCAATTACGAAGCATTTGAGTGGGAGGTTTGAATTTGAATATGAATAGTAAAATATCCGTGCTTGGGTTTGCGGACGATTTGGTACTGTTGGGTGAGGACGAAGAATCTATAAACCTAAATATAATGAATCCTGCTAAGGAAAAAGGGCTGGAAATAAATTCGGATAAGACTAAGTATATGGACAGTAGCAGGAAAGGGAGACATGTTTGGGGAGATTGTTGTAGGAGGGAATAAGGTCCCAATAAGTTTATGTGGAGAAGTTCAAGTACTTAGGTTACTATGGTAACTGGAAAAAAAAACGAAATTTAAGAGGAAATAAAGGCGCGACTAAAATGCTTGCAAAAATGCTAAAATGCGGGAAATGCTTGTTATTATTCGGTCTCGAAATTACTAAGCTCGCGTGATTTCTCCCGAAATCTAAAAATCAGAATTTATAAAACAATCATCCTTCCATCTCTTCTCTATGAATGTGAAACTTGGCCACTAACGCTGGAGGCTGAATAACGTCTTCAGATATACGAAAATACGGTGTTACGTAGAATATTCGATCCAAAAAAGGATGAGACCACTGGGGAATATAGGAGTTTACATAACGCGGAATTGCGCAGCATGCATCCGGTAAATATTATTCAAGTGAATGCTTCACGAAGGTTAAGACGGCCAGAAAAGTTAGGGGGCTTAGTAACGAACGCATTCCTAAGATCTATGTAGGCTCTGTACCGACTGGGATGCGTGTAAGGGGTACGCCGAGGCGTAGGTGGGAGGATTGTGTAAGAGTGATCTGGCGAATTTGGGTTTGGGTGGTGATTATTATTATTTACCAATAAGCAATATTTTTTTTAAACTCCCATGTGGCTTTCTCAATAACTCTATTGAAAAATTAGGGTTTTTGAATTATTGCCTTCTTTTTAAGGAGCGATGTACCGTAATGAATTCCTGAATTATAACAATTATCAGAAAATTTAATAATAAAATTCTTCCTTCGGGAATAAGTTAAAGAAGATGAGCATAAAGAAAGAAATATTTATGATTACAAAAGTTTTCTGACAAGCTACCTAGATCTTCCTAGGCTATAATATATTACGTTACGGGTTGAAAAAACTTTGAGAGAACAGAAAGAGAAGTAAAAAAGAATGAAATGGACATGCTAGAAGTTGCTGTGCGCACGAAAACATGCTGACAGGGAGATAAATTAGCAATTGTAGCAAGATATATGAGTGACATCACAACATCCATCGCTTCTTCGCCAAAATAGAATCGTTTTTGTAAAGTCCTGTTTCAATTTACAAATAGATAAAATTTATTCCAGCCATACGATTTATCCCTAAAAACTTCTCGCTACATAAGAACGTGGTAATGAGTACGTAAGTAATGAGTTGTTCGTAAAAAATATGACCTGAAACTTCCTTTCTCCAACTTAATAATGTGCTTTATATCGGGCCGAAAATATCATTGAATCAACTTCAGAGGGATCAGAGTACGAAGAAGAAAATATAAAAATAAATTTTAAAACAATATTCATAGCCTGTACCACTTGTGCTACGTGGGCATAGGTTTGTGAGCAGAGATTGGTGGCATCAGGGTCGAGCCTTCGGGTTTGTTATTTATTATAATTCCGTAGGCGAATAATAATAAATAGAATAATAGAATAAATTTATTGTAATGAATGTTTTCGAGGTTTACGTTTTTGATCCGCCCCCCCCCCTCCCTCCCTCCCTCTCCCACTCTCTCTCTCTCTCTCTCTATATATATATATATATATCTCCTTCTCTCTCTCTCTCTCTCTCTCTCTCTCTCTCTCTCTCTCTCTCTCTCTCTCTCTCACTCTCTCTCTCTCTCTCTCTCTCTCAGTATATGGTAGAGACTGTACTGTTTCCAGGACAACGGTAGTACAGGACGGCGATTATGCCGTGATCACACTTAACCACCTGCTTTTTCCACCAATTAAGGGTGGAACCCATTTTATAATGGCTGGGTGAGCCCTTTGAGGATTTTTAGATCCCACAGTACACACCCGTAGCTTCAATAGAATAAATCATTTGTTTGCCACAGCCAGATTTAAATCGATAAATTTGACATATTTTATCCGATCTATTTGTAATATTCATATTAATAATTGAGTTATGATGGCTTTCACAATCGAACCAAGAAAGGATGGCTCGACAAACAACCAAAAAAAAATGATGGTGCATGCCTACTACATGGTAGTACTGTATTATAACAATTTAGCGGCTTTACTGAAATAAACCTTTAATATATCTAGATATATAATTAAAAAAAATTTTAATTAAAAAAAAATTCTGTCATAGTTAGTCATGAACTAAGTCTCTGTAAATACACTATTTGCTGAGCTTTCACGCTCTTAATACTTAAGTTAATAATTTAAAAAAACTGTACCACTACAACCCGTGAACGGGACTGGGGTTCAGTACATGGTAGTGACTGTACTGTTTCATGGCCAACGGTTCTGCAGGGACGTGATTTGTTCTAGATCATGCTCAACCGACAGATTCCCCCCTTATTTTGAATACCCTATTTTTATAACATTTTATAGAGGCTGGGTAAGCCCCAGGTGGGTCCTAGATCCTATATAATCCATCTCCAACTGCTAACAGACTAAATAAAAGTCTTGCCCGCAGCTGGATTTGAACCAGGATTTCCGGCATGACAACTCAGTGCTCTACCACTGAGCCACTCCGCTCTCTGCTTTAGTTAATAGTTCGATAATTTATTTAAGAATATAACCGTGGGTTTTCTAATAACAAAATAAGTTAATAAATATTTTAGGATTTAATATTCCTAGGGTGAAGTATTTTGAAATGTATTTTCGGTGTGAGAGGTGTGTTTTATCCACATTGATGGATAAAACTGGTCATTCTTTGAAAGCAAAGTGGAAAACTAAAGTCTATTAAAATGTCAGTGTTCGATCCTTTACATTAAATGTTTTATTCATCCGTCGGATTTATGCTAAACGAAGGGTTCCAAGCAAGATTAAAGACCTGGATTAAAACCCATTTCACCTATCCATATTTAGTGGATTACAGAATAAACCACTCAAAGTCAAAATTAATGATTTTAAGCTTTACTTGGCCAGAAAAACTAGATCATTCACCTCTGAAACCCAGTAATAGCTTTTTATTTTATTTATTTTTTAAACTTATATAACCACTATTAGTAATTTAGGTAACTATTCCGCGAGTTGTCGCTTCGAGTTAAGTCACAGAAAGCTTTAAGTTTTCATTTGTTTCGCTTTTAATGTTTTCCGAAAATAAAAGTTATCGTAAGCTTTAGTATGGAAAAGAGAAAGTTATTATGGGTAATGAGTGGATTTCGGTAATAGTTTTATCAAGAAATGAACTTTTTAACAAATATATATCATCTATATATAATTTTTTTTTTTTTATTAATTGCTATAATTTTTAAATATTTTATTTTGAAGAGATAAGATTTGTCCAGGGCCGGGATTCGAACCCGGGTCGCCCACGTCTCCGCCGTAGTCAACCGTCCTACCGTAAGTCAACAAGATCCTAATTAAAGTAATGTTGAATGAACATTCTTCCACGTGTACACATCACAAAATTGCGATAACACGAGGATACAGGATCGGTGAAGAGATTGGATTTGTCTGGCCGTGTTATGAGCCAGGTTAGCTCAATTGGTTAGAGCACAACGACAGAGACATTGGACAAATCTTTTCTCTCGAAAATAAAACATTTAAAAATTATATCAATTAATAAAAAATAAAAAAAATAAAATTATATATAGATGATATATGTATATTTGTCGAAACGTTCATTTCTAGATTAAATGATTACACTGTCTTTTCCATTCTATAGCTCATCATAGCATATATATTTGGAAATTATTAAAAAAGAAATGTATGAAACGTTAGAACTTGTTGTGACTCAACTCGAAGCGACAACCTGCGGAATAACAACCGTACTTTATTATAATTAATAACTTATTTTTTATTTATTGTTCTTTTGATGGTGATTATTCTTAAATATTTCTATTTCGAAGAGAAAAGATTGTCTTGAATGGGATTCGAACCCGGGTCGCCCGCTATTCCAGCGAGATCCCAATTGATGTAATGACCAATGAACATGCTTCCCCTTGTAAACATCGCAAATATTGCGTGAACAGAGATATAGGATCGGTGAAGAGAACGGATTTGTCTAGCTTGGTAGCTCAGTGGATTGAGCTCTGCGCTAGAGAAGCGGGCGACCCAGGTTCGAATCCCGGCCAGGACAAATATTTTCTCTTCAAAATAGAAATATAATTAATAACATATTTTCACAAACATGACAGCTTTTCAATTTTCTTTATGGGTGTGGTACGTGGTCGTAAAAGAGAAGGATGAAAACTAGATTAGAAAAGAAGATGTTGCTTAGAATATTCGGTCAGATAAAGGAGATTTTTTGGATATCGCACAAGGCTGAATTAGGTAAGAGCGTCGTACAGTGTTTCGATTAGTAGGAGCAAGCTGGACAAAATTAATGTTCAAAATTCAAAAAAAAATATTTGGAATATTGTAAACAATTGAAACCTATAAATGCAATATTTGTTTATGCCTGAGACACTTCACCTCGTCAGTAATAGAGTCCAAAGTCATGAATCCATAGAAATAGACTAAATCAGTTGTATTCAAAGCTTCATTAAACAGCACAAAATTATAATGCTACCAATTTTATATCAATTGTTGGATATCGATAATATATGTACTCATGTACACAGGTATATGTATACACACAGGTGCTATTTTTTCCAATTAAAAAAATCTTCTGATAATCTAAGTGTATCAATTTTTTTTTTTATGCATGACGGATTTTTCCTCATTTTGGAACTTTCATGATATGGCAATGACTTGTATCCAGGCTAAATTTTTTATATTTCATAGCTGCATCTCTCCCATTAATAATAAGATGCATTATAGCCTGCTCACTGGAGTGCAACATTGTTTTTTGAATTTTATAATAGTTATTTTCGAGAAAGGTTTTTTTTTTTGAAGAATGGTAGGAAAACCCTTATTTTTTCTATTTATCAAAAGTTTCTGATAAATGGCGGGAAAATTAGAGCAGCGCACAGTGTTTCGATTAGTACAAGCTAGGACAAAAGTCATGTTTAGAAATCTGAATTATGGTATTGGAATATTGTAAACAACACTTCAAAACATGCTAATCTAATATTTGTTTAAGTCTGACACACTTCACAGCTTGAGGGCAAGGGCCCAAAGTAACCATAGCAATAGAATAGAATAGAATTCAAGGCGTCATTTCAACCTCAAAAATTTATTGTTTAACTGCTTTTATCGAACCAATCATTGAATATGGATATTAATTGTTCAGGTAATTGCTATTTCTTCGAAATGAAAAAGTCTTCTGATATTTGGTCTGGTGATAATTGGCCGAAGGATTTTTTCCTTATTTTGAAACTTTGAAGTGATAAAAATGCCTTTTATCCATTTGTATCCGGGCTAATTTTTCTATATTTAATAGCTACGCTTTTCCTATGAATAAAAAGATACATTTTAGCCTGCACACACGAGTAAAACATTTTTTTTTCGAGTACTTTATTTCGAGAAGATATTTTGTTGAAGAAGTGTTGATACACCCAAAGGAAGGAAGAAACTATTATCTCTTAGAGTTTCTTTCGACCAAAATTACAGAGAACTCTGAAAGGAAAATTTAAAAAAAAATTGCAACCAATTCTTTTAATATTATGTACCTTATTTACCACGAAACTGAAATTAGTTTTTTTATTAAAATTTTTTGGATGGATGAATGATGAGTAGTAGTGTGTATCCACACTTATTTTTAAAATAATTATAGTTTTTTTGTTTCTTAAATTATTTTGTTGTCACTTTGTTTCCATAAGTCTTGTATATATGTAAACATTAATAGTTTTCTTTCTTTATAATTATTGTTATCGCATTTATATGTTTTTACTTTCATTTAATTCGTTATTGCGAGCTAACTCCTGATTTATATTCATAATTTTTTTAATAAAATAGAGCCAAAACTCAAAACGAAGCATTAACATTTATTAGAATGCAAATGGAAAAAATCACAAGACGTGCTCGTTTTGGGTTGAACGTCTTGTGGTGGAGGTGCGGTCTCAGGTTATGGGCCTATTTGGGCGGTTATTTGTTGGGATGTATTACTCTTTGATAAATGTCGCCTCTGCTCGAAAACTCATGAGTCTATACCGCATGTGGCTATTGGGTGCGAAACACTGGAACGGACTACATGATCAGGCATATAGCTATGTAGCGAAAATATATCACCAAAGTATATGCAGGCTATTAGGACTGTTGGGCGGAGAGGTGCCTTACTATCGATATCAGCCGAAAAAACTATTGGAAAATAATGAAATAAAAATTTACTGGGAGCAAATAGTCACGCACATCAGGATAATACATAACCGTCCGGATTTTGTTGATCCATGAAGCGGAAAAAAATGCCAGAATTACTCAAACACAGTTTTGGCTTGAACGTCTTGGGGTGGAGGTGCGGTCTCAGGTTATGAGCCTATTTGGGCGGTTATTCGTTGGGATGTATTGCACTTTTTCTTTGAGATGTGATTGTTCTTACTCTTTTTTGTGTCTTGATAAGGCCTGAAACGTCGACTGGTAATGGTTTATTTTTACTCCAGAGTTGAAACATAAGGCTTTGCTTATGGTTTTTTACATTTGCATTTTTTTTTTCATTTATTAATTAAATTCTAATTGGATTCTAATCTAAGGCATTATAGTTTATACTTTATTTTCCGTATCACTATTCTAAAGGAACTTGTCCCAGAATAAATACGGATTTTCAGCAGTTTTACTATTATATATTGTCTTAATTATATTGTTACGGTCAGAGCGGGAAGGAGGACCGGCTGAGAGGATTAGGCAAACAATGGGATTAAGCGGAAGGGATTATAGAATGGCGTAGAGCCTACTGGATCGGGCTAGGCGGTTCTCGGTCTTGTTCCGAGAAATGCCCCACCCCGACCTACCTTGCCTATATAAAAAGGCCAGCTGTTCAGCCGGGCAGTCAGTAATAAGCCAGTGAGTAATAAGCAGTCGTTAACTAGTGGCAGTGTGTGTGAGTTAGTATTAGTATCAGTCTGTAAGTGCTTAGTGAGCAACAGTGACAATTAGTGGCCGTGTAATAAGTGTAATAAACTGTGTGGCAGTTTGTCATATTTGGAGAGTCTTACGGTCGGTGGACTTTAGTTAGCGAACTGTAAGTGTTAATTTGTAATTGTAAACTATAGTGTAATATTATTGTATTTGTACAAATTTATATATAAATAGTTTAGTTATTTAGTATTACCAATATCTTATATTGTTTGTATATTATTTTAGAAATTAGATAACATTTAGTAGAATATTGTTATTGTAAATTGATATTAGTTTAATAATTTAACTGTTTTAAATAATCTCATTGTATTCTTTCTAATTTGTTAATAAATATTAGATTATTGAATTAAGTAATAGTTTAGTCCATTTTACACCCGGTAGCCCGTAACAATATATTGCTTTTATTTCAAGTTTTTAAATTATTATCCAAGAAATCCTCATAAATTCAGTTGGTAATTAATTAAAGTGATTATAATTACAAACCTTAATTAGTCAAAAGAAATGCAAAGAAGAAAAAAAACAATTTTCTCCAGCTAGCAACTACTAATCGAAACACTGTGCGTCACGAAGATTATGATATCCTTGTAAGGTTGTTGATCCAAGTAACGAACGAAATACGAAACAGTTGAACTCAGACCCGACTGGTAAACGTCCGAGGGGTAGACCGAAGTGTAGATGGGAGGATAACATTAAGCATTATCTACAGGATTTTGGTTGGAGTACTAGCTCGTGGACGGAAGTTCTTAATATATTAATGGTATTCCATGTTATAACATATTACTAATATACTTTCGCTTGTACTTGAGATGGACTGTTGGAGGAGAGCTGTCAGGGTATCCAGAATGGAATCGACTAATGCCGAAAGTTGAGAAGGAATGAAAACTCCACAAAACGTCTTCCAAAATATACAGAAAAATCAGAACAACGAAGGAAGAAAGATTGCCCGATTTAATTTTCAATTGGAGTGCCGAAGGGAGGAAACGGCGAGGAAGGCCACGAAAAAGATGGTTAGAAGGCAATGAGGAAAGTACGCATGGCCATGGTCTGAGGGAGGAAGATGTACAAGATAAGAAAAAAATTGAAAAATTAATTAAAGGAAATTTTTTGGTTGAAGGAAACCTCAATATGAAGAAACCCTTAAATAAAAAAAACATTCTTGTATGATAATAGTTGACCTTGATTATATATGGCTATTTAATAAACATTTCTCTATATGTAAGAGAAATTTATTGAGCTCCACCCGGACCATTCTCCTCCACACACAAAAAAACATTCGCTTGTAGTCATCTTGGTCTGTAATGAGGGCAAGAATTTTCCTCAAGATCTTTCATTGATGTCCAATTTTTCTAACAGATTTTTTTTAACATACCATCAGGTCCTGTGACAGTGCAATAATGCCAGAGTTTTGCATTCAAGGACATTCTGCAGTAAATGTCCTTGCTACGTCATCCCTATTTTATTCATGGACCAATTGAAGGCTTTTTCCTCACAGGCATTGGGTTCAATCCACTCACCAAAATATTTAAAGAATTAATAATACATTGATATATAATAAAATAAAATAATATATTAGTAATTATTCATAGTTTGAATAAACATTTTTTTATGTTTGAGTGGGAAATAGTTGACTGGATAATTCAAATGATGGACTGAATTGCTCAGGGGGTGCAGTCAATGATAACAGAAACATTTTAAATAATACAAATTAAGTTTCGCTTAATTTTTGTTTTATCATTGACGGCACCCCCTCACCAACTCAATCAAAACATTTTTTTAAATTGGAACCTTCAGGTTAAACTTTTTGCAACTATAGTTAGTAATCAAGGATGATTTAAAATGAGAATTAGATGTATTATCTAATTAAGTATTTTTCTCTTAAAAACTAAAATATTAAAAAAATAATTACCATAAAAATAGCAATTAATAAAAATAAAATAACTAATTAATATTGACAGATATATTATGTTTCTATTGACCTTTTGGTCTTCTATATTAATGTATTTTGTGGAATAACCTTATGTACACTGGTTTTTTATCTTCTCTTTTGTGTTGATTGGGTTTTTTTTACCTTGTGTTGGATGTTGATTTTTTTTAAAGTTTGGAGAGTGAATTTTGCATTTTCTATTCAGTTTCTTATCAGCTATTTTTATCACAGTTGTACTGTAACCTTCCTTATGATTCAGTTGCCGCATTTGGGCCTTGGAGCTGGTGGGATGTTTCCTCTGGTTATTAACTTATTGCATTTTGAAAGATATTTTTGTTTCATGTTTTAGTTTAGGATATTTAAGGCTTTTTAATTGGATTTTTTTATTCATTCACAAATGTTTTATGCTTCTATTGAGGTTTTGCTCTTCAATATTAATATATTTTGTGGAGTAGCCTTATGTGCACTGATTTTTTATTCTATCTTTTGTTGTTCTGTATTGCAGTGCAATAATGTAATTTTTGTTTCTGTTGTTCTTTTTGAAGTTTGGTGAGCGTATTTCTTGGAGGTGGTGGGATGTTGCTCTGGTTAATGTCTTGGTGCATTTCGATGTTATGGTATGCTTTAGTCGATTTGCTGGCATAAGATGCTTGAATGAGAGGAAATATTGACAGGTATTTTTGTTTTCTGTTTTAGTTTAGAAATTTATGGCTTTTTGGATGGAATTTTCCCAATAATATCTAAACAAGTATTTTAGGTCTCTTTCGAGATTTTGCTCTTCAATATTAATATTAACTGCGCAAAAATGACTAATTTTATTTTATCTACTTCGCCTACCATTTTAATATTATTTTTATTATTAGAAGCATTAAAATTTATTAGAAATTATACAACATTAAATACTAATGTAGTTATTAAATACATAATAATATAAATGTTAGGTAAAGTAAATTACTACAGATTTAGCAATGTCCTTATTTATTTTTGCGGAGTATATATATATTGTGGAATAGCCGAATGTCCACTGGTTTCTTGATAATGTCCTGTTTCTGTTGCACTTTTGCTTTCAATTTTTTATATGATATCTTATTTTCTGCTTTTTTGTTGTTTATTATTAATTTTTCCAGTTGTGCTTCTTGATGTTAAAAAGCAATCTATTTTCCATTTAATATTTTTATCTAACCTGCCAGCTGGGGTCTGGTAATCTTCTTTAGTATCCAATATTTACATTTGGTCCTTGGAGGTGGTGGGATGTTTCTTCGGATTGGTGTAGTGCAGCATTTTGAGGCAAGGGTGGGCTTTAGCCGATTTTCCATTTCAGATAACAGACTTAAGGCTTTTGAGTTGGATTTTTTTACACTTATGTCCTAACATTTAATTAATGTCTTTTTTGATCACTTACTCTTCATTATTATGTAATTATATTTAGTAACGTTTAATTTCAAAACCATTTTGTTCAGTTTTGACAACACAATGATACTTGGGTTTAGTAAGACTAGATTTATAGGTAACACCTGTGTCCTATTCAGTTGCCAGCATTGCTTGACGAAGCGCGACCAAGATATATGCGAATATTTTAGAGCCATTGGACTCAGTCCAGTGAATATATGTTCGGATTAATTAAGAGATCTATTTGTGTTTTCTTTAACGGGACCCAGACCTAGGCCAAGATTTCAAATATTGTGCATAACAATAAGGGATTTTAAATCAGGTGATCATTCAAATTTAATCATTTTTAATTCTTGATATACGATTTACAATTTGCAAGATTTGAAAGTGATCTAATTCCATTTTTCCTCGAATACGATAAGATTTAAAACTCTGCAGTTCTGTGTTGTGCAATCTTCTAAATTCTCAAGTAGTCTCATATTTTTTCGGGCCTAATATTCAAAGTAACACCTTGAACGTTATTTAACGTTTAGCCAATGTATACTACGACTTTAATATTGTTTACTTATTTAAATTACCTAGTATGGCCGAAATTTTAATAATAATAATAAAGTATTTATTTATTCTGGGATAAGTCCCTTTAGAATAACAATACAGGTATTTTAAGCTATTATGTCTTAGAGTGTAAAATAATTACATTTTATTGATTATTTCAAATAATCTAACAAGTGAGAAAGAAAAAAAAAATGAAAAAATGCGAATTACCTCCAATAACAGTATTTTAATAACAGATTAGAAGAAGAGAAAGAAAAATAACTAAAATAAGTTAATAATAATTATATAAGAGTATCAAATTTATGCCATGCAAAAAAAAACAAAAAATAATGAAGAAAAATTCAAACAATACCATCAGTGATTTACACATATTCTAAAAAAATATCTAACTAGATGAGTGAACAACGACATTACATACATATGTACGTGGTTTATATATAATCACATACGTGTACATAAGTGTACATTAAAAAACATCATTCATTCATCGAATGAGAGAATTATAACTCAAAACTGATACTACTATTTCCGATTTTTTGGAATTGTAGGGTTTTTAGGTGATGGAATATACGGGGTTTGAAGGTTATAAGATTATTGGAACGAAGAATGAAAGAAGGTATTGAGTTCCAATGGGAGGGAAATCGGATAAGGAAAGCTCTATCAAAAGCAGCAGTTCGATGGGATGCTGTATATAGATCTGAGAGCCGAGAACGGGTGTTACGAGAGTGGACTGAGGCTTTGAATTTAAGGAGATGGGAGATGTATGATGGTCTGCGGGATTGGATAACTTGCTAAAGAAAGGAACCTAGGAAGTACTTACGTTGGTAGGAAGTGGTGTATATATATTTATATAAATGCATATAAAAAACTTTCTTTAGAATCTGATACCAGAGGATCAAGAAGCAGGCTTTCAGTTAAGATAATAAATCCAATTACCACAATACGAAAGAGGAAGTAACTTTTACTGAGACGTTGTACTTTATTAATTAAACAAGGAAACATTTATCAAACACCAAGTATGCGAGATATCTAAAGGTGGGCTTTGAACACAAAAGATAAGTCTTAATAACAAATTTTAATTAATTAAACTAAAAGGGTATTTTAATCCCCGCATCTATTTTTATATTAAAAATAAAACACATGTTATACATAAAAAAGCTACATTTTCTTTATAAGATCTTTCTTATATACTGGAATAACTTTTCGATTCATATAATTCAATAATGAAGAAAAAAAAACCTTTTTTCCAATCAGACAATTTTTTACCAGACCATTATATTTGTACATTTGACCATGGAAGAAGGTTGACTTCCAGGATTCTATATAAAATTAATTTTAGATTTGTTTGACCTCAAGTGAAGAATTGACTTGTGAATTTTTAAAGGCTGTTGTGAAGAACAAAAATTGAAAATGACAAATAAATTGTCGAAACGTTGTTTTAATCCTTTGTTAATTTTTTAACAAAAATTGTCTGATTGGAAAAAAGTTTTTTTTTTCTTCATTATTGAATTATATGAAATAAAAAATCTACATTTAATTACAGTAAAATTGCCACCAGATAAATTCACAGAAATACGAGTCCAGGATCTTTTAGTTCCTGCCTCTACGTTAGTTCTTCTTTTGGCTGGAGCCCGTAGTGCCTCAATTGACTACGTGTGCGCTCCAGTTGACGGATTCGCAAAATGTTGGTTTTGTTGTCTGTATAATTTGTGCTCATATCCGACTATGTTTTCTATTTTTGATTAGGCCTTCCTAAGTCAGACATGATAATAGTTCGAGGATGAACGCATTCTCTAATGCATGCTAATAGTGTGTTTTCATTCCTGTCTAACCAAACATTTTTTTCTATCTTTAAAAAATCCTATGGCCACTTGCCGGGCTAAGATCTTGGGCTTAGTAGGTTATAGACATAATTTAGGTATTTTTTGATTAATAATTTTTATCTAGGCTTCTTCGATCAGCCTCCGCGCAGTTTTTCCTGTTTGTTGCAACCGATTCCAATTCCGTGGTTCGCCATGCTCTTCTAGTACGTTGTATATTTTCTTCCATGGACCTAGCTCAATATTTCGACCATAATCGATGCAGCCACATGACCTCCCCGGCAAAACCTATTCAGTGTTTTTACTTTAGCGTCATCTGGAATATATTCGCAAGCTCCGCGACTATTACGGACTTCGCCCTAGATCTCATTTCAAAAGTCAGCAGCATTTTCTCATCGGCTAGCGCCATGACAAAGGCCCAAAGCTTACAGAAAAACCGGGCCAAATGAGAGTCTTATATAGGTATTTCGTATTCTACTCTTATTCCACGACACAAGTTGGCTCTTTTTTTAAACAAAACAAAAGATGAATGTAAACAAAATCGGGGGACACAGTTTAGTGTTGCAGCCACATATCTATCATCTCTATCCAAAATACAATTAGACCCCTGGAAAGCTAAAGGATCAAAGAATTCATTACGATAAGTTTTTTTTTTTAATTTGTTTATTGATATTTACAACTGTATTAAAAAAAAAATACATCAAGTAAATAGGCTATGTGATACAAAATGACATGAGTAATGGCAAGTTGAGAAAGGTTTTATACACCTTTCTTTCGCATCTAATATTCCTGTAATAGCGGGCAAATACATGGATACTAGTGAAATTGTGACTTTTTGGCAAAATTGTGAAAAAAATCATATAATATAAATATATATAGATATTTATCATATTATAAGATAATTATTATCTGCCTTCTTAAAGCCAGATAGATAATTCTAAATGTATGTAATAAAAAATGAATATTTTAATTTTTTTAATGAATATTTAATAAAAAATCTGTTAAAGGATTTGATTGTACTATAAAAAAAAGATTTATAACATTCTAAAATACTATCTGTGGTACAAACCACTGCCACGCCCCATTTTTGGTATATTTTATTTCTATTGAGGTCCGACTCTAATATAAACTTAAAAAAAAAAAGTTTTTAAACTGATTTATATAATTCACTAATGAACAAAAAAAACCTTTATTCCAGTAAGATAAATCTTAAAACATTAACGAAGGATTAAAAAATACGTTTCGACAAATTCATTTGTCATTTTCAATTCCTGTTCTTCGTAACATCCTTTAAAATTCATAAGTAAAAACATCACTGCAAAAATTTATAAAAGTACACTAAAGTACAATCATACAAATTTGTCAAAAATAACCAATAACAATAAGTATAGATACCTTGAGGTCAAAACGGATCTAAAATCAATTTTACAATAAAGTCCTGGAAAAGATAGTCCAGTATATAAGAAAAAGCTTATAAAGAAACTGAGTTATATGTGAAAATCATACTAATGTTAATAATTTAAGTTTCGAGGTATACTTATGATGCTTCTTCACCTCAAGCTATAAAAAAAATACGCAAACGTAGCCTGTATAAATTATTGATAACGTATTTAAATGAATATTGGCTCAAAGCCAACTATAGTTTACATGAATTATCATTTATTATCATGGAAATTTTCTATAAGTCATTGACTCAAGGTTGCGTTAAGTAAGAACAGGTAAAAATCATTGAACTCTTTTTTACTCGTTATACAGATGGATATGCTGACTTTTTCCAACCCCACTACATGTTTACGCTAAAATATTTATTAATAGAAATGTACAAAAAGGATAGATAAAATAATTGAAATTATAAATGCAATTGGTCTTTCAAGTCTCTAAAATAGTCGAGTTATTTGAAAGAAGAACGCAACCGAAGCAAATTAAACTAGTTAAGGAATGGCTAAAATATATCTACATATCTGTTTAAATGTTAAAATCCAAAATTTTCGAAATTAGAATACTTCATTTACTGGGTACAAGGAATTTACATGAAATCAGGAGTACACTGTAAGCTCTGAAAAGAACATTTGCACTTGAAATTAATAATAAAACAGATTAATTTCATTTTTATTTTCCGAAAAATAGCTTCGAAAAAATATTAAAATAAATCCAACTGATTGTAATTAATTATAATAATAATAGAATTTAATAGGAAAACTATAAAAATAAAAAAAATCGGCAATTCAAGCAATTATTAAAATATATCTCTATGACCCAGGTAGGGGTGTTGGGGGGTTATGCAGGTTATGAGAGAAACGGTTATGCAGGCAGGTGAATTGTACGAAATAATACTCAACATGGGTTGTTTTATGAAATTATTGAAAGTACAAATGAGATAACTTAACAATGATAATAATTGAAAATAAAATATATGTAATTATGAATACAATCTATAAATAATATAACTGTATTCTAATTATTATTTGACTCTTGATAGTTTGTACTGAGCTTTTGCAGCCTATCATATAATTAGATTAATAAACTACTCGATGTACATAATTATTGTTGGGGGTATCAATATATTTGAAATCCAGACAATAATCTGTCGGGAGACCTCATTACTGACTATTTAAACTTTTTTGTTTGAACGTCAACAATTCAAAAAGATTTATAAACCAAAAATACACTAAGACGTTCAACTAAAAATCTTTGGCGAAACTAAGTTTTTTTCAAAAGTAATTTAAGAACTTATGGCTGTTTTTTTTTGTTTTGTTTTTTAGAGTTTTAACAAATTTTCATACAACAGTAGATTCGCAAGAATGATATGTTAACATTTAGTGAGATCAAATACTTCTCCGCTACCTAAGATAACCTATCCTAACTGGAACCTATTTCAGAGATATCTATCAGAATGAAAGAGTTATATCAATGAATTTAAACTGTTACTTTACTGCTAGCGTTGGAACTGGTTACATATTGCAGCCAGGGTCACTGACTGCTAGATGCAGACGACATCTGGCACGTAGCCAATGCTTGATCAATATTTTGTACAGGCTGTTTCATAATTTGTTTGATTACCCTGAAGTCATGAGCTTTCGTGAAAACCTCAAAGTCAAGGTTCTCATAAAGGATTGAAATTACTTTTATATATATGTTTATATATATAATACATAAGTGGAAAAATATGTAATTATGAATACAACCTATAAATAATATAACTAAATACTAATTATTATTTAACTATTGATATTTTTTTTATAAATTATCTTTTTTTCTTGCACTTTTACTTTCATTTTTTCATACAGTTTTTTGTGTTCTGTTCTTGTGTTTGTTACTATTATTTATTTTATTTTGTTTTCCTGTTGGGGTTTTTGGGGGGGTTTGGTGAATGTATATTGATGCTTCAAATCTGGTGTATTTATCAGCTGTTTTTATCTAACCTCAGCCAGCTGGGAATCTAGTAACCTTCCCTATGATTCAGTAGTTGCATTTGAGCCTTGGAGGTGGTGGGATGTGTGTTTTTGGGTGCATTATTCATCTTTTGGTTTGCTATTATTCGCTTTTTGCCCTGAGGATGCCTGAATAGGCGAAATATTGGACAGGTATTTTTAATTTCCTGTTTTAGTTTAGAGACTTAAGGTTTTTAGTTGGAATTTTTCCACTTATGTATTAACATTTATTTGATGTCTCTGTTGAGCGTTCCCTTTTTCAATTTATATATATATATATATATATATATATATATATATATATATATATATGTATATATATATATTAAAGATACGTATAATACTCGTTAACTCGGGGTTAGTTGTTATCTATAATTATTAACATACAAATTCAATTTCAGAAAATTTACATAAAATATTAATTTTAGGAAAAACACATTCCTACTACTTCAAAAACGATTACATTTTTTTTTTTCAAATGCACTTAATTAAGTAGTGGAAGTCACAGATTTAGATTTTAAATGTATATTGGCTACAAATTAGACAAAACCCTGAAACATAGTAATGTTTAAAGCGTAATAAAATGGTATTCAAAAATATTATTTTTTACAAATATTATAATAGAACTATAATTAATCTGTAATTTATTTATTCTTTGTTATTATTCTTTCATTTTACATTTGCACAGGCTCAGTTTCACAGCCAGTAAATTTAATCTCAGCCTTTGATCTTTTTCTCATTGATTTGTAAGAATATGAATTGTCTTATTTACAATATATCATTGTCTTTTAAATCTTTTCCAATCCATCCCGGGCAACAGGGAGTAGCAAAGAGAAAGAACAAGTGATTTTGGTTTTGATTAGTGGCACGTTCAGAATTTGTTGGGAATAAATGAATTTACAGTGGGGTGGGGAATGTTCGTGATGTTTTAGATAGTGTGATTTGAAGTTGTTTTTTATTTATTTATTAATATTTACAACTGTATTACAATAATAGATCAAGTAAATAGGCTAAGCGATACATAATGACATGATATAATGACAAGCAGAAAAACTACCCACTGGTAGTACTCAAATCACAAGTTCAACTAAGAAGGTCACGTGGCCATCTTCTTTTCAGACGCCTCGGAGGATTATCGGGAATTGAAGAGGAAGCTGGGTTTGAAACTTGAGTGGATTTGTGTAAAAATGAAGTTTGTTATGAAAGGATAGATAGCGGGTTCGGGCCAAATCACCAACAAATAGGGCATTAAAGTCATTATGGATGACTTTATTCTTAACAAAATAAGGAGCGTTGAGGATTTTACGAAGGATTTTGGATTGTAGGGATTGGATACGAGAGGAATTCGATGGCTTAGTGGAGCCCCAAAGCTCTACTCCCTAAGTGATTTGAAGTAAATTAAGAAACATTAAATTTTTTGGTAATTATTTCGCAATTTGTCGCTTCCAGTTAAGTCTCAATTTTTTAATTTAATTTTTTATTTATTAAGCTTTTTATTCGTTTCCCTTTTAGTATTTTCCAAAAATACAAGTCATTATAAGCTTAAGTATGGAAAAGAGAATGTAATTATGAGTCATGTGCATACTTCGGTAATAATTTCATCAAGAAATAAAAGCTTCAACAGACATACATAATCATCTATAGTTCGAAATATTAGTTGAAACTTTTATTTATTGATGAAATGATTACCGAAATCTATTCATTACCCATATTCATATTCCCTTAACCATAATAAAGCTCACAATAACTTGTATTTTTATATATATATATTGTCGGTGTGTATAATGTTATATGGATAATATAAATTCTATATTATATCATAAATCTTATATAATTATGTATAACGTTTTATTTTGATTTAAACAACTTCATATAAGTTACATTTCTATTATATGTTTAATATGTTAATATGGTTTTACTATGTGCCTAATGTTATGTTATGGTATGTTATTATGTAAATATGTAACAATATTTTTACTAAGTCTAATAAGGTAAGAAGAACATAAATAAATGTAATTATGTAGGTAATGTAAATATGTATATTCTCTAGTGATAATTAAGTAGATACTGTAAACATTTATACTCTCCAGTAGTGAGGGCAATAATAACCATTTGTAGTTGTTTGCCCTTAAAAAAAATAAAACAAACAAACAACTTGTATTTTTGGAAAATATTAAAAATTATACGAATAAACAGCTAAAACTTGTAACTCGACTTGAAAAGACAACCTGCGGAACAGATACCAAACGAGACCACTGGAGAATTTAAGAGATTATATAACGTGGAATTGCAAAACATACACCCGGTTAATTTTATTGAAGTGACAGCTTCACGAAGATTAACATGGGTGAGTAAAATTGTTGGAATTAGTAACGAACGAATTCCTAAAAGTGAAGAGCAAACAAGTTTAAGCCCGAGAGGTAGACCCACTAGCGGATCTAGGAGTATTTTCAGGGGGGCCATGGGTCAATGTGAATTTGTTATTAATGTATACGATCCATATATGAATGAAGATACATAAAGGGGTTCGAAATCGCCGATTTTGCATGCACCCATTGAACAACATTGGATACAATGAATAATTTTGGTGTGTGTAAACCTGTTTTTTTCTTGTTGAAACCCAACTAAAATTCAGGTCAATATCAACTAACGAGAACTCTAGGGGGGGGCATAGCCCGAATGCCCCCCCTTAAATCCCCCAATGGGTAGACCGAGAAGTAGGTGGGAATATTCTTTAAGAGTATTCTAAAAGATTAGGGTATCAGTAGCCTGTGAAGTGAAATTCGCGAGAAATGTTAAAGATATCGGCATCGAACCTTCGGTCCATTGAATTGAATGCTAATTCTAAACTTCTATAAAACTAAGGTCACTGAGGTCTAAACATTCTTCAAGTTCTAAAAGGCAGATGTGGTCGTTGCATTGCAAATAGTTACTTTGTCATTTTAAAATTTGCATTATCTAAAAACAATAGACAATAGAATCCTTGAAATTATCCTTTAAAAGTCCAGAACTAGTTACAAGTGCTAATTAAATTCCTGAAATAAGTTCAGACCAAGATAGGTCAACTTTGCAACTCACTGTCGGATTAGTATAGGAAGTAGTTTAGCCAAGAAGTAGGTTTGGTTTGGAACAGCTCCTGTTAGTAACAGTGACAAGTGGTTCCTGTTCCTAGAAAATTTTCCATTTGTAACATCTAAAAGTAACTGTTACTATTACTGGTATCAGTGACAAAATATCATATGTTTGTTTGTTCATTTAACGTCACTTTATGCCTTCATTGTTAATCGGACAATGCTACATTGGGAGCTCTAAATTTTTCCTACCCAGGTTTAATTGGGATAGGAATCTTTAACGAGTGCCTGACATCCTAGGGGTCAAGCGTGGGGATCGGGCCCCCCGTTTAACGTCCCTTAATTATCTTATTATTTACGAATATGAATAATATTATTTATTTATTATATACAATACTTAGATATAAGATGAAGAAAATGTACAATCAAAAATCCATTTAATTAATTTTTTCTTTAAAATTCAAATTTTAACGTAATATTTTTTAAAACTATTTTAACAGCAATAGCAACGCGTGGCCGGGTAAGCTTGTCTCTATATAAAAGTTTTTGTTTCGGGATTAACGTATTGCTGAAAATTACTAAAATAATATATTTGGGTACTTGTGTGTTAACGCCAACGCAGTTATTTTTCCCTACTTGTTCGCATGCGCGAGCGGTTACATTTTGTAACCTTATATTTCTAACACCTGATTTCTTGATTTGTTGTTATTATTTCGGCAATTTTTGTGCTACGAAAATGAGTCTTTGGGATTTGACAAAAACCGAAGAAGAAGTAATTGTATTTTTCCAGGAGCGAAATATTTTACCAATTTTCCACCGAAATCCCATTAACCACTTTCTTTTAAAAAAAATATTTGGATTTTTCATTCTTTTGATTGTTCGTGATATATTCCATTATTTATTTCTATATTATCCATTATTTTAATTGTTCATGATATATTCCATTTGTAAATAAATTATTTTGATTTGTAATTGTTGATGATTATTTAAAAAATTTAAAATTCGAACCCCAATAAATAGATTTAAAAACATTTGTTAAATGTTTTAGAAATATAACGGTTATAAAATGTAACCGCTCGCGTATGCGAACAAGTAGGGAAAAATAACTGCGGTGGCGTTAACACACAAGTACCTATATTTGTAATAATAATGAAAATTATAATAAATATTCATTAATGTGACATCAAAATAAATTAAATTATTAAGATATAAGACACATTTACATTTTTTTAAATTTAATCCATCAGTTCCACCAAATGGGTAATTATTCTGCAGGTTGCCGCTTCGCATCACAAGTTAAAATCTTTTAATATCTTCAAATAATACAAGTTATCATGTGCTTTAGTGTGGAAAAAATAATGTAATTATGGGAAATATTTAAACTTCCGTAATTATTTCATCTAGAAATGAACGTTTCAACAAACATATCTAAGTGGTTAAGTATAATTTTCTCCAAAATGAGTTCCTTGTACTTAAGTAAGCGGAATCCAGTTATTTTGGTAGTGAATAAGGGCTTAAGTTTGGCATTGGCTTAAAAAGGAGTTATTCTATACATTACAACTCCATTTCAAGCCAAAAATTACGAGAATGATACGATTCCGGTTATCCGAAAGCAGCTCTGGAGAAAATCTAACTAAACCAATTCACCGGGGCTGGAGATATATCGTCTTTATTTCGAAATACTAGTTGAAACTTTTATCTCTTCATGAAATGATTACTGAAGTATAAACGTTTCCCATATATAAGTTATAAGATAAGTTATATTTTCGGAAAATATTAAAAATGAAAAAAATAAACAGTTAAAGCTTGTTGTAACTCAACTCGAAGCGACAACCTGCGGAACAGGTACCCGTCAATATCAAGTAGTAATGAACTCTGATGCCAAGTCCAATGGCAGACTTGATTTCATGGTTTTGGCAGTCAACATCGTAAACGGACGCCATTGTATTCTCAATTTAGCTGTTTTAAAAAATATTGTTTTTTTTATAAAATTCAGATTTTGAAGAATGGTGTCAGAACTGGAGAATTAAAATAAATTCTCAAAAATCGCAACAAATCACTTTTACCTTACGTCGTAAACCAATGACTTCCTGCCCTTCAGTATCCTATAATAATATCCCACTGGTGCAGATAGAACAGATCCGATACTTAGGGTTGCATCTCGACAAACGATTAACCTAGAATCGTTAACCTAGAAAGAACGAGACTGAAAAGACAAGAAACCGCTCGACGTTTCAGGCTACTTCAACACTTACTAGACAAACGCTCTAAGCTCCCGATTAATTACAAAAGACTCATCTACACGACCATCATACGACCTATTTGGACTTACGGAGTAGAGCTTTGTGGCTCCACTAAGCCATCCAATTCTTCTCGTATCCAATCTTTACAATCCAAAATCCTTCCTAAAATCCTCAACGCTCCTTATTTTGTTAAGAATAAAGTCATCCATAACGACCTTAATGTCCCATTTGTTGCTGATTTGGCCCGAACCCGCTATCTATCCTTTCATAACAAACTTCATTTCCACTCAAACGCTCTAGTTTCAAACCTAGCTTCCTGTTCAATTCCCGATAATCCTCCGAGGCGTCTGAGAAGAAGATGGCCACGTGACCTTCTTGAAGTTGAACATGCGATTTGAGTACTACCAGTGGGTAGTTTCTCTACTTGTCATTATATCATGTCATTATGTATCACTGAGCCGATTTACTTGTTATATTACTGTAATATAGTTGTAAATATCAATAAATAAATAATAAAAAAAAAATAAATTCAGATTTGAGTACTACGACTGGATAGTTTTTCTACTTGCCTTTATCTATGTCATTACGTACCATACATTACATTTACTTGTTGTAATATTATAATATAGTTGTAAATTTCAATAAATAAATATTTTTTAAAATTCAGAAATGATAAAAAGTATGCATTAGGAAATAAAATTGAGGAAATCACCTGATGCACTGTAAGAAACAAGGATTCAAAACTTATTAGTACAATTTCCCAAATAAATATAAAATTTCTAAATATAATTACAGCAGAATGCATTGGGGTATAAAATGCAGATATAGTCGTTCCATAACAAATGCCAAACTTATCATTTTAAAATAGACATTATCTAAAAACAATCGAACAATACACCTCTTGAAATATTAATTGTTGTCTTTATAAAACAATATGGCATCTATTTACGAGATGGACTGCTAATGGGATACAATCAAATTAGCATTTGGACTTGTCGATTATTACTCCTGAAACTGGACGAAGGACAAGTTACAACTTTAAATCACTTGTGGTGTATTGGTCAGCATAACAACTTCTATCCCCAAGGTTATGGGTTCGCAGCCCGGGAGGTGCCCAGGAATAAAAATAACAAAATGAAGAGACATAGGTAATAAAATTTCCTTGGTAATGCCGTCCATTAGTCAGTTACAGATCGCTATCCTAATTGTAAGTAAATTTTAGGAACCATATCATCATAAAGAAACGATAATTAAATAAACAAACAAACCAATAATACTTTACAAATACAATAATATTATACAAATAAATACAATAATACTAAAATATAGGTTCTTAACTAAAGAATTGTAAGTACGTCTGGTATCTCAATAATTGTTATATATATGAATATTTGTTTCTGCACTTGGAAATATTGTCCCCAAAACGATACAATTAAAGCCGACATGAGTAAACGTAACACAATATATGGATAAAATTTCATAACAGTCTAAGTAAGGTATCATCATCAAATTTTACATTCGCAATCTAGAAATTCTGAAAATAACCTCAATTTAACCTCAAAGGGGGGGGGGAGGGGGAGAGGGGGGGAGACCTTTATATATATATATATATATATATATATATATATATATCCTCTATATGTCCACATATATTTATATTTTTTTTTATTTGTTCAACAATCCACATGGCGTTTTAAACAACAAAGAAAACAACAGCTGTGGAAATTTAGCAAGTTATTAATGGGTGAGAATTTTTTTTTTCAAAACGTTCACACGCCCCTTCGAGCGTTCAAAACACTTTTTTTTTTTTCAAAGTTAACCTTTGCAGATTTTTTATTTGACATTTTAAATGTCATATTTAAACCACTTAGGTTCAAACTCGGCTTATACGACCTTTTTAACGCGAATTATCTATAATGAGAATTTTTTTTTTAAGTATATTTACAACCTCCTATAATGAAAGTACGTATTGATTAATCCATAAAATTTTGTTGTTTTTAAAATTATAAAACAAGAATCAATCAATTTTGAGCTTGAGCGAACTATGGACTCACTCAGATAAATATCCTTGTTGGCACATATTTATTTCAAGACAAACAATTAACAACTAGAAATTAATAAAATATAGAATAATAAACCAGAATTAGAAAATGACGTTAGGGTGGGAAGGCTAAGGTTCTATTGACACATGATGAGGATGAATCCTGAAAGGCGAAACCATACAATTTTTCAGCGGATCCACTGTCACAAAATTTAACGGAATATTTCAAACAACTTAGGGTTGATATGGAACACTTGAGGAAAGACAAAGATGAATACAGAAGGTCGCTCAAGGGAATAAAGGTTCTTGTGGGAAAAAAACGCCCCAAAAAGGGTCTCAGGTGAGAAAACTTAGGCACCCAAAGCTCATGAAGGACATATTGGAAAAGAGGAAACAGATGAAGATGGTATGATATTCGCGTGGTCTTCAAGGCCTTTTCGTGGAAAAATAAAAGAATAAAGAATTAAAAAATAAAGAAACATTGTAACTGGAAATGTACACCAAGAAAACAATATAATATATGTTTTCTTAAAAATATTTTGTTTCGAATATCCCGGCCGGGATTCAAACCTGCATCGTCTGGATCTCCTGTGTAGTGCTCTAACATATAATATATGATTGCAAAATGCATGAAAGTCAAAAAGTGTCCCAAGTCCAGAATGCTACTACCAACACCATAAATCACATAAGTTTCAGTATCGCCACAAACTTAGAACATTTTGTATTTTCAATAATTTCATAAAACAAGACATTTAATTATTTCAAATAAAATCTTTTAGGGGGAAAGAAAAGTTACACTAGTTATTGATGTTTTAAATTATTATTAGTACCTTTTTATTTCGAAGAGAAAAGATTCGTCCTGGCCGGGATTTAACCCGGGTCTTCTGCATCTCTATAGCAGTGTTCTAAACCACTGAGCTACCAGGGGTCGTATTCAAGTCGGATAAATTCATTCTCTTCGCCGATCCTATATCCCTGTGTTCTCGCAATTTTTGAGATGTATACACGTGGAAGAATGTTCAATGAACATTACTTTAATTGGGATCTTGTTGACTTACGTCAATTTTAAATTATAAATTATTTTTAATTATTGTTCTTTTTATGGTGATTATCAATAAATATTTTTATTGTGAAGAGAAAAGATTTGTGCTGGCACATATCTTCGCAAAAATTGCGAGAACACAGGGGATATAGGATCGGTGAAGAGAAAGAAGGATTTGTCTGGCTTGGATACGACCCCTGGTAGCTCAGTAGTTTAGAGCACTGAAACGGAGATGCAGGCGACCCGGGTTCGAATCCCGGCCAGAACAATTTTTTCTCTTTAAAATAAAATTATTTAAAAATGGCCACCATCAAAAGAACGATAAATAAAAATAAATTATATTTATAGACAAATGGTAAGGCTAGAGTAAAAAAAAATAAAAGTTGATATTTCAGGCATCTTCAGGATAGGGAGAAATAAAACCAAAAATTAAAAAAAAAAATTAATAAAGTGCATCCTAACCTAAAAATGCAGCAAGCCACCAACCAGAGGAAAGGAAACATCCCACCACCTCCAAGGCATAAGTTCGTTTTCACTTTCGACGCGTTTCGTGTCTTTCTTTATCTTCAGTTCTTATATGATTAACAAATATATTTATTTGATTTTTTTCGAATGAAAGTAAATCAAACAGTTACATGATTCTTGATAATTGTCTTTATTTGGGAATATCTTAGATTAGGATCTTTAAGGGAATACAGGAAAAAAAAGAAAGGAAAAAGAGAGAGGAAATGGATTTTAGTCGAAGGCCATGTTTTCCATAATCCAGAATATAATATTTTATTTCTTTAATTTTATTGAAATAGGATGACAATCTGCCACTTGTAGGCAATAAGTAACAGCGCTGAAAAAGGAAAAATACAACACTCTTACAAAAAAAAAAAATTAAATACATAATATAACAAACTTCATTCCCACTCAACCCCTCTAGTTTCAAACCTAGCTTCCTCTTCAATTCCCGATAATCCTCCGAGGCGTCTGAGAAGATGGCCACGTGACCTTCTTAGTTGAACATGCGATTTGAGTACTACCAGTGGGTAGTTTCTCTACTTGCCATTATATCATGTCATTATGTATCACTCAGCCAATTTACTTGTTATATTACTGTAATATAGTTGTAAATATCAATAAATAAATAATAAAAAAAAAAAAAATACATAATATTATAAGAAGCAGAAGAGAGCAAATGGATATTCGAGTGATATGATCACTTGAGGTGAATGTAATCAAGTCGAATACCGTAACTGCTAATGGAATGGGAAGATGGAAGAAAGAGAGGAAGACGTCAAATACAATGAAAATAAGTCGAGGAACAAAAGACCTTGATTAAAATAGGAGGACGAAACTGACGGGAAGATAAGGAAAAAGGTGCCGGATAAGGAAAACTTCAAACAAGAAAAAATCCTTGGTAAAAAGAAAAGCATATAGAGTAATGTATTGTAATACATTATATTGTATATTGTATTATGTAATATTGTATTGTAATACATAATACAATACAGTAGTCAAGGCTTAATATATATAGGGCTATACATAGTGAGTATATACAGAGTTCATTCCGTACAACGCCATAATTAAAAAAACCAATTTGGGTATTGCTAATGAGAACTATTCCTATCATTAAAAAAAAAAAACCCTGTAGCACTACAACCCGTGAACGGGTCTGGGATTCAGTACGTGTTAGAGACTGTACGATCTCTTGGACAACGGCTGTGCAGGGAGGTGATTTGTCCTAGAACACGCTCCCCTTATTTTTGTACTCCCTTTATAGGGACTGGGTGAGGCCCAGGAGGGTCCTAGATCCCATATGATCCCTCTCCGGCTGCTAACATACTAAATAAAAGCCTTGCCAGCAGCGAGATTCGAACTAGGATTTTCTTCGTGGCAACTTAGTGCTCTCCTACTGAGCAACTCCATTGCAATTCCTATAAAATTATGGCATTTAAATGCTTTTAATAACCACTGAAAATTTTTTAAAAGCTTGAAACTTTATAGATTTTATATTATGTCATTATTCATTTTAAAATACACATTTAAACATGATAAAACTCGAAATATGGCCTTATTTAAAAAAAAAACATATTGGAAATGTTATATCAGATATGTTGTTGCTAAATTAAAAAGCTTCAACGAATACAATTGCTACTGTAATCTTAACACAAAGATGCCAAATTTCGAGTTGTCGTTGTTCTTTTAGTGATGGGTCAGGAATCAGGAACTGTTACTTTTTCACTGTTACTCAACAGTCACAGGTCTACCTGTGATCACAAATTCATCACTAACAGTTCTAAACTGTTCTTCACAGTGATTGGCGATAGAACCGAACGGAATTGAAGCGTGATTGTTATTGTGACTACAGTAACAGTTCTAACTGTTCTTCGCGTATGGGCGACTGGTCGTCGGCGAACGGAATCGAAGCGTGTTTGTGACTACTATTACTACCTTAATTTGACTCAATTAATTTTACAGTAGAAAATTAACTGCACAGTAGTAAATTTAAATTATTAATATAATTTAAATTTATATATAAATAAAATAAAAGGGAATATTTATTTATAAAATACTTATTTACAGCTTGTTTATTGTAAAGTATTAAGGTACTTGAGTATATAACGCACGGCACTAGCAGGCAAATGTTCTGCGCATGCCCCAGCGGTTACATTTTATAACAGTTACATTTCTACCAGTTACCTTGGATAACCTTTTAAAATATTTTGATTTGAATCTGAGATCGCCTCCCTTCGGATATTTTGAAGAGAAAAGATCCGAAGGGAGTCGATCTCAGATTCAAATCAAAATAGGAATGTAATAATATTGGAAATAAATAAATCGAAGTAATAACAATATAATTTAATATATAACATATTATAAAATAATGTTGTATATAATGTAAATAAATGTAATAACGAGATCAATAAATAGAGTAATAATAATGGAAATACATAAATCGAAGTAATAACAATATAATTTAATATATAATATATTATAAAATAATTTGGTATATTATGTAAATAAATAAAATAATGAGATCAATAAATACTCCAATATATAAACGATTTAAAATTAAAATAATTATCTAAAACTATAAGTATAATAAATAAGTAATAAGTATATTTAATCATAAATAATAAGTGTAGGATGTAAAATAATGGAACATATATAAAATATTTAAAATTCAAAAAATTATTTAAAAACTTAACATTCAATCGCATTTCGGTGGAAAATGGGTTGCTATACAGTTCAACATGGATTGAAAACAGTCTCTATTCCTACATTTCCTATTTTTCTGCAAAATGTTTTTCTCCTGGCAAAAATGAATTGCATCTTCCTCGGTTCTTGCCAAATCCCAAATAAGCATTGTCGTATAGCTAAGAAACACCAAACAACAAAAATCTACATTATCTTGTATTATTAACAAAGAACAACTGAGCAACAAACACAACAACGCTCGAACAGACTAGTAAACAAACAATGATGTCTGTCAAAAATGTAAGGTTATCCAAGGTAACTGGTAGAAATGTAACTGTTATAAAATGTAACCGCTGGGGCATGCGCAGAACATTGGCCTGCTAGTGCCGTGCGTTATATACTCAAGTACCAGTATTAATATTTACTTGTAAATTAGCTATACAAAAACTTATTTTTTTTAGCTTTTTAAAAACTTTCTTTGCATTATATTCTGTTCTTTATCATTGAAAACAAAATAGCGATTTTATATGATCTAACTATTTTTGAAATAAATGTTTATAAATTTTTTAATGATGTATTTTCATTTTATCTTACATTGGACACTTGGTAAAAAATTTAATAAACATTTCCGAGAAGCGAGCTGCATACCCAGTGTGCAATTATCTTATTTAAGAGAATTCACTTACGAATTGGGTGATTTCCATAGTAAACATTTTTTTAAATTTAAAATGAATAATATAAAGACAAAAAATTTTCCCTTCTGGGGACTGTGTTCGAAAAAAAATCGTCTTAAATGGGCTAAACCATAAGAGGAAAATTTACGTTACATAGGATATTGAAAATAATTCCATCTGTATGTATATTGATAGGATTATGGTGAATTATACAAGTGTCAAAGTAATTATTACCCTTATAATGTGTATTCTGTGATCGTTGTATTCAAGATGTGGAATTAAGTAGTACTGTTGGTAGTATTTCGATAAAATCAGGAATCACAGTTAGTAGCAGTTAAGAAATCACAGATAAGAAAAATCACAGTAACGGTTAGAGCTGTTACTTAAAGTAGCAGTTAAGCCCATCACTATGTTCTTTTGAAGGAGCTATGTTTAAAGAAAAAATGTTTACAGTTTTATTTGATCTAATAACTATTCGTTATTTAACACTGATTTCGTTAAGATTGATCAGGATGGATTTGGGTTTGCCTAATAGTTCGTGGAAGGAAGTTTATAAGCAGATTGTTCCAAGCCTTCGTTTCACTAAGCCTTATTGATATGATTATTATTAAGATCACTCCAATTATAATTATTGTTTAGTCATCATCTACTCCAGAATGAAGACATAATTTTGGCTCCATGTCCAGAAATATCTCTGGACATTTTTGGAGTTGTCTCGTTGTTCTTTTTTATATATAGCAATATAAAAAACCTTTACACCACGTGAAAGGGTCCGGGGTTCAGTGCATAGTAGAGACAGTATTGTTTCTCGGAAAAAGTTTGCACAAGGAAGTGATTTTCAAACACATGTTATGAAAAAACAGCTACATTTAATAACGGTTATTCTAAAGACCAAAATGTAGATGTGTGATTTATAATAATCTCAAAAATATTTTTGTCTTTATAATTCTGCCTCTACCTTTCCCATAGTGGCTCAATTGACTGCGTGTGCGCTCCAGTTGACGGATCCACAAAATGTTGGTGTTGTTGTCTGTATAATTTGTGCTCATATTCGAATATTTTATCTATCTTTTGAGTAGGGCTTACATAAGTCAGAAATGATGATAGTTTGGGGATGAACGCATTCTTTAATGGATGATAATAGTGTGTTTTCATTCCTGTTCGGCACTGCCATAAATGAAGCATCCTTTTTTCCATCAGTATATTCCACCGAAAACCCACTGTTGTGAATATACTTTTGTATAACTTCATTTTTTATATTGGGATTGAACGAAAAACTTGGATTGGTTCTAAAATTGAATTTCATAACATGTGTTTTATTTCTGACCATAAATTAGAAATGCGGGGTTAAAACATAAAATACCCGTGGTTTGTCCTAGATCATGGTAAAAAAATAGATTTTTCCCCTTATCTTGGATACCCAATTTATAGAGGCTGGGTGAGCCCCAAGAGGCTCATAGATTCCATATGATCCAGCGGCCGCTAACAGACAAATAAAAGTCTTGCCAGCAGAGGTATAAGAATATATAACGATAGTTTATTATTAATCAAATGTTACAGGGCACATATGTTGAGTAAAATACATAAAATTGGTAACACTATACATCTTAGCTAAAACAATAGAATTGAATAAAAGTTTCTTACGATAGTTTTATAAAACTAACAATGAATTATAACCTTCCCTAAATAAATAACCTTTTGTGATAGTATTGATTTGGATAAATTAGAAATACTGGAAGGTTTGAAATAACAATGAAATTATATTTGTCATCGATAAAAAAAAGTAATGGACAAATAAGAGAATCGGATTATTTTAAATTAAATACAAGAAATTAAATTAACAAAAGACATTTAAAAATATTAGTGGAATGAGAAATAAACGACAAGTTGGGTTAACGAAGTGAACAAATATTTAGAGAGTAATAAAATAAAAACAGATTAAATAATTCACCGATAAGCATCTTGGAAAAAATAATTGAAGATAGAAGGATTCCAAGGCAGAACATCGAATAAATATCTAATTTTTTTTACATTTGCATTGAATATATGAAAGCAGATTAACCAAAAACAATTTCAAATATTTGTGGAATGTGAAGTTAACAATAAGCTGGTTTAACGACGTGAAAAAAGAATCAGAGTTAAACAATATAAAAATAGAAGACATAAATGACTGAGAAGTATTTCGAAAAAAAAAGGAAGGATTCCAAGGAACAACAAAAAAATTATCTTTTTTTTGGTACTTATGTATGGAATACAGATTAAATATCTGTGGGATAGCAAGTCAACAATATGGTTAAAATAAAATTAAAATAAATAAAGCTTAGCGAACCCGAAGGCTCGATGCCGACACCACCAGTCTCTGATCACAAACCTCCGTACACGGAGCACCACCCAAACCCAAACCCGCCAGATCACTCTTAACGCAATCCTCCCACCTACGCCTCGGTCTACCCCTCGGACGCTTCCCAGTCGGTAAAGAGCTTATTACTTTTTAAGAATTCGTTCGTTGCTAAGCCCAGCAACTTTGCCGGCCCATCTTAATCTTCATGACGCTATCACTTGTATAACACTAACCGGGTCCATGCTTCGCAATTCCGGGTTGTGTAATCTCCTATATTCCCCAGGGGTCTCAACCTTTTTTTGACCGAATATTCTGAGCAACCTTATTTTCGAATACCTTAAGATGTTGTCCGTCTTTGAGAGTTTCAAACCCATAAAGATGTTTTGGAAGGATGATTGTTTTATAAATTCTGATTTTGAGTTTCGGGACAAAAGACGCGAGTTTAGTCAGTTGGAGGTCGAATAATAACAAGCATTTCCCGCCTTTAATCGTAAAGAAGAGTTGAATAGGCTGGGTAAACGAAGAGAAAAAATGTTTAGAGAAACCCTATACAAAATTTTTTTATATAATTTCGAGCCGCATTTTGGAAAAAATAATTGAAAATAGAAGAATTCCAAGGCAGAACATCGAGAAAAAATATATTTTTTTAAATTTTCATCGAATATATGAAAGTCATTAACTAAAAAGATTTCCAAATATTTATGGAATGGGAAGTTACCAATAAGCTGGGTTAATGAAGATAAAAAGCATCTAGAGAGAAATTATATAAAAACATCAGAAATAAATTATAGAGAAGCATTTTTTAAAAAGTATTGAAAATGGAAGAATTCCGAGGTAAAACTCTCTATTTTTTGGTACATTTGTATAAAATGGAGAGGAGTGGCTCAGTGGTAGAGTACTGAGTTACCATGCCGGAAATCCTGGTTCAATTCCCGCTGCAGGCCATGATTTTTATTTAGTCTGTTTGCAGCGGGAGATGGATCATATAGGATCTAGGACCCTCCTGGGGCCCACCCAGCCTCTATAAAATATTATAAAAATAGGGTACCCAAAATAAGGGGGAAAAATCTGGCGGTCGAGCGTGACCTAGGACAATCACCTCCTTGCAGAACCGTTGTCCATGAAACAGTACAGTCTCTACCATGTACTGAACCCCAGACCCTTCATGGGTTGTAGTGGTACAGGTTTTTTTTTTTTTTTGTATAAAATACAAGATACTACATTAAGAAAAAAATGACACATTTGAGGGACAAGAAGTCTACAATAGGCTGGGATAACGAAGAGAAAACATGTTAAGAAGGAAGAATATAAAAAAAAAGAGAAATGCATTTCGATAAAAGATATTGAAAATGTAAGAAAGCCAAGGCAGAAAAGTGCAACATTTTTTTTACATTTGTATCGAACATAAGAAATACGATAAACTAAAAACATTTTCAAATATCTTTGTGATAAGAAGTCAACAATTAGGTCCATATCTCCTATCAACAGCCCCGGAGAATAAGCGGTTAAGTCTAATTTTCTACAAAATGAGTTTCTTGTACTTAAGTAAGCGGAATCGAGTTATTTTCAGTGAATATGGGATCGGGCTGAAAAGGAGTTATTGTTTATATTACTCCATTTCAAACCAAAAACAACGAGAATGATAGGATTCCGGTTATCTAGAAGCAGTTAACTCTCTCTGGACAAAATCCGTTTTAATCGCCGGGGCTGTAGTATATAGATAGAGGTTTCAGATCTGACTACAGTGGCTCATTGAGATTAGTGATCAAAACTTATGTCTAATATTATTACCCAATAGATTATTTGACATAATAATATTCGAACAATTTAAGAAGAATATAGTGATGAGGATTGGCGACAGAAGTGAAAACTGAAAACTTTGGAATAACTGTGTTCTTTTTTGAATTTTTTAAATCAACTATTGTCTGAATTAATATCAAATTTGTAAATTTAAATGGTAGACACTCATGTATACTGACATGGAGCGGAGTGGCTGAGTGATAGAGCACTGAGTTGCCATGCCGGAAATCCTGGTTCAAATCCCGCTGCGGGCAAGACTTTTAATTAGTCTGTTAGCAGCCGGAGATGGATCATATAGGATCTAGGACCATCCCGGGGCTCACCCAGCCCCTATAAAGTGGGTACCCAAAATAAGGGGGGATCAGGCGGTTGAGGGTGATCTAGGGCAAATCACCTCCCTGTACAACCGTTCTCCTTGAAATAGTACAGTCTCTACCATGAACTGAACCCCAGATCCGTTTACGGGTTCATTCATGTACACTAATACTCGGAACAATAGTTATATACATTTTGAAGCAGTTTGTTAATTAATACTTATCAAGGGCTGAACATGCTCAATACAAAATACCAATTATTTAATTGAAATAATAATTATATTTTTTATATCTTTATTTTTATTGTCATATATATTTTTTTTAAAACCTGTACCGCTACAACCCGTGAACGAGTCTGGGATTCAGTACATGTTAGAGACTGTACTGTTTCATGTAGAACGGTTCTGCAAGGAGGTGACTTGTCCTAGGTCACGCTTTACCTCCCTTATTTTGTGTACACTATTTTTATAATATCTTATAGAGGCTGAGTGAGCCTGACGAGGGTCCTAGATCCTATACGATCCATCCCCGGCCGCAAACAGACTAAATAAAAGTACTGCCTGCAGCGGGATTTGAATCACGATTTCCGGCATGGCAACTCTGTGCTCTACCACTGAGCCACTCCGCTCCAACATAGACGTTAATGATACTTAAATTATTTGAAATTCGAGCACTTCATAAAACAAGATTTAACTATGACAAATAAAATTTTTTAGAGGAAAAGAAAAGTTTAAATAGTTATTGAGGTTTTGAGTTATTAGTATCAATCGCAGGGCTATTAAAAGACCTTTTAGTTAACTATAATTATTCTTATATCAATGGAATTCAAACTTTCAAACTAAAGTTGATTAAATTTTTTTTATAACTATAGAGGCCGTTAGGTATCGCCACCCTCGAGCATGTTGCTGACGCGATGCCACAAGTTTGCCCCTTCCAAAAGTCGCTAAAGTTTTCACTCCAATTAACTATTTTTTTTGACATATATATCGAATACAAGACAGTAGATTAACTAAAACAGATTTTCAAATATTTTAGGGTTAAGGATAAGTAAACAAAAAGGATTATGAAAAAATATAGAGGTTGAACAAACAACTAAGAGAGAAGGATTTAGGGAAAAAATATTGAATAGGGATTCAACTTCAGGAGGGTGAAGAAAACTGGCCTCAAGTGCTGGTAGAATACAGGAAAAAGAACAGATAAAAAAAATTACTATAAACAATACTCAGAATCCAGCTTATTTCATTTTATTGTAGTCAATAATTTGCTTAGGCTTGTCAAATCCACCCAGTTTGTCACTGTTAGATAGTTTAGTAACAATTTAAATTAAAAATAATTTAATAACAATAAGGCTTATTGAATCCGAAGTCTCGATGCCGATACCAGCAATCTCTGTTAATAATCTTCCGTCCATGGATCCAAATCCGCCAGATCACTCTTAATGCAATCATCCCACTCACGCCTCGGTCAACCTCTCCACCGCTTCACATTCGGTACAGCGCTAATTAACGTCTTAGGAATTCAGTTGTTAACGAGTCCATCTTCGGGACGGTATCACTTGAATAATATTTACTGTATGGATGCTTTGCGATTCCGCGTTGTGTAATCTCTTACGTCTTAATAATAGCTATACTAATTATTAGGTAGCCACTCCTATTGGCCCTGAAGATGACCTACAAAGTAGGTCGAAACGTCGGCACACATAAAATATAATAGGTTTCCAGTTATTTGATGTTTAATTTTGGCTGCACCCCCAGCTATTTCCATCCTACATTATTATTATTAATTTATAATGAAATATACGTTTTTATTTTTCGAAAAATTGATTGCAAAATATATCAAAATAAATTAAACTAATATATGTAAATTACTAAATTACAATAATGCAATTGGAAAACCACCGCTGCCAAAAAAAATAAGCCTTTAATTCTAAAATAATTAGCTAATCAAGGTTCCACCAGTTGAGGCATTATTAATTCATATATGTGCCACTAAAACCCTCTAAGTTGTTTGGGCTCAATAAATGGTAGACTGTTGACAATAGAGCTGGGCAAAGTAGTCCCTTTTACTGAATCGTTCCTTTTGAGATAGTTCATTCAAATGAACTAGTTCAAATGAGCTACATAGTTCCTTTTTCAAAAGAACTAGAAATGTATTGAACTAAGAGAGGAATTGAACTACGGAAAATGGAGGAGATACTGAGAGGTGAAATGAACTAGAAAGGTTCGAGAAAAAATAAAAAAAACTTAATTCTAAACTTATTACATATTACATATTTAGTTTATGATATATTTACATTTATTACGTTAATTTTCTTTATCTTTTTCTACACTTTTTTTACATTATTTACACTTATTATTTTGCATAACATTCAATAAAAAGAATTGTTGATAGTTTATTTAATTTTAAACAGTTAACAGTCATAACCAGCCCAGCTTTGGAAAAGCTGTTGTGTATCTGAGGAATAAATAAATGCAAGTACTTTTTTATATCTTATTTTTAATTATTAAATGTAAAATTCATTGGTAATTTAATAAGCAAATAAATTGAATTTTCACTTGATCCAAACTATTACAGACTACACATATAGCAACTCGTACACAACACGTTTAAACCCAAAAACCACCCGTAACGACCAACTAGTTCGGTAATTTAGTATTTCGATCCTAGGTCAGACGCCGACGGTCCCCTGTCCGAGTATGGTAGCTGGTGAGTGGTCTGAACTAAAAAGAACCGAGACCGCTCTTTATAGTTCATGTTCCGGATCTAGTTCAATGAACTAGTTCGTTCACGTACTTCTCATCTCTAGTTGACAACGATTGTCCACGAAAGTGATTTGGCCCTAATCATACTCAACTGCAAGGTTTATCCCCCGATTGAGAGTACCCACTAGGGTAGCCCCAGGAGGGCCCACAGATCCCACGGATCACAGCCTGATTTGAACCCGGAGACTCCAATACAATTATTTTTTATTTATTTAATTTCTACCACTATAATTTGAGAAGGGCCGGTGTTCAGTACATGGTAGATACTGTACTGTTTCTTGGACAACGGCTGTGCAACCGGCATTCAGATCACTCAACCCGCAGATTCTCTCCCTTAATTTGGGTAACCACTTTATAGAGGCCGAGTGAGCTACAGGAGGGTCCTAGATCCTGTAGGATCCAGGATTTGATCCCTAGGTCTTCGGAACGTCAACTCGGCGCACTAGTACTGAGCCAGTACGCTCCCCAATTAATAATAGCTCCATTCTTCATTCGTCGATAATCTTATTTAAGTTTATTTCAATATCATAAAATAGTTTATGCTCGCTAAAACAAGAACATTTAGTGGTGTGGATTGTGGTTGTTTGTTCATTTAACGTCATTTTATCCACCTATGTCTAACCGGACGATACTACAGCGACAGCTTTAAATTTTACCTATCCAGATTTAATTAGATAGAGATTTTAAAAGAGTACCTGACATCTTACAGGCTCGGGACCCCCTTTTAAAGTCCTTTCTGAAGGACGGCATAGCCAAGGATGTTTTACTCGATTTAAGAAGTCCTAGGGCCACCTGCCGAGCCGCGAACCCGTGGTGCAGATTGTTTTCCAACAACTCTATCATATTTATGTTGATACAATAATGTTACAACCATGCTTCGCAACTATATAGAAATGTTGGAAGAATTAGATGTTTTTACTTTGTCATTTTTTCGCAATCGTTAACGATGGAACTCGTTAAATCGATTATTTATCTGCGGACGATGCGGGCTATTTTGCTTAACCCGTACTCATAATTTTTTCTGAAATCCTCTTCTTCCATTACTTCGATAGTTCATTTCTGTTTTTGTTTTGTTTTTTTATACATTTTCTGTTTCTTTTATAATTTTTGCTTTATATCCTCTTCTACTTTAGAGAAGAATTTACCTTTTGTTCTTTTACTTTGGTGGGAATCAAAAATATGTTTAGTTAATCTAATTTGCTTCGTCCTCACTAGATGTAAGTAGAAGGCAATTCGCATTTTACTTATTGTATCGTAAATTCTTTCAATTTTGATGTAAAGTTTATCACTTTGAATTAGTTTTAGCTGATGTTGAATAACCTGTACTAAACCCTGAACCACTACAACCCGTGAACGGGCCTAGGGTTCAGTACATGGTAGAAACTGTACTGTACTGACAACGGTTGTGCAGGGAGGTGATTTATCTTAGATCACGCTATAGAGCGATATTTCCCTCCCTTATTTTGAGTAACCACTTTAAAGGGGCTGGGTGAGCCCAAGGAGGTTCCTTGATCGTACTACATCACCGGCTACTAACTGACTAAATAAAAGTCTTGCAAAGTTGACTAGAGTTTTAGTCTAAATTTTAAATTTTGGTCAGAAAATTCGAGTCAAGAAATGCCAGGAACGGAATAAAACAATCATTTCCTGCCTACAAAGGCCTTATCTATTATTCATAGAGCCTAAATATTTAAATTTCTAAACTAGTTCAATTTATTCTCACATACATCAATATCAAAGACGCTCCCGCTACTGCCTAAACATTTCGAGTAATCCGAATTCCGCTTTCGCCATATTGCATAAACAACTAAAGTCGAACCTGGTAAGTGGAATAAATCTCTAGCTGACAGTATTCCAATTCCACTTAATCAAGATTCCACTAATCCAGGTCATTAAGGCCTGTACCACTAAAAGAGGTTCTCAAAAATCTTGTAATTTATATAAATGTAAAAATTTATTGCCTGTTTATGTAGTACGGACATAAAAAAACCATACATTCGTAAAAAAACAATGGGGGTTACACATACATGTAACATACATGGGACAAGTTTTTTACCACTTGTAGAGGTATTCCACTTATGAAGGTTCGACTGTATTTTCAAAGTTATGGTATTTCATGTTTATTAATTGTTATTTTTATGGTGATAATTTATAAATATTTTTGTTTTGAAGAAAAAAGATTTGTCCTGGCCGGGATTCGAGCCCGTGTCGTCTGCATCTCCGGTGCAGTGCTCTAAGCCACTGAGCTACCTTGGGTACGATTCGACCCCTGGTAGCTCAGTGGTTTAGAAAACTGCACCGGAGATGCAGACGACACGGGCTCGAATCCCGGCCAGGTCAAATTATAGTATTTAATTGTCTTCATACAATACAATTTTTTTTTTTAACAAAAGAAAGATTTCCTGTATATGTTTATCTGAATTGATCCCTTAAGCTACATTTTTTTTTTTTTATCTGAAATAAATCTTCACTTATGTACATGGCAAGCAGGTAATACTGTTTGTACAAGTAAATATGATTATCTAGTATCGCTTACAGTTCAAACTGATTAATTTTAACATAATTAACTAAATTAAAGAGGAAGATGGACATATAAAGTCCAAGTGTATTCGCTTGTATCATACTAGCTTAGTTATATAGGTGTTTATTCCGCAGGCTGTCGCTTCGTTGTTTATTCTTCAACCAAATAACAATTGCAGTTATTCCGACAATCTGCTCCGGCGAGAAACATGAGTTAAAAATGCTTGCCCTTAAACAGAGAAAACGGTCTTATCTTGTATAAAACTGAATAAAAACTGAGGTTCATTTTTTTCTTCGTCTTAAAAATATTTTCAGCTTTGTAAAGCATAAGATGGCGGCAAAATACAAAACAAACCTATTTGTTACAATACAAAACCCATGCAACATCTCATCTTGCGCATTTGAACAAGATACAAATATAAACTGTATCAATGTTTATCAATAATAAAAATAATTTTAAACTTTTTTCTTCTAAATTTATTTATTGTGTGGCATTGTCATAAATAGTCGTAAAAATGGCATGTTATATTTTGTAATATATTAATTTCTCATTCAATTATCTTTCAAATCTGCTGGTGTTCCTCAAGGTAGTATCTTTGGCCCAATCCTTTATACAGTTTATACAGCTGACATTTGCGGTAAAGCTAATAAAAACAAGTAATAAGATCTTCGTGTCTACTATTTTCCTCTGTGAAATCTACTACCCCCCCCCCTTCCCCCCTCGGAATCCTTGAAAAAGACCTCGAGGCTCTCCAATCAACAGTTCTCCTACTTAAGAGAAATTTATTGACCTCCACTTGGACCATTTTCTTCCACTCAGAATATAAACCTTTTTTTAACATTAGAAATACAAACACACTCATTGTGAACTAAGGCTAAGAAGTGTAATGATTTTCATACTCATGGTCGTGATGCCGAGGGACCTTGCTTGGATTTTATAGGAAAAGAACAGCAGCAACTAAATGCTTGTTATTTTTCTTAACTATACAAAAGTCTTCTGGCTTTCAGGAAACTATAAAATTTATCAGGAAAAAGGAGCTTTCACTAGAACTCACTAAGGATTCTAAGTTACATAGCATTATTACTTGTTGCCCACAATCAAGTGCTATATTGTAATATTTCAATAAAGTATATTAAAAAATAAATAAATAATAGTGAATGAAATCTGAAAGATAATTTTTTTTATTTTTTATTATTTATTTATTGATATTTACAACTATATTACAGTAATATAACAAGTAAATTGGCTGAGTGATACATAATGACATGATATAATGACAAGTAGAGAAACTACCCACTGGTAGTACTCAAATCGCATGTTCAACTAAGAAGGTCACGTGGCCATCTTCAGAAACAAATGGGAGATTAAGTCACAAAGTAAGGAGCGTTGAGGATTTTACGAAGGATTTTGGATTGTAAGGATTGGATACGAGAGGAATTCGATGGCTTAGTGGAGCCCCAAAGCTCTACTCCGTAGGTCCAAATAGGTCGTATGATGGTCATGTAGATGAGTCTTTTGTAATTAATTGGGAGCTTAGAGTGTTTGTATAGTAAGTGTTGAAATAGCCTGAAACGTCGAGCGGTTTATTGTCTTTTCAGTCTTGTATGAGGATTCCAGGTTAATCATTTGTCTAGGTGCAACCCTAAGTATCGGATCTGTTCTACAGGCACCAGTGGGATATTATTAAAGGATACTGAAGGGCAGGAAGTCATTGGTTTACAACGCAAGGTAAAAGTGATTTGATGGGATTTTTGAGATTTTATTTTAATTCTCCAGTTCTGACACCATTCTTCAAGATCAGTGATATGGGATTGTATGTTTTGGGGTACAATATCTCGATCGGTGTTGACTGATAATACGCATGTATCATCAGCATACGTGGTAAGGATAGTATTAGGATGAGTTGGGATGTCAGCTGTATAAACTGTATAAAGGATTGGGCCAAAGATACTACCTTGAGGAACACCAGCAGATTTGAAAGATAATTGAATGAAAAATTAGTATATTACAAAATATAACATGCCATTTTTACGACTATTTATGACAATGCCACATAATAATAAATTTAGAAGAAAAAAAGTTTAAAATTATTTTTATTATTGATAAACATTGATACAGTTTATATTTGTATCTTGTTCAAATGCGCAAGATGAGATGTTGCATGGGTTTTGTATTGTAACAAATAGGTTTGTTTTGTATTTTGCCGCCATCTTATGCTTTACAAAGCTGAAAATATTTTTAAGACGAAGAAAAAAAATGAACCTCAGTTTTTATTCAGTTTTATACAAGATAAGACCGTTTTCTCTGTTTGCAGCAGATTGTCGGAATAACAAGCGCTAACATAATAACAGGAGGTAACTCAATAACAAGAGGTAAAAATACTTTTAGCGAGAACGGAGACATTCTTTGTGACGCTAACAAATATATTTCCTCAGATCCAATTAGTGAGAATTAGGCTAACAATAAAAGCCTCTCTTTCTCACAATCAGCTTCTTTTCATGACAAATTGCCTTCTCCCGCTCAAATATAAATAAATAAATTATCTAGAATAGGAGACATTGTTGGCTCTTGATTAATTCAATTAATTGGTTAATTGGAAGTCAAAGTAAACTAAAATTTGTTTTACCTGTCCTGATGACACATGTGTGTTATCAGTTAATAACGACCAATATATTGCATCCCAATCCCTTCAATCACATTTATCAAGCCTCGAAGAATGGTGTCGGAATTGGAGAATTAAAATCAATTCCAACAAGTCCCATCAAATTACCTTTATCCTTCGCCGAAAACCCAGGACTTCCTGTCCTACTGTATCATTTAATAGTACTCCACTTATCCCTGTTGAACAGATCCGCTACCTAGGACTCAACTTCTTACTTGGAACCCTCACACAAGACTGAAAAGACAAGAAACAGCTAGACGCTTCCGACTACTTCAACACATACTAGACAAACGCTCAAAGCTTCATATCAATTACAAAAGACTTATTTATGTTACTGTTATAAGACCTATATGGACTTACGGAATTGAACTATGGGGCTCCACCAAACCATCAAATTCCTCTCGTATTCAATCCTTGCAATCCAAAATCCTAAACGTCCTTATTTTGTCACAAATAAAACCATCCATAATGACCTGAACGTTCCATATGTTACCGATTTAGCCCATTCCAGATACCTATCATTCCATAATAAACTCCAAACCCATCCAAACCCACAAGTTTCCATCCTTGCATCCAATTCCATCCCGGACAATCCTCCTAGGCGCCTGAAGAGAAGATGGCCTCGGGACCTTCTATAATAGAAATGTAATTAGAGTGCTGCCAATGGGTAGTGCCTCTACACGTCCTTTCATGTATTTATTTATTCGTACAGCCCTTGTACTAGATGTATATATTACAGTTGTACAATTCAATAAAATAATTTAAAAAAAAAAAAATTGTTTTAGAGAGGAAATAGTTGACTGGAAGAACTAATAGAGGATGTAAATTGTTCGGGGGTGGAGTCAAAATATACACACAAATAAGTGGAAACTTATTTATTATTTGTGCGTACGTTTCGACCTAGATTGTAGGTCATATTGAGTCACATTTTTCACTGTGCACCCACTTCTATTGCCCCTGAAGATGAGCTACAAAATAGGTCGAAACGTACATACAAATAAAAAATAAGTTTCCAGTTATTTCTGTGCATATTTTGACTGCATCCCCCCCCCCAACAATTTCCGTCCTCTAAAATTTATTTTTAGCAATCATATGGGACCTCTCATTCCAAATCCAGGTAAATCCATTTTTGACAATTTTTTTAATACTTGAAAAATGGCAATTTCTTCCAAGTATATAAAAATAGACAAACCAAATTAATATTTTAAATACCCTGTAAACTGTCAACAATATAACTGCAATATTAATAAAAAGAATAAATTTCGAAGATTAAATTTACTAAATTGCATGTAATTTATGAAAAACATTTTTAATAAAGAAATATCGAAATATTAATTTTGGAGGAAATAGGCTGTATTTCTAAATTAATTTCCTTCCTTTACATTTTAGATAGAACTTTGTAATAACCGATTTTAAAGAATATTAAATTCTCTGAAAGTTTTAAATGAAATAGCTAATTAATATAGGGACTAAAAAAAAAAATGAATTTATAAGTATAGTCACTTTATTCAAAATTTCCTCAACTCATTTCAGGCGCATTGAATAAAAAACCTATCACCACCTATCACTACAACCCCTGAAGGGTCTGGGAAACTGTTCTTTTTCTAGGACAGTGGCTGTGCAGTTATTGAAATAACATTGTAGATAAAGTCAACTTTCTTCAGATTTTCCTCATTAATTCGATTCCACTGAACTTTAGATAAACCTCTCAAATAAACAAATGAAATTAAAGTTCAAATTACAGCATGTTTCATGAGGCGTGGAGATTCAAAAAGGGGTAAATACATATTTTATCATTTTTCAAGGTTTTATTCACAAAGTTATCGTCCCCTATACGGCGGTACATGGCTCACTATTCAAAAAAAGCTAAATCCAATCTAATTTTTAGTTTAAAGTTCGGGTTGAGATTCAGAAGGGGATAAGTCCTTGTTTCTTAAAATAGCACTACGTACGAATGTGCGAAAGTTACGAAATTTTTCCTGTTATTGGTCCTACTCATTTCTTCCATCGGATAGGGTATTTGGCCAAATTGAGTAGGACATAAAAAAAAAGGGTTTAATAATAAAGCCAGAGGATATGTGGACATTTTTGGGAATGTGGAGTCCATGGGAATCCAATATCACTTGCAGGAAAGGAGATGGACTGGAAAAAAGTTATACAAAAAATTATTAAACCACCTGCCCAGTGGCATTTCAAGTTTATGGAAACAAAAAGATTCCTCTTGAAAAAAACTGAAAACACTAATAATATCTTGATACGTAGGGAAAGAACCTGGACTGTAAATACTGGCAACTATTTACCTGCTACCAAAAAACATCAAAAAATTGAAAATATTGGGTCACAATTCTCACAAATACAACCTGATGTGAAACTAGCCCCTGCAAAGATACGCCATGTTGCCAGACTTTTGGTGAAACATTTCCGCCCTGAATAGTCAGAGCTACCTGAACTAAAATTTTACAAAGAAATAATGTTACTCACTGAAGATTACGAACTGGATGTTGCTCAAGAAGAAATAAATTCCTTTGAACAATTTGAACATGAGATCATTTGAAAGTAAGATTGAACGAATATTATTATAATAAGTAGTTAATTTATTGGATAATAATTAAAAAATAATTGAGAAGCGAGGAGATGGTTGACTGGAAGATCTGAGTAAGGAAGGAAATAGTTGGGGGTGCTGTCAAATAAAACACTAAATAAGTAGGTACGTATTTATTATGTGCCGACGTTTCGACCCACTTTGTGGCTCATCTTCAGGGCTAAGAAAGAAAAACAGACAAAAAACAACTAAACTATAAAAAAACATTGCAGTACCAAATATAGAAATTTAGAACAAAAAGTGAGGGATATATATGAATAAAAATATTACAGAGTAAATGTACAGAAAGGTGGTGATGCAAAAAATTTACAAAGATAAAAGAAGGAAGTAAACAGAAAGTTTTTAAAAAGAAAAAGTATAAACATCAGAGGTGAGATGTAAAATTATGGAAAAGATAGTCGAATATAGATAAAATATAAAATGTATGATAATAGACTCCTAGGGAGTTTACATAAGTAAAATGAAAGAAAATGTAACAAAAATGGTATCAAAGAGTAAATAAAGGAAAAAGAAAAGTAGAAAGTAAAGATAGAAATCTGGAGTATAACAGGTGGAAAAGTAAACTGAATATGGAAAGTAGAAAATATAAGTAAGGGCAGTTTTAAAATGTATACTAACCGTATTTTAAATATGGATAGAGAATGGAGATATAATATAAAATGATGTTAAATGATAATGAAATCTTAAATAATAACATATGATGGATGCCAAAGAGCTAATAGGAGAAAAAAGGTGTGCAGAATGGAGATAATTAAAAAATTATTGTTTTCAGGTTATAATTTTTGCTCCAAATATTCTCGACTATTGTTCGGTTAACTGTCAAGAGAAAACACCTAAATCAACTTTGAATTGTGTTATTTATTTTTTTCATCAAAGTTATTTCATTGTTAAATTATTAAAAAATTATAATGAGTTAATTGTCGTGAGTTCTTTTTCCTAGTTTATTGACATTTGAATTTTCCCTCGCAGATTGGGATAAACCAATTTATTTAAATTGCTTATCAACTCTGAACAATATTGTACTGATGTGTTTTGAAAACTTTGGATCCAAAAATAATTGTCTCAAATAAATAATCACCAGAATTATGCATATTTTTGTGTTTTCTGAAAAATTTTCAAATTTGGATTTAACCCCTTTTTGCATCCCCACGCCTCATATGTGATGTCTGTATTTCAGTCCGGAGATCGAGTCCGGTTGTGATTTAACTAATTCAATTACACTTAATTATTACACAGCTACCATAACTCGAGTAAGTTTAATTAGGTATCATGCAGTGCTTGCGGCGAAATGTCTCTCAGGCTGAACTGGTGGAGGCAACTTTAATTGCAGGTGGAGACCATAACCATGTGGAGATCATTGTAGCGAGATAAAAACATAAACACGTTAAATATTCACTGCTTTCGGCTTAACAAATATTTATTCCTTAGAAGATAGATAAAATATCAGGCTATAGAAAAAACCCTGTAAAACCCATGGAGGGTCTTGGGTCCGGTACATGGTAGAGAATGTGCTGTTTCTTGGACAACGGTTGTACAGGGAGGTTATTTGACCTAGATCACGCTGTACCGCCAAATCTTTCTTCTTTATTTTGGGTACCCACTTTTGAAAACCGGGTTAAACCTAAGGAGGGTCGTAGATCACAAATTGGTCACGTACCGATTACAATCTCTAAAAGAAAATCAAATGTTTAAACATTAAATTTAAACCAAAATACGTTCAGATATTTTTTAAAAGTTCAAGAATCAACATGACAGAAAGAGAATATTAAAAAAAAAAAATTCCCCCATCCCACCCACGACAAAGGTCCATTTGCAACTAATTAAAGCACGAGGAAAGTTAGAAAAACAACAGCTGAGAAATTTTAAATTAAAATATTTAATAGATAACATCTATAGTTGTTATAGATATACACGATACTTACAAATTACAAAACTAGGACCATGGAATAGTCATATAAAGATTTTCTTTTCTATGAAATCGTTATTTCAATTTCTTAAGGCCTGTTGAAATTGCAGAGAATCTAATCTTATATAGGCGATTAATATATTTTATTAATTGTTATTTTGATGGTGATAATTTATTTAAATATTTATGTTTTGAAGAGAAAAGAATTATCCTGGCCGGGATTCGAAAAATATTTCAAAACAAAAGTATTAAAAAAATTATCACCATCAAAATAACAATTAATAAAAATAATACATTGACATAAGACAACAAGATCCTAATTAAAGTAATGGTCAATGAACATTATTCCCCGTGTAAACATTGAAAAAATTGCGAGAACAAGGGGATATAGGATCGGCGAAGAAAATGGATTTGTCTGGCTTGAATCGACCCTGGTAGCTGAGTGGTTTAGAGCACTGCGCTAGAGATGCAGACGACCCGGCCAAATCTTTCCTCTTTAAACAATAATATTTAAAAAATAATAATAAATCTGTGCCATACAAGCTATAAAGGTTGCTAGGTTCTAGCACATAGTAGAGATTGTGCTGTTTCAGGAACTACAATTGTTAACGCTCAGTAGTTTCTTTATTTTTTCTTACTCTATTTATCTATATTAACAAATTTAAATATTTAAATGTTATTAAATTAAAAAAACATAAAACAGTACTGTCTCTACCATGTACTGAACCCCAGACCCATTGACGGGTTGCAGTGATACTGTTTTTTTTGTTGTTTTGAAGTAAAAAAAAAAACAGTATCACTACAACCCGTCAACGGGTCTGGGGTTCAGTACATAGAAGAAACTGTATTTTTTCTTTTACAATGGTTGTATAGGAAGATGATTTGTACTAGATCACGCTCAGACATCATCGGTTGGCGCGTACAACCGGTGGTCGCACTAGACTGTCTCATCGGGTGGTTAGGGGCGGGCCCCGTTGACGCGGGTTTTCTTTGCACATGAGGCGGACCCGAGTCGAAAAGCGCGGCATCGAACTTTCAAAAATCAAAGAAATAATAGCTGAATAATAAAGTAATGAAAATTTAACGTATATTCATTAAAAACATTTATTTTTAATAACAATTATAATTAAAACATTTATTTTTAATAACAATTATAATTAATAATGTATTATAAAAATAACTTTTGTTCAATAACATAAACATAATAATTCAGTATTATAAATATAACTTAAATTCGAACAAATTAACATAAAAATTCAATAATATTTTATTTATGACTTCATTACTTATTGTTTTTTGTATAGTTTGTTTAAACATTTCAAGCAAAGTGCTGGCTTGCCCTTGCAATCCCCACGATACGTCTTAGCTCTTGTAGTTTTGTTAGTGGTATAATAATCTCTGCCCTTTTTCTTGGACAAATTTTTATAGCATTCCTTCCATCGTTTACGAGCCTCTTTTGCAGACCCCTCTCATATGATTGAAGAGCATGTGTATGACGGTATATTTCTTCATTGATCAAAAGGTGATCAGTAATTACTTCCCTAAATTGTAACATATTCATATTTTTATTGCCCCATCTTTTATGAATATAGCAGCCATTCGCGAGGTAAGTTCCGCATATTAATTGTATCATTACTTTTCGGTACCATTTAATGGTTTTTCGTAAACAACTGTAATACCCCGATAGTTGATCCGATAAATCAACACTTTTTTTTTGCAATATTATGATCAAACATAGCATCAGGCCTTTACTTTGCCATTTGTTCATTGGACAAATTTACACCGGTGATTCTTTGAGGTAGTTAACATACAAACTGATCTTTTTTCAGTCCATTTCAGAAATTTTCCACCGTTATGATTTTCGAAAATCATAATTCTACAACGTTTTTGTTTTTCTTTTGCCTGAGGTGGTAGAGATTTTTTGTTTGTTTTTACCGTACCAGAAATAAATGCATCTTTCTAAAAGATATTCACCCAAAGGGACACTTGTATAATAACTATCAATAAATAGTATTCGGTCCTCAAATAATAATCCATTTAGTAATTTCATTTTTCACGAGAATGTCATTTTTCGATTATCGTCTAATTTTTCCCGGAATAAATTTCAATATTATAAGTGTAACCTTCAGGCAAACACAATCTGTATAATTTTACGCCATATCTATGTCCCTTGTCTGGGATATATTGACGAAAACCTAGACGTCCTCTCAATGGAACCATACTTTCATCAATAACGATATTTTTACCAGGTTTAATTGAACTTTTAAAGATATCAACAATTGCTTCAACTATGTTTCGAATTTCGTTCAACCGATCTTCAGTTCTGGCTGTAGTATTGTCCGAAAAATGTAAAAATCGGTCATGATTCATTGCATTTTTATGCGTGCGTTCACATACATGGCGTTGTTACACCAATATAATTTAATTTCTGGCAGTTTGACTACACCCATAATAAGCAATATGCCAATAAAAGTATTCACTTCATCTCTTGTAACAGACTGGCCCGGCCTGTTGGTGCATTCTACTGATAGATGAAGAATTATTTATGCATTGTGTAGAATATTTATTTATTTCTTTCACAATCTTCTCTAGTATGTGATCCGTGAAGAATAGTTTGTATAAAGCAAGAGGATCATTACAGTCAGTGTTTTCAAATAAAAATTCCTCTTCTTCCGAACACTCATTTATTACGAAGTTCTTTCCTTCCATTCTTCATCGTGATCCTCGTTCTCTGATTTAGTCACCAAAACTTCTTCCTCCGTGGAACATTTTTTGACTTCACTGTTTACATAAGCAAAATCCTCGTCTGAAGAGGAAAAACGTGCCCATATTTTTTATGTCTTTCTCCCGCTTTTATTTATAGATTCATCAGACGAATCACTTATTTCCATATACATGTTATCTATTATTTATAAAGGCAAAAATAAAAAAAACATGCTTACTACATTTCTAACTAGAAAGTACAGTGGTCTCTTCAAAACAAAAATATTTTTTTTAGAATTCAATGGGCGATGTTAAAAACGCGCCTTGGTTTGTACGAAACAATCAACTTCACCGAGAGCTAAACCTAGAGTCGATTGATGAATTTATTAAAAAACGTTACAGCAGATTTAAGAGCGGATTACCAGCAGTCCAAGGAGCTGTAGCATTCAACATAGGGGAACCTATTTCATCCCCAAGACTAAAACCAAGACTCTTGAAAGATATTCTGATGTGATCTCAATAAATAACGTTTCTCACCAATCGTTTTAACAAAATGTAATATAATCCTGTTTTCTTTCAGTTTTCCGTTTTATAGTACTATAGCTCTGTTTATTATTACATTAATTTTATTTTTGTTTACTTATTTACATGCTTTAAATTCAAACTACTATCATTCTTTTATATGAAAAAACTCTATTATATATTTACATCTTCTCTGTAAATAATCTGATAATGTACAGTTAGGGGTGTCTCTTGCATGAGACGAAACCCACACTTTCACTAAGTGTTAAATCTTAAAATTTCATTATTAAAAAAACCATGTTATGCTAGGAATAGCCGATCTGGAAATAAAGAGAATAAAAAAAAAAAAAATCAACAAACACTTTTATTTCTCCAGTCGTGTAAACGTTTCACAAGCAGCGGATCTGATATTCTGTCATATCATTCCCTTGAAATCATTCCATGGAGCGATGACATATGAAGGGCTGCACCACAACATCGGGGTGGAATATCGAGGAATGACGTAACCTCTCCCCCCAGCAGAGGCGGCACCTGACCGCAGAGCGGAATATCAGAGCCGGGGGCGGCGCGGAGCAATTCCGCGGCGAGTTATCCGGAACGGACACCTCCAGGAGACACCTGCTCCTCCGGGACTCGTTAGCATGATAATGGAGCACGTGGCCGGGGGCCGTGGCATCGCGCACAATGGTCTCGGGGGCGGCCAAGGGGTGGCAGTGTGTGCCCTCCCGCCCTTATTGTTTTCGTCTTTATCCTTGTCATATTGGATTGGCCAAGCATCGCTTTGACTGTTTAATCGCTCATTTGGCTTATTATAATATTTATGTCACTAACCTGTTGCACTAAGATAATATCGGAGGTGTCCTACCTGGATCCATAGTATTGTAAATCCATCCTTAATCTCGAATTCCCTAACAACCTGTTATATTGGGTTGTCACACATTAAATCTTAATCTTTATAGAGGATTAAAGCGTTCCCTGTTGATTCCTAGCAAAATATTTACTATCTATAATAAGCACTTGTTAATCCTATATTTACAGACTGTGTTAGTTTTTTTCCCAAGTAGGCATACAGATTTTAGTATTATTTTAACCGTGGCCACGATTTAAACACGATTTAAACACACGATTTCCTAACTATTTTTTTTTATGAGTACAAACTCGGTCATTCCCCTGCCCAGGCAGCAACAAATATTAATCATGCGTTTGCTGAAGGAAGTGCTAATGAAAGAACCATCCGTCGTTGGTTTACAAAATTTTCCTCAGGAGATACGAAAATGGGAAAATCTGCCCCGTGGACGGCCTCAAACATCAATAGAGGACGAAGATCTTAAGAATGCTGTGGAAGAAGACCCTCTTAAAACAGTCAGAGAATATGCGTCAGAGCTAGGCACAAGTCTCCAGGCATTTAAAATTGATCGGAAAGGCAAAAAAGCTCGATTCCTGGGTCTCACGCGAGCTCCTTCATGATAACGCCCGAGCTCATGTTTCAATACAGACAGTGAATAAATTAAAGGAGTTGGGCTATGAAGTCTTACCCCCCCCCCCCATATTCCCCTGATATATCCCCCACAGACTACCACTTTTTCGGAGTTTGGACAACTTTTTGCGAGGAAAATTTTTTACCAAGGATTTAGACATTAAAAATGCATTTTCTGAATTCCTTTCATCACGTGACTGGGATAGAAAACTTGGTAATCCGTTCGCAAGAGTGTATCGAAAATGATGGTAAATACTTTGAATAAAAAATATGTTAGATTTGATCTCAAATTTGCATTTTCTTCCTAGTTCTAAAAACGGTCATTTCATGGGTGACAACCCAATAGGTGTCGATACCGGAAAATATATTTTGGCTGCGTTTTGAGATTTTATTTTTCTCACAAGGTAGTTGAAAAATTATGACTGAATCTCAAGAACAGGAAAAAACATTTGGTATAATGAGTAATAAAAAAATCAAGGCCAATATTTATTGGGGTGTCCGGAAAATAATGCAACCCCTCCAAATAGCAAACTGTTTATATTGGTTGGACTTTTATAAATGTAATGGACTTTTTAATCCTCTTTCAAGCTCTTTTGTTTACCTCCTGTTACATCTTGCTAATTGGTAATAACTCAGGCTTCGCTAACATTTCAAAGCGTGATTTTCGCATAACTTTGTTTTACGACTTCAATTGTTGGGTGGATTGATATTTTTAGCACAAACGGCCAGAAATATCAATGAAGTCTGAGGTAAAGGCAACATAAGCGAGTACACTGTTCAACGGTGGTTCCAGAGATTTCGAGTGGGAGGCTTGGGCCTTGTATTTAAAGATGGCCTTGGAAGAAGAAGTTCTGCCCTTGATGGCCATGTTCTCCGAGCTTTGGTGTGAGAAAATCCCAGAAGGCTTATTCGAGAACTGACAGAGAAACTCGAAGTCAGTAAATCAACCGCAGTTGACCATCTCACGGCGATTGTGAAGGTGAAAAAGCTTGAAAGTTGAGAGAACTTCTTCCATGACCTTCCTTGTCTAAAAGGCTCTAGCCTCCCCATCGATATCTCGAACCACCGTTGAACAGTGCACTAATTTATACGGCTCCCGCCCCAAATTTTAAAGTTTCTAACCGTTCGACCTAGAAATATCAATCCGGTGAATTTTTTTTATTTAAAAATTTTTTTTTTTATTGAATTGTACAACTGTAATATATACATCTAGTACAAGGGCTATATGACTAACTAGATACATGAACGACATGTAGAGGCACTACCCACTGGCAGTATTCTAACAACATTTCTGTAATATAAGGTCAGGAGGCCATCTTCTCTTCAGACGCCTAGGAGAATTGTCCGGGATGGAATTGGATGCAAGGATGGAAACTAGTGGATTTGGGTGGGCCGGTAGTTTATTATGGAATGATAGGTATCTGGGATGGGCTAAATCTGTAACATATGGAACGTTAACCTCTTTATGGATGGTTTAGGATTTTGGATTGCAAGGATTGAATACGAGAGGAATTTGATGGTTTGGTGGAGCCCCATAGCTCAATTCCGTAAGTCCATATAGGTCCCGGCCAAATTTGATGTCGTAAAAAAAATTTGCGAAATAACGCTTTGACATATTAGTAAAGACTGTATTATTTCCAAGCAGCAAAATGTTACTGAGACAAACAAACATTTTTTTTGAAAGGTGAATAATAAGTGTTTACATTTATATAAGTCAAAATTCCAACAAACAGAAAGAGTTAACTGTGTTAACAGAAAAACCCAATATCTTATCGGAGTATAACATCATGTATACAAACGAATATCAATGCCCGTAATTCCCCTTTTTCTTTCATACTAAAATTCAAGAATTTTTATTTTTGATAATATTAAAAAAGAAATGAATGAATACTGTTAGGTTTCTCTGTTGTGTAGATATACACACAAACACAAACCTAAAGACTTGCAACCGAAATGAGCTTAAAATATCAGGATTAGCCTAGTAGAAGAGCTAATCCTATCAGGAGGTGTAAATAGTAAAAACAAACAGGTCCTGGCTTTGACAGCGCCATCAATAACTAGAGATTAGCCAGCGGTGATAACAGCAGGTAAGTGATAATGCCCTGATAACAGATAAGAGATAAGGGAGCCGCGTGTGCCGGCCTCGTGGTGGTTTGGCGGCTGCTTCGCGGTCGATAACGACTTTACATGACCAGATATCAATTTTTAAACAATTATATTACGGTTTTAATTTAATGCTAATGCACACAATTAGGACGGATATTCGTACCAAGAATTTGAATTCTGGTGGTGAGAACCTTTGCATGGGGTCTAGCGTATAAAGTCATTACGCATGAATACGGGTAGGATATTAAAGCATCATTTCCATCAAAACAGACAACATATATTTATGATTAAGAGGAAAATGGTTGACTGGAAGATCGTAATGAAGGATACAATTTGTCTGGGGGTGGAGTCATTAATAACACTAAATAAGGTTAATTTATTTATTATATGTGCCAACGTTTCGGCCTACACTGTAGGCCATCTTCAGGGCTAAGAAGGAAAAACAGAAAAATATCTATAAGATATTTTCCCATTTCAAGTGGATCAAACGTTTTTAACTTTTAAACATAACAAAATTCAGAAAAAGTTTCAGGTAAAAGTTGTAGTTATTCAGTCCTAGTTTGAAGACATTTTATTTTTTTTTTTTTATTTATATTACAATCAAGCTCTTTTCGAGCTTATTAGCAATTTTTTTCTAATAATAATAATAACACATTTAAAACATATATACACAATATAGTTTTATTTTTCAAAGTTAAGGAGCTTCAAATGTCGCTAGCTCTGAATATAAAACACAACACATTATATTAGTTCATGGGGCTTCCTTCTCTTTAGCAGTGCATTGAAGTCGAGGAGATGAGCGGCCTCGGCGCACAGTGGAACGAGCGTTAGGGAGGCCTGGACATTTATTAATATCTCCGCTTCTGGTTCTCCTAGAATAAGGCTAATGCTACGGTTTTAAAGCTTTTTGAATGGACTATTTAATTATATGATAAACAGAATCAAACATTTTAGGGGAAACGTGTAAAAATTCTAGATTTGATATTTCGATGTAAGATAATTTATTATCTAACATTGTACCTATATACTACTAGAATGGGTCCAATACAGTATTCTATGGAAAGACAGATACATAGGTATTATACAAAGGAAAAAGTAACAAACGAAATAATTTAATTATTAAACAAAATGAATATAATAATTGATAATTACTTATGTTAGTTAATACACTAGGTATAATTGATACATCAAAATTATAATAAATGTAGGTGCCTATATAAAATTGTTTTATTTAAATAACGAAATAAAAATTTAAAAAATAAATAAATAAAAATTAAAAAACTTTACGATTTGTTGTAGGGACTATTGCACCTATGTGCACCATTACACATATGTCGTTCAAATACCACACACAAACTGAGTTTCATTGTTAATACTATTATGTTAGATGAGGATTCGGATAAATGAATGTAAACAAACATTGGTAAACAAAAGAAAACTTGCAAAAAGTAGACGCCAATATCAACAGAAATTATTTTAAATTAATTCTCAAGGCCCGGAAAAGAAAAGAAAAAGAAAAAATCATTTTCTCGGAAAATAGCACCTAGTAGCAGAATCCGACTAATGGAAAAAAAACTTCAAACATTCTAGTTATTTACTGTGAACGTAGTTTTTTGGGCGATTTTGAGCGATTTTCGCAATTGATTATTTTAGTTTTATCCCCCAATTTTCACCGAAAATTCCCAAACGTTTGAAATAATCCCAAGTTTTATTTGCCTAAAATATCTTATTATGGATGAGTTTTTTCCATTAGGTGCACGATTAATTTAATGCATAACCTCAAACAGTGGATTGCTTTAAAAATATGAGTTTTTAGAAAAATTTATATTTCAATTCAGAATTTTTCATATAAGATTTAATTTCACAATTAATTTATCTATGGATTTTGTTGAGAAGAAGTATAAAGTATAATTTATGATCAAAATAAAGGACAAATTTAGTTATTAGAGAATTGGTCCAATGTCTAACAAATGCGTGATTCGTTCCACTGTGCGGCGTGAACGTGTTAAACTATGTTGGAATCGAGTTACTGAGGAAATTCTGGAAAAAAAATGTGCCGGAAATTATGATTCCTCTATAAATTTTTTAAAAATATTTCCACTCTGTTCGGTCTAAACGATAAAAACTTTCCCTGAATCTTTTTTTTGAGGAGCAGGTCTAAAAGTGGAGTAAAGAATTTCTAATAACATACTCGAGTTATTGCCTACTGCACTCAAAGCGAGTTATGGAGGAAAGTGTGAAAAAAATTGGCGTGGAAAAAAATAAATTGAGGAATCGGGAGTGTAGGCGTTTATATTTCCATTCTTCTCAGATTATTTTCGACGGGAACAATTGTTTGCTTGCACGTCTTTTTTTTTTATAGGGTGCGCTGCTCCTGACTTAAAAGCGTTAAGAAGATTTTTTCTAATAACTCACCGGATATTTTAGGAAGTTTAGAGGATAGAGAGCTTTGGCGAAGAGAGCTCGTAAATCAATTGTTTATAAGAAGCTCAGTCAACTTTCAAATTGAGTCATTCCTCTTTAATCTCTATAAAAGAAAACCAATTTCTCACTCTTTTTTCTCTATATTTTCAAGAACAACGTATTCAGGTCTTCGATAATAAAGTGTTACATAGAATATTCGGTCCAAAAAAGGATGAAACCACTAGAGACTATAGGAGGTTGCATAACGCGGAATTGCGAAGCATGCGTCCAGTAAATATTATTCAAGCGATAGGGTCACGAAGGTCAATATGGGCCCTAGCTTAGTAACGAACGAATTCCTAAGTTTTTTAGGCGACCTTCTACGTGAGCGATCTTGATGCGAACACGAAACGTTTTATGTATATTATTATATTGTGTCGATATAAATATTGTGATTTTGTTATAATGTAGGAAATAGAAATTTTAATTAATGCTATCCTATAATATGGGGGGGGGGATAATAATTATCATAACCGGTAACGTATAAAATTATATTTTTATGTTTTTTTATAACACTATGATTGTTATGTTTAATTATACGAAGACGTTCTTAAATAATTAAAATGTTCGAATAATTCAACAGTACTAGTTTTGATGATAATAGTTATTGAAAAAGGTGTTATTTAAATTAAGTTACTTACTATTTCATTTTTTTTTTGTTATATTAAACTTAAAATTTGTTTGAATTATTAAAATATCCAAATAATTTTAATAATAATATATAGAGATCAGTAACTTAAACTGCGTTATTTACTATTAAATTTTCTTTTGTTTAATTATTTACGATTTGCGCGCACGTAGGACAGAACCGCCGCGTCGACCGCATCGCGTTGAATTCGTGCATTCATCGCTTCGCGTTCGCTTTTAATCGACCACGTAGGACATAGAGTTAATAAGCGCTGTGCCGACTGGGAAGCGTTTGAAGGGTCGACCGAAGCGAAGGTGGGAGAATTAAGAGTGATGTGAAGGGGTTTACTTTTGGGGATCCTTGGACAGAAGTTTGTAAGCAAAGATGGGGGGGGGAGGTAGTATCGGCATCGAGCCTTCCGGTTCTCTAACCTTTATCATTATTATCATATCATTAAGAAATATGATATGGATGTTTATTTAAATAAGAGATTTAAGGAAATTGAAACTCTAGACTCAGAGCAATTTTATTATACCCTGGGGGAGGAGAAGAGCCTGCCCTACCTAACGGCGGACCAACCCACAATTTAAAAATTATGCAACTGATAAATTAATTCCACTACAGTAAGTACTTTAGCGTTTCAAAAACATGCGATTCCTCTGAATGACCCTGTATTAAGAATTGTAGTATATTGAATAAAATAATGATATTTTTTATTTTAGATTTGTTTTATAGTTACTAAAAAAATGTATACCTTCTGATGTTAATCTTATTTCGCTCCATTGATTGCATAAGTTTTAAAATCGAACTATTGGAATAAGTCATATTTTTTTTTTTTAATCAATACATTCCTCAAGGTAGTATCCTTGGCCCAATCCTTTATACAGTTTATACAGCTGACCATCCTAATACTATCCTTACCACTGCTGATGATACATGTGTATTATCTGTCAACAACAATCCAATTATTGCATCCCAAAGCCTCCAATCCCATATCACTGATCTTGAAGAATGGTGTCAGAACTGGAGAATTAAAATAAACTCTCAAAAATCGCATCAAATCACTTTTACCTTACGTCGTAAACCAATGACTTCCTGCCCTTCAGTATCCTTTAATAATATCCCACTGGTGCCTGTAGAACAGATCCGATACTTAGGGTTGCATCTCGACAAACGATTAACCTGCAATCCTCATACGAGACTGAAAAGACAAGAATAAGCATAACCGCTCGACGTTTCAGGCTACTTCAACACTTACTAGACAAACGCTCTAAGCTCCCAATTTATTACAAAAGACTCAACTACATGACCATCATACGACCTATTTGGACCTACGGAGTAGAGCTTTGGGGCTCCACTAAGCCATCGAATTCCTCTCGTATCCAATCCCTACAATCCAAAATCCTTCGTAAAATCCTCAATGCTCTTTATTTTGTTAAGAATAAAATCATCCATAACGACCTTAATGTCCCATTTGTTGCTGATTTGGCCCGAACCCGCTATCTATCCTTTCATAACAAACTTCATTTCCACCCAAACCCACTGGTTTTAAACCTAGCTTCCTCTTCAATTCCCTATAATCCTCCGAGGCGTCTGAAAAGAAGATGGCCCCGTGACTTCTTAGTTGAACTTATGATTTGAGTACTGCCAGTGGGTAGTTTCTCTACTTGTCATTTTCACATGTCATTATGTATCGCTTAGCACATTTACTAGATGTATTTTTATTATACAGTTGTAAATATCAATAAATAAATTAAAAAAAAAAAAAAAATCAATACATGCGATCTGTTCCGTTCAGATGGAAAAAATAGTGCTGTAAGAGTATTTTGAATAACGGATTAAAAAAAGCCGGGGATGGTTGCTTTATGATATTCCAATTTAAAAAAATATTAATAATTTAACTGATCGAGCACGACAAAAGACTAAAAAAAAATAAGTTCCTGAAGCCGCCGCGATGCGCCGCAAGGCAACGCCGATGAATATCACATCACCAAATTTATTTCCATTTATAATTCTTTTAAAATACTATATATTTTTTTATTATTTATGATGCATTGACTTTTCGGTGTTTGTACTCCTCCAGCAACCCAAAATATATGCCTCAATGAACTGTTTTGTTTATTTATTTTATAGATAAAAAATATAGTTAAGTTTAGGATTAAGTGCTATTATTAATATTGTTATCGCATGAACTAATATATTTATTTATAGGATCTGTATAAAATGGACAGTCGATATGTATGTGGTTTAAATCGCCACGTGAGCTATTAAAGCATAGAGAGCCATTGTCTTCAGTATCAATTCTGTGGGTTGTTTTATTGGCCTAAACAACTATTTGTTTGCTGGGGGAAGTCTAATTTAGCTAATTAAGATTAAAATTTAGCAGGTTAAGAACATTTTTAAATATCTCTATTATATAAATATAGTTTCCGACGGGCAATGTGTAAAAAATGTATTAATAATGTTAATAATATTTATTTTATTTATTTCTGATTTTTTACATTAGTAAAATACATAGAGTTTGGTAAGGCAGTTTTAAAAATAATAATACATAAAAATGAAAAAAGAGTAAACATACTGAAAATAATTTTAATATCTACTAAACAATGCGATGAAGATAAAATAAAAATTATGGCGATGAGTCAATACTACATCAAAATATGGAAAATTCTTGTAATAAAGCTTGTAAGTAATTAAAAGAGAACTTATGTAATTCAAAAGTATTATTTTGTGGGTAAACAATCATTTGTGTATCAAAGGGTCAGAGCTATTCTGATACTTAGAGCTTTAGAAAGGAAGTTACAGAGATTAATAACATCACTGTTGTGTTTAGGATTCAGTACTGTATAAATAATGTAACAGTATGAACTAATATATTTATTTCTAGGTTCTGTATAAGATGGACAGTCGAAAAGGATACGGTTTAAATCGTCACGTGAGTTATTTAACCATAGACGCAATTGTCTTCAGTATTAATTCTGTGGTTTGTTTTATTGAAGTAAACAAATATTTGTTTGCTGGGGGATTTGCTTGGCTTAGAATTCTTACTCCCTCTACGGGTAGATCTGATGTCAGGTATGGCTCAACTGAACCTATACAAAATACATTTTTGTATAAAACACTCTACTGGGACAAATTGCTCTATTTATATCTATATCGTATAACATCATTTCCTTTTTATGTTTCAGCACTAAATAGGGGTTTTCCTCAGGCCAAAGCCAGCTATATCCTAAGTCAGATAACATACTCTAAAATTTACTTGCCCAGTTTAATTTAAAAGCAATAGCAGAAAAAAATAAAGTAAAATAAATCAAAAAAAGATATAAGAAAAAAAAATTCGTTCACTGAATATAAAAATAAAAATATAATGAAACAGAACGAATTAAAAAAAAATAGAAAGGAAAATCCTACGAAAAATCGTCGGGCCTTTAGGAACGGAGAGAGAGCTTAGACTTGAGAGGAATAAAATCCTGTCAAAAGGGATAGAAATTTAGACACAATCAAGAAGACAATAATTAAATTCTTAGGTCGAAGAATCACAGGACAAATCATTAACCACGTAAAAAAAACAAAGATGGGAACCAGTGGATCCAGGGAATTGAAAAAGATATAACAGAATTTGGCATAGCAGATGAAAGAAGTTTTCTACGATTATTGCTAATTCATTTGCTATTTATTTATTAACATTTTAGTTGTTTGTTTATTTAACGTCACTGAATTTTGCTATGACTAATCGGACGATGCTACAGTGAGAGCCGTAAATTTTGCCTATCTAGTTTTAATTAGGATAGGGATTTTTTATGATTACCTGGGATCATACAGGCTCGGGACCCCCGGTTAACGTCCCTTCCGAAGGACGGTATAACCGAGGATTTTTTACTCCCCTGGGGCCACCTGCCGGCTACGAACACGCAAACTTGGGCTTTGTAAGTTTTTCTTATATCGATTTTTTTTTGTCAAGGATCGATTATGTTTGATGGATCACGAACATTATAGTTCATTGAACTCTCCCTTTCAAAATACGGTTATTTGTTCTCGAATCGTGGCTGGAATATCCGTATCTCCTTCCTGGTCGTATCGTAAAACCAATATTGTCCTTCCTCTCGGCAATCTGACACGCGGTACCGTTTGCTTTAACAGTATTTACACAGCCTTCGACAGATTTGTTTGCGACACCTGCATTAGTCTTAAATTTATTGAAATGAGTAATTATTTTTTTTATGACTAAATAAATTAAAGACTGAAGGGCAATGTAATAATAAAAGTACGTTTGTGCGTGCATAGGACCGTCTCCTGCATATCGGAAATTTGTTTTATTCTTTCCTTTAACGTCGCTTTATGCCGCTGTGGCTAATCGGACGATGCTAGAGTGACGGCTCTAAATTTTTCCCATCCAGGTTTAATTAGGATAGAAATATTCGAGGAGTAGCTGGCACGGCTTAGGCTCTGGTCCGCCATTTTAGGCCATCTCGACTGTAAGGGACAAAGAACAGTATTTTACTCCTTAAAAAAGTACTAAAGCTGCCTCCCTGGCCTCCTCGGCTCCCAACCGCGATCTGATAATTCTGGTACTGTTAACACCTACCTTCTTGGAATTAATCCATGAATGAAAGAAAAATATACAAAATTAAATGATATTAAAATGCTAATTCTAGACCACTCTGGCCACGTTCCTCTTGTTATATAATATAAATGCTTTCCCTACACTTTTTCATATAACTTCATTTTCGGAATTAATCCCAACTTCTAGAAATATTCTACAGCTCTTCTTTTAAAAGACGGATGTTCGCAAAGTGTTATCCCAAAGGCGATAACAAAAGGAATAAGACAAAAACACAGAATAAAATTTATTAAAGAAAACAGAAAACAATTGCACACGCAAATAACTAAAATGAGAGGAGTGATAGGAAGAAGTTACACGAAATGAGGAGGTAGGTTTCAAGCGGACCGGCTAATACACAACTAATTTAAAATATTTTTATTTTTTATTCTCTTTAAAATATAAATATATAAAAATTAAAGCAATGATTAAAAAATTATAAATAATATAGTGACATAAGTCAACAAAGTCTTAAAAATAAAGTAATGTTCAATGAACATTCTTACTCGCGTATACATCGCAAAGCGAGAACATGGTGGATATAAGATCGGCGAAGAGATTTGTACTAGGTGGCGGGACGACCCCGGTAGCTCAACTGGCTAGAGGGTTGCCACGGTGAGAATGACGACGCGGGTTCGAATCCCGGCGGGGGCCAAATCTTTTCTCTTCAAAATAAAAACAATCTACACAGTTTATCCTATCAAATTAATCAAATATTTATTTATCATAAGTTGTTTAATCCATTTAAAATAAATCTTAAAATTGTGTTTGTTTTCTTAACGTCCTTTATCCTATCCAATATGCTGTATGGCTATATAACAGGAATTATGGAGAACGCCGAAGAATTTTAAAAGAAATTTACATTCAGGATTATTCCCTTGAATTAGAACCATTTTGACAAGTTTATAATATTTCATAATAGTTTTATTATACTAAGGTTAGACAAGAATAAACGTGTTTTTGTCAAGTTAAGTTTTTTTATTCAAACTGTCTCTATTCCGTTATTTTTGGTTCAAAAACGACCTTTATCCAAACATTTTTTTAAAATAACTAAATAACAGTGTAAGATATCATTCTTGAATTTAAAAAATAAATAAATAAATACCAGCAATTTTTATGAATTTAAGGAAACAATTTCAAAATCAGTATGACCTAATTTAAATTTTAGTTTTATTTTGTTATCCAACATTTTCAGCCGATGGATAAAGGACGATTTGGAAATGAGCGACTCAAATCATAAAGTTTTTATAAAGTAAACAAAAAGGTAAATAAATAAAAAGTACGAATCCTGACAATATTTAAGCAATAAAAGAGAAGAAATAAATTAGTAACAACTGTTAGGTGATCCGTGAGCTAACACGCTATAATTTCTTTAAATGATGTAAAGTATTTTTTTTTTAAATAATGGTACTTGTGTACATAATGCACGCCCCAAAGATTTGCCCCCGGCCCCGCCGCATCCCGCGGGGGCAACCCAGGGGCGGGAGGCAAACATATTCTCTTCAAAATATCCGAAGGGAGCCGATCTCGGCCGAACTATGATCTCAATAAAAATATTGGAAAATGTTATCCAAGGTAACTGTTAGAAATGTAACAGTTGTAAAATGTAACTGCTTGGGCATGCGTAGAGCATTTGCCTATTTCGGGCGTGCATTATGTAGAAAAGTACCAAAAAAATTGTAATGTATTTATTGAAATTCAAAACTGTATACTCAATACATCAAGTAATTATAATGAAAGATAAATCATGTCCCGAGATAAAGACAAGTGGAGAGACTACCCAGTGGTAGTACTCAAATAAAAAGTTCAACTTAGAAGGTTACGAGGCCGTCTTCTTTTCCGACGACCCGGGTTCGAATCCCGGCCAGGACAAATCTTTTCTCTCCAAAATAAAAATATTTAAAAATAATCACCATCAAAAGAACAAGAAATAAAAATATCATAGTAATGATTGAATTAAAATAATTTTAGCATTTGGAATGTGCAACAATATTACACTTTCCAGCAATTAATAATATCAAGGAATGGACTGATTCCAAAGTCAGCAACGGAACTCATTCGATGGTCTGCAATTGCCACTTGAGCCGAGAGTTAGTTTGAGTGAGGTCCCTAGCAAATCATTTTTCTTTATTAACATTGGAATAAGAAAAATCATCTGGGCGAAATATAAAAATCCCTTATTTATAAACACAGATAAAATATATCGCTTAGATATTAAAGTGAGAGGAGAACTCAAACTAATATATTTTACGGTCAACCAAGTTATGTGTTATTATTCATAACCCGGCAGTGAAATCATTAATATTCGTCTCGTATAAATTAAATTTTATAGCAATTAATTTTAGAAAAAAAATAAGAGAACTTTAGTTAGCTTTATAACTCGTACTAAAAGATACGGGCAGATATAGCGCTGTGGTTGCTGGCTATAAACTCCTGATTTTTTTTAAACGATTTTTTACAACTTGGTTGTAAAACATATCTAAAAGGCCTCACCACAGATCTCAGTCCAGCCAGTCAGTCTCCTTCCTAACACCCCTCGCTGCCATGCTCTCCTTCACATCCTCCAACCATCTTTTTTTGGGTCGTCCTCTTTTCCTCTTTTCCGTAGGGCAATATTCGAAGATTGTTTTTGGGCATCGTTCCTCTGCCATTCTTTTTAAATGGTCATACAATTTCAATCTTCAAGAGGATAGTTGTTTCAAGAATCAGTTGCCTTATTGTTCTATTAGGGACGTGCTGAATTCTTGAAATAGCACAACAGCGCCTCCAGAAGTCCATCTCCACGGCTAACAACTTCCTTTCCTCCATTTTTGTCCACGTTTCGGATCCGTAGAGGATAACATTTTCAACCATCGAGTGGAACATCATTTTTTGTTTGTTTTGAGGTTGACCTGTTTAATCCTATCACTAAAGGTCTCAAACAAGGTTATCCTCTATCCACTCTGTTATTCAACCTATATGTTGAAGAGGTCCTAAAAACTTGGAAGAGGAAGTGTAGGGGAATAGGTGTACAAATTAGTGACAATGTCCTCTACAACTTACAATTTGGTGATGACCAGGTGACAGTCATAAGTGATGATGATGATCCTAAGAAAACTTCAGGAGGAATATGCTGCTTGAGAACAGACAGAGTACATGCAAATACAACCCTATCCAAAATTGGGAAATTGAAAAGACCCGTGAATGCAAATATCTTGCCAGATGGCTCACAGACGACGGAAGCTCCAATAAAGATATAACAGAAAAAATAGTAACAGGCAGGGAAATTATTGGATGTCTTAACTCTGAATACAGATAAAATTAAAAAGTGATAAAATCTTTATAAGGTCCAATATTAACGAACGTTCAAGTAAGTAAGATGCTTAAGTTATCCTGTATTCGAGACCATATGTGGTAGACAAATGATTTATTATGTCAACAGCTGTAGATCGACTTTGTGGAATCCGCAAATCCTCTTGAGGCTTATCCAACCCATACAAAATAAGCATTCTTATTTTGGGAGAGAAACATAGCGGGTGTGCGACCTCAGCTAAATTACCTACCTACACATCCTTTGGCTTAGAAACAGTCTCAACCCTGTAGTGAACCAAACTGTTATAATGGTAGTTCTGATTTATAAACCCTTCGGCTTCACAAGAGTAGTAGAGCATATTAAGCCTACTGTTTTGTGTATGTGTTTCTAAGCTATCCTTAAAAGATAGATACATGCTATCGCGGACTTTTTTGTAGGTTGCATTGAATATTTTGAATATGCGAATACTGCGTCTCCCCAGACTTGACTTTTTCCAGTACTTGCAATAATTATCGTAATATTCCGACCAATTAAAAAAAAAATTGGTTGGACAAATTATATACCTATACCTTCCTCATGAAGCACTCTTCTATTGGTGAAAATCCGTGCAATAGTTTTTGAGTTTATCGCGAAAAAATCTCCTTAATATGAAAAAAAACCCTGAAATTTATGTACCGACGTTACAATTTTGATTATAAATTCATATCTACGCTAAGATTATTATTTTAACTATGAAAGTAAAGGACCGACCCTCCGGGATGCAGCCCCATCCCGATGTATATTATTTAATTAATATTATATAGTATTTGTGCTATTTATTAAGAGAAGAGGATCGTGGTATCTCTGTAAATAGAATACTGAACTACTGAGCTGTCCTGATACGAAACCGGAAGTTACAGACGGTAATTAATTGTTCAAGTAGGCTTCCACGGTCTTTGGTATTGTGAATATGTTCATTTTCCGGGATGGGCCGTGTAGTGTTGGTATTGTTTGCCAAGCTTTCGCTCATCGTGTTGTGAGCTTCTTCAGGGCTAGTAAATGAAGAGCGGATGGTGTAGTTAGGGTGTATATACCTTAAGGGCGTGGTCTCGGTCGAAGTCTGCCTTCCCATTGGCTCGCTTGGAAAGGCACTTTTACAACACCAACCACCACATACCTTTCGAAAACACAACTATACTAATTAAAGAAAATAACTGTTACGGGCTACTGGGTGTAAAATGAATTAAACTATTACTAAATTCAAGATACTAATATTTATTAACAAATTAAAAGACTACAGCGCAATTATTTAAAACGATTAAATTATTAAACTAATATAAATTTACAATAACAATATTCTACAGATTACAACCTAGGCCTAACTGTTATCCAATTACTAAAATAATATACAAATACCACAAGATATTGCTAATACTAAATAACCTAACTATTTACCTAAATTTGTACAAATACAATAAAATTACAATATAGCTTATAACTACAAATAAACATTTGCAGTTCGCTAATTAAAGTGCACCGACCGTAAGACTCTCCAAATATAACAAACTGACACAGTTTATTACACTCACTAATCACTGCCTTGTTCACACTGCCACTACCACTGCCAAGGTCACTGTCACTGTCACTGAAGTCGACAACTTTACTACTTATTACTCACTGACTCCGCCGAAACAGCTGGCCTTTTATATAGGCAAGGTACGGTCGGGTTGTGGAGGGGGGGGGGTCTCGGCCATTCCACGCCCATCGCGAAGTTTCTAGACTATGCTTTGATCCCTTCCGGCTTATCTTAATCCCTTCAGCCGGTCCCTCTGTCCCTCTGATAACTATCATCTCCGCACCATAAGAGAGGCCATCGAAGTTATCAAAGAAACCGATAATTTCAAAAAGGAAGACGGTTACAAACTGAGCAAAAACTGGTGCCCTGCCATAAAACAAAAGACTCACACATTATCCTAGCATCCACACACATACGACAACCGAACAAACACGAACCCACCCGAATACAACACGACTTACGTACTCGGCACAAGCGAGCCAATGGGAAGGCAGACTTCGACCGAGACCACGGCCCTAAGGTATATACACCCTGACTCCACCATCCGCACTTCATTTACTAGCCCTGAAGAAGCTCACTACACGATGAGCGAAAGCTTGGCAAACAATACCAACACCACACGGTCCATCCCGGAAAATGAACATATTCACAATTAATTAATTCAGTTATCATGGATCGACCCTTTGGGTTCTACAGACTCCTCCCTGGTTCACACAGTCAGAATGTGGGTACCCTAAATTGGAGGAAGGGCATAGGCCGTACAGTATGAATTCGAATAAATCACCTCCTTGCAGTATCGCTGGTTAAGAAACAGGACAGTCTCTACGATGTCCTGAATCCAAAATCATTACTGAGTTGTAATAATATAGATTAGCTGTTAAAAGTAAGAACAGTAAATAACAGATAAGATTGTTTATTATGAAATTATAATGTGAAAACAGAGACTAGAGATTTTACCATCATCTATCGCTACTGAGGGTGGAGTGGGCCAGTGCTAGAGCGCTAAGTCACCATGCCGAAGGTCCTGGGTTCAAATCCTATGGGATCAAGTACCCTTCTGGGGCTCACCCAATCTCGCTAAACTGGGTACCCAAAATGAGGGGGAAATCTGGCGGTTGAGCGTTATCTAGGGCAAATCACCTCCCTGTACAACCGTTTCCCTGAAACAGCACAGTCTCTACCATGTACTGAATCCCAGACCCGTTCAGCCGTTTTTTCTCGCTATTGAGAATAAATTTGAACATTTTCACCAATGTTCATGAAGATTTATTTTCTGAAACAGGTATTTTTTTGTTGCCAAATCAAATACTAACGGAGACTACATGAGCACCGTATACACTGATTTCGCCAATGTGAAACACTAATCGAGTCAACACAGAATATATCATGCATCAATGTATGCTGAATGTCAGGCGGCTGAGACAGTGTTGGTTTTTGGAAAAAAAACATCGAGTAAAATCTGTACCCAGTTCTGGACAGCGGGTACATAAAGTTGTCCGAGTTGAATTGCTAATAACAAATGGAACATTAACTTAAAAATTATGATTTTTTTTAATTATGAAAACAGGGCAACAAAAATATTTGCGGGTAAATCTAACTTCTTAGCATTAATTTAATAAATCAGATTTATTTATAAAGTAAAACACGATTTGAGGTCAGAAAAAATAGGGTACCCAAAATAACGGGGAAAATCTGGCGGTTGAGCGTGATCTAGGACAAGTTACCTCCTTGCAAAAACGTTGTCTATGAAACAGTACAGTCTCTACCATGTACTGAACCCCAGACCCGTTCACGGGTTGTAGTGGTACAGATTTTTTTTTTTTTAGTTTATTTATTGATATTTACAACTGTATTAAAATAATCAAGTAAATGGGCTAAGCGATACTTAATGACATGTGAAAATGACAAGTAGAGAAACTACCCACTGGTAGTACTCAAATCACAAGGTCAACTAAGAAGTCACGCGGCCATCTTCTTTTCAGACGCCTCGGAGGATTATCGGGAATTGAAGAGGAAGCTAGGTTTCAAACCAGAGGGTTTGAGTGGAAATGAAGTTTGTTATGAAAGGATAGATAGCGGGTTCGGGCCAAATCAGCAACAAATGGGACATTAAGGTCGTTATGGATGACTTTATTCTTAACAAAATAAGGAGCGTTGAGGATTTTGGATTGTAGGGATTGGATACGAGAGGAATTCGATGGCTTAGTGGAGCCCCAAAGCTCTACTCCGTAGGTCCAAATAGGTCGTATGATGGTCATGTAGATGAGTCTTTTGTAATTAATTGTGAGCTTAGAGCCTTTGTCTAGTAAGTGTTAAAGTAGCCTGAAACGTCGAGCGGTTTCTTGTCTTTTCAGTCTAGTATGAGGATTCCAGGTTAATCGTTTGTCGAGATGCATCGGATCTGTTCTACAGGCACCAGTGGGATATTATTAAAGGATACTGAAGGGCAGGAAGTCATTGGTTTATGACGTAAGGTAAAAGTGATTTGATGCGATTTTTGAGAGTTTATTTTAATTCTCCTGTTTTGCCACCATTCTTCAAGATCAGTGATATGGGATTGGAGGCTTTGGGATGCAATAACTGGATTGGTGTTGACTGATAATACACATGTATCATCAGCATACGAGGTAAGGATAGTATTAGGATGAGTTGGGATGTCAGCTGTATAAACTGTATAAAGGATTGGACCAAGGATACTACCTTGAGGAATGGTAAAGATTTAAATAAATAACTAAAGATAATTTTTTCTGACCTCCACCCGGACCGTTTTCTACCTCATATATATAACTAATATTATTCAAGACACGATTAATTAACTTGAAACTTTTCTAATTAAACAAGATACCAAGTTTTAATCCTACGCTGGCATATGTGATAGAAGTACCTGGTAGAATTAAGAATTAGATAACTGAGTCTCAGGTAAACTATACGTGTACATAAATCACTGATATTTGTTAAACTTATGTATACATATTATAAAAAAACAAAGGCCTCCGCCATATCTGTCTGTCTGTTCAAGATTAACTTGATAACTACCGCTCGGATTTTCCTGTGGTTTTCACCAATAGATAGAATGATTCACCAGGAAGGTTTAGGTATATAACTTATCGAGGTTTTGTGTAAATTTGTTAGAATACAACGATAAATTCCGTATCCAGGTTTAATTAGGATAGGGATTTTTAACGAGTACTTGATATCGTACATGCTCGGGACCCCCGTTTAACCTCCCTTCTGAAAGAGGGCGCAACTAAGGATTTTTACTCTCTTTAAAAAATCCTAGTGCCACCTGCCGGACTACGAACCCGCGATCTTGGGCTTAGTATTTTTATACTCTAACCACTAGACTAGAGGTCGCCCATTTATGATGTAATCTATCCGGAATATTCCGAAAAATAATCAGATAATAATAAAAATAATCTATTTCTTTTGCAAGATGTTCAGAAAAGTTTCAAAGCATAACAATACCATAAATTACGATGGAAGAACGAATTGACAATATGTCAGCGTCCTGTATTTGAGTCCCCAACAAAATAAAACCGGTTAGATTTCATATTTTGCCTTAATTTGGCTAGAAATTAATATAAAACTAAACCTTTTTATGGTCAATTATTTAAATAAATAACTAAAAGTCTTAACGAACCCGAAGGTTCGACGCCGATACCACCAATCTATGTTTACAATCCTACGTCCGCGGAGCACCACCCAACCCCAAACCCTTCAAACCATTCTTAACGCAGTCTTACCTACGTTTCGGTCTACCTCTCAGACGTTTACCAGTGAGAACAGAGCTTATTAACTTTTTCGGAATTCGTTCGTTACTCGGCCCAACCCCTTTACAAGCCCATATTAATCTTCGTGATGATATCACTTGAATAATATTAACCTGACGCATGCTTCACAATTCCGCGTGGTGTAATCTCCTAAATTCTTCTGTGGTCTCTCATCCTTTTTTGGACCGAATATTCTGCGCAACACCTTATTTTCGAATACCTTAAGACGTTGTTTATCCCGCAGCGTTAGCGGTTCATTATTAAAATATTAAATAAATATATCAGAAACTATGATCGGAAGAATAAGAAAAATTAAAAAGGAAATCCTTTATGTGGATCTCAGTATCCTTTATGTTCAGTGAGAGTTCTTTATTAAGTTCCTCCCGGCTACTGTCGATAAACTCACAGAATAATCATGATTGGCCCTGCTTGATCGATGGAGTGACAGGATTGAAGGCTCTACCTCACAGGTAGCTTACAAAGTACAACTAATAAAAATTAAAAAAATGGATTAAAAAAAAACTCAAACCCGGAGTCAAACTTGTCTACACTTGCTCTACTGTCTACGGTTTATGGTAAACAATACACGTTATAAATAACTAATTAACTGGTTCTGGGTAGTAACCAGATACTTCTGGCCTATGAGGAAATTACCCAAAATTAACGTTCCTTCTTAGAATGCTGTTACAGACTCCAGAGATAAACGATACCGGCACTCATTAAAGTTCTCAAATAATAGATAATAATAATTAATTGAAAAAAACGAGTTTTAAACAAATTATAGAGTAAATAGTAAAAAATTGATTCTTTATAATAATAATAAGTCTAAGCGGTAGTTTTAGACGAATGGGAGAAAGAACTCAAGAAATGTGGGGTTTAGAAGCCAATCCGACTGGCGCTGCCGGAAACAACCTCTATATACCATACTTGCATTAGCAGACGACCTGGCGATACTAGCAGAGGATGAGCAGATTGCAGTCAAACAGCTGGAAGTACTCAAAGAATGTGCGGAAAAAATAGGGTTACAAATTTCATATTAGAAAACTGAATTAATTTGTTTGTTAAAAAACAGAAATTACAAGTTTGAAAACAAAATATGGTAAAATCAACCGGGTACAGGTTGACAGGCATTGAAAAAATCTAAAAGTAACATCGCCTCCAAAAAATTAAAAAAGGATTACGGTAAACGCAAAACCTCTAAAAGAAAAATTCATTGTCAAGGGGGGCAAATATTTGACACTAAAATACTGCCATTAAACCAACAACCCTCTACGCAAGTGAAACAGTAACCCTTAACAGGAAACAACAACTTGAATAAATAAAAAAATAAGAGAGAAAGATCATCAGGAAAATTCTAGGAGGAAGACAAAACCAAGACGGTTTAGGCTACCAACAATTATCAGGAAAAGGCGAATGAAACTCTTTGGTCATCTCAGCCGACTACCAGAAAATCGATTGACGAAAAGAATTATATATCCTATAAATTCATTTAAGAATTCCACACACTGGCTAGATGAAATTCGAAAGGACCTCAACAAATGCAAACTTAAGGCCAGCTGACATTTTAGAATGAGACACCTTCATACACAAAGTAGACAGATGGGAAGTTGAATCAGAGCGACCAAAACAAAAATAGCAGAGACCAAAGTGGTACAAGCCTTTGCGGGAAGAATGAAAGCCTATTGCAAGAACAAGAAGAACCAAAGAAAAATAGATCGAGTTACTTCCTTAACTTCTTCCAGTTCTGGGGAGAATTCCCTAATAATAATGCTAAGGCTTAGCGAACCCGAAGGTTCGACGCCGACACCACTAATCTCTGCATACAAACTTCTGTCTACGGACTACCAAAATCCAAATCTGCCAATCACTCTTAACGTAATCCTTAGTTATATGAAAAATAAACTAACCTACGCAAAAATTAACAGGGATACCAATAATTTTGTTGTATTTACTTTGCCTAGCATTCTAATATTATTTTTACTATAAAAATAGTTTATATTTATTAGAAAGTATACTACATTAAATGTTAAATAAAAGTAGAATAAACGTTAGTCTAGTTATTAAATATATAATAATATAAATGTTAAGCAAAGTATATGACTAAAATTATTCAACATGTATATTACAAAATAAGCAAAATCCCTTTTCATTTTTGCGCATCTATACATACTATAAAACAAAGTCCTCGGACGCGTCTGTTCGCGGTAAACTACTGCACGGATTTTCATGGGGTTTTCACCAATAGATAGAGGGATTAACCAGGAAGGTTTAGGTATATAATTTGTCGAGTTTTTGTTTAAATAGGTTGGAATATCGATGGGTTTCACCGAAGACACGTACAGAAAAGTACACAGATAATAATTTCATACAAAAATAAATATTTGGATTTGGGTACTTGTGTATTAGATGCACCAACCGAAAAAGTTAATGGTGTACGCATGCGCAAGCAGTTACATTTCTAACAGTAACAGTTACATTGTTTATAGATTCATTCTTCCTGTGTTCTAGAATTGTTGTTGTATCCAAATTTTTGTTCGTTGCTGATTTGTAGTTTGCTTGGTGGTTAGGGATGGCTAGGGGTGGTTTTAAATTGTTGATGATATATTCTATCATTTATTTCTATTATTATTATTATATTTGTTAATATTAAATATTTCATTATTTCTAGAGTTGTTGTTGCATCCTCATTTTTCTTTGTTGGTGATTTGTTGCTTGTGTGGTTAGGGGTGATTTTTATTTCAAATTGTTGATAGATTCCATTATTATTATATTGCATGTTATGTTATGGAAATTCTAACCCCAATAAAAATATTTAAGGTCAAAGGTAACGTTATAAAACGTAACTGGTTGCGCATTGGCATTTTCTGGTGGTGCATTTAATACACAAGTACCTGTATTTGTTTTTATTTCTATAATTTCTATATAATAAAGTACATTAGCTGAGATGGGAAGAAAGAAAATCAAGACTCCCAAAGAAGCCTAACCAATTATATTCACATGGTCCTTAGTAACCGATACATGATAAAAAAAAATACATTATGTAGGTATAATATGTATTATTACCCGAACAAAGAAAATAATGACAGAGGCGAAATAAGGAACAAGACACAGAGGAAGACCTCGGCTTCGATGGAGTGATGGTGTGGCTGGTGATGCTAGAGGATTTTGGGTGTGAGGAATTGGATTGCGGCGGCACAGGATCGAGACAATTGGTGGAATCCGGTACAGGAGGCCAAGATTCGAAATCGAGTCGAAGAGACAGATAAAAATGAAAACAATTAATGAATGTATTATTAATTTAAAACATAGTCATTCCAAGTAATGTAGGAACATTCTTTGCTCTAAGCTGCAGGTTCGAAAAAAATATCAATATAAAAAATCCTTGTTTAGGTTTTTTTTTATGTTACGTAATATGGTTAGGTACCCTTGATCGATGTAAAAATGTACGATTTCAAGTACTCATTAAAGGTCCCTACCCTAATCATACCTGGATAGGCAAAGTTTAGGACTCCCACTCTAGCATCGTGGATACAATTGTTTTTAGTGAAATGTCTATAATCTTGGTAATGTTGCTGACATCAGTAAAATTAAATAAATAAAAATCAAACAAAGAATGTATGCGCACTGCTGAGTTATGAACAATTTTTTATAATACGATCGATTAAGATCATCGCCCGATTTTGTTAATTAATTATTTAAAAATATTCATCAAACAAACTACAAAACACATGACTTTTAATTTTTTTTTTTAACAGCTGGTACACACTTATAAGCTTCCCAAGTCCATTTTTGCAGTATAACAATAATGAAAATAAAATGATTAGAAATATTTATTCATAACAAAACTTAGATATTGAAACCTCAAGTGAAACGGTTTTAAATAACTAGACATGACTTGGCGATTTGGATGAAAATTGAATGTAAAATTTAGTCCCTTTCTAAATAGGAATATTTCTATGGGACACGAGCCAGGCTTTGATTGCAACACTTATTATCATGTTTACGTCCATGTTTTATTTTTAAATTCCTTCAGCTATACGCAAAATGCAGTCTAATACAAAATTCAGAGCCGTATTTGACTAATATTTATAGTATACTTTTTTCCTTCTGTTTATATTTGTATCCACACCTGTCAAATACAAATAATTGACAACAGGTTGACTGACAGTAAAATAGTACAGGATAACATGAGATGCATGAAGAAGAACAGTAGCCAACGGTAGCTCTCCATTGGCTTGATGTACTTACTTACCTATGATAACCTCACAACTGATGAAAAATGTCAGTGGTGCCATGAATCCATAATCAATAGTTTAAAACATATAATATCGCATTGTAATTTTTTTTGTTAACACAAGGAAACAATTTCTGCAAACATATATTGTACAACATGATGATGAATTATAACTGCAAAATGTACTCACTATGCACAGCGTGGAAAAACTAAACAAAGTTTTTTTCTATCTACAGTTTATATGTAAAAATTCGGAATACAGGCTTTAATTATTGTTTATTAACGCTAACACCTTAATAGTTAATAGTTTCATATACTTCTACAATAACTTAATTGTAACGTATAGAAAGAATAAGATAACTGTTCCAATAAAGTATTTGCGGGTTAGTGCCCCGTAAATTCCATTGTATTTATTTATTTCCTTAGGTACATGCCTTGTTTGCATCATTTGTTTAGAAAATGATTATTCTGTTGTTATAATTAATACTACTCTGTCCTGACTTGAAATTTGTTTTTTTATTTATTGGACCAGTATTAATTTAGAAGAAAAGGAGAAAAAAATTTACATATTGTATTATATAACTGAAAATAAAAAAAACTGTAATTAAATGACAATATGCTATATAATATCTTAAGATGTTTTATCCTATATTATAGAAGTCGGACTATAATAATTATGGTTATTTTATTTCAAATAACCACAAACCAAATTAACACTAAGTGGGCCAGACTCAATGCCTGCATGTTGTACATTACAGCCAATAAAGAATTTTACCTATGATAACAGATCCCTCATCAACGTTCTTTTTGGTTTCAGACAGGAGAGTCGTGGCTATGTAATTTAACCAGATCAGATTGAAAGAGAGTTCTTATTTGATATTATAAATATGGATGGATTTCTAACTGCCAGCCTTAAATTTTGAATTTTACCTGAAAGAGTTGATAATGCAGGTTAATCCCCGATTAAGGCTACCAACTTTATAGAGGTTCAGTGAGCCCCAGAAGGGTCTACAGATCCCAATAGGTCAATCAATGGCTGTTGAACAAGATTTAGAATACGACTGCGAATTAGAAAGCTCGATTCCGATATCACTAATTTATATCAATAAACCTCCATCTGCGGACCACTATTAAAATCCGCTAGGTAACTCTAAGCGCAATCATCCCGCATACGCCTCGTTCTAAATAGCTCAGCGGAAATTAACAGTTTAGTAATTCGTTCGTTGTTAAACCCAACAACTTAACAATCCGACCTGAACCTTCAAGGCGCTATCATTTCATGTATTAAACAAGTGAATGTGCTGCAATTTCCGCGTTACGAAATCTCATATAATTTTCAGTAGTTTCTTCCTTTGTACCAAAATTTTATTTTCGAAAAACTATAGAAGTTGTCCTTCAACGTCAATAGCCACGATTCACGTCCCACAGTTGGAAGGACGGTAGCTTTATGAAAAATGAATAATTAATCTGTTATAGGAGGATTCGAGCTCGGAAGTATACAGTAACTTAAGCTACCCCTGTTATATAGATGATATAATATAATATTTATATAAATATATGATTGAACTAACCTGACAAATCACATAGATCTACTCCAGTATAGCTTGAATACACTTGATAACACTGGGCTATACACGAGCACTATATCCACTACACTGCACTGATTTCACTATCAACACTAAATTATTTACACTCCAACTCAGCCACATATTCTCAACACCTGAAAAAGATACAAATAGTTATAAAATATATATTAGTATTGTACAATAAAAATGAAGACAAATTAAAATCCATTAATGTTATAATTTAAATAATAATGATTACACTCTTATGATAGCGAAATTATAATAATTTCTAGATTGCGAAAGTGAAATCTGATGATAATACTTTAATGAGGGTGTTATGAAATTTTGTCTATATTATATATAAACTGTAAAGTTTACTCATATTGACGTTTAGGGACAATATTTCCATCATCAGACTCAAATATTCACTAGTATAACATTAAAAGACATAACAATTATTAAGATACCTGACGCACTCACAAGTATTCAGATAACCCGCTATTATTTAAGTATTTTTGTATACTATTATTGTATTCAGACACCGGAGTGGCTCAGTGATAGATAACAGAGTTCCCATTCCGAAAATCCTTGTTTCAAATCCGCTGCTGGAAATACTTTTATTTAGTCTGTTAGCTGCCGGAGATGGGTCATATGGGATCTAGGACTCTCCTGGGGCTCACCCAGTCTCGTCTAAGGAGTGGTTATTCAAAATAAGGGGTAAAAACTAGCAGTTGAGCGTTACCTGGGACAAACCACCTCTCCGCACAACCATTCTCTTAAGCGTTCAGTCTCTACCATGTACTGAACGCAGACCCGTTCACGGGTTGTAGTTGTATAGGTTTTATCATTTATAATTGTGATTACCTCATCATAACAATTCAAAACAATAAAATATTCATAGTTTAGCCTTAAGGTATTTAGGGGCATTGTGTACTTGTGTATTAGATGCACCACCAGAAAAAGCCAATGTGCAGCCAGTTACGTTTCTAACAGTTAGCTTTGATAAACTTCATAAATATTTTTATTGGGGTAGAATTTGCATAACATAACATGCAATATAATACTAATGGAAATAAATAAATAGAACTAATAATAATATAATTGAATATATAACAACATAATGAAATATATAATATAACTAAATATAATAATGCTAGAAATAAATAATGGAATATATCATCAACAATTTAAAATAAAAACCACCTCTAACACCAAACAAACAACAACTAGGCAACAAACAAAAATGAGGATACAACAAAAACTCTAGAACACAGGAAGAAACAAAGAAGAATGAATCTGCAAACAATGTAATTGTAACTGTTATAAAATGCAACTGCTTCCGCATGCGTACAACATTGGCCTTTTCTGGTGGTGCATCTAATACACAAGTACCGGGGCATTGATTTTAAATGTCTACTAAATAAGTAGAAGTAGCCTGGCAGGTGGCCTTGGGTATCTACAAAATAATTTAAAAAATCCTTGATTATGCAGTCCTTCGGAAGGGACCTTAAACGGTGATTCCGAGTCTGTACGATGTCAGCTACTCGTTAAAAATCTCTTTGAAAAATTTAAGGATCGTCCGATTAGCCATAGCAACAAAAAGTGACGTTAAATGGGTAATTATAGATGAATGGAAAATAAATGTCTATAAACTGAGTACTACTACGGGTTATAATTGTAAATAGTGTAATTATGCTACGAATGTGAGCAATTACTTTATTTTTATTATCATTTTCGCAAGTATTTTTTTTTTATGATTGTGGCATTGACTCTTTTTATTGTATGGTTATACAGCTACTTAGCGCCATTACGTATTGCCTACAAGTGGCAGATTGTGATACTACTTCAATAAAGTGTATAAACAAAAAAAAAAAAGATGTAATGTACTAATGACATATACAATTATGTATTGGGCACAGCCCCTGGCACAGAGAACTATATAACTACACCATAAACCTGTACTCACTGTGAGGCTAAATATGAGGCATATAGATTAAACAAAGCTGTCAGTACCAGGTCTCTTGAATTCAATTATTATAGAAGCCTTTCATAGAATTGGAAACAACTACCTCTGTGATATTGAAAAGCGTCAATAAATCAATTAATTTTAGAACGGGAATTGCCATCCAACACCTTCAGTAAAATATTGAGTATCAAAAACCTAAATTTTAAAAAAATTACATCTCGTAGTAGAGCTTTGGGGCTCCACTAAGCCATCCAATTCCTCTCATAATCCATTCCTTACAATCCAAAATCCTTAATGCTAATTACTCATCATCCATAATAACTTTACTGTCCCACTTGTTACTTAATTTATCATGAACCCGATATCAATCCTTTCTTGACCAATTTTATACCCACTTAACTCCACTAGTCTCAAACCAACCAACCTCTTCAATTCCCGATAATCCTCCCAGGCAAATGAAAAAACGATGGCCACGTGATCTTCTAAGTTGAAATTTGATATTTGAGTGCTACGAATGGGTAGTTGCTCTACTTGCCTTTATCAATGCCATTATGCCATGTATCATTTTATTTACTTGCTGTATTGCTATAATACAGTTCTAAATTACAATAAATTTTTTTTTTTAAAGAAATAATTAAATCTATGAACATGTCGGAGTTCAGAGTCAACCAATGAATTCTCATGTTACAATAATATAATAAAAAATCCGAGAAAAAATCAGGAGGTAGGATATGGAATTGATGCAATTATCATTTGGAATTTACCACCACTCCTCGTTACCACCAGGAAGCTGAATGAACCCAAAATCAACAGTGGTAGATTGAACGGATTAAAATTACCTGTCGAGGCGGTAAAAGAGACAATGAGACTCAACACTCAGTTGTCATAGACACAGCATTTATTCTCAGAAAATATTTTAATACTTGAAAAAGTGAGTTTATATATAAATAACAAAGCTAAAAAAAAACGTGTACCACTATAACCCATGAAGGGTCTTGGGCTCATTACATGGTAGAGACTATTTCTAGGACAACAGCAGTGCTGGGTGGTGATTTGTCCAAGATCACGCTTAATCTCCACGTTTTTACCTAATTAATGTTACCCAAACTATAGACGCCAGAGTGAGCCATTGAAGGGCCTACTTGATGTGGCCGTGTGAAGTTACTATGAAAAGATTTTTAGAAGTATTAACTTAGCGTTGAAACTTCAAAAATGACACCATAAAATGTCAAATCGCATTTCGGAAGCCACAGGAAGGTTTGCAGATCCCACAGTACACGTCCTTGGCTGTTGACAGATAAAATCATTTATCCGGCTCAGCCTGATTTGAACCCTGTACGTTCACTCTATATAAGTGAGAAACGCCGTTTCCCAATTAAAATTTAATAGTAAATAACAAAAATTAGTAGGGAATTTATACTTGTGATTTGTTGTTTTAGAATGTTGGAGGCTATGAACAATCGACGGGCAATCGATTCAACAAATCATCTGCTATAATTGCTGATCTAAAGAATTATCCTTATCTACTAACTAATCAGCTGATGATATGACCCAGTTTTTCTAGTCAATGTTTCTTCCAAACAGCTCATCACCATGGCAATAATCAATTGTCGTTCTGAGAACTATCGAATGGAATACAGAAAACAGAACAATAAATAACCTCTACTTAAGATTTATTAACATTATGACGATTGATAAGAGAAACGAACGACATCCCGGAAATATTGTCGATTCCTTCGCAGATATTAATATAAAGTCTTTATATATATATATATATATATATCCTTTATTTCCAGATCGGCTATTCCTAGCCTTACATTTTTTTTAATAATGAATTTTAAATTTTAACATGAGATAAAAAATGTGGGTTTCGTCTCATGCAAGAGACACCCCTAACTGTACATTATTAGATTATTTACAGAGAACATGTAAATATATAATAGCGTTTTTTCATATAAAAGAATGATAGTAGTTAAAAAAATAATTAAATAAACAAAATTAAAATTAATGTAATAAAAATCAGAACTATAGTACTATAAAACGGAAAACTGAAAGAAAACAGGATTATATTACATTTTGTTAAAACGATTGGTGAAAAAGGTAATGGAGTTCACTTCAGAATATCTTTCATGAGTCTAGGTTTTAGTCTTGGGGATGAAATAGGTTGGCCTATGTTGAATGCTACAGCTCCTTGGACTGCTGGTAATCCAGTCTTAAATCTAGTGTAACGCTTTTTAATAAATTTTTCTATCGTCTCTAGTTTTAGGTCTCGGTGTAGTTGACTGTTTCGTACGAACCAAGCCGCGTTTACTGCGTTCCGTACGACAATATAAAGTCGTGCGTATTAAATCGTGAGTATCACCAGTTTGGTTTCAAAATCAGGTACATCCATCCATTTTTCCCGAAAGTTTTTAACGCCAGAAATTATGTATTGCATATTTTTCTTTCAAAATCGCCAAGATCTTGCAAAAAACAATAGCATAAGATTCCATTTCCTATCGAAAGTGGTTAAATCTATTTCACCAAATGAAAAATTTTGATAATTTATTTTATTAATTGTTATCTTTATGGTAATTATTTTTGTTTTGTATTATAGGATTAGGATATTAGGGCATTATAATTAGGATGATATTATGATATAATTATTATTAATATAGATTATTATGATACCTATAATTAGGATATTAGAGGATCGGTGAAGAGAACGGATTTGTCTGACTCGATACGATCTCTGGTTTCTCAGTGGTTTAGAGCCCTGGTACGGAGAAGCAGGCGACCGGGGTTCGAATCCCGGCCAGGGCAAATCTTTTCTCATTAAAACAAAAATATTTGAAAATTTTTGATGTATGAATAATCAAAAATATGGAAATATAATGTTTAATTATGTCGATTAAAGTGATTTGTTTATAAAAAATCTATTTTATTTATTTTTGTTCAACCTTAAACTACCCAGATATCGATATTTTCAGATCAAAGTCGGGGACATACAAATTTTTTATATTAAATGCAATTTAAAAAAAAAGAGATTTTTTTTCGAAATAAGCCTTTGAAAGGACCGTTTATTTATTGGCACATTCCATACTTGAGTATACTATGTGCCTTTTAAATTAATTTTTACAATAAGGATTAACAACAGTTGTGATAATTCTAACATATATACAAAAAGCCATTATTACTTATTTAATGCTACAATTAACAAAAACTAAAACTATAAAAATTAGTATCTATGTTTTACAATGTATAGATATTAACTTCTTTTTTTTTTGTATTTATTTCTTGATATTTACATCTATATTACAATAATATAACAAGTAAATAGTCTAAGTGATACATAATGACATGATATAATGACAAGTAGAGAAACTACCCACTGGTAGTACTCAAATCGCATGTTCAACTAAGAAGGTCACGTGGCCATCTTCTTTTCAGGTTTGAAACTAGAGAGTTTGAGTGGGAATGAAGTTTGTTATGAAAGGATAGATAGCCAGTTCCGGCCAAATCAGCAACAAGGGACATTAAGGTCGTTATGGATGACTTTATTCTTAACAAAATAAGGAGCGTTGAGGATTTTACGAAGGATTTTGGATTGTAGGGATTGGATACGAGAGGAATTCGATGGCTTAGTGAAGACCCAAAGCTCTACTCCGTAAGTCCAAATAGGTCGTATGACGGTCATGTAGATGAGTCTTTTGTAGTTAATTGGGAGCTTAGAGATTTTGTCTAGTAAGTGTTGAAGTAGCCTGAAACGTCGAACGGTTTCTTGTCTTTTCAGTCTAGTACGAGGATTCCAGGTTAATCGTTTGTCGAGATGCAACCCTAAGTATCGGATCTGTTCTACAGGCACAAGTGGGATATTATTAAAGGATACTGAAGGGCAGGAAGTCATTGGTTTACGACGTAAGGTAAAAGTGATTTGATGGGATTTATGAGAATTTATTTTAATTCTCCAGTTATGACAACATTCTTCAAGATCAGTGATATGGGATTGGAGGCTCTGGGATGCAATAACTGGATTGGTGTTGACTAATAATACACATGTGTCATCAAAATATTAACTTGATGTCAACTTTTCGAAATCTACATTGTTAATGAATTTAATTAATTCGGGTGGAAGAGTATTGTATAGTTGGTGTACAGATATTGGCCAAACTTTCCCTCTTAATATTGTGGAGATAATTAATTTCTACCTTTGCCCTTCATAAATTTGGCAGTCATATATTATCTGTTTAAATGTCTGTTCTTCTTTGTCTATTGAGCAAGTGTTGTAATTTATTATGTGAAATCTGTGTAAGTATGATTTGGTATGTCCGTGTTCAGTTAAAACCTGAATTAGTTTGTAGTTAGTGGATTTTATTAATTTGTAGTTATTGTTTGTCAGTTTTGGAATAAACCTATGGAAACTAGGTGATTTATTTGAAACAGACCACCGTTCATTCAATCTCATTATCGATTCCTCCCGAATTTTGAACTTTTATGAACGAAATTGGTGTTTTGTGAAAATATGTAGACAAATCACTTTGTGGTGCCTCTTTGGCTGATTTATCAGCGATCTCATTGCCCTCAATACCAGAGTGGCCTTTTGTACATTTTTTTTTTATAGAGAAATTTAGAAGCCTAATTGTGCATAGGTTCATTCTATGCATATTTTCTGTGTAAGCTCGCCATGTATGTCTGTGTTGAGGACTGATTGTATCAAGATCATGTTATCTGTATGTATGAGGATGCCTGCATATATATTGGTTGGAAGGATATATAAGGAGTGGGCAGTTCTCAGCTTGGATGTTGGAACTCATTTGTAGCGGGCACTTCGGAGCCTACATCATTGCCTCCAGCCGAACTTCCCTCTCTGTAGGCATCTTATTGTATCCCATAATTGTTGCTTAATTTATTGTTATATAATAAAATTTGTATAACTAATCTATTAAGACTAACGGCGGTATTTCAACAAATTTTCCTAAATATTTAATTAAGTTTTGAAATGGTTCCGCTTTGAAAATAATGGGATAAGAAGGCAGGTTTCATGGTGATCAACTAAATCACAAGTACCCACTTTTTGAGCCACCTATTTATAATTATTAAATTTTTTTTTACATAATTTTATCTAACGAAAAAAACATATACCACTAAAACCCGTGAACGGGTCTGGAGTTGAATACATGGTAGAGACTGTACGGTTTCAAGGACAACGGTTCTGCAGGGAGGTGATTTGTGAATGCGCTCAACCGCCAGATTCCCCACCCTTTTTTGGGTACCTTATTTTTATAACATTATATAGAGGTTGGGCGAGCCCCTGGAGGGTCTGAGATCCCATATGATCCATCTCCGGCTACAGTCTGAATAAAAGTCTTGCCTGCAGCGGGATTTGAACGTGGATTTCCGGCATGGCAGCTCAGTGCTCTACCACTCAGTGCTCCCTATATAAAACGAATAATATATCGTAAAATTATACGGCTGATTGTATGCTAATGTATTACCATTGTTTATGGAAATGAGGTTAAAAAAAAAAATTAACTACTTCAACATGTTGAAAACCACAATTTGAAAAATAATGAGCTTAAGGCTCGTAAATATGATTTACGATAGTCAACATTTATTTCTTTTTTTTTTTGCATAAGCAATAAAAATATGCAATTAGAAAATAAACTATTAGAAATAAGCCATTACAGAGCTACATTGCACCACAACTACAGTATCTTGACAGTACTGTACATAATAAGTCTCCTAATTATATATAGAAGGAACGGATTGAATACCCGTTGCGAAATGTGAGGTAAATGTGGAAATGCATCATTAAAAAATATATAAACATTTATTTCAAAAATAGTTCGATAAGATAAAATCGTTATTTTGCTTTCGATAATAAAGAACCGAATATAATGAAAAGAAATTTTTTAAAAAAATAAGTTTTTAGATTTTTTGGTACGCAGTAAAACAAATGCCAAATTTTGTTTTCCGATACTTTACAGATTTGATCAGTTCAGAAAAATCTTATTTCGACCACTAGTTTACTCAGAATAACTGATAATTGGACATTACTGTTATTGCACACACGGTGTGCAGGCCGTCTTATAGCCTCGGAAATAAATTGGACACACGGTGTCCAATCGGTCTCGAACGGGTTAAGCAGTTACACGAAATCTAGCACAGCTATTAAATTTAAATGGAAAATCCGATTCAGAAAAACTTTTTGTGTTGTATTTACTGTTCGTCGAGTAAGTTAATAAAGGTAGAAAAACAACCAATGAGAAAGTTGGTATGTGTTTGTATAGCAACTCCCATACTCCCTCGTGAAGTAAGTTCACTTTACGGCTAAATGATTTACCAATTATCAAACTTTACTTTTAATTAATTAAGCTAAGTTTAACACAATAATTAAAAACACCAGTACTAATACAACCCGTGATCTGGTCTGGGGTTTCATTACATGGTAGAGACTGTTTCATGGACAACGGTTGTAAAGGGAGTAGATTTGTCCTAGGTCACGTTCAACCGCCAGATTTTCCCCCCTTGGTTTGGGTACCCACTTTATAGATGCTGGGTGAGGCCGAGGAGGGTCCTTGATCCCACAGGATTCATCTTCAGCTGCTAATAGATTAATAAAAAATTCTACAAACAGAGGGATTTGAACCCAGGAACTTCGGCACGGTATCTCAGCGCTCTACCACTTAGCCTTTCCGCTACCTTAACTTGCTAATTATAGAATCGAGTTGAATTATTTCCTATACATATTATGAAACCAAGTCCTCCGGCGCGTCTGTCTATCTGTTCCCGGTGAACTCCTTAACTACTGAAAAGATTTTCCAATAGAGTGATTCACCAGGAAGGTTTAGGTATAAAATTTTTCGAGGTTTTTGTGTAAATTCTTTGGAATATAACGATAATTGTTCGAAGTATTGGAAAATGTCAAACGCCTAATCCCTTTAAGATATAACAAAACAATGCATGCTGGAATATTCCTCTTTTATAGATCTATAAAAAAGACCGGGATAGCATGTACCTATCTTTTAAGGACAGCTTACTACACCTATTTTATCATCTAATCAAATTGTTACGTACAAGCGGTATTTGGAAAGCTAGTGAGGCGGATAGAGTATCAATCCTTAGCAACGTAAAAACGTTACCTTAAAAGCATTTCATGCCCATTATTAGAATATTTTATACTATTAAATTTAAATGGGGTATAAATTTTAGGGTTATCGCAAAAAATTAACGCGCGTGAAAGTGAATTCGTATATAAAAAAATATTTTATTTTGTTTTTACGTGTATAATATCTACATAATGAAATACATTATTACTATTTAATGTAGCCATTAGGTTATATTTAAATGTAATCCACATATTAGACGCAACTTATTGATACGATAATAGGAAAGACAAAACATATTGGCAAAGTATGCCCTACTATAAAAAAAAAAGTAGTTAATTAAAAAGCTAGTAAACAAATTACTAACATAAATATTATTATTAACCATCATCACTTGAAGAAAAAAAAAAACCTGTACCACTACAACCCATGAAGGGTCTGGGGTTCAGTACATGGTAGAGACTGTACTGTTTCATGAACAATGGTTCTGCAAGGTGACTTGTCCTAGGTCACGCTCAACCGCCAGATTTTTCCCCCTTATTTTGGGTACCCTATTTTTATAATATTTTATAGAGACTGGGTGTGCCCCAGGAGGGTCCTAGATCCTATATGATCCATCTCCCACCGCAAAGAGACTAAATAAAAATCATGGCCTGCAGCGGGAATTGAACCAGGATTTCCGTCATGGCAGCTCAGTACTCTACCACTGAACGACTCCTCTTATCACTTGAAGACAAGGTTAGTAATTACTACAATAACTCATAGTGTGAAAATCGATATATAAAATCATTATTCTGTAGAATGTAGCAATATATTTTTATCATTTTTTTTTCCCTCCAAGCGGGAAAAAAAAAGACATTAGCTTTTTATTTTTGTATAATATTATTTAATAACATAGACGGGATCTCTTTTACTACACCAGGTGAATTTTAAGAAAGGAATTGAATAGGATTTTCTGGATTTCAATTATGTTAGGAGAAAGGCTCAAGAGATGGGGCTCCCTAGTTCTCTATCAATATTCAAAATTATAGATAATCTAAATTAACAATAATTACAACAACAACAAGGCTTAGCAAACCCGAAGGTTCGATCCCGATACCACAAACTTCTGTCCACGGAGCACTATCCTAACCCAAATCCGCCAGTTTGGGAAACTTCGGGTTTGCTAAGCCTTGTTGTAATTATTGTTAATTTAAGTACCTTGTCTTCAAGTGATAAGTGGAGTGGCTCAGTGGTAGAGTACTGAGCTGCCATGCCGGAAATCCTGGTTCAATTCCCGCTGCAGGCCATGATTTTTATTTAGACTGTTTGCAGCGGGATATGGATCATATAGGATCTAGGACCCTCCTGGAGCACACCCAGCCTCTATAAAATATTATAAAAATAGGGTACCCAAAATAAGGGGAAAAAATCTGGCGGTCGAGCGTGACCTAGGACAAGTCACCTCCTTGCAGAACCGTTGTCCATGAAACAGTACAGTCTCCACCATGTACTGAACCCCAGACCCTTCATGGGTTGTAGTGGTACAGGTTTTTTTTTTTCCCGCCAGATTACTCTTAACGCAATCATCCCACTTAAGCCTCGGTCTACCTCTCAAACACTTCCCAGTCGGCACAGTGTTAATAAACCTAAATAAAACTATGATTATTTGTGATTGTGCGAGTTATCAGTGCACTTTTCTGCATATATCTTTTATCATGCGTTAGATTTCAAAACTTTTTAGAATTTTAATAAAGCTTGTGGTCAAGAGTGATTTTGTTTTGGTACTGAAGGCGTTGGGTTTGGGTAATGGTCCGTGGAGAGATTGGTGCTATCGGCCTCGAGCCTTCGGGTTCGCTAAGCGTATTGTTATCATTAATAACCTTATGATTCCAAATTATCTATAGCTTATTCTTGAACAAGGTATGTAAAAAAACTGGTAAATACAGTTCGGACATGCATGACCGAAACGCAGTAAAGTTAGAACTGTAATTATGGCTTGCTCGGGTTAAAAAAAACAAAAACATATTCGGATTAATATCTACTTTTAATTTAATATTTTAGTATAATATAAGAAATTTGATACGCGCCGAAAAAGCTTTGAATGCGAACGATTTGATTGCATGAATGTAAAAATGAATTATGTGAAGTAATTTCTGACGAGACTGATTAGTAGCAGAAAAGAGAGAAATGTTGGTGATGTTGTAGGAGGGAATAAGTCCGAATATGTGGAGAAATTAAGTACTTAGGTTGCCATGGTAACTGGAAACAACGAAATTCAAGAGGAAACAAAGGCGTAACTAAAGGCGGAAATGCTTGTTATTATTCGGTCTCGAAATTACTGAGCTCGCGTTTTTTGTTCCGTGTTCAACAAATCGGAATTTATAAAACAACATGCTGCTATGGCTAATCGGATGATTCTACAGTAGGAGCCCTAAATTTTGACTATCTAGCTGTGTTCAGGATAGGGATCTTTAACGTGTACCCGATACGGGACATCCATTTTACGTTTTACGACAAATGAAATAAAAAATTTAAAAAATCCTAGGGTTACCTGCCGGACTGCGAATACGCTATCTTGGACATTGCAGGTAGTTCTGCTAACCACTAGACCACAAGTGACCCATAGGATCTATACTAACTAGAAATGACAAAATACATTATCTTACTGAGTATGTTTGTAGAAATTGTCTGCAATGGGTAAGATTATTCAAAATATTTGTAATTAAAATGTTTGTTTTTGTTTTTTTAAAAATTATTTTATTGAATTGTACAACTGTAATATATACATCTAGTACAAGGGCTGTATGAATAAATAAATACATGAAAGGACGTGTAGAGGCACTACCCATTGGCAGCACTCTAATTAAAATGTTTTGAATTTTAGAATATTTTTTTACGAGTTTGTTCCAATCTAAACTGATATACAAATAGATATTTTCCCTGATACTTAACACAAGGTGTTGACATAGCTAGACTCTGTTAAATATAGAGAGAGGGATCGATGATGGTGACCGATAGTACGTGAAGAGCCGTAGAGAGTAAAAGCCAATTGGCCTCAATAAATGGAGGATATTTATCTCGCAATTGAACCTGTCATCCACCAATTGGCCATTTAGCTACAACTGATTAGATGATTTCATAACAGGTATGGCAGCATTATTGGCCATGGAATGTCATTTGTGGTACAGCAGGATGGTTCAATGGTAAAAAAAAACAATAGATATATCCATAATAATGAAAATCGTAGCGAAAAATAACCTATTTTACAACTTGTTTTTGTTTTGCTCATTGTATTCTTTTTGCATATTTACAGTATTCGGAAGAATTTTTTGAGACGAAAAAAATTAAAAGAGGATTAATAAATAAAAGGCTTAACTAACACGAAGGTTCGACGCCGATACCACCAATCTATGTTTACAAACCTCCGTCCACGGAGCGCCACGCAAACCCGAACCCGCTAGATCATTCCTAACGCAATCCTCCCACCTACGCCTCGGTCTACCCCTCAGGGGCTTCCCAGTCGGTACAGCGCCTATTAACCTCTTGGTAATTCGTTTGTTACTAAGCCCAACAACTTTACATGCCCATCTCTATCACCTGAATAATATTTACCGGGTCCATGCTTCGCAATTCCGCGTTATGTAATCTCCTATATTCCCCAGTCGTCTAATCCTTTTATGGAGCGAATATTCTACGTAACACCTTATTTATTTTACGTTGTTCATCCTTCAGCGTTAGTGGCCAAGTTTCACATCCATAGAGAAGAGATGGAACGATAATTGTTTTATAAATCCTGATTTTTAGATTTCTGGACAAAAGACGCGAGCTTAGTAATTTCGAGACCGAATAATAACAAGCATTTCCCGCCTTTAGTCGCGCCTTTATTTCCTCTTGAATTTCTTTTATTCCAGTTACCATTGACCCTAAGTACTTAAACATCTTCACATGTTCGAACTTATTTCCTCCTACAACATTACCAAAAATTCCTCCCTTTCCTTCTACTGACCATATACTTGGTCTTATCCGATTTTATTTCCAGCCCTATTTCCTTAGCAGCATTCATTAACGTTTGTGTATTTAGCTTTATAGTTTCTTCGTCCTCACCCAACAGTACCAAATTGTCCTCAAACCCAAGCACGGATATTTTACTATTCAAGTTCAAACTCAAACCTCTTTCGTTGTGTATCACCTTTTTAATAACGTACTCGAGTGTTAAATTGAATAGTACAGGTGATAGCGAATCACCTTGTTTTAAACCTGAACGATCCTCAAACTTCTCAGAAAAATTGTTACCGTTTCTAACCATATCGAAAGTTTCGCTCATACACATCCTTACCAGATTTACTAATTTCTTTGGTGTACCCGGTTCAATCAATACGTTATACATAAAAGAGGATGAAATGATGTAATATTACTATCCAATCCCCATTTTAGAAACCATAAAACTGTTCTATTAATTGTTATTTTGATGGTGATTATTTTTAAATATTTTTGTTTTGAAGAGACAAGATTTGTACTGGAAGAAAAGATTTGATCTTAATTAAAGTAGTTTAATGAACATTTTTCCCTGTACATCCCAAAAACTGCGAGAACACGGGGAATATAGGATCGGTGAAGAGGACAGATTTGTATGACTTGGTTACGACCCCTGGTAGCTCGGTGGTTTAGAGCTACGGAGATGCAGAGGACCCGGGTTCAAATCCCGGCCAGGGCAAATCTTTTTTCTTCAAAATAAAAATACATAAAGCTGCTCATTTAGTTTCAGGTAATTAACGATTTAGTAGAGGTAACGCGATATTATTCTAGAAACTGAAGTTCAATTTTGTAGAAGGCCAGTGAGCCTAAAATATCTGTATCCACAATATTGTTGTTTGTTTATTTAACGTTACTTCATGCTGCTATGGCTAATCGGACGATGCTACAGTGGGAACCTATTCAGGTTTAATTAGGATAGGGATTTTTAACGAGTCCCTGACATCGTACAGGCTCGGGATCCCCTTTTAACGTCCCTTCCGAAGGACGGCGTAACTAAGGATTTTTAACCCCTTTAAAAAATCCTAGGGTCACCCCTCCCGCCGTACGTCCTAAACCTTAGACCTCTGACGACGTACATATAAAAAAATTGTGAAATATTGAGCATTTTCCATTGAATAAAATTATGAATTTTTTTTTTAGTATCGTTTAATAGATTAAAAATTAGTTTATAGTAGGAGGATGTGTTTAGTTATGTATTTGTTTTTTTATGAATTCTAATTTTTTTTCTTTATAATTCTGAGTCAGTCTATTTGTGCACTGCCTTCTAAATTAGTCTATTCCTAACCGCTTCCAAAAAATAGTTATATGTTTCTATAATTCTATATTTGAATTTTACTTAAGTTATATTTAGTCATCAAGTTATCCCGCTTGTTCCAAACCCCTTTTCTTGACAATCGTTACCGAATTGAGAGGACCGGAATTTTTTTAGGTAGGCTACGGTGAGCTCACTACAAGACGTCAATGAAGAGAGGAAGGTCTGACAAGTTTTCGTTAACCCAATTTTATTTCATTTAGTTCCTTTCTTTATTGGGAAATTGTCCGAGGACGACTTACCGAGTAGTACCGTACCCCAATTAAATATTTGAATTCATTTGAAAATTTAATTTAATCTTTTTTTATTTTCCATTTTGTTTTTTATCATATTTTTTCCCCTTTTTTATTTCTCAATCGCGTTCCATTCAAAATGTCTTATTAAAACCTTATTTCATTGCACTCCTGCGTTGAAATAACATACCCAATATTGAAATAAGACGGAGCTTCTTTTATTTTTTAAATTGATGCATTCGCTGTTTTCAATTTAAATTCTACAATTTTCTACATTTTGTGCAACAGCTTAAACAAGTTAAGAACATTGTCTTTGTGATTTGGCAATTTAAAAAAAAAAATTATAATTTACCTGATTGAGTACGACAAAAGAATTAATGACAAAGAGTAGTCCCCCAATTTGTTGCTAGCCTTAGTTTCGAGGTATCGAGAATTTAGCATTAAATAAAATTTAAAAAAAAATTTAGTTATAAGAAATTGTCTTATATACCAGTTTCACTGTATTCTCTGTATTGAAATAACAGTTCTAAAACAAAGTATAAGTATTTTTATTTATTGATATTTACAACTATATTACAATAATATAACAAGTAAATAGGCTAAGTGATACATAATGACATGATATAATGACAATTAGAGAAACTACCCACTGGTAGTACTCAAATCGCATGTTCAACTAAGAAGGTCACGTGGCCATCTTCTTTTCAGACGCCTCGGAGGATTATCAGGAATTGAAGAGGAAGCTAGGTTTGAAACTAGTGGGTTTGAGTGGGAATGAAGTTTGTTATGAAAGGATAGATAGCGGGTTCGGGCCAAATCAGCAACAAATGGGACGTTTTATTTTTTAAATCGATGCATTACATTTTTTTTCAATTTAAAAAAAATATATATATATATTTATTGAAATTTACAACTGTATACTGAATACATTAAATAATATAATGAAAGATTAACCATGACCCGAGATAAAGGCAAGTAGAGAAACTACCCAGTGGTAGTACTCAGATAAAAAGTTCAACATGGAAGGTCACGAGGCCATCTTCTTTTCAGACCCCTCGGAGGATTATCAGGCATTGAAGAGGTTGCTAGGTTTGAAACTAGTGAGTTTGTGTGGGAATGAAGTTTGTCATGAAAAGATTGATATCGGGTTCGGATTAATGTCATTATGGATTACTTTATTCGTAACAAAGTAAGGAGCATTGAGGATTTTAGGAAGGATGTTGGATTGTAAGGATTGAATACGAGAGGAATTTGTTGGTTTAGTGGAGACCCAAAGCTCTATTCCGTAAGTCCAGATGGGTCTAATGATGGTCATGTATATGAGTCCTTTGTAATTAATTGGAAGCTTAGAGCGTTTGTCTAGTAAATGTTGAAGTAGCCTGAAACGGCGAGCTTTTTCTTGTCGTTTCAGTCTAGTATGAGGATTCTAAGTTAAGCTTTGTCAAGGTGTAGTCCTAAGTACCGGACCTGTTCTACAGGAATCAGTGGGAAGTTATTAAACGAAAGAGGAGGACAAGAAGTCGTTGGTTTACGACGGAGGTTTATTTCAATGTAATTAAAAAACAGGATTATATTTTGTGTAATAAAGAAATGAGAAACACTGACTTTGTGATTTGTCAATTTCTTAAAATATTTATAATTCAACTGATCGAGTACGACAAAAGAGTTGACAAAAAATAGTTCCAGATCCGTTGCTAGGCAACACCGATTGAATATTACTTCAATAAAAACTTATATTACATCATATATGATATCATTGAATATTTACTTATTAATTACTGGTATCAAGTCCTTGAAGAACCTTGGCCTCTGCTAATTTCTTCCGCCATTCGCCTCTGTCCACTGCAAGGCGCCTCCAGCGGTTCATACCGATCGCCTTCAGGTCACCCTCCACATCGTCGAGCAACCTGAGACGGGGCCTCCCTCTTAATCTTGAACCCTCATTCGGTATCTCATACATCATCCTTCTTGGAGTTCTCGTTGGGCCCATCCTCTCCACATGCCCATCCATCGTAGCCTTTTGAGCTGGATGACTTTCACTATATCAGGCTCTTCATGTAAGTCACTCAGCTCTTTATTGTACCCGATTCTCCACTCTTCCTCCACTCAGATAGGTCCAAAAATTTTACGTATGATTTTTCTTTCCCTTCACTTTGCAATTTTTATTCAGTGACCAGGCCTCGCATCCGTAATATGAGCCACTTTGCCTCTCTTGACTGCCTTTTACAGCACAATATTTTCTGTAAACCGAACAGACATCTATTTCTCTCCGCTATTCGTGCTTTAATATTCTTATCTGTTCTCATACGTTATCATACTGCCCAGGTACTTGAATTCCTCACAAATCTTTTTTTTTTTTTAAATTATTTTATTGAATTGTACAATTGTAATATATACATCCAGTACAAGGGCTGTATGAATAAATAAATACATATAAGGACATGTAGAGGCACTACCCATTGGCAGCACTCTAATTACATTTCTATTATAGAAGGTCCCGAGGTCATCTTCTCTTCAGACGCTTAGGAGGATTGTCCGGAATGGAATTGGATCCAAGGATGGAAACTAGTGGGTTTGGATGGGCCTGGAGTTTATTATAGAATGATAGGTATCTGGAATGGGCTAACTCGGTAACATATGGAACGTTCAGGTCATTTTGCGAAGGATTTTGGATTGCAAGGATTGAATACGAGAGGAATTTGATGGTTTGGTGGAGCCCCATAGTTCAATTCCGTAAGTCCATACAGGTCTAATAACAGTAACATAAATAAGTCTTTTGTAATTGATATGAAGCTTTGAGAGTTTGTCTAGAATGTTTTGAAGTAGTCGGAAGCGTCTAGCTGTTCCTTGCCTTTTCAGTCTTGTGTGAGGGTTCCAAGTAAGACGTTTGTCTAAATTAAGTCTTAGGTAGCGGATCTGTTCAACAGGGATAAGTGGAGTACTATTAAAGGATACAGTAGGACAGGAAGTCATGGGTTTTCGGCGAAGGGTAAAGGTAATTTGATGGGACTTTTTGGAATTGATTTTAATTATCCAATTCCGACACCATTCTTCGAGGCTTGATAAATGTGATTGAAGGGATTGGGATACTATACATGGGTCGTTATTAACTGATAACACACATGCGTCATCAGCATAGGTCTCACAAATCTTGAAGCGCCTTTATTGAATATTACATCTTTAAAAACTTTTTTTATAATAGGATGTAAATTATCTACCAGTCAACGAATTTCTTTCCTACATGAAAACTTTTTTATATTTATGGAAAGATTTGGACTACATATATCTCGAAATGAATTTTTTTCCTCGGCAAGTTTCATTATTAAAATAATAAACAAAAAATTTTAATTATAAAGGCGAAGAAGAAAATGATGAGAAAGAAGACTTCGCTTAATTTCACTTTGAGATAACTAAATATAAAATATATATTAAATAGAATTATTGAGATTGTATATTGTTTAAGTTTTCATTGAATTGTGGTCATAATTTTAATTAAATTTTAAACATTTTAGTGAAGTTTGTAGTACACTATTTTAGATAATAGAGAGATAATGATGATATTAACCTTATGAAATAATTGAAAAAGCATTCTGAATTTGGTTCTGACTTGAATACATGACTGTTATACTTTGCTTAGGCTTCTAAATTTTTCTGTAAAAATCAAATGGACAAAAGGCCACTCTGGTATTGAGGGCAATGAGATAGCTGATAAATCAGCCAAAGAAGCAGCCAAAAGTGATTTGTCTCCATATTTTCACAAAACACCAATTTCGTTCATCAAGTTCAATATTAGGGAAGAATCGATTTTGAGGTGGAACGAACGCACAATGGTCTCAAATCCCCAAAACCTGGCCAAAATATGAAGGCGTTCTTCAATTTAAATAAAAATACTAAAGTTTCCGAGGTCGCTGATTACGAATCAAAAGTCAACATTACGAAAAACAAAATAGCGCATCCAATATGGCGGACATATATATTAAAAAATATTAATTTTAGTCGAAACTTTATATATAGGAGTTTTCGGGAACGCAGATTACGAATAGAAAGTCATAATTACGAAAAACAAAATGGCGGTAATTGTAACAGGATATAAGTAATAATATTTTTGTATATATTTTAATTACTGCATTGTTAATCCTTTTAATTAAAAGGCACAAAGTATACACATGTAAGGAATGTGCCAATGAATAAACGGTCCTTTCAAAGGCTTATTTTAAAAGGACAAACAAAAAAATATTATAAGACTTACGGAGTATATCTTATGGGGTTCCAGTAAGCCATCCAATTCCAATCCAAGTTCTCCACAAAATCCTCAATTCTCCTTAGTTTGTTACAAATTGTCATCCATAATAACCTTAATGTCCCAACTGTTGCTGATTTGGCTCGAACACAATATTAAATAATTAAATTTCAATGAATAAATAAATTTAAAAAATCCGTTCTAAAATTTGTATCTATATAAATAAAAATGAATCGCCTAAAGCGCAAAACCCGAAAACGGCTCGACCAATTTGGCTATTTTTTTCCCTAATTTTTTTTAAGAAGATTCTTGTGGAGAGAAAATACGTAAAAATAACGAGGTAAATAAATAAAAAAAAAAACTTTTCTTGATCCCTTAATAAAAAATAAAAGTTCATTGAGAGGTTTAATTGTAGAACAATTAATAATATTTTTTCAACACAATCAATTGAATATATTGTGTAAAACTGCACTGGATCTTATGCCATCTGGTAATCATAAATTTGTAATCAGAGCTGGTAAAACTTCTATAGGAGAACATGTGAGATGTTTCAATGCACCAACAATCGATGAAGTTGCCATTGTAATGGTTGGAGAAAATTTGGAAGCTCTTTGTTTTAGGGAAATAGGGCAGAACAACGTCTGCCGGGACAGATAGTCCAAAATATAAATATTGAGTTAGAACTCATTTACTGTCCTGACGGACTGCCTTTATACCAGAAACCGAGACGCTTCCCAAACATTTAATTAAACTGCTTGTTAGCCGAAACCAAGGGGATATTTGTACAGATGTATGAGCAATGCGATCTCTCTCTGCCGTTTCTAAGTCGAAAAGCTCTCCATTTTACAGGTAAATGTTCTTCAACCTTATTTGGTTACTTGCATCAAACATATAATGTTCATGCTATATTTGACTGTTGATTTTAAAAAATAAAACAAAATAATAGAATGAAATTGGGGGGGGGGATATAATCTCTATCATACTGGGGAAATACTATTCATTCAATGTTGTGCCGATTCAGACATCATCAGAACATGGACCGAAAAATTCGGATAAATAAGGATCCCATGCAGCGCATCTCACACCAACAACATTATTTGGCTACCTACTGACTTAGACCTAGTAGTTACTCTCCTACCAGTACTTCATTAATTTAAATTGAAACATAATAATGTATCTGTGACCGTAAAACTTAATATTTTGTTATAAATATTTACAGATTTTTTTCATGTGCCCATACAATTTATTGTGCAATGGGGCGTAGTCGGAATTTTATTTGAACAGGGAGGGCGTATAAGGTTGGGAACCACTATCATAGAGGCTGGGTGAGCACTAGGAGGATCTGAAGATCCCACAGGATCCATCCAGGGCTGTTACCAGATAGAAAAACATCTGTCCCATATCATATCAATTATCTGATTTGAACCAGAGATCCTCAGCATAGCTAATAAGCGCTCTGCCACGCTCTTATTTATTCAACAAATACGGTCACATTTTTTATTTAATCGACAACCCCATCTTCTGGCAACGTTCCAGAGTTTAGACCAGACTTAGGTTTTGAGAGACGAGATTAGAGATGACTTGTGGCAGCTATTCACATAAGCGGCAGATAAAGCTTGCTAATTTGTGAAGATAATTTTTATTTATATATAAAGTTTTATAAGTTGTTGGCAGCTCTTTATCGCTCCTTCAAAAGATCAAAGACATAACTCAAAAATTATTTTTGAGTTAAGCCAATGGTAGAGATTGTATTGGTTGAAGCTTTTCGATTCAGGGACGAGATATCTCATATTCCATTTCCAAAATGTTTTTTTAAATAAAGTCATATCATGTTTGAACTTGAAGTTTTATGGGAGAAATGACTAAAAGATTTTGTATAGTTTACACATTAGGAGCCAACAGATAACTGAACTTTATTAACCTTCTGATAACAATAATAATAAAACATCTGGTAATAGGCGATTTTATCACATATCTAATAATGACATTTTACAAGACATTATGAAATTAATAAAGTCATATTTTGAGTCATATCATGTTTGAACTTAAAGTTTCAAGATTTCAAAAAAGAAAAATCTAATGATTATTCATTACAACATCAAAACAACAAGTTATTTTATTAAAACAAACAATGTTTGGATTACTGTATTGTTGATACAATCGTCCGGCAACAATGACAAGATATATTTGCTCTTCTACCTACCCCCTCTGAGTTAAAACCACCCAATTGAAACAAACATACAGTTTCTATTCGCAATGGACGTCGTTGTCCATCGGGAAATTAATTCACTCCATTTTACTGAAAATTAATCACGCATTTTAAAGGTGTAATTAGTGTTGAGTTGAGAAACATACTTCTAATTAAATTTATACTCTAGCATATGATTTGTTTGTACATTTTGACTGCTGTGTTGTTCATCTATATATATATATATATATATATATATATGAGCTTAACCTGACGTATAATATAAGTTTATAAGTTTTTTGGAAAATCAACCCTCAGATGCGTGCAATAAGGGATGAAAATTCGCATGGGACTTTTAGAGCGAGTGACATACAATTTTAGACTTACCTACATTTTTCGTTTAAAAACGTGTTTTTTGTATAATAATTGCTAACAGTAGTGAATCAAGTACATTATCTATATATTGAAAATAGTTTGTCTTGACTGACAGACCATCGCAGAGCCAAAAAGGCATAAGCTACAGAGTTGAAATTCGGACAGTAGGTACATTTTATAAGGCCGACACTCACTAAAAAAGGATTTTTGAAAATTCATTCTCTAAGACGGCGAAAAGAGGTGAAAAACGTTTGTAATAAAAATACGTTATTTTTAAAGCGAATACCATAAAATTTTAGATAAAGCTGCTACATTTAAAATAAACAATTACGTGTTTGTTTATTTTTTTAAAACCAACCCCTAAAAGTGTAAAAAACTAGAAAATAATATAGTCTTTTAAAATAATTAAAAAGTTCTTGGACCAACGGTGTTAGGGTCTTTTAAAATCAATCTTCCTAATATAATAAGTTTGTCATTCAGGATATTTTGTTTTCCTCGAAAAACTTTTAATTGCCAGTTACCATAACCGCGTCCTCCTAGATCGGCTAGTTCGTTTTAAACATATTTATTATTATTATCCTGAAAGTTAAGTTCGGTAATAGTCCAAAAGAAAAAAAAATCAATAACTGATAAATAACATAAGGTAACAATGTTATTTTTAATTTGTAAGACATAGTGGAGTCACTTGGCCAGATACATAAGTCACGTTACCAGATTTTATTTTCACGTGACCAGATAGATAAATTGCGTGACCTGATACATAAGTCACGTTTAGAGGAAGAATGACGGGAAAAGATTTTGCTTAGCAGGTTATATAGATTTTTAAAAAACCCGAATAAATAAATAATGTTATTTTTTGGACACTGTGGACAGAGATATTTTTTGGAACAGGATCTTGAGTGCGGAGATATTCCAGGAAGCCCGGGACAACGTGGTCTGAAGACAAAAAGAAACGGGAAAGTGAAAGGATGAAGGAATATTGGAAGGAACGGAAGAGAATAATGGAACAGGGCAAGTGGAAGAAGATGAAGAAGAAAAGGAATTAAAGATGAATATGTATTGGGATTAGAGACAACTTAATTTTATCCCTCTCTGGGTGCAGCACGAAGATAGAAAACTTAATATTGCTAGATTACGATCTAGTAAACCAATAATTATTTAGCCATTAATGGCCGATAATTATACAAATATCAGTTATCCATTAGTTATTGGTTATAAAACCTTTAAACATAAAACGATTTGATAAAATAATTTTTGAAAAATTCTCACTTTTTTTATTACAATTTTATATTAACAGTCTTTACTATTTTTAAAGGCAAAATATTTACAATATAATAATAATACTGATAGTAAAATTTCCCTTAAGTTAGAATAAATGGTAATTATTCTGCAGGTTAGGGAGCGGAGTGGCTGAGTGGTAGAGCACTGAGTAGCCGTGCCGGAAATCCTGGTTTATGTCCCGCTGCGGGCAAGACTTTTATTTAGTCTGTTTGCAGCTGTAGATGGACCATATGGGATCTAGGACCCTCCCGGGGCTCACCCAGCCTCTATAAAATATTATAAAAATACGGTACCCAAAAAAGGGGGAAAATCTGGCGGTTTAGCGTGACCTAAGACAAGTCACCTCCTTGCAGAACAGTTGCCCATGAAACAGTACAGTCTCTACCATGTATTGAACCCCAGATCTGTTCACGGGTTGTATTAGTACAGTTTTTAAAAAAAATATATATTAAAAGGATTTTAGTTTATAATAAAAATCCCTTAAGCTTATTTCCCAGCACTCCCTGTATTGAAATAAAATCTTAACATTCTTAAATCGAAATATTGGAATGAAATGTAGTGTGCCATCTTTTTTAAATCGATGCTTTTTAATTTGTCTATTTAAATTCAAAAAGAGTGTTATATTTTGCGTAACGGCATACAGGAATCAGGAACAGTTGCTTTGGGATTTCCTATTTTTTTTTTTTAATTTACAACTGTATTACAATAATACAACAAGTAAATAGAATGAATGTATACATTGACATGAAGAAACAAGTAGAGAAACTACCCAGTGGTAGTACTCAAATAAAAAGTTCAGTTTAGAAGGTCACGAGGCCATCTTCTTCTCAGACGCCTCGAAGGATTATCAGGAATTGAAGAGGTTGCGAGGTTTGAAACTAGTGGGTTTGAGTGGAAATGAAGTTTGTCATGAAAAGATTGATATCAGCAATAAACGGGACGTTAAGGTCGTTACGGATGACTTTATTCTTAACAAAGTAAGGAGCATTAAGTATTTTCCGAAGGATTTTGGATTGTAAGGATTGAATACGAGAGGAATTCGATGGCTTAGTGGAGCCCCAAAGCTCTATTCCGTAAGTCCAGATGGGTCTAATGATTGTCATCTATATGAGGCTCTTGTAGTTAATTGGGAGCTTAGAGCGTTTATCTAGTAAATGTTGAAGTAGCCTGAAAAGGCGAGCTGTCATATTAATGGAATATATTAATTTTTAAATGTTTTGCACAATATTCCGAATAGTAAGAATATTGGACGCGGTACGCAGCAGGTACAATTCGATTGAGGGAGACGTATTGAGGCAGCCTTTCGTATTTGAATAGATCTGTAAAGGTGTCGCATGTTACCCAATACAGTAAGGTAGATTTCAGGCGTAAAGGTCAACATTTACACGGGAATCGATTTTAATATGCTTCGAATATCCTTCGATGTATAAGCATCACCGTAGGGGGGGAGGACCTTTTTGAGATTGCTGCGGAAATATTTGACTGACCCTCGAGAATCTAGGTTATCGATTAAGTCGCTCCTGTCTTAGAGCCTATTGTGCAAGCCTTTGGGGGTTGTGACCTTTTGTAAGCTAAACTGACGAGGGAGAGTGATATACACTAATATAAAAAGCGTCATATACACAACTCATACAAAGAAATGTATGAGCATAAGCATATAATATAGTCAGTGAATGTATTCAAATACATTACGGGTAATCTATTATCTCACACATATTCAAGCTAAGAAGCAACATACCAAAATGAAGTTTAGGATTTTTTCGTCGAAAAGGCATGCTAGTTATATATTATGATATTTGGCCGCTCTATTATAATCGTAATAATTATTGGGCTCTCCGGGAAACATAAAAGTATTTTATATTTTCATTAAAAAGGGTGTAAAAGTAATTTATAAAAAAATTACCGTTTTTTTTTTTTTTTTTTAATAATTTATTTTTGATATTTACAACTGTATAATAAAAATAATACATCCAGTAAATAGGCTATGTGATACAAAATGACATGAGTAATGGCAAGTTGAGAAACTACCCACTGGTAGTACTCAAATCACTAGTTTAACTAAGAAGGTCACGTGGCCATCTTGTTTTCAGACGCCTCGGGGGATCATCGGGAATCGAAGAGGAAGCTAGGTTTGAAACTAGAGGGTTTGAGTGGAATTGAAGTTTGTTATGAAAGGAAAGATACCGGGTTTGGGCCAAATCAGCAACAAATGGGACATTAAGGTCGTTATGGATGACTTTATTCTTAACAAAATAAGGAACATTGAGGATTTTAATTCGATGGCTTAGTGGAGCCCCAAAGCTCTACTCCGTAGGTCCACATTGGTCGTATGATGGTCATGTAGATGAGTCTTTTGTAGTTAATTGGGAGCTTAGAGCGTTTGTCTAGTAAGTGTTGAAGTAGCCTGAAACGTCGAACGGTTTCTTGTCTTTTCAGTCTCGTATGAGGATTCCAAGTTAATCGTTTGTCGAGATGCAACCCTAAGTATCGGATCTGTTCCACAGGCACCAGTGGGATATTATTAAAGGATACTATTAATAAAGGATACTACCCTTGGAGGGCAGGAAGTCATTGGTTTACGACGTAAGGTAAAAGTGATTTGATGGGATTTTTGAGAATTTATTTTAATTCTCCAGTTTTGACACCATTCTTCAAGATATGGGATTGGAGGCTTTGGGATGCAATAACTGGATTGGTGTTGACTGATAATACACATGTAGAATTTGAACTTGAATAGTAAAATATCCGTGCTTGGGTTTGCGGACGATTTGGTACTGTCGGGTGATGACGAAGAAACTATAAAGCTAAATATAGCGAATGCTGCTAAGTAAATAGGGCTGGAAATAAATTCGGATAAGACAAAGTATATGGTCAGCAGAAGGAAAGGGCGAAATTTTGGTGAAATTGTTGTAGGAGTAAATAAGTTCGAGTTAGGGTCAATGGTAACTGGAATAAAGGCGGGACTAAAGGCGGGAAATGCTTGTTATTATTCGGTCTCCAAATTACTAAGCTCTCGTCTTTTGTCCAGAAATCTAAAAATCAGGATTTATAAAACAATTATCGTTCCATCTCTTCTCTATGGATCTGAAACTTGGCCGCTAAGTAGAATATTCGGTCCAAAAAAGGACGAGACGACTGGGGAATATAGGAGATTAAATAACGTGGAATTGCCAGGCATAAACCCGGTAAATATTATTCAGGCATTTCCCATCAACAAATATATGATATTTTTTCAAATTTCAGTAAAAAAACAAAAAACAAATGCGATCAATGAAGAAAATAGTGAAAATCAAAAACTAACCATTTTAGAACCTTTGTATTTTTGAAGAATTTACAAGTTCAGACACTTGCGTTTTTAAAAAATATAAATTAAAAAATTACAATAAAAGTTTATTTAAAAATAAACACGTTATATAAAACGGGTTTTTTCTTCTGATTTTTATACAGCTTCTCTTGGGGAAATCAGAAAGAATACAAAATTACATTATAAAAATTACTAGAATTATAAAATTATACTTAAAATTAGTTCTAGGAATGTGGCTTTATTCTGAACAATCTCATAATCCGTAGCACACATAATTGGATTTAGCACAGCTTTCATGTCTAAAGCATTATTCAAATTAAAACAACTTTTTTTCGGCTCTAATGAAATAAAATAAGATAGCAGAGTATAATATACATAATAAATAAGTTCAGGAAATAGAAAAATAAAAACTGATGCAATGATTAAAGGTCGCGCTTATCTGGCATATAAAAATCTAACTTCAGTAATGGTTTAAATAAAGTGCAAGTTCAATTTATATCCTAGTTTAAATTACCAATGACTTAACAATTTTATATTAAATAATTAAAAATAAAATATTTAAAAAAAATGACTTGAATGGACTCGTGTATTTCTGAAATACAAACACTTTTTTTTACCTATCTATTTATTCTAGGAATTTTCAGTCAAGACTGTCGTAGGGTTGGGTCGAAAGAAGAGGGAAAGAAAAGTTTATTCTCAAGGAACTCAGAAAAAATACAAATTTACATTTTAAAAACGACAAGCTACATCAAATTGTACTTAACAATTATTTTCAGGAAATACGCGATATCTTTATCAATTTCATCGCCTTTATCACAGATATTTGCATTTTGCACAGCTTTTACGCCCAAAGCATTATTCAAATTAAAAATTTTTTTGTCGACTATATTACTAGAAAATTAGGGTACTTGTGTACATAATGCACGGCCAAAGTAAGCCAATGTTGTGCGCATGCCCAAGCGGTTACATTTTATAACAGCTACATTTCTACCAGTTACCTTGGATAACCTTAAATTTTTGACAGGCATCATTGTTTGTTTACTACTGTGTTCGAGAGTTGTGTTGTGTTTCTTGCTCATTTGTTGTTTGTTTGGTGTTTTAATGTACATTTTTTGTTGTTTGGTGTTTTATAATTATACGACACTGCTTATTTGGGTCGACTCTTCTTCAGAAGATCATTTAACACATTGCAGATGGGAGCACTATTTATTCCGACAGTTGCAAAGAGTCTAACAAATGCAATAGAAAAACTAGGATTCCACCATGTTAAAGTGAATCATAGGTATAACTTTATTGACCAAAAAACACGAGCACAGCTTTCACGTCTAAAGCATTATTCAAATTAAAACAACTTTTTTTCGGCTATAATGAAATAAAATAAGATAGCAGAGTATAATATACATAATAAATAAGTTCAGGAAATAGAAAGGCCGCGCTTACCTGGCATATACAAATCTAACTTCAGTAATGGTTTAAATAAAGTGCAAGTTCAATTAGTGTGCTAGCTTAAATAACCAATTTTATAATAAATGATTGAAAATAAAATATTTTTTAAAAAATTATTTAAATGTGTTTGTATTATATCTGAAATACAAACACTCTTATCAAATATACTAGATTTTCTTTACGTCAAGTCCATTATAACGATAAGTATAATTATTTAGTATGTTATAAGATATCAATGAAGCAAGGGGCCTCAGCGTGTAGCGTGCTCAGTGCTGAAGATCCCCAGAACGAATCCGACACTGCACGATAAATAATTTGATCTGTTAATCGTCTGCGGGATCTGAAGAACATCCTGGGCTCTCCAGCTTATATAAAATGGGTACCCTTAAGTAGGATAAATACCTGGCGGATGAAAGTGATATAGGACAAATTACCTCCCTTCAAAACCGTTGTCCTAGCAACAGTATAGATTATACAAAGTATGTTTTTGGAAATTAAGACCCTTCGTGGGTTGAAGCTGTACTCATACTTGTTTCAAGGATCGTTATATAGTTATTTCTAAATTTTACTACAACTACGGAAAAAAGAATCATTGGAGTAGGAATCCATCCAGCTCTGAGGAAGAAAATGGTCTGGGTACAGGTAAACAAAAATTTTCTTCTATATGGAGACCTGTTTATCAATAAACCAACGTTTCGACCCACATTACAGGCCTTCTTCAGGGCTAAGTATACAACATACAAATACATACAAATAATACATGGGACAGAATAAAACTATATGTTGTAAGTAGTAGAAATAGGAACCAGAGGACAAAGAGCTACTGATTAAATCCAACGAAGTAACAAATGAAAACTTTAAAATTAGACCAAAATTGAAAAATGAAAAGTTATCAAAGAAGGTAATAAATGAAAAATTAAGAATTTGGACAGAATTGTAAAAAAATATTAAAGATTGAAAACAAAATTATACAACAGAATTATAATAGATATAATAATAAAAAAATAAATAAATGACACAAATAAAAAATAGAACCGTTGACTAAATACAACTATTCATGTTTTTATTAGCAACTCTCGTAATGTAAATTGTAACTGTATCCAATTGTAACATCCCACTAGCTCCTCCAGAACAGGTCCACTACTTAGGACTACACCTTGACAAAGGTTTAACTTGGAATCCTCATACTAGACTGAAACGACAAGAAACAGTTCGCCGTTTCAGGCTACTTCAACACTTACTAGACAAACGCTCTAAGCTCCCAATTAATTACAAGAGACTCATATACATGACAATCATTAGAGCCATCTGGACTTACAGAATAGTGCTTTGGGGCTCCACTAAGCCATTGAATTCCTCTCGTATTCAAGCCTTCCAATAAAAAATCCTTCGTAAAATCCTTAATGCTCATTACTTTGTTAAGAAAAAAGTCATCCATAATGACCTCAATGTCCCGTTTCTTGCTGATTTGGCCCGAATCCGATATCAATCCTTTCATGACAGACTTCACTCCCACTCAAACCCACTAGTTTCAAACCTAGCTTCCTCTTCAATTCCCGATAATCCTCAGAAGCATCTGAAAATGGATGGCCTCGTGACCTTTTAAGTTGAATTTGTAATTTGAATACTACCACTGGGTAGTTTCTCTACTTGTCGACCTGCCAATATTTAATATCCCTGCCATTTACTTGTTGTATTGTTACAATACAGTTGTAAATTTCAAAAAATTAATTTAATAAATATATTTAATTAATGCTGCAGAGCAATCACACTTAGTATTCTAAATATGTTTCTTTAATTTTATTAGCTTGATACAATTCTCAATATACCTATGTTTATTTTGGCATTCAGAATAGGATTGTGGGCAACGAGAAATATCCCCCCCCCCCCCCCCCCCACAACAGATCCTCATAACCTCCTGTAACCTCCCTCACTGCTACAAGACTCTCTCCCCTTGACCTAAGGTTACCTAAGGTCACGCCCCACTGACTCCTCAGACAGACCTTATGAAGCTACTCTACTTCCCAGCCCTCTGCTCTGTACACTGGAGTTCTCTCCAATTTAAAATCCACAAGAATTCTATGATATACTCCCCCCCCCCCTTAAATTGTTTCTTTCCAAAACCTTCTAAACACCTCGAAGACGCAAATATTAAAAATTTTGATTTAGAATATTGCTATATTGGCTTCACTGCCCCAGCTGTGGTCTCAGGGAAAAGTCGAATCCTTTGATCTGAATATATTTAAATATTAAAACGGACGCCACCCTCAGATTTGTAATGATAATAGTTATTTAAAAAGGTGCTATTGAAATTAAGTCAGTTACTATTTAATTTTCTTCAGTTATATTGAACTAAAAATTTCTTTGAATAATTAAAATATTCAAATAATTTTAATAATAATTTATATATTTCTTTTTAATGGTTACGATCTGGTTTACGATATTATACGGTATAAAATATTTTGACCTGGTTACGAGCTCTGGTAGCTTAGTTGGAAGAATGCCGCACTAGAGATGCGAAAGACCCGGGTTCGAATCCCGGCCAGGACAAATCTTTTCTCTTCAAAATAAAAATATTTAATTTTAATAATCTATACATATTTATTAAACTAATATATTTTCTTTTGTTAAATTATCGATGACACATAGGAGAGAGCCGTCGCGCCGACCGCATCGCGTTGAATTCGCGCATCAACCGCTTCGCGTTTGCGTTCGCTTTGAATCGCCGACGTAGGACGTAGGGTCACAGCTCAGTGAATAAATGATTAAGGCGAATTTTGTAAAGAAATTATTTAATTATACTTAGTGACTCGTGTCATTCTCATATTTTTTCGGTTGAAATGTAAATATAATTAAAGCTACAAGCGGGTATTTAATTGTAAATAGAATTAAAAACCCGCTCCAGCTCTGCACGGGTAATAAGGCATACAATGCCAACATGTTTTGTCTATCTAATGAATTTTATTATGAAGATTTATAAACATAAAAATAAAACAAATATTTCATTATCTATAAATTTATTTTCATGCCCGTTAAGTTTTGGCGATAACCCATAAGATACACATTTAAATTATATGGTATAAAATATTCTAATAATGCCCAAGAAATGCTTAAGGTAACTAAAGTATATAAGTTAGTAAGGGTTAATACTGTACTCTTCTAAATAGCTCTCCAAATACCGCATTGTACATTATCAATTTTTAGAAGATGAAATAGGTATAGTAAGCTTTCCTTAAAAGATAAATATATGCTATCTCTGACATTTTTGTAGGTCCTATAAAAGAAGAATATTCCGTCAATGAAACCTCCAAGGCGTCTATACATTTTTCACCACTTTCAATAATTATCGTTATATTACAACCAATTGACACGACAAATTATATACCTAAACCTTTCTAGTGAATCACTCTATCTATTGGTGTAAACCGCATGAAAATCCGTGCAGTAGTTACTGAGTGTACCGCGAACAAACGCGGCGAGGAGTTTGTTTTATAATATGTATAGATACTATAAATAGATATGTATATAAAATCATAATTTTCTAATTATTTCTTTACGTTTCATTTTTTTTACTGGTTGTAAAAATCTCTTATCACTAGTATTGTTCCTGTTAACTTTATCGTTATATTGTGTTTTTTAAATAATCTTGTGTATCACGTATTAAAACTTGAAAAGGTTTAACTCATTTACTAGACTATCAAACACATTTCTTGAAAAACTAATAAATCGAATGTGGATCCTGAGTCATTTGAGTTTTAGTTGTGAAATGAGCATTCATGAAAAATGTATATTTTCCGTGATCACAAGTTTGTATTTGCTGATGAATTGGTAAACTTGGATTGTATGCTCTTAGCAAACTAGTTACAGCTGATTCCCCCCTTGGGTTAGATCACACGGCTCACTATATCAAATATTGAAGTATATTAATCGACTCAATACCAGACTTATCGAATTGCAAAACAGAATCGATAAATAATGAATCAAGGCCAATCTCGGCGTGAACGAAATGTAAGGCCAGGGAGCACAGTTTTGAAGGAAAGAAATTGCTAGGCTGTATCCGGGAGGCAGGACCAGCCCGCGGTACACTACTTTATTTTATTTAATTTATTACTTATTGATTTTATTAATTTTAAATATTTGTATTTGAAAAGAAAAGATATGTCCAGGACCGGGACTGGAACTCGGGTCGCCCAGATCGATGTATACGAGGGGAAGAAAATCGCAAATTGCGAGAACGCGGGGACATGGGATCAGTAAAAAAAAAAGGATATGGCCATGACCGGGGAGCGAGCCTGATTGAGCCAGGATAGCTCAATTGGTAGAGTTCCAGACTAGCGATCTGGGCGACCCGGGTTCGAGTCCCGGTCCTGGACATATCTTTTCTTTTCAAATACAAATATTTATAGTTCATTTAACTGTACTACTCGTTGCTCGTGTATAGTTCAAATTGTATTATTTTTATTAGTAGAAAAGTGATATATTTATCCTCGCATTTTCATTTGTACTTCAATTTAGTGATTTTTTTCCCCATAAATTTACGATATATAAGGCAATATGTTCATCAGTTAATCTCAATTTTTATTATTCGAACTTGTTGTAAAGCAGTATATTACTTGGCGATAACTAAAAATTATATATAATTGGACTCCATCAATTTACATATAATTCTCCTTTATGTGTATATGGCACTGAGCTCGTCCTCAAGAATTGGGGCCATTTTGCCTAATTTTTTGGTGTGTTCGGTCGGTTCGATAATTGTTTAGATTCACAATTCGACCCGCCATCTACTGTTTTCTACTTCTTGCTAATTATTAAAACAGTTTTAATTTATATTTTATATTTAACACATTTAACCTTATATTGGAGAGGAAAAAAGTTGACTGGAAGATTCAAATGAAGGATAGAATTGGTGAGGCGGTGCAGTCAATAATGACACTAAATAAGAACAACTTATTTTTTTATTGCGATGCCAACGTTTCGGCCCAAACTGTAGGCCATCTTCAGGGTTAAGAAGGAAAAACAGAAAATAACTACAAGAACATTGCAGTACTAGGCATATATAGAATAATATATACAATTATGGATTTTTATGGATAACAGAATATGTACAGAAAGGGGATGATGTAAAGAAATACATACATATGTAAAAACATATGTACATAGCTGTATATGTATATATGTAATTTAACGAGGTTTTCGATACTTTCAAGTCTCACCAGTTTTACATATGTACCTTTTTCTTTATTTTTCATAATGCACCTTACTTTTTACCTCCTCATTTTTCTTATCCTCTGTATTTCTTTACATTATCATCTTTCTGTACATATTCTGTTATCCATAAAAATCCATAATTGTATATGTTATTCTATAATTCATAGTATTGCAATGTTCTAATAGTTATTTTCTGTTTTCCTTCTTAGCCCTGAAGATCATAATCACATATCATCATTACTATTTTAGTGTTTATTATTACTACAAAGCGATATTTCCTAAATGTTTGATATGTTTAAACGACTTTGGTTATCACTTTGATTTAGTGACCGGGAAACAAGATTGCCTTCTAAATGTTCCGTGAGATAAGAAGTTTTCAAATTATGAAATAACTGGGATCAAAGGGGAATCAGATTGTGTATAATTCGAAATAAAACGATCAGTAAAGGAATTTACAGCGAAATTAATGTCCAATAGAAGAGAAATTGAGTACTTCGTAAACCTGTAACTTCTCATGCTTAACGTTTTGTAAAGAAAATTATATAAATATTTCGTATGAAATAAACACTTAGTGAAGTGTGGAAGGGTAGTTTTGTGATTTGTTTGGCAATTCAAAAAAAAAATTATAATTTTTAACTATCACACTCAACGAACCAACAATTACACATATCGACAGCCCTAGATCAGAAGTTATGTCCAACTGGAGTGTTTTTGGATATTGGCATTCGGCAAGGTCTGGCACCAGGGGCTTCTATTTAAACTCAAGACTGTACTACCACACACATGTTATACGATTCATCCTTCATTCTTGGCAGAATTCAGAAAAATTCTTGACGGACAGATTTTTTTCAGTCCGACGGTGTGCCTCAGGGATAAATACTTGCACAGCTATTGTACATAACATACGACATTCCAAAAAGTCCCGACATCCGCAGACGACACTGCCATAATCTCCAAACATCAAGACGCGAAACAGGCCTCACAAAACTTACAACAGTTGAATTAATGGTACAAACTATGGAAAATTAGAGTGAGCCAAAAAGAGTCACAAACCATCACTTTTACTCTTAGACGTGAAACATGCCCTCCTATTAACCTTAATAACTCACCCATCCCGCAGACAGATAAAGTGCAATACCTTGGAGTAACATTTGAAAGGAGAATTGACATGGGGTCCTCATATTAAGAAAAAACGCCAATCACTGAATCTTAAACTGAACTTAATTGTATTCTCTATTCAGGAAAAACCCCAAATTAGAAACAAGACAAAAATTAAACACGTTCACTTACTTACTAAAACTAGTTTGGACATATTTATTACAAATCTATGGCATAGCTAAACAGACTTACATAAAAAGACTACAAACTTTCCAATCAAAAGTACTCAGACTTGTCACAAAAGCACCCTGGTATATCAATAACAAAACTCTACATACTGACTTCTATCTGTCTACCAACGGTTGACGAAGACATACGAACGTACTACAAACGCTTTCAAGAAAAACTACACGTACACCCAAACCGATTAATAGAACAAATGGCCACGACTCTCCTGGCTGAGAACACTCAGGTGTGAGGAGGAGACTAAAAAGAAGGTGGACGAGAGAGCTGTTATGAAAACAATATCAAACTAAATCAAGCCAAGGGAGAGCTACAGCTGGCTACTGTTCTTCTTCTTCATGCTATTTTATATTATTATATTATTTTATTTTTGTATATTTTTGTATTTTACTGTATTTTATTGTTGTATTTATTTTATATTATTATGGACTAATAGGCAATGCAGTTATAACCTTTCCATAACTCATTTACAATTAACTGTTCACTACCCCTTTAAAGGTACAGACAGTTCACCTCGAGGAAGTTAAGATACCCCACATAACGTCACAACTCCAGCCAGAGGGCGGCCTTCAGCAGTGAAAAACTTAGCAGTGTAAGAGCTATGTTTTTTTTTTCGAGGACAATTATAATTAAAAAAAAAAAACCGGTACCACTACGATCCGTGAACGAGTCTGCGGGTTCAGTACAAGGTTGAGACTATAGTCTCTTTAGAACTTTGGGGCTCCTTTAAGCATTTAATCCTTCCAATCCAAAATCCTTCGTAAAATCCTCAATACTCCTTATCTTGTTACAAAAAAAGAAATCCATAATGACCTTAATGTCCCATTTGTTGCTGATTTGGCCCTAATCCGATATCAATCTTTTCATGGCAAACTTCATTCCCACCCAAACCCACTAGTTTCAAACCTAGCAACTTCGTAAATTTCTGATAAACCTTCGAGGCGTCTGAAAAGAAGATGGCCTCGTGACCTTCTAAGTTGAACTTGCTATTTGAGTACTACAACTTGATAGTTTTTCTACATGTAATTTCTGTCAATGTATACATTAATTCTACTTACTTGTTGTAATAATATAATACAGTTGTAAATAAATAAAAAATTTGGAAACTGTTCCTGATTCCTATATGCCGTAATCTATAAAAAAAAACAAAAAAACCTGTACCGCTACAACCCGTGAACGAGTCTGGGATTCAGTATATGTTAGAGACTGTACTGTTTCATGGACAACGGTACTGCAAAGAGGTGACTTGTCCTAGGTCACGCTCAACCACCAGGTTTTCCCCCTTATTATAGGTACCCCCATAAGCTTGGAGAGCCCCAGGAGGGTCTTAGATCCTATATGATCCATCTCCGGCTGCAAACAGACTAAATAAAAGTAACTGCCCGCAGCGGGATCTGAACCAGGATTTCCGGCATGGCAACTCAGTACTCTACCATTCAGCCACTCCGCTCCCCAACAATCATAATTGTTACTAGCAAATATTTATCAGAAATAGACGTTGTTTTAGTTATGAGGCATTTTTATTTTGCACTAGCTGACCCGTCGCGCGTTGCTGCGATAGGAAATATTTATTACTAAATTAAAAAATCTGAAATAATACATAGTAACTGTTCTATCATTCCCTCAAATTCAGTTTCAATCATTTGAAATTGGCACCTAAAATATTTTTAAAAATATTCAGTTGTAAAGTGAAAAAAAAAACGTTTTAATTTAAAAAGAAAAGAAAAAACGGAATCTACGTTAATAATTGCCAAAGTTATGAAGAAAAAACGATTTTTTAAGTTTTATTTAATTTAATTTTTTTAGGGTAAATTTTAAAATTTGAAGTTAAAAATTTGGGAATCTTCATTATTTTTTATGGCAAATAAGATCAAATTTTTTTTGTTCCAAATATCGCCTGGGGCATTTTTTACCATCTTATCTGGCCATACCTTTTGGATAGTGTATTCAGAACATATATTGTTTAAAAAATTGGTTGTTAATATTTCCCAACGTAATCGCTCTTAGGTTATCTTTAATTGCTCTATTTAGAAAAAATAATTGAAGCGGAGATTTTGTAGAACATAATTCTTTGAATCGAAAATAACATTTATAATTGAATTCAAAATAATTTATATTTCTGATTTGCTCTCGCCTCCACATTTTCTTTCATTTATTTTCTTGAAAAAAAGTGATCTTATCGAATAGAACTTCCGGTGTATCGTAAGTTAAAATGTACATAGAAGGCTATAAGGTGGAAGAATGTTACTTAACAGAAATTTCTTCCCAATTTATGCCAGAATAATAAAAAGGTAGTTTAAATAAAATAGTATTCAGTGGTAGCATTTATATTTAAGAGTATTAAAAACATTTGTAGCATAATGTACAGTTTCTGCTCTTTTAGTATCTAGCTGACCCGTCGCGCGTTGCTGCGATAGGAAATTCACTTGTAATATATCATTTTTTTTTATTCACAATCATTTTTATTTATAAAAATCAATTTTCTTTATTTTCTCAAGTGCTTTTGGATACACAATATTTTTTGTTTTTCCTACTGGTGTGTAAACGAATAAATCTGAAGGTTTTCCGACGCGATGTGCGAAACATGGATGCTCCAAATCTAGACCACACACTTGTAGTGACTGCCCTTGCGCTTTGTTGATGGTCATTCCAAAAGCGAGTCGAACCGGAAATTGTAAGCGCTTGAATTCAAATGGCATATCTGTTGGAATCATAGGAAAACGTGGTAGCATTACATCTTCACCCTTAAATTTCCCATTTAAAATTGTAGCTTCGATGACATTCTTCATCATCTTTTTAATTGCAAGTCTCGTACCATTGCAAAGTCGTGGTGGATTGATGTTTGAGTAGAATGATAGGCACGCCAATTTTTAGTGTTAAAATGTGCGGTGGCTTACCTGACAAACCAAGGGAATTCAAGAAATCGGTTGGATACTGGACAATTTCGTCTTGATTATTCACAGTATCGATGGACTTATACGTTGTTGCTTCACCTGGTATTCGATTCTGAATGCTAAAATTGGTGACATTGACATCGTTATTCTTAGCTGCTAATATAGCACGTGAACTGAGCCAGTGATGGTTTTTGTAATTCTGGGCGATATTTGGGAAAACCCCTCCAATTAATTAGCCATTTTACAAAAGTTCGTTGGCAATGTGATACATTGTGTTGATTTGCCGATTGCCATCTTTCCGTTCACAATATCCAGCAATTGGCTAGTTAAAATGTTGGCTGATGCATCATTTTGCAATTGAACACGCATATTGGTCTTCAAACTTAATTTCTTAGCATGTCTCAGTCGTGCCTTCCTTCACACTTAACTGTCATTAAAATTTTTATTCAAATTTCTCTTCACATATAATTATTTCTTTCGTACGAAATTTTTTCCTACTCTCCCTTTATTATAGACTCGATTACGAAAGTACGATTAGAAAGATTACATAACTCTTAGTTATGTTTATGTTCTATTTAATAACCATGTATGCATAAATACTCAAGGAAAGAGAAATTAAGTTTTTCAGTTTTATGTTTACAGCGCGAGTGTCTCTATATCCTATTTACCATTTTATAGTGAAGAGTTAATTCTAACTATGTATGAATACATACATATATATATATATATATATATATATATATATATATATATATATATATATATATATATACACATAATTTTGATTGGATCAAATACTGGATTTAGTGGGTGTCGAAATACAACTAAACTGAGTTTCTCTCGGTAAGAAAAGTAAATTTACTTTTAGTACAACAATAATTTCTTGTAACTGATTTAAAAACTCATTATTCTATACAGTCTTACGTGTAAAAAAATAAACCACTTTTTAAGCTAAGATTTCACACTGTTTTCTTTTAACTAAATAACAAGGCACAAATAGGAATAACCTCCCCGGTTCTTCTCTCATAGCTGTTACCATGGTAACCGTATCAGCCCCATTCTAATAAAAGACCTTCATTGCACGCCTTTTACACCTCCCTTCCTCCGAGTGATTAACACAATCGTTTTAATCTCGATATCCTTTCTAAATCTTCATCCTTCGTGCTTTAACTACGGAACTGGTACAAGTTTTCTGATAGGGAAAAGATTTGACTCTGATTTCTTATGTCATACATCGATTCTGTATATTGAATCTGATACGTTTTCCGAAATGTTGAAGAGTCCAATTTGTAACTCGTCTAATTTACTACTGTTTATCCGATTTCCGTTTAAAAGACTAAACGTCTTTCACATATATATTAAATACATATGTCTGTTTATCCAGTTTAAAATAAAATATTTACGCTAACCAACACTCTAATGTCAATAATTAAAATAATAATACTCCATAAACCTTGTTAAAAAACAAAGAAAAAAAAACAACGGAAGAATGGTTATTTTATAAATAAAAAATCGTTTATCGACGTTTTCCTGTTGCCACATTCATCCATATTTAAACGGTTGCGCAATATTCCTTGTCGCCCTACTCAGTCGGATCACAGGGTGGGGGAGTTAACAACGTTAAAAACATTTATTATCAGTATGTTGATGGTATCTATAACTGTTTGTACAAGGAAATATTCTTAGGTTTTCTCTGAAATAATGAATCATATTTCACGAAATAAATAAGAATTATTTTGCATTTCGTATTTTAAGTGCGATTAACAGCTCGCCGTTTCAGGCTACTTCAACATTTACTGGACAAACGCTCCAAGCTCCCAATTAATTACAAAAGACTCATCTACATGACCATCATACGACCTATTTGGACCTACGGAGTAGAGCTTTGGGGCTCCACTAAGCCATCGAATTCCTCTCGTATCCAATCCCTACAATCCAAAATCCTTCGTAAAATCCTCAATGCTCCTTACTTTGTTACGAACAAAGTAATCCATAATGACCTTAATGTCCCGTTTGTTGCTGAATCCGATATCAATATTTTCATGACAAACTTCATTTTCACTCAAACCCACTAGTTTCAAACCTCGCATCCTCTTCAATTCCTGATAATCCTCCGAGGCGTCTGAAAAGAAGATGGCCTCGTGACCTTCTAAGTTGAACTTTTTATTTGAGTACTACCACTGGGTAGTTTCTCAACTTGTCTTTTCTCTGGACATGATTTATCTTTCGTTATATTTACTTGATGTATTTTGTATGCAGTTGTAAATTTCAATAAGTACATTAAAAACAAAAAGTGCGATTAGAACTATTCTTGTAGAAGGTTTTCATATAGATATTCATTAAAGATTATTTACTGTGAATCATCTGATTCTTTTTTAGCTGCACTTCTATCAAATGGCTTATGGACTTTAATGGCTTTGATATTGTGGTAAGAACTCTGTTCTAAACTATACAAAATTCTAAGAATATATCCAAAAGTTTTTATGTTTATTTATATTAATTTGCATGTATTAATTTAAAAAAAAACCTATGTAGCAAAACAATCTATGAAAAGGCTTAGGTTAAAGAAATGGTGAAGGCTGTTTTCACAATCCAGGGTATCCACTTTTTAAAGTGCCAGGAGAAGTATGTAGATCCCACATGGTATACCTGTTTCTTTTAGTAGAGTAAATAATTTATCATGTTATATTAATATTTAACAGTTCAAATATTGTTACTAATTTGAACCCGGAGCCTTGAGGATAGCAACTAAGCACCCTACCTCGCCCCTATCATATATATATATGCTGTGTATAATTTATAATTAACATACAAACTCGTCATCCTTTTATCAATAGGTTATTTTCATTCAATGTTTCCAGAATCTAATAAATCTTAAAGTCCATTAAGAGTGGCTATTAATTGATTTTATACAATCATGAATATTCACAAGTAATTACGCTAAATTCAACAATTCTAAAATTATTAATGAAAAACAAATATATTGTTTACAATTATATAGTAATTTTATAAAATACATATTTTTTTTGCATATTGCTATATTTTATAGGATTAAATATATTTTAAATATTGTAATTGATTTTGGAATGCCAGAGTATCATTTAAGATGATTACTCAAATTATTATTTCTATCATTAGTCTTAATTGGATTCTTTTCCAGAAGTCTATTATTTTTACCAATTTACTAATCAATTATACCATCAATATATTATTAAGTAAGCACGAAAGGAATTAAAATAGATATACTTTATTAATACGATTTTAAGCGATATTCATAATGATTCAGTATATACATTGAGAGGTACACATAAATATACGCAACGGAGAATAAAATAAAAAATACATTATGTACTAAATCCATTACTATACAACCTTTGGGATGAAGAAAGGAGAAGAATATTAGAATATATATATAATATGGACCCAGCAGGATCACGCAAAGAAAAACGATGTCAGGTTTTTCCCAAAGTTTTTTCATATTTTCTCCATGTATTATTCTTTCTAAACATAAAAGTAGGATCCAGGCTTCAGAAACGAGATTCCTAAGGAAGATAGAGACGAAAACAAGACAAGACCGAATCCGTAACTCGATCATTAGATCAAGCCTCGTAGTGGATCCTGCGGAAAAAATCATTGAAGAAAACATTCTAAGATGGTTTGGACATGTTTTAACAATGGAAAATGACGGGCTGGCCAAGATGACATACGAGGCCAAGGTTGAAGGAAGAAGGTCCAGAGGAAGACCCCGACGTACCTGGGAAGATGGTATTAAGGAAAGCTTCGCAAAGAGAAGTCTGCGATGGAATAGGAGAGAAATGGTAGAAGATCGTACGGTGTGGTCCGGGCTGTACAGAAGGAAACCTCACACTGCAGAGCGGTAGAGAGGAACGACTATGACGATGATTATTCTTTCTAAACATAAAAGTAGGATCCTGGCTTCAGAAATGAGATCCCTTAGGAAGATGGAGGGGAAAACAAGACGAGACCGAATTCGCAACTCGATCATTAGATCAAGCCTCGGAGTGGACCCTGCGGAAAAAGTCATTGAAGAAAACAGTCTAAGATGGTTTGGACATGTTTTAAGAATGGAAAATAACAGGCTGGCCAAGATGACATACGAGGCCGAGGTTGAAGGAAGGAGGTCCAGAGGAAGACCCCGACGTACCTGGGAAGATGGTATTAAGGAAAGCTTCGCAAAGAGAAGTCTGCGATGGAATAGGAGAGAAATGGTAGAAGATCGTAGGGTCTGGTCCGGGCCATACAGAAAGAAACCTCACACTGCAGAGCGGTAGAGAGGAACGACTATGATGATGATTATTCTTTCTAATTCGTCTATTATGTTCCTGGGGTTTTCAATGAATGGGCTTTCCCAGTGAAGTTATTCGTAAACATTCCAATAGCTATTTAGTTTTCTTTTTAAATGAAGATAAAATAGCTAATATAATAAATGTATAAATATTTTATCAAGAAATCCTGATCCACAATAAAGCGCACGTAGGATGTGTGTAATCTTCTCAGATAGTCCAGACCTCCTTCTTCCTATGGCCTTGGATCGCGCGGGTAATGATAAGGTCCGAGCAAAAAGCCCGCGAACTCGACTTGTTTACAATGACGCCATTAGTTGTTATCAATAAAAATAGTCTTAGTATTACAGTGCTCCTTGCTTGAGGGCATTACACCTACATTTTATTTCAATTCGGGTTCTTCCTTATTCAATGCTTTCACCCATGCTTCTGAAGTGCATTTTGAATTCCATAAATCAACTCCATATTATAAGCATTTGTGAATTGAGCCAGCCTACCAATGCTTATCCCTTTGTTGAAAGATTTAAATAAACAGTCCTGTTAATTATTAAATGGCTTAATTACAGAACTAGCGATAAGGTTTCTATTGAAATCCACCATGTAATATTCAGAACTGTAATATCGAGGGGTATGATTTTGCAAAATTTCGATTACAATTATTATTTTGTTAAAATGGAAAACCTGCTTACTTATTTTCTTATCTCTAACTTAACTGAGGGGAATGATTTTTTAAAAATCCTTTCTTAGTGCGCTTATAAAATGTACCTACTGTCCTATGTCTGTAGCTTATGCCGTTTTGCCTCTGCAATGGTCTTTTCAGTCAGGACGAACTCTTTTATATATATATATATATATATATATATATATATATATATATAGAGAGAGAGAGAGAGAGAGAGAGGGAGAGAGAGATAAAGACATCACCACCACTTTCACTCTCTCTCTCTCTCTCTCTCTCTCTCTCTCTCTCTCTCTCTCTCTCTCTCTATCACACACTACCCACTCACGCTCACCCTCTCAGCAGAAGAGTGGACCTTTAAGCTGTCAATACAGCTTTGGCTGATCCCTTACCCATTCCTTTTCTCAACTCCAGTTGGTTCATTTCCTTTCTTTTTTCTTTGTTTTCTTTATGATCTTTACTCTTTTTTTTATGTTTTCGTCATTAATTGTTTTGTTTTTCTAAACTATTTTTACACTGTAACAGCTTATTTGAAATTAAAATATATGGTATCCATTTTTATGACACGCGACATTGATAAAACGCTACGATTTTTTTATTTCCCTTCTTTATTTTATTTTTCTCTATATACAATTGTTGTTTTTTTATACTAAAAGTATATTTAAACTATAATTAATTATTACATATATACAATATATTGTTACGGTCAGAGAGGGAATAAGGACCGGCTGAGGGGATTCGACGAGCTGTGGGATTAAGCGGGAGGGATCAAAGAACGCGTAGAGCTTTCCTGGTCGGCCTGGACGGTTCTCGACCTTGTTCCGAGAAATGCCCCACCCCGACCTACCTTGCCTATATAAAAAAACCAGCTGTTTCGGCCGGATCGGTATCAGTATCAGTCAGTAATAAGCAGTAGTTAACTAGTGACAGTGCGTGTGAGTTACAGTTAGTTAGTATCAGTCTGTAATAAGTGCTAAGTGAGTGATAATTAGTGGCCGTGTAATATGTGTAATAAACAGTTTGGAGAGTCTTACGGTCGGTGGACTTTAATTAGCGAACTGTAAGTGTTAATTTGTAATTGTAAACTATAGTGTAATATTATTGTATTTGTACAAATTTATATAAATAGTTTAGTTATTTAGTATTAGCAATATCTTATATTATTTGTATATTATTTTAGAAATTAGATAACAGTTAGGCCTAGGTTATAATCTGTAGAGTATTGTTATTGTAAATTGATATTAGTTTAATAATTTAATTGTTTTAAACAATCTCATTGTATTCTTTTTAATTTGTTAATAAATATTAGTATCTGGAATTAAGTAATAGTTTAGTCCATTTTACACCCAGTAGCCCGTAACAATATACAATATAAAAGATTTTATTTATGTGCTATTTCTTTACTTTACATCCTCTTCCTCTCAAATATCATAATAACTGTTTTCTAGACTTAATTATTGAACTAATATATTATTACAACTGCATTTAAGCTACAGTGAAGTATTACAGACATTTTTTTAGTTTACTCAATTTGGTTTTAATTTGTTGGAAACTTGTTTGTAAAATAATCGCCTGGTTCTTTGTTTTTTTGTCTCATTAGATCACTATTTGTTTGTTTTTTCTACTAAAGCTATATTTTGCAATATATTATTATAAAAATATTTTTATTACACTCAATTCGATGATAAAGTTCTCATTTCTGAGATATTGATATCCAGTTTAAAGCGATTAAAGTGATTCACTCTTAAGCAATTCGCGTTAAGTAAGGTTTATCTATTTTTCTACATAGCATAACAAATATTCACCACATTTTTATTTTAATTAGCTTTCTAAGGTTTTTTAAATCAAAATATGTCATAAACACAATAGGGAGAATTAAAAAAATTAATTTATATAATAATCTATATCCCTCGTATACATCGCAAAATTGCGATAACACGGGGGATATGGGACTGGTGAAGAGAAGAGATTTGTCCTAGGTAGGGAGCGACCCCGGTGGCTCAAATGGTTAGAGCGTTGCCACGGTGAGGCGGAGATCCGGGTTCGAATCCCGGCTGGAGGCAAATCTTTTCTCTTCAAAATATTTAAAAAGAAATATAATTAATTTAAAATATAAAATTGAAAAAATAGGATAAAAGCGAATAACAATTATGATAAAAATAAAACGTTGGTAAAAGAAATAGAACAATATAATAATTAGTAGTTGAAAGAAAGTAATGACAATAATAGATATAAAAACTTAAAATAGGATGAGTTTAAGTCGGAGCTCTACATTTTTGAATAATTGTTAATAGCTTTCTATGGTAGAAGCGGCTCCTAACAATAATTCGCTAACCTTATATCAGAGCGAATTTGGCGGCTGTGAATTCAATAAAAACCAGATAGTTTTGATTCGCCGGCAATTTCTTCCCCAAATACATAGAATTGAAGATAGAAAAGGAAAGAACTATATCAAGTAAATACAAATAAAAAAATGAGTACATGATAAATATATAATAGAAAATCCAAAAAAATAATTACAAAAATATAAAAACGCACAACTAAACCTAGGAAAATACAATAAAAGTTATTTATTTAAACAACTTTTCTTTTAAATAACTTTTATTTTTAAAAATTAAAGCAAGAATTATGAAAAAGAAAATGCACTAAGGTAGTATCTACAATTAATTATTTACATGAAAAGGAAATCAACATACTTACTATAAGGTATGAGTCTTAAAAGAAATAAATATCAATGGTCTGTGAATCAACAAGAAACTGAGAAATGAACTGAGTTCTTGATAGCGGTGAGTTGATGCTTCGGAATGTTGATGAGTAGAAAATGACAATATGTCTCTAACCGGTAAGTCCTAAGTGAGATGAAAATAGCGAGAGGTTTTCCAAAATTCAAGATGAAGAAGATGGAGAGAATAGCGACAAAATCAAATGTAGAGTAGCAACCGTCAACTGTCTTGAGACTCATCTTGTTTTGTTTTTCAAACTTCACACAACTATATAATAAAACATATGGTATAATTACAATGTGAAAATTAAATTACTCTCTGAATTAGTGGAAGAAATTGGTCCGGGTAGAGGTCAATAAATTTCTCTGAATATAAAGAAATATTTATTCATTAGCCAACGTTTCGACCTAGCTTATTTTAATATAGTTGGAATTATATAATAATAAAATATCTGGCTTTTAATTAATAACATAAGATATTCGTTTGGAATAAAAACAATAGCTATTGATAAACGACACTTTCAAATAACTGTTTTCATCATATGTGTAACTGTTATGTTATCTCAGCCTGGGTCATGATTTTGTCTCTTTAAATTTTTTAATTATGTAAAATCCATATTATTTATTAATTAATTAAATCTCACTGCAATAATATACACCATGTTTAAATAATAAATATTTATAACAAAAATATGATGCTAATTAAAGAAGAAACAGTGCAAATAAAAGAGATGACACTCTCTCTCTTTCATTAGATCTTCAACTATCGTAAACCTCTAGACTATCTGCTATCGCGGACCAAATAAAACCCGGACGTTGGGATCCAAGCACGCAGTTCGTCGGGCGTCACAATATTACTGTCAGGCGCCAGCTCAGTCTAGTCAAGTCTCCAATATAACCAACTCCTACCATCTTAAGCTTAAGACTGACATATATATATATATATATAATATATATATATATATATATTGATACTTACATGACGCAACTATCGTCTAATGAACGAATCATTTATCTAAGAAGAATATAGAGTCATTCCTTAATTAATATAATAAACCTAGAAACAAAGAAGGGAGGATATAATTGTTCCTGGATAATCAGGAAAATTCAATGATGAACCCTGACATCATTGGAGAGTTCAGGTGAATTCCACTAGAGCTCGGCATTCTCACCTATCCCTTCCAGATAAAAAACAAGCCACTAGATCTCATACCTTCGAACAAGAATGACCACCTCTCTCATCTGAAGCCTTCATACAGGAACATACATCTTTAAACCCAGCGAAAGGATCACCTCTTCTATTAAATGCAAGTATTAGATTTCAACATTCTGCAGAATAAAGTTGACAAATATATTTTTTAAGAGATCATTAAAATAAATTAAATAAATTCAAAAGGGTTATATAAATAAAATATGTTAGTGTGTTATATCTTGATTATAAGATTTGATAGTAAGAAATTGGTATAATTGTTTTTCTATTGAAATTAATTTGTTTATTATATTATTATTCTGTTCATTATATTGTATTTAAATTGAAAACAATATGTTTATTAATTGCTTTCAATTGGGGTTAATAATAAATCAATGTTAGCAAAATGTATTTCCTGATGTTGATCCATATTTAAATTCAAATAAATGATAAAGGTTTATTAATAGTTAATAAAATTAATTAATCCACTCAAGGTAAGATTTTCAATCTAACTTAAATAATTTATTCCAGTTCTTATCAGATGATAATTAAAATCTGCCCATTTAAACCCGTAAACACCCTAGACAAGTGAGACCAAGTTAATGTTGATTGAAAGTAATTAGTATCAATCAATTTATAAAAAAAATGTTTATCACTGGTAAGAATGGAATAATATATATATATATATATAAGAGAAATCGTGTATCCTATTACCTTATTGCATGAGTGGCTAACTCAGGCCTTGGCTAGAAATAGAGTTATTGCTCATATTATATTTCTGTTACAAGTGAAAGACTCCGAGGATGTCACGATGACGCTTCCCACAGCAAAAAGTATATATATATATATATATATATATATATATATATATATATATATATATATATATATATATATATAGAATAGAAAGTAACTTTATTCTGGGACTAAGTCCCATTAGAATAACAGATATGAACAGGAAAAAAAACATAATATTTATCTGGCCAGAAGGCTAAATGTTACATATCATAAAGCGTGTAAAAAATGATAGAAAACAATTTAAAAAGAAATATATAAACAAAAATGATAGTAAGTAAATAAACAGTACAGATCTTGACAGGATATTAAGCAATTAAAGGGAATAGATAAATCCATAGCTTTTGTTAGATGCATGAGCTAGCATGCAATAATTTCTTTACATGATGTACAGCTTTTCAAAAAGCAAAATTAAAAGAACTAAATAACACAATGAGTTATTATATACATTACATTCTAAGCAAATGACTAACCTGCTTAGACACTATCCTTTTGGGAAGCTAAGAGGTGTTGAAAAAGCAAGGATTTTAATATATATATATAACGTATATCCTATTATACGTATATCCTTCATATATACACCAGGAGGTTACACACCCTACATGGGGTTGTTAGATATGGGTGGTACTGGGAAAACCTTTACCCAGAACGGACCAAAATTTACAAACAACAAATTTTCCCAGGTCATCATCAGTAAAGCTAGGTGCGGCTGATAGGGAAACTTCTTCGTCTCAACAATAAAGTCGTAAACCTGTGACTTCGCACAAGAGACAATCACAAAACCGTATTCAACTTGAATAAACTTGATGGAAAGGGGTAGAAATGTACAAACGAAAACTTGGACATGTCTTGGATGGAGGAAATTGGATGAAGAAGTCGTCATCAGGAAACTAAATAGACACTTTCAGAAAATGAAGGATGAGTTTTATGGACACATCAGCAGGATGGAAACCGCTGTCGAGGCAAAACTTCCTGATAGCGTCTACTTAAAACAAGCCAATGGATCGATAAAACAGAAGAAGGTTTAAAGAAGTGTAAATTGAGGAAGAAAACTACTTACAAAATACTCACTTAACAAATGTAAGAATGTAAATAGTATGTAAGCAATAAACCACACAGAGAAGAGAAGGGAAACTATATCGTCGAAAGGAGGCAAGAGAATTTGTAAATAACGGAGAAAGAAAAACCAAAAGAATGCTCAAGTTCAAGCATTCTCGATAACTTATAAGATCACACAACGCGGAATTGCAGAGCATGCATGCCATTAAAATTATTGATAGCATCTCGAAGATTAATATCGTAAAAAGTTAATTAGCGCAGAGCCGACTGGGAAGCATCTGAGGTGTAGACCGAGGCGTAGGTGGGAGGATTGAAGTAACAAATATCTAACAGATTTGGCAGTGGTCCGTGGATGGAAGTTTGTATATAGAGATAGGTGATATCGGCATCGATCCTTCGGGTTCGCTCAGCATTATTATTAACATGCTTCCATGTTGGAGGGACCCGTGTCTCACCCGTGTCCTTGTCGCCTTCCCGCAGATGTACATTCTGGTTCAAGGATACAGGCAAGCCGGTCAGTCGCCGCTATTCCTGTTCAATATATGCATATAAACATATATTTACATTGATATAAATAAATACACTAGATACATTCCTGAAATATTTCCATTCTTACTAATTGTTGCTTATTCTTTCTATCCATTTACTATCCGGATAGGATTGTTTTTTCCCCTGGAAATCTTCAATTGCAAATTTTTGTTTTTAACCAATCTCTGTATTTTATGAAATATTTTGTGATTCCTAAACTTCTGACTTTCCGTGATCCATTTACTGCTATAGTTTTGTTATTTTTAAAAGTTTGTGATAATAAAAAAACCTGTGTCACTACAATCCGTGAAGGGGGTGGGGGTTCAGTACATTCAGTACAAATTTACAAATTACATATGTATATGTATGTATATATATATATATAGACACATACTTCCTGTCCTCCTGTATCATTAAATAATATGCCACTGATTCCTGTAGAACAGGTCCGGTACTTACGACTACACCTTGACAAACGCTTAACTTGGAATCCTCACACTAGACTGAAACGACAAGAAACAGCTCGCCGTTTCAGGCTACTTCAACATTTACTAGACAAACTCTCTAAGCTCCCAATTAATTTTAAAATATTCATATACATGACAATCATTAGACCCATCTGGACTTACAGAATAGAGCTTTGGGGCTCCATTAAACCATTGAATTCCTCTCGTATTCAATCCTTACCATCCAAAATCCTCAATGCTCCTTACTTTGTTACGAATGTATATGTATGGTCATATCCATAATGACCTTAATGTCCCATTTGTTGCTGATTTGGCTCCAATCCGATATCGATCTTTTCAATTCCCGATAATCCTCCGAGGCGTCTGAAAAGAAGATGGCCTCGTGACCTTCTAAGTTTGAACTTTTTATATGAGTAATACCACTGGGTAGTTTCTCTACTTGTCTTTATCTCGGGAAACTTGTTTCTTTCATTATATTTACTTGATATATATAGATATATATCAATTGTCTATATATATCAATACACCTATATGTACACACATATAGTATACAGTTGTAAATTTCAAAATTTATATTTTGAAAAAAAATATATATTATTCGATATGAATCTATCAATGGGTAGTTACTCTACGTATCTTTATTCATTCCATTGTGTATCTTTCCTACCATTTACTTGTTGTATTGTTATAATGGAGTTGTAAATTTCAATGAATAAATTAATTAAAAAATATATATTATTGATTATGCTGAATATTTTATCGAAAGAAAAACCCTAAAGGAAACTAACGGTAAGGTTCTTAACTGAATTAAAGATGGCGTCCGATCTTTCCAAAGAGGTCCTTTTCATCCAACTTCATTATTTTTCAGGATAACACAAAGATGTTTTTAACTTCTTTGAGTCAGCAACTTCTTCATACAAATTGGACCGCTTAAATTAAAATGGAGGGTAGAATAATATTAAAATAAGCTTTTGGCGACTTTTTTAAGTTGAACAAATTATCATAAGACTTTTATTCATCTTCCATAATTGGTATCATAGCACATATTTCTTACATGGTTACCTCAACTTAGGTAATTCGATTCCATTATTAATCTGTTGGATTTCATAACTCCTGGGGTTCACCCAGCCTATAAAAAGTGGGTACTAGAAATAGGAGAAAATTCTTACGGTTGGGCGCGACCTAGGACAAATCACAACCGTTGTCAATGAAACAGTACTGTCTCTACCACGTACTGAACCCAAGTCCCCTCGTGTGTTGAACAGTTTTTTTAAATTTTATTATTTTCCTTACCCACAATATCCATTCGATATATTTAGTTTGGGTTAATCTATTTTTTATATTTAGTTCTATTTGAAATGTGTGTATATTATATCGTAAATAACTAATTTCTAAACGTACTTTGACAGCGAAAGAATTCTATTTAACAAAATTTATCCTTTTATTGTTCTACATTAGTTACTTAACGTTTTAGTAGAAGGTGGTTGGAAAAAACTTAAAAGAATGTTTAATGCTACTTGTGCATTAGCCGGCCTCCATGAACCTCCCTCCTCATCTCCAGTAACATCTTCTTATCATTCGTCTATTTAAATTTCTATATTGTTTTTAAAATTTACACCGGCCCCCCGTACCGCCCTCGTCAGCCATTAAGAAGAACTGCAATGTGGGTCGAAACGTTGGCTCTTTAATAAATATTTTCTTCCAAGCTAAGAGAAAATTTTTGACCTCCACCCCCATTTTCTTCCTCTCATATATAATAAATAATTTTGAGACTCTTGTAGAACAAAGATTTTCTTTTTGACTGTTTTAAATAAATTATTAAATCTAAATGTAAAAATATTTTAAAAACAACCCCTTGTTGACCCTTTCATTAAAATCTCACAATAAATATTAAGGCAGACTAATTTTTCTGTCATTTTGTTATTCAAATCACCATCATCATAATGTTCCACCCTCGCCTACCGCCTAAGCAGTGTGGGGAGATACTTTGTAGAACTTTGAACCAGCTGCCCCTGTCCTGTACCAGCTTCTATACCTCTTCTATTCGAATCCATTTCTCTTTTCCTAAATCCTTCCTTCACTCCGTCTTCCCACTTCAGTCGTGGTCTTCCTCTTCCTCTCTTGCCCTATACTCTTGCATTGTATACACATTTTGTCTGTGTGGCTTGGCTCCATAAGTAACAGATGTCCAAACCATCTGAACCAGTTCCGCTCTATTAGTTCAGTGACTGGAACTGTCTCGATATGTCCTTATTGTTTCGTTACACACTCGATCTCTTCTGCTCTTCCTTTCCACCTTCCTAAGAAACCTCATTTCGGTAGCCTGAAGCCTTGATTTAGGGTTGGTTGTTAGAGCCCATAGGGAGAGGAGTGGCTCAGTGGTAGAGCACTGAGTTGCCATGCTGGAAATCCTGGTTCAAATCCCGCTGCGGGCAGTTACATTTATTTAGCCTGTTTAGGTGTAGGAGATGGATCATGTAGGATCTAGGACTCTCCTGGGGCTCACCCAGCCTCTATAAAATATTATAAAAATAGGGTACCTGGGGGAAAACCTGGCGGTTGAGCGTGACCTAGCAAAAGTCACCTCCTTGCAGAACCGTTGTCTATGAAACAGTACAGTCTCAACCATGTACTGAACCCACGGGCTCGTTCACGTGTTGTAGTGGTACAGGTTTTTTTGTTAGAGTCCATGACTCAGAGGAGTACGTCAAGATCGGAATAAAGGTAGACTTGAAAACAGCCATATTGGTCTTTTTTGACACCTCACGGCGGTTTAACCCTTAGAGCTCAATGGACGCTTATATGCTTTTGGTGAAACTCGTCCGTGTGGCCTACGACTCCATTTATGTGTTTTCTCTAAGTCACCGGCCTGGACTAAGGGCGCATATATGCGTTGCCGGTTTTTTCAATCAATGTAAAGTTATTTTCGTGTAAAATTAATACAAGGGCATTCGTTAGTAATTTGCCTTCCTCAGGTAGCGGTCGGTGAGTCTTAGGCTCATCAAAATCTCCAGGAATTTCCGAAATGGAAATACCATTTTACGTCCCAGTCTTTAACCAATTATATTTTATTCTCTTTTCTTTTACTGTGTTTTCCCGACTCAAAGCACTCAAAATGAATCAGTCAGGAGTATCGTTTTGCCAGCGTAACAACCTCAGGGTCTTGCTCGCGTCAACAACGATAGTGCCGTATATAACTTGTTTGATTATTTTTTATTCGCAACACCCTACAAAATGTCAAATCTTGAAGAATATTTCACAAGGGACGACAGTGAAATAGAATGTAGTGAATCACTATCACCAGACATTGAATCACAAGAATCAATTGGTGAAAGAAGAACAAATAGAACGGGCCCAGGAAGTTAAGCACATCGTCGGAAGAAGAAAATTCAGAAGGGGCCGAAAATATCGAGACGTTTCACCAAGATGGAATATTATTCTGGTCAAAAAGAAACTTAACTCCTTTGACAACCAAAATTCTGGAGTAAAGGGAAATTTTTTATTTTTTTAATTCAATGATATTTACAACTATAATGGTATTATATCAAGTAAATGTGCAAAAATGTAGAATATGACATGAAAACACTTGTGGAGAAACTACCCATCGATAGCACTCCAATAAAGTTCTACAGTAGATGATCTCGAGGCCATCTTCTTTTCAGACGCCTCGGAGGGTTATCAGGAATAGTATGGGAAGCAAGCTGAGAGACTAGCGGATTCAAGTGCGTATGGAGCTTGTTATGGAAGGATAGGTATCTAGTTTGGGCCAAATCAGTAACATATGGGATATTAAGATCATGATGGATGAGTTTGTTTGTGACATAATAAGGAGCATTGAGGATTTTACGAAGGATTTTGGATTGTAAGGATTGGATACGAGATGAATTGGATGGTTTCGTAGAGCCCCAGGCTCAACTCCGTATGTCCAAATAGGTCTGATGACTGTCATGTAAATAAGTCTTTTGTAATTAATTGGGAGCTTAGAGCGTTTGTCCAGTAAGTGCTGAAGTAGGCGAAAACGTCGAGCAGTTTCTTGTTTTTTCAGTCTTGTATGAGGATTCCAAGTGAGACGTTTATCCAGATGGAGTCCTAGGTAACGTATCTGTTCGACAGGGTTCAGTGGAATATTATAAAACGATATAGTAGGAAAAGGGAAATTTAAATTCAAAATCAACATCCTTAGGCGCCTTTACGATGATGTTCCCGGAAGAATTAGAGTGTGAAATCACCGAACAAACAAATAATTATTTCAAATGTGTACAACAGTGTACAGTCTATAACAAGAGTTCCCGTTTGGAAATTGGAAGGATACTCCAGTCTCCGAAATGTACGAATTTTTATGCATTTCGATTTTAATATCGCGTTCGAAGAAACTATTGTTGAAGGAGTATTAGTCGACAGACGAACTCCTGAAAAGCGGTATTTTCCGCAAAATTATGTCACGGGATCGGTACATGATGTTACTACGAATGTTGCACTTCAACGACAATAGTACAACCACGGACGATCTGTTAGTAAAAATACGGCCAGTTATCAATAAGATAAAAACTACCTTTTCGCTGTCATTCGTACCGTACGTTGGAATCACTGGTGATGTTGTGATGACGTTGCTTCAGCCGTATCTCGGAAAAGGTGATCACGGACAGTTGGTACACGAGCCCACTATTGTATACTTTACTACACAACAGGAAAACCAACACATTTGGGACAGTTCGCAAGAATAGGAGACAAATGCCCCGCATGGATGAAAAATTGAAGCGTGGAGAAACTTGCTACCGGTCGACTGACATTTTATTGCCAATAAAATGGCACGTTTGGATGTTGTCTTCTGCACATGAAGCTACATTCGCCGAAACTGGGAAGAAGGATTACCACACAGGAGAAACCGTCGTGTGTTACCGATTATAATTCCAAGATGAGAGCTGCAGACTGAGTTGACATGACACTAAGTGCACTCAATTCAGTAAGGAAAACGCTAAAATCGTGTAAGAAGTTTAGTCATATATAATGCATATATTTTGGATCGAAATTGCACCGGTACAAAACAATAATTTAGTGATTTTCATATAGCGCTAATAAAAGACATTTTGCGAAATTATCCGCAAAACAGAAGCGTGGCAGGAGGAGGGGAAAAACCCTGAGGATTTACCGTCGAGCCTTTATTAATTTATTTATTTATAGTACAAATAATAATAATATGCTAGGCAAAGTAAATACAACAAAATTAGGGCTATCCCTATTGGTTTTTGCGATATACATATTTATTTTTATTACACGTTAAGATAAAAATGTATATTTGAAAATTAGTTCGTAGACTTAAGACACATCATGCATAGTTAAAATTAAAAATGTAAAAATTACAATACAAATAATTTTATTTTTTTTATTATTATTTATTTATTGATATTTACAACTATATTACAGTAATATAACAAGTAAATTGGCTGAGTGTTACATAATGACATGATATAATGACAAGTAGAGAAACTACCCACTGGTAGTACTCAAATCGCATGTTCAACTAAGAAGGTCACGGGGCCATCTTCTTTTTAGACGCCTCGGAGGATTATCGGGAATTGAAGAGGAAGCTAGGTTTGAAACTAGAGGGTTTGAGTGGAAATGAAGTTTGTTATGAAAGAATAGACAGCGGGTTCGGGCCAAATCAGCAACAAATGGGACGTTGAGGTCGTAAATACAAATAATAAATTTGAAAAAGTAATATTCTTAAACTTGTTTATTACTAAAATAAAATTTATAGTAAATTATGTTATTTGATTCAACATGCCTAGAGGTTTTGTAATTTGTTCATCAATAAGATTATTGTAGTTAAATAAATATGATGTGAAATAGATATGTTTATGTGGTCTACAAACTACTAAGCCCAAGATCGCGGGTTCGTAGCCCGGCAGGTGGCCCTAGGATTTTTTCAAGGGAGTAAAAAATCCTTAGTTACGCCGTCCTTCGGAAGGGACATTAAACGGGGGTCCCGAGTCGATACGATGTCAGGTACTCGTTAAAAATCTCTATCCTAATAAAACCTGGATAGGCAAAATTTAGAGCTCCTACTGTAGCATCGTCCGATTAGCCATAGCAGCATAATGAACAAACAATTATAGATATGTTTATTGTTTAGTAAATTGAATCAATATAAAAATGCAATATATTCTGGTCAGGTTTTCATGTGTTTTTTTCAGGGAAAAATGATGTTTTCCGTATCATTAACCAAGGAATATGTAAAATCAATTATTTAATTACAGACGTAGCATTATTTTCTCTCTAATCAAAGCTTTTTATTTATTTTGAATATTACCTTCTTCGTTGCTCCAAAAGTTTATTTCTAATTTGGTACTTCTTGGAAACTTTTACTTTCGTTACTTAATACTTTCTTTAGATGTTCTCTTTCTTTCTTAATTTTTCCTTATATCTCCAATTCCTTTAGAACCTCTTTTGGTTTTTTTTAGTTGGAAGGAAATAAAAAAATCTGTTTAGCTATCTATTTTCCTTCAATGTCGGTCTTCTTCTTTCTTTTTTTTTTGTATCAAAAATTCTTTTTACTTCAATGTAAGCTATATCATTTTGAATTAATTTTGATTCTAAAATTTTAAGCCTAAAATTACAAATATAATTATGATTTATAAATTTAATTGCATATTTTTTATTTAATTTTGTTTTTTTTTATTTTGTAATCTAATGTACTAATAATAAAGGAAATGATAAGATAAAAACGTCGATAATTTAAAAAAGTTTCTCAATTCGGAACTGATTTGTTATTACAATAAAAAAAATAAAAATGGGACTAATTATAGAGCCATGTAAATACCATTTATTATGCAATTAATCTGAAAGGCGCCTTGAAAAAAATTATCAAAAATATTATTTAATATGTAAAGAGAAATGTTAAAAATACAAATTTAAATAAATCCATATTACGAACTAATGTAACCATACTATAAAATAAAAAACAGTTTAAAATTAAAAAAATCATTAATGAAATCTTTAGAGAATTTTTTTAGTTATAAAATTTCTTAAAATTATTCTTAATTATGAAAACCTAATATAAATAAACATGAACAAAATAAAAAAATATTGAATATAAAAAATAACTTATTTATTTTACTCCTAAGTTGATTAAAAATGTGTCCATTAAGAAAAAAATAAATGAAATAGTCAAACATAATATAACGGAGAAACGTTATTTCAATTAATTAAATTTATTTTAAGTATGAACTAATGTAAGCATGACAAAAATAATAATACAAATTAATCATTGAAATATTATACAGAATTATAGCGCGGATAAAATAAAATTTAAAATATTTATAACCTAAACGTGATATAAATAAAAATGCCCAAAATAATAATAATTATAAAAAGTTATTTAATTTCTATCAACTTATAAGTTTGGTTAAAAATATGTTAAATGATGTAAAAATAATTAAAAAAACAGGAGACTATTAAAAAAAAAAAAAAAAAGCATGGCCCATGAGGGGATCGAACCCGCGACCTTCGCGTTATTAGCACGACGCTCTAACCAACTGAGCTAATGGGCCGGCTGACTGAGAGGGAAGGTTTTATTTCCTTGAGCCAGTTCAACTACCAGCTAACCATTTTATAGAAATACTGGTTCCTTTTTAATTGTTTAAACTATGTATTCCTTATATAAACTAGGTATAAGTGATATACAATTTTATGTTATAATTTATTTTTATTTATTGTTCTTTTGATGGTGTTCAATTCCTTTACTTCCTGTTTCTATTCTAATTTAAATTTAAGGGTTTCAACACCTCAACACGCTGTAACCATTATAAATTATTCCCTCTCTTAATTTTATTTATAACATCTGTTGTTTCGAGAAGGCTGTGACGCTATCGCAGAAAATACAAAATTATACAAAACCTTCGTATATTAACGAAGTAGTTTTTATATATATATATATATATATAACAATGAACTTATGCAATTAAATTTATAAAATTTAAAATTATACCTTGAGTTGAAAGAAGCAGTAAATATCCTTACCTAGAAGACGAAAAAAAAAATTATAATACATATAAATATAAATATTAAATATATTAACTAAAATAATAAAATTAAGTATAAAATCTTAAATAGAATTCAATAACAAAAATGCCGAAAAGCAAAACCTTAGTTAACGAGTTCTCATTCAGATATCACATGAGGTCATGCACAAAAATGAAAAAAATTATATCCATAAAGCTCAGATAAATATACACTATTCAATTTACGTATTTGGGTCTTTTTCGTCTAATCCCCGAATCTTTAATTTATGGTTAGAAATAAAACGCATGTTATGAAAAAAATAACTACATTTAATAACAGTTATTCTAAAGACCAAAATGATACTTAATTCTTCTTTACAAAATAAGCTGCTTCTTCATATATCTTATTATACACTTTATTGAAATATTGTTACAATCTGCCACTTGTAGGCAATAGGTAATAGCGCCAAGTAGCTATACAATCATACAATAAAATATAAATTTTAAACAGAGCCATTATACAAATGGTTACGGATGGAGATGTGACAAGGTCAGTAGCCGAATGGAAAGTGGTATACCGATACTGAGGAGGAGGTACTAACTGCTTCTAAAGTTCCATTAAATACGGCTTTGACATTCATTTATGCTTGTACCAAAAAATATACAACCACCTTATTTTGTAAAGAAGAATTAAGTATGTCTGCATAAAACTCCTACCAATTGGAAAAATTATTTAAGTGAAGTTTGCGCAGATTCTCTCATGAGAAAACCAATCAGAATAGGCAGAAACTAAACAGGACTCGTATCTGTGTGAATTTATGTGGAGGCAGAGGTATAAAGACAAAAATATTTATGAGGTGATTATAAATCACGGTATATACATTTCGGTCTTTAGTGTGTTATTAAATGTAGTTATTTTTAACATGTATTAATATAAAAACAGATGAGGGGATTAAACAATGAAAAAAGGACAAGTATTTTACCGATCCATTATTTTTGGAAAAAAATGGTTAAAAATCATTTTACTTATTTCATTAAGTACCAAGTGTCATGGCCGCAAGTGAAGTTACATTTTCACATCGCTCTGTACTTGAGACATTATTTTCAGACAATTTCGTTCATATCATCTCGTCAAACTCTACCAGAACAAAGTGAATAGACTAAACTACAGTTTACTTTCAATATTAGTGAGGTGAGTGACTAATAAAAACAATAGACCTAAAATAAATTAGTGACCAGCTGCTAAAGGCAGCAACGTGGCCTTAATCCTTCAGTAATAGATAGGACTAATACTCAATAGCAAGATCAAGGTCAAGGCTTGGTGCTTATCTTCTCCGGGCTACACTCAGTAACGTGAACTTTTTATTTTATTTTACTTGTTTTTGTTTTTATTTTTATTATTATTTTTTTTTTTCATTAGTTTAGTTAATATGTTTATTTCATTTAATACAATTAAATTAATAATAGTTTATAATTAATAATTTAAAATTTTATTTTATTTGTTTTTCATTAATTAATGAATAATTTAAATATGAATGTGGACATCTCGGGTAGTGAAATGTCGGAGGAAGATGCTCTGTGTTCCGAAATTAGTGAAACCGACTCACAATATCTTAAAAGAAGAACTTTACAAAAACGTCAGAGAAAATCTGCCTCTGGCTCAGCGGGTAACTCGCCAAACAAAAAAAAAAACAAAGCGGCTAGTTCAAAAACTTCAGCCACAAATAAACCATCGAAAGAACCGCCAAAAACCCGCAGTAAATCTACTGCAGTCAAGCCACCAGTAGCCTCAACCAGCACCAACGCTGACCACAGTGATAATACTCGTCAGAACAATCAAGAACGACAAAAATTCGATGACTTGGAACCTCCGCCAATATTTATCACGAAAATAAGTGATTTTTATAACTTCGGAAAAGAAATATCTGATCTTATCGGACAGCCAAATTTTAGATGTTACTCCCGAGTAAATGATATAAAAATAAACACCACCAACAAAGATTCATATAAAAAACTCATAAATCACCTGACAAGCAAAAATTACGATTTCCACTGCTACCAACTGAAACAAGACAAATCATATAGGGTAGTTCTAAGAGGGCTTCACTCGACCACGCCTACGGCAGCAATCAAGAGAGATCTGGAAGAGATAGGCCATAACATCAGGAACATCTCGTCAGTGTTGCACCCAACTGAAAAATATCCCCTTCCTCTGTTTTTTGTCGAACTGGAACCAGCCAAAAATAATGTTGAAATATTTCAAGTCACTAGGCTTGTTTATTCAACTGTTAAATTCGAGGAGCCAAGGCACAAAAACACCATAGTACAGTGTACTAGGTGTCAAAACTTAGGTCACACGAAGACCTATTGCCACCACCAAGCCAGATGCGTCAAGTGTGCTGGCTCACATCTAACAGAAGTATGTCAGAAGTCCAGAAATGAGCCAGCAAAATGTGCTCTTTGTGGTGGGGACCACCCGGCGAATTATAAAGGCTGCCTGGTATACAAAAACTTCCAGCTACAGAGAACACATAAAATGCAAGGGAAAAGCATAGAGAATAATGTTCCTCATCCACCTGAATTCAACAACTCAACTATATTTCCGGAATTACCAAAAACCATTACAGATCAGCACATCACCAGAGTTCAACCTCCGGAAAACATAATCCCGACCTCAACGAACCAGCAGCAGCCTCAACGTCAGGCGCCTCTCCCCTCCCAAGATAAACCACAGCCTTCCTATAACAAGCCACAAACCTCCCAACCCAAACCCCGAGATCCTAGATCCAAGCCTCAGAAATTCAATACTAAAGTCCAACCCCCACGTCAGCATATACCTCTCCATCCTGAAACCTTAATAGTCAAACTACCGCCACAGCAACCATATCCTACCACTTCCAATCACAACAATCAAATGAATCCTTCAGTTCATCAAACAATGAATGTAAATCCAGCACCTCGGGTACAACCCCCAGCCAACCTTCCTTTACCCGTTAATTATCAATATCAAACTCCAGACCCATATCCAGTCCAAATCCAAAACTCCATCGACATAAATTCAATCCTCTCATCCTTCCTGAAAGATCTCCAAGAGACTATCAAGCCTCTCATCATTCTACTCACGAGAATCCTTACCGAAGTTCCACTCAATTACCCACGATGAGCATAAAGCCCCTAGCTATCGTCCTATGGAATGCTAATGGACTGCATAATCACCGTGACGAACTTGATATATTTTTACACGACAACCAAATAGATATTGCTTTACTTACTGAAACACACTTCACTCACCGCACACATTTCTACATACGGGACTACATCACATATAGATCAGATCATCCTGACGATACAGCACATGCCGGTTCTTGTATCCTTATCCATAAATCTATACCACATTCTCTTATTCCTTCTACTCCAACTGACGCCATTCAATCAACATCAGTAACCTTAACGACTAGTCTTTTCCATATCACATTTTCAGCTGTATACTGTCCTCCTGGCAATTCTCTTTCTTATAACCTCCTCGAATCCTTATTCCAATCCTTCGGACCGCGCTTCATTGCCGGAGGAGATTACAACGCCAAACATCAACGATGGGGTTGTCGAACATCCAATTCCCGTGGTAGCATCTTATCCCAAATTTCAACCTCTAATAGTTTCTCTATCCTCGCACCCATAAACCCTACTTATTGGCCTACATCCCTCAAAAAACGTCCAGATATTCTAGATATATTTGTTTCCTCACAGATTTCCTGCAATCAAACTGCTATAAAATCCCTGGATGACCTTTCCTCTGATCACAGTCCAGTTCTGCTTCAAGTGCATTCGATTCCCATTCCTAAGCCCTCTCTTCCCCGACTGATTACAGGACGTGTAGACTGGGATAAATTCCGATCAAATCTAGAAAATAATTTAGACCTCAAAATTCCGCTTAAAACAAAAGGAGACATTAATTCTGCAATAGACAAACTAACAGAAGCAATACAAGTCAATATAAAATATAACACTTTACTAAGTAAAAATCATTATCAACAGAATAACTGGCCACTTCATATTCGCGAGTTATTAAAAGAAAAACGACGGGCAAGAGCAAAGTGGCACCGCACGAGATATCCATCGGACAAGAGTCATTATACCAAACTGACCAACAAATTAAAATCAGAGATCAGAACATTCAAAATTCAAAATTTGTATTACCGTACAGAAAATCTCAGTACTACTGACAAATCCTTATGGAATACCACTAGAAAACTCCTAAACTATAAAAAATTCAACCATCCACTTTTAACCGAATCCCAAACCTGGTCAAGATCTGATGAAGAAAAATCACAAATTTTCGGCCAGCACCTATTCAAAACATTTAACCCTCATCCAGATATCCTTAATCAAACCCACTCTGAATGCATTGGAGCAGAATTAAGTATTCCTCTTCAGTTGTTCCCTCCTCCTAAAGCATTCCATCCTTCCGAAATATCAAACATTATTCATAGATTACCCGCCAACAAAGCCCCTGGACACGACCTAATCACATCCCAGATTCTAAAACGCCTTCCTCGGAAAGCGATCCTACTCCTTACATATATATACAATGCCGTACTCCGCACCACATATTTTCCTGATTCCTGGAAATTATCCATAATTAAGATGACTCCAAAACCTAAAAAACCACCAGAACTCCCATCCTCTTATCGTCCTATATCTCTCTTGCCCATAATGGGGAAAATACTTGAAAAACTCATTCTGAAACGTCTTCATCCTATCATAGAATCCAATCAAATAATCCCAGATCACCAATTTGGTTTCCGAACATCACACTCCACCATCCAGCAATGCCATCGTGTGGTGGACGTTGTCTCATCTGCATTAGAGCGCGGAATGTACTGCACGGGAGCGTTTCTCGATGTAGAGCAGGCTTTTGATCGAGTCTGGCATCCAGGACTGCTGTACAAACTCCGTAAATTCTTACCTTCAACTTACTTCCTTATTATCAGTTCCTACCTCAGTAATAGAACCTTTAAAGTAAACCATAATTGTTCCTACTCTTCCCTCTTCACCCAGTCTGCCGGTGTTCCTCAAGGCAGTATCCTGGGGCCCATCCTATACACGATATATACAGCTGACATCCCAACCCATCCAAGCACTGTCCTCACTACTTACGCTGATGACACATGTGTGTTATCAGTTAATAAGGATCCATTTGTTGCATCCCAATCTCTTCAATCCCATATCTCACACCTACAAGAATGGTGTCAAAATTGGAGGATTAAAATAAATCCTAACAAATCCCATCAAATTACCTTCACCCTTCGTCGTAAACCTACGAATTCCTGTCCTACTGTATCGTTTAATAATACACCACTGAACCCTGTCGAACAGATACGTTACCTAGGACTCCATCTGGATAAACGTCTCACTTGGAATCCTCATACAAGACTGAAAAGACAAGAAACTGCTCGACGTTTTCGCCTACTTCAACACTTACTGGACAAACGCTCTAAGCTACCAATTAATTACAAAAGACTTATTTACATGACAGTCATCAGACCTATTTGGGCATACGGAGTTGAGCTTTGGGGCTCTACTAAACCATCCAATTCATCTCGTATCCAATCCTTGCAATCCAAAATCCTTCGTAAAATCCTCAATGCTCCTTATTATGTCACAAACAAACTCATCCATCATGATCTTAATATTCCATATGTTACTGATTTGGCCCAAACTAGATACCTATCCTTCCATAACAAGCTCCATACGCACTTGAATCCGCTAGTCTCTCAGCTTGCTTCCCATACTATTCCTGATAACCCTCCGAGGCGCCTGAAAAGAAGATGGCCTCGAGATCATCTACTATAGAACTTTATTGGAGTGCTATCGATGGGTAGTTTCTCCACAAGTGTTTTCATGTCATATTTTACATTTTTGCATATTTACTTGATATAATACCATTATAGTTGTAAATATCATTGAATTAAATAAAAAAAAAAAAAAAAAACTTATTTCATTGCTTTAGCCCCGAAATTAGTTTAAAATAATATATTATAGACGAAATCAAATTTTACTACCTAAACTATATACAAGGGTTGAGATGATGCCCTTCGAGGCTATTTGAAAAAACTTCTCATCCCTTGCCTTCAGAGATATTATTATAAATCATTTTGATAAGTGAACAATGAAACTGCAGTGAATTTTTTTTCACGGAACGGCCTTTGAGAATAAGCTAATATAATTATTTTCACTTCTTTTCATAATCCTTCTATCCTTCCTTTTTTCTTCTCACCTTTTCCTTATTCTTTTCAATTGTTCTTTCCTCCTTTCCTCGGTCCACGCTATTCCTTTTCTCGCATCTCTCTTTCCCACAAGGACCTTAATTTCTTTTAGTCTCTTCCCACAGTCATCCCTATCGAGACAGTCTTAGTCGTTTATTTTCAGTCGCTCAGTTTCTTGCTTCATCTGTTTGATGTAGCCCTCAGCATTCTTACATCCTCCCATTTTATAGATGATTTCTCTATTTAATCTCTTTGATTGCATCTTCACCATATGTCCGTATAAGAACATTAATCTTCTTATTCTTATGCCCGTGTCCAAACCATTCACTTCTTTGTATATTCCCTTATTAGATCTCAACCTATAGCCTTCCTGTGTCTTCTTTGGGCCGTAAGTTCTTCTTTCTATCGCTAACATTTGCCTTAGGCTGGGGAGGGAAGCGGTTTCCATTCCGTACAGTATCACCCGTTTGACGAAACCATCTATTTTGATAATTCGTTAATTAGAAAAAACATTATAAAATTAATTACAGACAGTTAATCATTATATAATAATTTAATTTTATTCATTAAATAATTTATAGAAATAATAAAATAGTTATGTTATGTACGTTTGTACAACATGATGTTGCGGAAAGTAATTAAATATAGAAAAATCTGTTTCACTACAACCCGTGACCGGGTCTGGGGTTCAGTACATGGTAGAGACTGTACTGTTTCATGGACAACAGTTCTACAAGGAGGTGACTTGTCCTAGGCCAGGCTCAACCACCAGATTTGTCTCCCTTATTTTGGATTTTACCCAACTTTAAAATCTTTTATAGAGGCTGGGTGAGCCCCAGGAGAGTCATAGATCCCGTATGATCCATCTCTGGCTGCAAACAGACTAAATAAAAGTAACTGCCTGCAGCGGGATTTGAACCAGGATTTCCGGCATGGCAACTCAGTGCTCTACCACTCAGCCAATCATGCTCCGTAATTAAATATAGAACTCCTTCTAAAACTTTTAATGAAATAATTAATCAGATCACTTTGGCGCGAACTAATTCGATGAGGAGATGCCTTCCCTAACTTATTACCAGCCCTACTGATGATGCAGCATCTGGTTTAAAAAAAAAAAAAAAAAAGTAGCAAGAAACAAAATTTGTAAAGATTTTAAATCAAGGGGTTTTCAACAATAAGTTACTTAAGTATCAAACGGAATGATGGATTGAATTGGTCAGGGGTTGGAGTCTATGATTACACAAAATAAGGACAGCTTATTTTTTTGTTCCAACGTTTCGGCCAAGTCATCAGAGCCCAGGCACCCGCTATTTGCCCTGAAGATGGCCTACACCGTTGGCCGAAACGTTGGAACAATTAAAAATAAGTTTACCTTATTTTGTGTAATCATAGACTGCACCTTCTGACCGATTCAATCCATCATAAGAATTATCCAGTCAACTATTTCCCACTCGGATATAAAATGGAATCATCGAATGAGATTTAAGGCCACTTTACAACATCTCATTAAATCGGAACTTTGCGCACAGTTCAAGGAGCGATGAAAATACAATCACTTAATAAGCTCTTATTATCCTGACCAGGATCTTCAGGATCAGCGATTTTTTATATTTTTATATCCGAAGAGACGGTAGTGTCTTGTCCTAAGCACTAAGGCATAAAAAGTATAATCTTTGAGACAAGCATATGACTACCGACATGATCAACTGGGGAGTTTCGTATATTTTGCAAATAAAAAATGTTTAAAAAACAAAAATACGCGCTTTGTAACCAGCCGAACTAAAAATTAGAAAATAAGTGATAGTTTAAAAAACATGATTTTATAGAAAATAAAACTAACAAGTTGAAACTAATTTTGAACAAGGTTAATTTAAAAATAAAATTATCAAAAAAAAAAAATTCATTCTACCATAAAAAAGTGGGGTTCTTGTTTTATTAACAACATTAATTGTAAATATTTTACTGACTGATCTTGGTAGAGGTAGGGTAATTACGCTAAAAAGTACCCCACTTTTTTTACGTATTTTTAAAAAATATTTTAAACTATTATTTATTTCGGAGAAGAAAAGGGTCCGTGTGGAGCTAAGAGAAATAATTTCTTAAATGGGGTAGAGCTCCATATTTGAACGTTTCGAGCCATACTCCAGGCCTTCTTCAGGGCTTCTAATGGGATCAAGGGTTGAAAGTGAAGATATTTATTTCAGACCTCCACCCGGATCATTTTCTTCCACATATACCTACAGCCCCGGTGAATAAGTGGTTAAGTCTATTTTTCTCCAAAATGAGTTTCTTCTACTTAAGTAAGCGGAATGAAGTTACTTTCGTAGTGAATAAGGGGCTCAGTTAGCCATTGGCTTGAAAAGGAGTTATTGTTTATATTACAACTCCATTTCAAGCCAAAAACAACGAGAACGATATTTCTATTAATTAAGATCTTATAATGTAAATGAGTAATCATAGGTTATATAATATACATATTTATGTAATATACAAACAGGGATATCAAATGATTACTTTTAAAACAAAAACTTTTTTTAAAAATTCAGTGTTAGTACCTGTAATCATTATTAACATCACCAAGAAAGAATGAAATTAAAACTTTCACAAAACTAGGGAAAAATCGATAGAAAATTTGTAATTAATGTATAAATAAACAATATGCTACGGGGTTGTCGTGAGAGCTATATTGATTTACGAAAAATATTTTAATATTCCAAGCTAAGTGTATAGATTAACTCTAAGTTGCAGTGTCAATGGTCAAATCCAACTGATAAGTTATCTAAAATCTAAAAAAGCCATAGATGGACTCTGTGAGATCTGCTAACTCTCCTGAGGCTCACTCATTCTCTGTAAGGTGGATACCCTTTATTGGGGAAAAATCAGTTACGCGGGGTCGCTTCGAGTTAAGCCGGAACAAGAAGTGACTTATCATGTTTGATATTCCCCAGAATAAAATAACTATTACTACTAAAAATTACTACTGACCATATTAATACCATGAATGTAAATATCAACACTGTGAAAGATATAAAAGCAGGATTATGAGGCAGAATAAATCAGTATCGTTTCAGAAGTCTAATAGAGAGTTTTATTTCGTTACTTTTTTTATTTATTTTTATCGTTATCCGTATCACGTCAGTTAAGTTATACATATATATATATATGTATTCAAGTGGTTTGAATATTATATTGATATTAAAAAAAATAAAATTCTGCCAAGTTAAGGGTTAGAAAGGAAGGGAACAAAAAGTTAAAACATGTTGTGACTTGACTCGAAGTCTTTTTTATCTCGGTCAAAATCACATCTCTGCACAACCATTGTATTATAAATAGTAGTCACTACTATGTACTGAGATCCTTCATATTGATGCTAGACAGTATGGCATCATCACGATTCAGGATACCAACCGCTGTAGGGACAAGGTCATGCGGTCTGTCTGGAGCTGAAGCCTTGAGCTCTTACGTAAAGGTTGGGCAGCGTAGCATTCAAACTGCTTCGACGTACCTACGCGACAGTAAAAACTTCGAAGTGGACGTATCCATCCTGTATACAGTTACTTGTTATATATATATATATATATATATATATATATATATACATATAGTTTTTTTATTTATTTCTAATATAATATATCCTGTACCAAACAGACCAGCATATACAATGAATAACTTTCACATTCACATTCTTAATAACTTATATACATCTATATGAACAATAATATAAGATGATTTGGTATCCTAAAATAATAAATGCTTTGTTCTTTTATATATATACCTATTTTTTGTGTAGTTCCCAATATTTTTTATAAGTGGGTTTTTATTGTGTTTACACTTAAAAAAGAATTTATTGCATAATTTATTGATAAATAGATTAATATACGGTATACATAATTCTTTATGCATAACTTTAACTTTAGTGTAATATGCATAATTTCCAGCAATTCGTAGGCATTTGTTTTGTATAGGTAAACTTTCGGTGGCCGAAAAACCTCGAATTTGTTGGAGTTATTTCAGTTTTTGGCCTTTATCTCCTAATGGGTGTGTTTTTGATAAAAAACATTGTTAACCACTTTTAATACTTTTAATTTACTGTAGATTAAATTTGAGCCCGACCGCAGCCCTGTAGCTCTAATAGATTCTGAGTTACATTCCTTTGAAAATTGGTCATTTTTCCCAAAAATCCAAATTTTAAGTTTGGCGGACTTCCGTGAGGAACACCTGGCAAAATAATCCTACGATGAAGCTGTAGTAAATTAAATTAGCTTTAATTAAAGCACATACCGAGACCTGTAGGTCTAATAGATTCTGAGCTACGCCCCTTGGTCATTTTTTCCAAATAGTCCAAATATAGGCCAGCGGCCATGTGTTTGAGGATCGCAAAAAATTTAAGAGAGTTGCATTTTTGATATGTTGTAAGGGAATGTTTAAGTAGTGTAAATCCAAGTTTGCATCCGGAAAAACGGGCCTGCCTCTCCTTATTTATTTATATATAAGCCCGTTTTATTTATATCATTGAGGCTTCACTCACCCAGTTAGATATTTTTAAAAACAATGTGAAAAATCTAATTAATTGAGAAAAACCAATATCTAGTCATACTTCATTAATTATTACTTCTTCAACGTTTCGCCATTTAGTCATTATCAATTGTTAAAAAATACGGTTTTATGCATCAACCTATATTGTATATAACTATATAAAGTTATAAGTCAATTTTTCTATAAAGACAACAATAACAATTAAATTAATTCAAATAATATAAATTAAATTTCTTTTTTGGTCTCAACAATTAGCGAAATAAAGCAAAACGCATTGTTATATTATTAATTTAAAATTTTCTTCATCTAGGGAATACCAGGGAATACAAATTTAAAGAATTATTCTTGTTAATTTATACATTTATAATTTAAGGCATAAGGTTAATAAACAAAAGTAAAAATTATATTAACTATCTTCTTATCTCATAGTTCAAAGTCTCAAATCATTCCTTAAATAATTATTTTATTCATAATCTATACTAATATTATAAATGCGAAATTAACTCTGTCTGTCTGTTACGCTTTCACGCCTAAACTACTGAACTGATTTAAATGAAATTTGGTACAGAGATGGTCTAGAACCTGAGAAAGGACATAGGCTACTTTTTAATGCGAAAAAAGGGCTGTAAAGGGTTGAAATAGCCCATGTGCGTGGGCCAACCTCTTTCAAAGATCTAAAAAAGCTTCAATATTCAAGAATTTTCAACATTTCGAGAGCCATGTGAGGCAAGAGGATGATTAGAGAATGATAATCATTGGGATACAACCTTGGAAGAGGCTGCACGATTCAAATCTGCGCCCAAGGTGAGACAGCTGTTCGCTATATTAATAGCGACATGTGGGCTTTCAAACACTCAAGAATTGTGGGAAAAGTATAAACATGTCATGGCGGTTGATATTTCACACAGATTAAAAGAACAGAATCCGAATGCTCCATATTATGATTTAATTTACAATGACGCACTAACAAAGGTTGAAGACCAAGTGATTACTATTACTGGAAAAAATTTATCCGATTTTGGAATGAGCAGACTACATAGAATTGGAGAAGTTAGTAAGGATTTAATGCAACAAATAACAGAAGCCCTTCCACTTTTAAATTCAGAACAAAGATTAGTTTTTGACACTGTTATTAAAAAAGTTGCCAGTGGCGAAGGAGGTTTGTGCTTTTTGGATGCTCCAGGAGGCACTGGCAAATCCTATCTTTTAAATTTACTATTAGCCCAAATCCGGAAAGATAAAGGAGTTGCTGTTGCAGTAGCTTCCTCTGGAATAGCAGCTACGCTACTTAGTGTGGCACGAACAGCGCACTCACTTCTAATTGGACTTAGCTCTTGAGAAAGTACCAGTATGTAACAGCAAAATAAGTGAGCGCGGAAGAATGTTACAGCAGTGTAAGCTGTTGGTTTGGGATGGATGTACGATGTCCGATAAAAGAGCAATGGAAGCACTAAATCGCACAATGAAAGATATCAAAGACGACCAGGTTATCATGGGAGGGGGTGGTGGTTCTTTTCGCTGGTGACTTTAGACAGACTCTCCCGGTTATTACTTGAGGTACGCCGGCAGATGAAATAAATGCCTGTTTGAAAGCATCTGAATTATGGGGACACGTAAAAAAGTTTTGTCTTACTACAAATATGCGAGTAAAACTTCACAATGATTATCACTTACTTAGTTACTTACTTATCGTATTACTTATCGTAAGTAAGTACTTACTTATCGCACTTTTTATACGATTGTACATGTTAATTTAATATCTATTATTTTCTCCTTTCTCACCATGTCTTAGCAATTATTATATATTGTACTACATCTATCCTTTATACTATTTCATGAACATTATGTATACATCATCTTCCCCATTGGTAGTAATATGTATGTCTCACTTCTATTACTTATCAACATTTTCTTATTTATTACTATATCGATATAATTCTCATGTTCTCTCCCCTCCCCTATCTTTATTGTTCACGACTCAGATAACTGATACTATTGTATGTTCACTTTAATATTTATCCCATTTGAATTTATATTACCTTATTCTTTCATTTTTAGCACTTTCTGTTATTTCTTATTGTATTCTATAGTAATTTTTTTTTTTTTTTTTTCCTACCTTTGTATTTTAACATTTGTTTTTACCATGCTTAACCTATTTTTAAATATTTTGTGATTTTAAATTGTCTGTATTTTGTATATTTAGCCCTGAAGAAGACCTACAGAGTGGGTCGAAACGTTGGCTACTGAATAAATATTCTTGATATTCAGAAAAACTTATTGACCTCTTCCCGGACCATTTTCTTCCACGATCTAAAAAATAATGTCTATTGTGATCTTCATATAAATATGGGCAATCGAGAATGGCTGTGTGAAAGGGCAATTTTGGCGCCGACTACTGTGAGAGTCAACCAAATAAACGAACAAATCATGTCAGACGTGGGGGGGATGTTGTCGAATACCTCTCAGTAGGCAATGTTATGGACACTGAACTAGTCACATCATGCCCTATACAGTTTCTCAACTCTTTATCAGGAGTGCCTTCCCATAAGTTGAAGCTGAAAGTTGGTGTTCCAGTTCTATTAATGAGAAATCTTGACGCGCCAAGGCTATGTAATGGTACAGCGGCTACAAATTACACATCTGGGACACAACATTATAAAAGCTACAATCATGACTGGAATGGCAAAAGGAGAAAATGTTATGATTCCCGGTATTCCGATAATTCCTACTGATTTGCCTGTTCAGTTTAAAAGAGTACAGTTTCCTAAAATATTAAAACAGCATTTGCAATAACAAAAAACATAGCTCAAGGACAGAAGATTAAATTTGCAGGTGTTCATTTAGAAAAAAAAATGTTTTTCCCATGGCGACTCTATACGGCATGCCTACTTATATCAAACCCGCAAAATCTCTATGTTTTGGCAAAAGATGGGAAAACAAAAAAGTTTTATTTATAAAATGTACTTAAACAAACTGATTGCAGTAAAACACTTATTTTAATGTAAGTATTTTATTTCCAAAATGATTAGTCACTATTCCACGCTGACGAAGTCGCTGGCACAGCTAGTAATAAATAAATTATTGTTTATTAATTAATTTTAAATTTTTGTTCAACTTGGGGCACCCATTACCTGGAGGAGGCCTGACGGCGGACCAAACCCCAATTTTTTTACAAACGCTCATTTAATTACACTGCTGTAGGTACTCAAGCTCTTAGCAAAGGTAGCAGCGGTATCAGTTCCGCAGTTTGTCGCTTCGAGTTGAGTCGCAATAGGTTTCACCTTTTCATTTTTAATATTCTCCAAAAATGCAAGTAATCGTGAGTTTCAGTTTGGAAAAACAAGAGTGTAATTATTGAGAAATGTATATATTTCTAACTCTTGTGTTACGGTCAGGGCGGGGAGAAGCACCGGCTGAGAGGATTATACGAACAATGGGATTAAGCGGAAGGGATTATAGAATGGCGTAGAGCCTTCTGGATCGGGCTCGATGGGACTAGGTGGTCCTTCCGAGAATTGTCCCACCCCGACCTACCTTGCCTATATAAAAAGGCCCCTGTTCGGCCGGCGCCCAGTGAGTAATAAGACGAGTCAGTAATAAGTCAGTCAGTAATAAGCCAGTGAGTAGCAGTCGTTAACTAGTGGCAGTGTGTGTGAGTTAGTTAGTATTAGTATCAGTCTGTAATAAGTGCTTAGTGAGCAACAGTGACAATTAGTGGCCGTGTAATAAGTGTAATAAACTGTGTGTCAGTTTGTCATATTTGGAGAGTCTTACGGTCGGTGGACTTTAGTTAGTGAACTGTAAGTGTTAATTTGTAATTGTAAACTATAGTGTAATATTATTGTATTTGTACAAATTTATATAAATAGTTTAGTTACTTAGTATAAACAATATCTTATATTATTTGTATATTATCTTAGAAATTAGATAACATTTAGTAGAATATTATTATTGTAAATTGATATTATTTTAATAATTTAACTGTTTTAAATAATCTCATTGTATTCTTTCTAATTTGTTAATAAATATTAGATTCTTGAATTAAGTAATAGTTTAGTCCATTTTACACCCAGTAGCCCGTAACACTTGCATTTTTAAAAAAAATTATATTATCGTCTTTTTTACATGATCTATTCTTCTACTTAATTATATTATCATCATTTTGTAACGGTCGTTTATTTTTTTTCTGTATTTTCTTATACGTAGCTTTTGTAACAATCGGTTTTTCTGTTGTTTTTTTTTTAACGTAGCTTGTGGCGGGAGTTACACCTTCCCCACTCCTCTTAGTACGTTAGAGAGTGATGTGATTACAGCTAGGAACCCCCCCTCCCCGTGACAGGTAATTTATTTTATATTTTTAACTAATTTCCATCCTCCCTCCCCTCTCTTCTCCATTTCATTTTCTTTCCCTCATAGCCATCCATATACATTACAAAACACATCACACTATTATTCTTACTATTTCCTTGCTTACTGTTTCTGTAATACGTTTATTCATTTCCCACCTTTTATTATCATTTTAACCTTTAACTCTGAACCCTGTCGAACAGATACGTTACCTAGGACTCCATCAGGACAAACGTCTCACTTGGAATCCTCATACAAGACTGAAAAGACAAGAAACTGCTCGACGTTTTCGCCTACTTCAACACTTACTGGACAAACGCTCTAAGCTACCAATTAATTACAAAAGACTCATTTACGTGACAGTTATCAGACCTAATTGGACATACGGAGTTGAGCTTTGGGGCTCTACTAAACCATCCAATTCATCTCGTATCCAATCCTTACAATCCAAAATCCTTCGTAAAATCCTCAATGCTCCTTATTATGTCACAAACAAACTCATCCATCATGATCTTAATATCCCATATGTTACTGATTTGGCCCAAACTAGATACCTATCCTTCCACGACAAGCTCCATACACACTCGAATCATCTAGTCTCTCAACTTGCTTCCCATACTATTCCTGATAACCCTCCGAGGCGTCTGAAAAGTAGATGGCCTCGAGATCATCTACTATAGAACTTTATTGGAGTGCTGCCGGTAGGTAGTTACTCCACATGTGTTTTTCATGTCATAATGTACATATCAGCAGATTTACTAGTTATAATCATATTATAGTTGTAAATATCAATAAATTAAATTTTAAAAAAACCTTTAACTGGGCAGGGGCCTTGATGTGACCCTCTCAGGTAGGTGGGGTGCTCTCAGCACCTTTTTTCTTCAATAGTCATATGTATGAATTCTATATTTTATTTTTAAGTTGCTTTATGACAATAGGGGAAGGATAAAGAAGGTCAGAGGATCGGCAGAGCCCCAGGACTTGATGGGATTGACGCCGCGATCCTGAGGGAGAGCGCCCCCCTCATTGAGGATGGCCTACTGGCGATCTTCAATGAGTGTTTGGACCAGGGGTGGTTCCCGAGTAGGTGGAGGATCGCGGACTTGAGACTGCTCTACAAGGGGGGAGGTAAGGATAAAGAGGATCCTAAGGCGTACAGACCGATATGCCTCCTCCCGGTCCTCAGCAAGGTCCTGGAGAGCTTGATTGTCAATAGCCTGAAGCCGGTCCTCATCGAAGCAAGCCATCCACGGCAGTTCGGCTCGACCCGTGGCAGGGGAACCACAGACGCGCTGCTGAGAGTGCGCAGGGACGTTGAAGGGAAGGCGGAGAAGTATGTTATGCTTATGCTATTTGACATATCCTCCGCCTTCGATAGTGTATGGTGGCCCTGTGTACTCCAGCGGCTGCAGGAGTTTAACACCCCCAGCAACTTGTACTCCCTCATAAGTAGTTACCTCAGTGGCAGGAGCGTTAGGATTAGAGGTAGCTACTACGAGGTCGAGAGAAGGATTGAAAGAGGATGCCCACAGGGGTCGGTCCTCGGACCGGCCCTGTGGAAGCTCGTTTTCGACCCGTTGCTGGGGGAGTTAGAACAGGAAGGGTTCCTTGCCACGGCCTACGTCGACGACCTGGCAGTCATCGTGGCGGAGAACAGCAGAGCCAGAGTGAAGTCACAAGCGGAGAGGTGCGCCGGTCTCGTAGCGGAATGGTGCGTGGGGAAAAAGTTGAGTATGGCCGCAGCCAAGACCCAGGCCATACTCCTGAGAGGCTCCACCGACAGGGCTCACCCTGTCATACTAGATGTTCAGGGAGAAAGGGTGAGGCTGGGTGAGGAGGTGAGGTACCTGGGTGTGAAGTTCAGAAGGAACTTCGACGCCACCCCTCACCTGGTGTACCTGAAGGATAGGGTGACCCTGTCACTCAATGGCCTATCAAGAATAGGGGGTGCATTTTGGGGCCTCAGGTACCCGGCAACGATGACCATTTATAAAGGCGTGGTCCTGGGTATCCTGAGGTATGCATCCCCAATGTGGAGCCGAAACCTCACGCAGCTACAGAGGAGGAGATTGGCCACCATCCAGAGACTGGCTCTGCTGCGAGTCACGAAGGCGTACCGAACGGTGTCGCACGAGGCGGTGCAGGTGCTGGCGGGAGCGATGCCCCTGGACCTCGTCCTTAAGGAGGACGCGGTGGTCTACGAGGTGAAGAGACAGGGGCTAGCGGCGCTCCCGGAGGGACTCCGAGAAAGGATCGGCGAGACCCCCAACAGATGGAGGAGGATTGTTAGGGAGGACTCGATCGAGGGGTGGAACGGACGGTGGGTGGGAAGCCAGAAAGGCTCCACCTTGAGGAAGTTCTTCCCCACCGTCCGGTCGAGAATGACCGCGACATGGGTCCTCCCGGACTACTGGGTCTCGCAGATGTTAACAGGACATGGCGGGTTCCGGGGAAAGCTCAGCGAGCATAAGAGAGAAATCGACCCCCGGTGCCTTGCCTGTGGAGTCCCTGAGACAGCGGAGCGCGTTATTGTTTCCTGCACCGCGATGGAAGGACACCGTGCCAGGTTGTCGCGGAAAACCGGGATTTTCGCCCTCGCCGAGGAGGACTTCCCCCGTTTGATGGAGGAAGGTAATTACCCCTTCTTCAAGGAGTTTGTCTACGGGTGGAAGGAAGTGGTCGGGCCTGCGCATTTCACCATTAGCAGGGTCCGGCCCCTCGGCGAGCCACCAGACGAGGAGCCACCAGATGAGGAGCCAGACGGGGAACCACCCCCGGAAGAGAGAGATGGAGCTGAGGACCGGACGGATGCGGACCAGGAGGGCTGGACGGCATCCGGACGGATGGAGACCGGCCAGGAGGCCTAAAGGTGCTGCCCCAACAGTAAGGTGCACATCCGTGCACCGGGCAGCACCACAGATTAACAAAAAAAAAAAAAATGTACCCAAAAAATTAAATGGTACCCCCCCATCTAATGTAGTTTGATGAAATAAAGATTAAAAAAAAAAAGTTGATTTATTGGCAGTGGCGGGCGTGCGTAAACCCAACGCATCAACCCGTCACTGCCGAGAACCCCGTATGCCAGCAATGGCAGGAAGGGGGCCCTAAAAAAAAAAAAAAAAAAAAAAAAAAAAAAAAAAAAAAAAAAAAAGAAGGTAAAATAGAATCAACAAAAATGTATTTAGCATTCTATTAGAACTTGGGCAAAAAAAGAGGAAATAATTAGATTTATTTAATTTACTTACAAATAACAAAATCTATTTGCCCAACAAATATAATCTAGTAAGAGTCCAATACAATTTATTATGTTAAATGAATAGAATTTGATTAATTTAATTTTTTTCATTAAAGAGTAAACCTACAGTAGTCTTACATCATACAGTAGTATTATTGCGTACTTGGCAGCGTTTGAAATTTTATATCGAGCTTCTGGATGTTTTCCTCAATAGATCTCGTATCCATATTTACCGTATACCATGTACGGGAATCAGTCATTGATTGAATTTTTATGTCATACTTTGCTGGCTTGCTCGGGATATACTGTATGAAGGGGCAATTTCCGAGCTGCTCATCAATCGTTACACACTCTGACACAGATGAGGCATGAATGCAGTTATCTAAAAATATTGTGAACACGTTTCTTACTGGAGCAAGCTTGTCTAACTTTTTTCGCTCTAACCTGTCATGAATATTATCAATTCTCACGGATCTTGGTAAGAAAATAAATCTGTCTAACGACATTGTAGTGTGAAATATGTCGATTCCCATTCCGGTTGTGTTGAAAAGATCCTTCAAATTTAATTTTCCTCCTCTATAAGTACCAGCAATAATCAATAGACCGACACTTACACTTGGAATAACTTCTGAATCCGAGGCTGTTATTCCTCATAAGACATATATTAAAAAAAAGAGTAGCCGCACGATAAAACACCGAGTACAGGCTGGAGAAAGCGAGGTGTAGAGGTTTGGGCCGCTGGAACAGAACTGGATAGGTGGCGTGCTGGGGGCACCGCTCCAGGTTTTAACACGTTCCGACAGGACTGGCGCCTCCAAAAAAGTCCACCGCCACTATAATCGATTGTCAGATAAAATATACGAAGCTAGAAAAAAATTGAGCGGTAGGATCACCTTTTGAGTAGTAAATATTATTAAATATATTGCTAAATAACACCCCACCTGCCCAGTTAAAGGTTAACGGCTTTCAACCGTGTTCATCTTAACTCACTTTTTTAATTTTAATTATCTTTACTTGACCTCAAATTGTCTTTTTACAATTACACTATTCCAATACAGCTCAGCTAATGTAACTTACTTATCGCACTTTTTATATCATTTTACATGTTTATTTTAATATCTACTATGTTCTCCTTTCTCACCATGCCTTATCAATTATTACATATTGTACTACATCTATCCTTTATACTATTTCATGAACATTATGTATACATCATCGTCCTCATTGCTAGTAAACTTTATTTTTCACTTCAATTACTTATCATCATTGTTTCTTATCAACATTTTCATTTTTATTACACTATGTCGTATTTTTATTACTTGGTTATTACTTACTTTATTTATTACATACTGTATTTTTAATTTTCAGTACTTTTCTGTATTGTTTATTTTCATTACCTCTGACTTTATATATTTATTTCTTACTGTAATATTTTTTTTTTTTATTACTGACAGTAATTTTTATTTATTTTTTGTTATGGTTATTTATGCTCCACATGAACATCCTTGCTCTTTATTGATATATATCTCATGTTACCTCCCCCCCCCCCAATCTTTATTATCCACCACTCAGATACCTGATACTTATGTATTTTTACTTTAATATTTACCCATTTAAATCTTTAATTTTTATCTTTATTGCCTCATTTTTTAATTTTTAACACTCTCTGTTTTATTCTTATTGTATTCTTTAGTATATTTTTTACTACCTTTGTATTTTAACCTTTATATTTACCATGCTTAATATTTTTTTAATATTTTTTAATTTTCAATTGCCTGTATTTTGCATATTTAGCCCTGAAGAAGACCTGCAAAGTGGGTCGAAACGTTGGCTAATTAATAAACGTTTCTCCACATCTAAGAGAAATTTATTGAGCTCTCTCGGACCATTTTCTTCCACGTATATATGTCTATATTCATTTCATCAAAAAACTAACGTTTTAAAAAAAATTTATACTGCGAAATGCTAATTGAAACGTTAATTTCTTAATGCAATGATTACCGAAAATTACACATTTCCCATTGCTAAACTCTTTTTTTCATACTAAAACACATGATTTGAAAAAGTATATATTTTTTAATCTACTGTGTAGTAAAATTAATATAAAATTGTATTTAATTAAGAAGAAAACTATTTAAAAAATATAATTTATTACGAATATATAAAAGAACGTCCTCAAGACATGAGAATTTTACATTTTGAAATTTACATTGACATACATAACATTCTCCATTAATATACATAACATACTGTTACGGCCAGAGAGGGAAGAAGGGCCGGCTGAGAGGATTAGACGAGATGTGGGATTAAGCGGAAGGGATCAAAGAACGGTGTAGAACTTTCTGGATCAACCTGGATGAAACGAGACAATTCTCGATCTCCTTCCGAGAAGTGCCCCACCACGACCTACCTTGCCTATATAAAAAGGCCAGGTGTTTCGGCCGAGTTAGTTAGTATCAGTCTGTAGTAAGTGAGTAATGCTGTGACAGTACTGTTGTGATAGTCCGGGTGAGGAACAGTGGCAGTGATAATTAGTGGCCGTGTGATAAGTGTAATAAACTGTGTGTCAGTTTGTCATATATGGAGAGTTTTACGGTCGGTGGACTTTAATTAGCGAACTGTAAGTGTTAACTATAGTGTAATATTATTGGATTTGTACAAATTTATATAAATAGTTTAGTTATTTAGTATTAGCAATATCTTATATTATTTTAGTAATTAGATAAGTTAGGCCTAGGTTATAATCTGTGGAATATTGTTATTGTAAATTGATGTTAGTTTAATAATTTAATTGTTTTGAATAATTTCATTGTAGTCTTTTTAATTTGTTAATAAATATTAGTATCTTGAATTTAGAAATAGTTTATACCATTATAGTTGTAAATATCATTGAATTAAATAAAAAAAAAAAAAAAAAAAAAAAAAAAAATAAAAAAAATAGTTTAGTTCATTTAACACCCAGTAGCCCGTAACAATACTAATAAAGAGTTTTATATGCGAACTCATAAAATCTTAAGAAAAATAAATATTCAAGAGGGATTTTTATTTTAATGAAATGGCTTTTAGGAATATATCAACAGCCCTCGTGTATAAGTGGTTATGTCGAATATTGTCCAGAGGTAATAAAATGATCAAAAAATAATGATTTGTAAAAAGATTAATGATTTAAATGAAGTGAAGCTGGACTTCATGAATAATATCCATTTATTCTAAATAAGGTCACTAAGTTCGAGACAGGTTTGAAGCTTCTCATTAGTCGCTAGCTCAACTTTTAACAAAGTCCGGGTTAAGCCTCTATTATGACTTCCTATCTGCAGCTGCATTTAGTTCGCGATGTTTCTATTTGAGAGAGATGTCAGGAGAATTACTGAAATGGAGTCACAGTAAATTCCTATTAAAGTTATAAATTATCTAACTTGAATATGATGATAATCATAAGCTACAAATTAAGTGTCGTTTCTTCAGATTTTCGGTTCTAGAATATTATACGAAATAATTGATACATAAGTAGCATTTGTGTGAGTGAAAAGGAAACGAAACTTCATTTTTAAAATAAAGTATGTATACTTTTGCCACATAAGTAGACAGATAGTAGTATATATATATTTAATAGTAATTAATTTTTTATTTATTATTCTTTTGATGGTGATTATTTTCAAATATTTTTATTTTAAAAAGAAAAGATTTTTCCAGGGCCGGGATTCGAACCCGGGTCAAAGAAAACACAAAATAAGCAAAACTTATTGTAATGTGCCAGCGTTTCAGCCTAAGATGTAGGACACCTTCAGGGCTGGGAATAGTTATTCTCTATTTCTTTTTCAAGCCCTAGAGTTGGCCTACTTCTTAGGCCGAAAAGTTTTGCTTGTGTTTTCTTTGCCTGCACCCCCTGACCAATTCAATCCATTATTAGAATCTTTAAATGTTTTATTTTGAAGAGAAAAGATTTGTCCAGGGCCGGGATTCGAACCCGGGTCGCCGTCGTGGTACCCTAACCAATTGAGCTACCCTGGCTCGTAACATTCGAATCCCTGCCCTAGACAAATATTTTCTCTTCGAAATAAAAATATTTAAAAAAATATAATAATAAATAATATAATGAGGTAAGTCAACAAGATTCTAATTAAAATAATGCTCAATGAACATTCTTCCCCTTGTATACATCGCAAATTGCGAGAACACGGGGATATGGGATCGGTGAAGAGAATGGATTTGTCTGGCCGTGCTACGAGCCAGGCTAGCTCAGTTGGTTAGAGCACCACGACGGATCTATGGGAGGCCCGAGTTCGAATCCCGGCCCTGGGCAAATGTTTTCTCTTCAAAATAAAATATTTAAAGATTTTAATAATGGATTGAATTGGCCAGGGGGTGCAGTCAAATAAAACAAAAAATAAGCAAAACTTATTGTAATGTGCCAACGTTTCGGCCTAAGATGTAGGCCAACTACAGGGCTAGGAAAAGAAACAGAAAATAACTTTTCTCAGGCCTGAAGATGGCACGTGGCGAAACATTGCCACATAGCAATAAATTTTGCTTATTTTGTGTTTTCTTTTACTGTACACCCTGAGCAATTCAATCCAATAGAATTGTCCAGTCAACTATTTTCCACTCAAACAAAAAACGATTTTATTGATGCAATATTTTTTATCGTCGTAGTCTGGAGTCAGATTGGGGAACTACCTTTTATTGTAGAGGTAAAGACTGTACTGTTCATAAGCAAAATGTTGTGCAAGGAAATGATTAGGACAAGAGAGCCCATTCATGGCTTTTAAAATACTATATGATAAACGCACTGACCTATTTAATAATCATATTATATAAAAATGTTACATAAGTTATAAGTTAAATTATAAATATTTTTAAAAGTTACCAAGCCACTGGTTTTAACTTCCATAAGCCGCTACATAAAACAGCACTGTTTTTAAAAAAAAATCGAACGGAAAAAATAATTGCATTGATTTAAAAAATAAAACAAGCCATCTCTTAAAGCAATATTCCAACCTTAGGACCTTCAATACAGAAAATACAATCCTATGACATCAAAACATTTTTCTTCATCTAAAAAAAATTAAATAAAAACATATTATTTTATCTAATGCGAAACATCAATATTCAATAAGTACTAAGTGGTTACACGTATTTTATGAGGCTAAAAACTAAGCGCAAAGCTCAACTTCAATTTCTAGAATATAAAACGTTAAGTACTCCCTCTAGTACAATTAAATTGAACGGAGGTGCAGGCGACCCAGGTTCGAATCCCGGCAAGGACAAATCTTTTCTCTTCAAAACAAAAATATTTAAAATTTATTACCAACAAAATAATAGTTAATAAAAATAAATCATAAATAAAATATTGACGTAAGTCAACAAGATCCTAATTAAAGTAATGTTCAATGAACATTCTTCCCCGTGTATACATCGCAAAAATTGCAAGAAAACGGGGATATAGGATCGGTGAAGAGAACGGATTTGTCTGACTTGGATACTACCCCTGGTAGCTCAGTGGTTTAGAGCACACCACCGGAAATGCAGATGACCCGGGTTCGAATCCCGGCCAGGACAAATCTTTTCTCTTCAAAACAAAAATATTTTTATTTGAAAAGAAAAGATATGTTCAGGACCGGGACTCGAACCCGGGTCTTCCAAATCGCTACTCTGGGACTCTACCATTTGAGCTATCCTGGGCCCCAATCAAGCACGGTTCCCGGTCGTGGTCATATCTTTTTCTTTCACTGATCCCAAGTCCCCGTGTTCTCGCATTTTTGAACATTATTTTAATTTGGATCTAGTTGACTTACGTCCTTATAATTATTATAATTTTTTTTTTTATTTGTTATTAATTTTTAAATATTTTTATTTGAAAAGAAATGTAGACATTTTTATTTTAAAAATTAATTATTTTTATTTGAAAATATTAAAAAATTAATAACAAAAAAAAAGTTAAAAATTCAATTGAACAGTTGTAACTTTGTAAAATGGGGTTGGTCCGCCGTCAGGGGGGGCAGAACTGGGGAGTACACCCTAGTTAAACAAAAATTAATTAACAATACAACAGCAAAAAATATGGTACAACAGATCCATTCTCCGACTTTCAAGAGATGAAACATTTTGAAGAAAGAGATATAAATAGACTGTGGATTTCACTTATAAAGGCACGCGTACACCTAAACCGTTATCTCGGGCTACATCGGGCGATCAAATCAAACGTATCAAGAAAGGGAGCGCGTACACCGACGTGTTTGTGTGTTGTTACCTATCTAAACCACTTTGGATATTGAAAAATTAATTAGTTCTGTTTATAATAGACCAGCCCTGTGGGATAAACAAATAAAAAAAAAATTACAATAACCGTGATGTTGCGAAAAGGTTATGGACTGAAATTGCATCGGAAATGGTTGTAGCGGTTGCAGACATTTAAAAAAAATGGAGCAACTTAAGGGACCAATTTCGTAAAGAATTTTTACGAATTTTCTAATAGATACATTTATTCGCATTCCTCCAATGTCGGCAACAGTGTGAGCACCGAGTAATTCGGTCCGTCATCGGCCGACAAAATCGGTTTAGGCGTGCGCTAACTGTAAGAGAGGAATTTACATTTCGATGCTTATTCTATTTATTCCTTAAATTGAAACAGTGGAATTAAAACTGAGGTTTTAAATCTTTTATTTAGTCTGCCGATTGATATGAGACGAATGAGATATTGTAGGTTTTGCCGCGGTTATCAATACTTTGAGTACACCCTCCCACAAATTAAGAACTTGTCTTCAAGACTTCAATTTTTAGAATAATATCCGGGGTACAACGCTAGTAACTACAATAGTAAAATCAAATCAACAGTGGTATGATTCTAAAAGGGGGTTGATTCGTCGTTAGATAACTCCTACAAAATATAAGATAATTTTTTTTTTTTTTTCTTTTTCCCATGGCTCTACAGCCCTTGGAGGGCCCTGGCCTCCGCAACAACGCCTCTCCAGTCCTCCCTGTCAGCAGCTCGACCTCTCCACTGTCTGATCCCCATCCTCTGCAGATCGTTCTCTACATCATCCAGCCATCGCAGCCTGGGCCTTCCTCTTCTTCTTTTGCCTCCTGGTTTGCCATATAATAGCTTCTTTGGGTACCTATTTTCTCCCATTCTTTCTACGTGCCCAATCCATCTTATACGTGTAGATTTTAATAAAGGTGACTAGGTCTGGTGCATTGTATAGGTCCTGAAGCTCCCTATTATTTCTAGACCTCCATTGGACTTCATTACATACTGGCCCAAATATCTGCCGAAGCACCTTCCTCTCCCAGATCTGCAGCATCTTTTCGCATTCCTGTGTCAGGACCCACGTTTCACAAGCGTATGTAACAATCGGTCTTAGGATTGTTTTAAAAATCAATAATTTTGCCCTCCGTGACAAGTTTCGAAATTTTAATGCTTTTCGCAGTGCAAAGAGACATCTGTTCCCTGCTGAAATTCTTCCTTTAATTTCTGCAGTGATGTCATTCTTTCTTGTCACTAAAGCCCCCTAAATGATAATTTAGTCATAGTAAATAAAGGCTAAAAATATTAAGGAAAACCTGATTTTCTGACATTTTCAATAATATTACACAGAAGTGATATAATATTTAATTGGAAAGGAATTGTTAGTACTTGTGTATGAAACCTATCTACATATCTTGTGTAGCCTCTTCTTACCACCCCTCTCAATTGAGTTATTTGTGTGTGCGGTAGTTAGTTGTTTTCTGTATTTTTTCGTCTATTTAATTTTTTTTTTTATTGTTTATTAATTTTAAGATGTCAAAATAAGAAGAATAGTCTTTGCCAACCGGTGTTACTTTGGTCTGAGGGAACATCCTTGGAGTGCGCAAATGGATGGCAGCTGCTAAGAACCGCGACGATTGGTGGAAGCTGCTGGTGGAGGCCAAGACTCATCATCGGGTTGTTGGGCCGAATTAGTTAGTTAAATTTAAGTATGTTGTTTTGCCTTGTTCTCTTTATTATTGTTAACTATTTGAAATGACCAGAACAACACTTTACGAAGAAGAAGCTGTGAAATAATTCCAGAAGTCCGGATTAATCCCAAAGACGAAACTATGTGAAGAACATCATCAAATCGATTTGACAAGGATATAAATGGAGATGTTTTCGTCAAAAGTTTTGGGAAAACATTTATATAAGAAGAGGAACTTCGCTAGAGGGCTCAGGATTTAGCATTTTATTGTTAATTTTGTATATTTCAATTTTTATTAACATGAATAAGAAAGTAGCTGTTATCAGTATCAGAATTATCAGTGCTCAGGTTATAAATAATGGCGGATAACAGTCTCTGAGTACCAGTAAATACATTAGTACCGATTTGTTCATCATGATCTGGCCGAACCATTCATTCGACTCAACTGATGTTATTCAAACCTAACGGCGGGAATTGAATAATAGGCGTTGTTTCTATCAGGACAAATAACTTTAGCCATCGCAACACAACTCAAGCTCTAGTAAATCAAGCTAAAATTGAGAGAGCTTTGCTGGGAAGTTTCGATGCATCTCCCGCAAGTTTAGAAATCCGGACCTCGCGCATATCTCACAGTCATAATTTTCTCCGATCCCTCCAGAAGAATCTTAATGGCTTAAAGTTGGCTTCAAAAGACTCTTCTGAAAATTACATTATTCTGTTTTTCGCCCAGAAAAAAGTTCTACAGTGTCGGAAGTTTAAACAGAAAACAATGGACATTGATCAAAACGGTAAATATTTCACTGATCAGTGTGTGATATTTTAATGAATAAATTTTCTCGGAAAAACAAGGAAACAACTTTTTTTTTATTGCATTTATTGAAATTTACAACTGTATTAAAATAATACAAGTAAATATAATGATTGGTACATATCAGCATGAAAGACAAGTAGATAAATTACGCAGTGGTAGTACTCAAGTAATAAGTTCAACTTAGAAGATCACGAGCCCATCTTCTCTTCTGACGGCTCGGTGGATTATCAGGAATTGAAGAGGTTGCGAGGTTTGAAACTAGTGGGTTTGAGGGGAAGTGAAGCTTGTCATGAAAAGATTGATACCGGATTCGGCCCAAATCAGCAACAAATGGGACATTAAGGTCATTATGGATGACTTTATTAGTTACAAAGTAAGGAGTATTGAGGATTTTACGGAGAATTTTGGATTGTAAGGATTGAATGCGAGAGGAATTCGATGGCTTAGTGGAGCCCCAAAGCTCTATTCCGTAAATCCAGGTGGGTCTAATGATTATCATATATATATGAGTCTTTTGTAATAAATTGGGAGCTTAGAGCGTTTGTATAGTAAATGGTGAAGTAGCCTGAAACGGCTTAGGAAACAACTAAATTACTTTTATCCAACACAATATTTTTACTACGAATTTTAGCTGTAGTTTATAAAATAAAAAGTACCCATGGATTGTTACAAGCATTCAAATATAATGTTGCTTTAAAGATTAATATAGAAGAGAAGCGTTTCCAAAAAAGAAATTTATTTTGTTTACGATCTAATTATTGGATATTTTTTGATAGATCGATTTCTATAAAAGGAAAAACTTGCTTAATATTTAATACTAATACTCTACGGCGCTACAACTCGGTGACGAGCCCTGGCCTCCTCCACCAGCTTCTTCCAGCTGAATAGGGATCACTGACTGGTCTGCGTAAGGAATTTTCCTCAAGACGGTCCATCTGTACAAAACATTAATTCGCCCAGTTTTGTTGTATAGACAATGACCAAGCTGATTGAGCATGATCCCTTAGTCTTCGAACGAAAAATCCTCCCAAGAATCTTCGGTGGTGTTTATGTAGGAGAACAAACAACGAAGTCTACTCAATGTACAACGAAGCAGAAAGATTAGACGACTTCGATGGGCTGCTCATGTGGCTTCAATGGAAGAATAGGCCATTCCTAAAAAGGTATTTACTCAACCTCTCTACTGCACGAGAAGAAGAGGAGACTGAAGCTGGGGCGGTCGGATGCTGGAAGAAGCTGGTGGAGGAGGCCAGGGCTGGTCACCGAGTTGTAGCGCCGTAGAGTATTAAATATTAAGCAAGTTTTTCCTTTTATAGAAATCGATCTATCAAAAAATATCCAATAATTAGATCGTAAACAAAATAAATTTCTTTTTTGGAAACGCTTCTCTTCTATATTAATCTTTAAAACAACATTATATTTGAATGCTTGTAACAATTCATGGGTACTTTTTATTTTATATTGATTTTTATTACATAGTCTCTTTGTCAATTGTATGTTCCATATTCCTGCATATTTTTGTTATTCTTGAAGGACCAGGGCCAAGATTAAATTATTGTTCTATTCTATACAGAAGATTTACTGTATTCATAAATCGATCTGTGTTCAAATATAGAATTTTAATCTTCCAGATTTTTGTTTTAAAAAGTATAGAAGAAAAACAAACGAAAGCTGTCACTAGTTTAAATAAGGAGCAGAATCGAGTTAACTAACAAATTGAAGCTAGGTGTAGAGGAAATTGTTTTTTAATTGATAGTCAATTGTTTGAAAAAACAAGACAAATTAAAATCCCATCTTTTAAATCCATTCCTAAAACCGAAACTTGTAGACTGAACAACAGAGACATGATTGAACGATTTCTACATTGTATTTCGTTTGTTTATAACAGCATATCCAATTACGAATATAAATTGAAGTTCAGGTTTAATTGAAAAACTTCATCACCACACTACATCATAAGGGAAACTTTCCCAGACAAGTAGAAGTCCACAACAGACAATAATTTCATGTTATAATGACAAAAATGTTCTCTTTTTGAACTCGAAAACACTTGGAAATGGCTTGTTGGGAAAAAAAGGTACAGTCAAAGGCACATACGGGAAATTTGGTAAAGAAATAATCCTCATATCAAAAATAAAACTTCGAGGATTTCCAAACTTATTGGAGGGAAAATTCGCTCTTAAAAAGGTTAATTGCCGTCAGCGTAAATATTTTGAGTACACTTCGGTCCTGTACGCTGCGACACCGAAGCGGACTCATTTAACTAATTTATTTCTATGGAGAGAATGGATATGGTATTATTTCGCGGTACACGAGACTGCAACGTTTACATAATTACGCGTGGTAACAGATTGGGTTGCAACGCCTCGATCACTGATGCGATTTTTTTCATAATCAAAACAGTTTATGGATATATGTAAATACAAATTTAATTTTTACTTTATTACAAAATAATATGAAATATTTATGAAGGTATGTGTATATGTATATGTGTTTGAGGTTTGTAGTGATTTTTAGTATTCAGATAGCCGTGGCTAACCTCTCAGTTACTACTCTCCTTTACCACGTGTCAGCCACGAGGCCAGTGTTTGTGCTTATATCTGTTACATATAATGTGAACTTAGATTAATAATGTTAAATGAATTCAGTGTATTCTAAATATGTGTGTGCATCAATCGACCACCTCAAAGATACAATAAGGGTTAACAAGCCAAACTGAAAATTTGAACTAAGGACATAAAACAAAAAAAGTCTTACATATGTCCGCAAACGCATTGTTTAGGAGATATTCACACCTTATGAGTTTCCTTGTGTTAATTCAAAATTTTATATATAATATATATTTAAGTATAAGTTTTTTTGTAACATATCTTTTTATTTATATTTAGTCTTTTGTTTATTTTTTCAATTGTCACTTCATTTCATTCCGATATTCTAATGGAACGTCACCAATTCACTTTATTCAGGTATTGTTATTTTTTTATAATTGCATTTTTGTTAATTATTTTTTCTTATTTGTTACTGACTTTTTGTTTTGTTTAATAAATTTTCAGACATTGGGATGTTTAAACTGTGATTACTCCTAATATATTACAGTAATATACAGAATTACATAATTATATATATATATATATATATATATATATATATATATATTATATTTAGGTTTTTCATCCAACTAACGGTACTTATATAGGTGAACCCTAGGTCTCTAAATCCTCCAAAGCCGATTCGTAACGCTGAGCAGAATAAACAATTAATTTGCCAGAGCCGTCCTGGAACATGAGCTCAGTGACCCAGCATTAATTGATCCCATAGAAGGAATATTCATAAGGTGTAGGAACACAACAGATACGAGATAAATTCTTCAATATCTTGTTTAACCATCTTTAGTATGAATCTAGTTTTGGCCGCTTTAAATTTGGATTAACCTCCTCCCAAAGTAAATAAAGCAGCCTTTAATAAATTTATAGTAGGATCACTCCATCGGCCGGTGATACTCACGAAAGTCGGCCAAAACTTAAAATTTGGACATTTTGGAAAAAGTCAGAAAATTAGTAAATTATAGTTACGATACGACAGGGTTGCAGCTTGAGGGCTTCTTCTCTTTATTCTGCTATATCTCAGGTCAAAGCCCGGATGAGAAGTTTCCACCTGGGATTTAGATACTTGAATTAAGTTGCCTACTCCTTGATGGCCTTCGCTCATGATACGGTAGTCCTTGCCAACAACGATAGAGACCCAATATACAATGTCAGGGTTCTTCAAGGTGAACTAGAGAAGATCAATATGGAAATAAACCCTGACAAAACAAAGGTTATGAGAATCGGCGAAACATGAGAGTCATAAAAATCAAGGAGCAGCCCATCGAACAGGTGAGAAGCTTTAAATATCTGGGAGCACACCTTGATGAGAATGACGTCATGGACAATGAAATCCTGGAGAGGGTCAACTCAGCTGGTAAATTGTTCCATGCACCAAATAAAAGGTTTCTGAATAAAAGAGAAGTATCCAAGGGCACAAAGTTGAGGGTATATAAATCTGCTTTCCTCCCGATATTAACATACTCCTCGGAATCTTGGGCGTTGACCACCAAACATAAAAGTAGGATCCAGGCTTCAGAAATGAGATTCCTAAGGAAGATAGAGGGAAAGACAAGACGAGGCCGAATTCGCAACTCGATCATTAGATCAAGCCTCGGAGTGGATCCTGCGGAAAAAAGTCATTGAAGAAAATCTAAGATGGTTCGGACATGTTTTAAGAATGGAAAATAACAGGCTGGCCAAGATGACGTAAGAGGCTAAGGTTGAAGGAAGAAGGTCCAGAGGAAGACCCCGACACACCTGGGAAGATAGTGTTAAGGAAAGCTTCGCAGAGAGAAGTCTGCAATGGAACAGAAGAGAAATTGTAGAGGTGGTCCGGGCTGTACAGAAGGAAACCTCACACTGCATGAGCGGTAGAGAGGATGGAATATGATGATGATGATGATGTTAGTACGATACTATACCATTTAATTTCATCAATAGTATCCACTTGATTGATGTTGGATGAGGACCGGGACGGTCGGCAGATTCCACTGTGCCTGATCCACCTCTTTTGGTAATCTTGTTTTGACTTAGAAAATCTTTAATTTCTTACAATTAAAGAACTAGTAGAGACAGTAAATTTCAATCAAAATAGCATCATTCGGTAGTCAGCCGAAATGCCATACTATAGATTTATTTTGTCAAGTTTATTTATTTATTTTTTAACATTTATATTCATACATATCCAGTTCTAATAATATTTTAAGAACGAATAAATAACCAAATAGGAATAACTCCTAGACGGACTACCTCTTACGTTCAATAACGGAAAAATCCTTCACGGTCTGCCAGAGAGAGATATTTAGATTAGAGATATTATCCGAACTAATATGGACGGGACACCCTAAACTTCAGATATTTAATAAAAATATATAAATTAAGCTAGTTTGTATTAAAACATCGTTAATTTATCGTTTAGTTCGAAAGTATAAAAATACATTTAAAATATGAAGGCTAATAAAATATGTTCATACATAGCAAAAGTTATTAACAAAGTTGTAAGTATTTGTTTGGTTCAATCTTTACTGCTTCTTCGTTGCAGATAAATGTTCTTCTACTTCTTTTAAGTATAATAATATATATTAAGTAATAGCCGAAGGAAATTAGATTTTAAAGAAAATTCTCTCAAAGTTAATTTCTGAGTATGAGAAAGTACATCTGCAGCCACGGTGAATGGTTAAGTCGAATTTTATCCAGAGAGAGTTAACTGTATTGGGGGAAGTGGAATCTTGCAATTCTCGTAGTTTTTGGCTTGATGTGGAATGATTCCATTTACAAGGCAATACCTGACAAGAAACTCATTCGACTTAACCACTTATTCACTGGAGTTGTATCTAATTTAGCAAATCCAGTTCGAATATTCATCGCTGTACTCAATACAAAAGAATCAATTTAATATTTCAATGAAAGTAATCGATATTTCGTTAAAAACAGAAGAAGCTAAAGGGTTTCTAAGCTGAATTGGGTATAAGTTTGTTATACCTCAGGTGGTCGCTTCTAGTTAAGTACAAATTTTTGTTTTTTCTTTGTTCCCCTTTTTAATATTCTTGCAAACAAAACCACTTATGAGTTTTAGAATGAAAAAATGAGTGTCATTATAGTTAATGTCTACATTCCGGTATTAATTTAATCAAGAAATATTAAAGAGTTGACGCAACCTTAACAGTATGTTTAAGACGGTTCTCTAATCTATACGCAGTCAGTAATGCTTACAACATATATTCGTCATTAATAAAATATTTTTATCTTCGAGGATATTAAAAAAGGAATCAAATAAAAAGTTAGAACTTGTTGTGACTTAACTAGAAGCGACAACCAGTGGAACTGATGCCCTGAGTTGAAGCGTAGGACAAAACAAATTAAACGAGCCTTAAATTTGTCAATTATTATACGGAAAAAATGATTTAACTAAGAGAAAAATTATTTATTAGAATTGCTTAACAAACAAAAAATCAACAAATATAGAAGAAAATCACTACCACTCACTACAATATATTAGGCCTTAAGGCGGCACTTAGGGAATCCGTCCTGGCAACGAGTTGTACGAAAATCAGGAGGATTGAGTGACGTCCATAGGTAAAAGTAGACTGATATTTTAAAATGGAAATCTAGATAAATGTTAGCTTCGTGTACAGGAGCCAAAATTGACTACGACTTCGTACTATACTTGGACAAAAGAAGTACACGGAACATACAAAATTAAAAAGCCAAGAACTGACAAGACGCTACCAACAACTGCCACATCTTTTGGATTACAAATCTTCACTTGACCATCGAAACAAACGACTTGTCTATAACAGCATACTAAAAACTATTTGGACTTATGGAACAGAACTTTGGTGATCGGCAAAACAGGTCCATATACACTAGATACAAACCACACATTCCAAAATTCGGTATCGGTTCCGCAGGTTGTCGCTTCAAGCTGAGTAACTTTTTTTTTAACTAGTTATTAGTTTCATTTTTAATATTTTCCAAAAAGTAAAAGTTATCGTCAGCTTAAGTAAGGAAAAGAGAATGTAATTGAGTGTAATAAGTAAAATTATATATTCATTTCACCAAGAATTCAACAAACTTTTCGAAATAAAGATGAAATATCTTTGTTATAAATATCATAACGTAAAATTAAATATTAGCTAAATTTAAATTGTTCTGGTGGAGAATAATTAAAGTAATAATAACAAAAAATAACATCCAAATTAAAAAAAAAAATGGCTAATAGAAAAATAAATAATTAGATTAGAACAGAAGAAGACGAGTCTCAAATCTATTTCTCCATTCCTCCATCCGAGATGATGACCGCATTTGCTAATATTCAGTGTGACCTAGAGAGGCGTATAGATGGTGGATTGATTTGGCTAGGTCATCAATGTAACAGTTAACTTCTAGTCCATATATCTAACTAAGATTGAATCTGGTAGCATTAGAAATGTACAGAAGAGAAATATTTTTCCAGATATATATATATTTTTTTTTCTAATTATTTTATTGAATTGTACAACTGTAATATATACATCTAGTACAAGGGCTGTATGAATAAATAAATATATGAAAGGACGTGTAGAGGCACTACCCATTGGCAGGACTCTAATTACATTTCTATTATAGAAGGTCTCGAGGCCATCTTCTCTTCAGACGCCTAGGAGAATTGTCCGGGATGGAATTGGAACCAAGGATGGAAACTAGTGGGTTTGGATGGGCCTGGAGTTTATTATGGAATGGTAGTTATCTGGAATGGGCTAAATCGGTAACATATGGAACGTTCAGGTCATTATGGATGGTTTTATTTGTGACAAGATAAGGAGCGTTTAGGATTTTGCGAAGGATTTTGGATTGCAAGGATTGAATACGAGAGGAATTTGATGGTTTGGTGGAGCCCCATAGTTCGATTCCGTAAGTCTGTATAGGTCTTATAACAGTAACATAAATAAGTCTTTTTTAATTGTTCTAAAGCTTTGAGCGTTTGTCTAGTATGTGTAGAAGTAGTCGGAAGCGTCCAGCTGTTTCTTGTCTTTTCAGTCTTGTGTGAGGGTTCCAAGTAAGACGTTTGTCTAAGTTGAGTCCTAGGTAGCGGATCTGTTCAACAGGGATAAGTGGAGTACTATTAAAGGATACAGTAGGACAGGGAGTCATGGGTTTTCGGCGAAGGGTAAAGGTAATTTGATGGGACTTTTTGGAATCCAGATATATTTAAATATATCAATCAGGTCAGTCCAAAAGCCCGTGCGCATTTTGGCGAAATTATTTAATGTTGTAAATAAAACACAATTTAACACTTTAATCTATGATATATATTCCTCCTCTATCAACGATATATCGTCATCTTTCTGGCAACTTTTGTATTCAATTGGTGTGATAAGATTCTCTTTTTGAAGCGAAAAAACTTCTGAGTTCATTTTGTATATACTGTTTAGAATGGAACTGTTTGACTTGGCAAACATTTTGTAAGGCACGAAATAACTGAAAATCACTTGGGGCAATATCGGGGGAGTATGCACGGTGCGGAAAAAGCTCCCAATTCAATTCATTAATTTTTTGCAGCGTTAATAATGAAAAAAAAGCAAGTTTTAATGCGTTATCGATATTCATTTTTTATCGGTACTAATATGCGTCTCATCTTTACGATATTTGGTGACAAACTGACGGATGTTCAAGCATGGAAAGTTATCTGGTAATGAGGGATCGCTAATTCCATACTACTGCGCACGAACTTTTGGACTGACCTGATAAATAGATGTTATTCTGGATATTGGTTATTCTGGTGGCATCCTTCTAGGCTCACTATGATATAAATATTCTAGACAAGAGGCACGACCAGAAGACGCAACGAGAGTTAAGCCAGGAGCAAGAATCACCCGCCTAAAAATCAATGTAAAAGCTATTTCAGTAACTGCAGAATAGGGTCGCCTTATCAGGTCTGGTGTGTAGTAGTGCGGAACTGGTGTTTGTTTTGCTAGAGGAAAATTTGTATTCATTAAAACCCGCTGCTGGGAAGATTTCTATTTAGTCTGTTAGTGGCCAGAAATAGACCATATAGGATCTAGGACCTTCCATGAGCCCACCAAGCCTCTATAAAATATAAGGGGTGTTTGTGAACTAAATATAGAAATATGGCGAATGTGGGTGATCTAGGACAAATCACCTCCCTGCACAACAGTAGTAGATGAAACAGTACAGTCTCTACCATGTACAGAACCCCAGACCCGTTCACGGGCTGTTGTAGTACATGTTTTTTTTTCAGGTGTCGATTCGAGAACCTCTATCTATGGAAATTGCACCGAATGCAGTAAAAATTTAAAATTTCTTCAGAGATAGACCTTAAAAGGTTTGTATATAAACGGAGCGAGTGCATAAGAACTAATAACTTCAATGAATACGAAATTTACAGTCAAATACAAAGCACTACCTCGGCGCTTTGTAAAATATATGCGACAGTGTTCTTGAATCCTACCAAAAAACATTTAAATCCAACTTTATCTTGTTCCTGGTTTTAAGTAATTTATATTTTCTCTTCGTTTTTTTTTTCTAGAGACTTTCTGAATATACATTCATAATATAATGTATGTTGTATGTATGAGCAACCCCGAATTTACAAATTAAAAAACAGATAATTTAATTCCACTAGGTTAGGGCCTTAATATTTCAGTAGGGGTGTCAAAATATTATTCTAGATAAGGAAGTTCACTTAATTAGTTATTTTGTACAACTATTGTTATTATCACTGAAGGATGAACAACGTTTTCATGTATTCGAAAATAAGGTGTCACGTAGAATATTCGGTCCAAAAAAGGATGAGACCACTGGGGAATATAGGAGATTACATAACGCGGAATTGCGAAGCATGCATCCGGTAAATGGTATTCAGGTGATAGCTTCGCGAAGATTAAGATGGGCATGTAAAGTTGCTGGACTTAGTAACGACCGAATTGCAACGAATGCCAATAGGTGCTGTACCGACTGGGAAGCGTCTGAGGGATAGACCGAGGCGTAGGTGGGAGGATTGCGTTAAGAATGATCTAGCGGGTTTGGGTTTGGGTGGTGCTCCGTGGACGGAGGTTTGTAAACATAGATTGCTGGTATCGGCATCGAGCCTTCGGGTTCGTTAAGCCTTTTATTTATTGCTATTATCGTTTCAAAAAATGAGAACTTCAATCAAAATAAAATCTGCATGCACAACATGAGCTATTATAAAATTATTCTTCATCACGATACAGAGAAAATCGTTGACTGGGAGATCAAATGTAGGATGGAAATAGTTGGGGGTGCACTCAATGTAAGCAACTAATAAGTGAGAGTTATTTATTGATAGAGCCCACGTTTCGACCTACTTTGAAGTCATCTCCACGGCAAATCCAAGGAGTCGCGGGTAAGTAAATAACTGTGTCCAGTTACAAGCTTCACCTAGCCGCGACTCCTTCGATTTGCCGTGAAGATGGGCTACAAAGTAGGTCAAAACGTGGGCACTATCAATAAATAACTCTCATTTATTAGTTGTTTACATCGACTGCACCCCCAACTATTTCCATCCTATATTCTTTATCACAATACACACCATATAAATTTTATTTATTATTACTAAAAAATAAAATATTTGTGTTTGATATAGAGACGGTTAAAACGAATACGTCATAACATTTACTTCCGATATGGAATTAGACGAATTAGATACAGGGATGGCCAAAGGTGAAATACCTAAAATTTGTACGTTTTAAATTCTCCAAATAAACAAAGAAAATGATTAAGCATTCTTTTAAAAGAAAAGAAAGCGTAGAAAGAAATTCAAATATTATTCTTCGTTCTTTCCTTTAGAATGGAAAGAAGAAAAAATGAACAACTCGGAGAAGAGAAAAATAGAATAAGAAAGAAAAAGGACAGAAAACGAGAAAATAAAAAAGAAAACACCACAAAGCCATTGTAATACTTTAGATTATCGAGGAGTTCTCCTTGTACATTCTCTGCTTTAGCCAAAGTATTCATAAAAAAAAATAAAACAGTTTTAATTTTATTTTACAACAAGTAAACAATTTTATTTAATTCTACAAATATAATGAAATAGAAAAAATAAAAAAGCTTTTATATATTTAAATTTTTTTTCTTTATGTATTTAACCTCACTTTATTATGCTATGGCTAATTGGACGATGTTACACTGGGATTCCTAAATTTAGCCTACACAGATTTAATTAGGATAGCGATCTTTAACGTCCCTTCCGAAGTACGGCGTAAATCCCTCTTAAAAAATCGTAAAGCCACCTGCCGGGCTGGGAACCCACCAACTTGTGTATAGAATGTTATTGTCCTAACCTTAATAATATCTACACGACAAGAGACGACCCCTTGTTGACCAAACTAACCTATCAAATATTTATAAATTAATTTTAAAATATATTTTATTATTTGTTGAATAATATTATTTGACCTTATGTACGATATACAGTGGAGCGTCGATCATCCGAACGTCAGTTATCAAAACATTCAATTAACGGAACGGTTTTTTTTTCAAATGTAATTTTAATTATTTAAATATTTTTATTTGAAAAGAAAAGATATGTTCAGGAACGGGACTCGAACCCGGGTCTCCCGGATCGCTAGTCTGGAACTCTAGCAATTGAGCTATCCTGGCTACATCAGGCTGGTCATATCCTTTATTTTCACTGATTCGACGTCACCGCGTTCTCGCAAGTTTAGGATGTATACGAGGGGAAGAATCGAAAATTAATTTAATTTGGATCTTGTTGGCATACGGCATTATAATTATTATAATTTATGTTAATTATATTAGTAATTGATTTTATTAATTTTTAAATATTTTTATTTGAAAATAAAAGAAAGCTCCAGGACCGGGACTCGATATTTTAATTAATTTGATCAGATCATCCAGTTACTTATTTGTATTGCTAAAATTATTGTTATTTTAAATACAATTTAACGAAAAATAAAATGATTTTTCCATGAACGTCAATAAGGGGCCCCAATCATTTCTCGGAAACTGTAAACAAATAAGGCTAGACTCCTTGTAGGTTAGAATCAAGCATTTTATTCGCGCTTGAATAAAATGGAGATGGCATACCAACTCACCGAGGATATTTATAAAAAAAGATCAATGTCCTTGAATGCAAAAACTGTACGACCGAAGGTCTTATATGAAGAGGAATGCCTGAAAGAAAAATTGGAGACGAAAGAAAGAAAGATCTCAAGGAAAATTCTTGGTCCGATTAAAGACCAAGGTGAACACAGACGACGAGATAACATTGAGCTGTATCACTCATGTTCTCAAAAAGGAGAATATCATTCTATGCCCAGAGGAGATGGGGATTACCTGTGAGGATGTCTTGGAAATAAACCTTCTCTGGATGAAACTAGTTACCCGTGCGGGTTTTCAAGAAAAGGACAAGCTGAGGACAGGAAAGGTATGGACAGAAGAAAGAAGGAAGCAAGACCGGCGATGAATGAGGGAGTACAGGGCCAATGTCAAAAATTGGTCCTTAGTAAGCCAATACGAAAAGAAAAGAAAAAAAAAAAGAAAAAATTATAACTAAATAAATATTAATAATTTCAATAATACTAATGATTAGGTATTTTATAGTTAAATTCAAAGTCCTCCGGCATAAACCAACGACTTCCTGTCCTCCTGTATCGCTTAATAACATCCCACGGATTCCTGTAGAACAGCCCCGGTACTTAGGACTACACTTTGACAAAGCTTAACATGGAATCCTGATACTAGACTGAAACGACATGAAATTCAGGCTACTTCAACATTTATTAGACAAACACTATAAGCTCTCAATTAATTACAAGAGACTCATATGCATGACAATCATTAGACCCATCTGGACTTACGGAGTTGAGCTTTGGGGCTCCACTAAGCTATCGAATTCCTCTCGTATCCAATCCTTAAAATCCAAAATCCTTCGTAAAATCCTCAATGCTCCTTACTTTGTTACTAACAAAGTAATCCATAATGACCTTAACCCTAGACTACAAACGTTCCTCAACATACCTCAAACACAAATGTTCGTAAATTTTACGACTTTGAAGTAAATTTGTTTTTCCAAAGAAATAAGACAAGATTTGTTAAAACTAATTGTTTATTAAATTAGAAACATACATTAAATTTACAAAATTAAGATACAAATATAACATAGAGAGAGATAATATATAAAAGTTTGAACTTATTATTAAAAAAGTTTTTAAAATTTTGTTTAAAATTATTATTATTACAAACGTTTTTTTTAACATGATAAAATAGTAAAATAATGAAACTAGAGTTAAATTTATTTAGTAGAACATTTTATTCAAATACCCGACCGATGTTCTTTACAGTAAGCTCTTTTGCAAGAAGGACAGAATGGTGTGGTCATCCGACGTTTACGCGATGGGCATATGCAATATGTGCAAATTGTTCGCTTCTGTCGAGTTGTGCTCGGTTCTTCTTCAGCAGATGTAGTTTCAGTACCCAAAACTGAAGTTATCGTTGAAAGTAATTCATGAGAAATGGTTGCCATATTCAACCGCTTCTTCAGCCATGGCTCTATTAATTCTTCACTATGTTTGATCAAATAATCTATTCGATTCAACAGTTTTTTCTTTTCTCGACATGTATTTAGGTGGTAAATTATAAAAGAATTTAATCCGGCAACATTCAGCAATCCATAAAAAATACACAATACACAAACGTTCGTCAAAATTACGAGTCTGAGTGCGTATTGTTCGGATTCCAAGAAACACAGATTTAAATTTGAACACAAGACTATGCCACAACTACCCTTTGCCAGTGGTGGAAAGGTACTGAAGAGCTGGAACCGATGAGTCATGTTTACTGTAGTCACCCACCTTGTTCTGTTTATTGTGGTCGTAAAAATTACGATGTTTTGTACTCAAGGGTTAATGTCCCGTTTGTTGCTGATTTGTCCCGAATCCGATATCACTGTTTTCATGATAAACTTCAAACCCACTTGTTTCAAACCGAGCAACCTCTTCAATTCCCGATAATCCTCCGAGGCGTCTGAAAAGAAGATGGCCTCGTGACCTTCTAAGTTGAACTTTTTATTTGAGTACTCCCACTGGGTAGTTTCTCTACTTGCCTTTATCTCGGGACATGATTTATCTATCATTATATTGAATTGATGTATTCAGTATACAGTTGTAAATTTCAATAAATATATTTAAAAAAAATCAAAGTAGTGACTATGAATTGCGGTAAATAGGACTTGATAATAAATGTCTGTAATTGTAATTTTTCATAGCAATAAGGTTTTTTTTTTTTGGTCGAACATAACATAATCAATTAGGCTCTTACAGAAGAAATGTATTTTACAAATTTTTATTTTTTTTACATAATTAAAAAAGTGTATTTCTCCAAAAAAACATGTTTACTATAACAATGGACACTATTATAACAATAATGAATCCTAGACAACAATGACTGATACGTACCCATCACAAGGTTACTTCTCGGTTTCGAAGAATACTTGCAGCGTGATGAAAGAAGAGCAGCCAACAATGTACGAGGGCAACGAACTTCTCGTTGTTAAAATAATTATCATGTCTCCAAACGAACTAGAAGATAGAAAATCGATTTCTAGGGGAGAGGAAGCCGACTCCAGTGCTTAAGTGGAGATCTTAAATAGATGGCTTCAGTCCAATTAAATACTAAAAGAGCAACGCTACGAAGTAACACGCGATGGTTTATTATGTCTAAATGATTGTAATTAAAAATATTTGGTGAGCATATAAAAATTATACGTATACAAGTTGTAGGTTTATGTGTAAAGCGCTAAGTGGCTGTCCTAAAGGTCCAGGGTTCAAATCCGGAAGAAATTAATAAACCACATCGACTTAAAACAGAATCGTTAAGAAAACACCATCATTTTCTGTTATTTAAAATAAAATTCTAAAAATTAAAAAAAAAAATGTTTATATCATTAGCTACAGTTTAACTGTTTTCCATTCTTATTATGACTCACTAGTTGAGCTAGTTCTGTACATGAAATCTGTTATTCTTCCTTGGCACTGCAAGGTTTTATATAGTCATTGTCTGTTTCTTTCCTAGTCCTTACCTCTTAGGCCGAAACGTTGGCACAGTTATTTATGCACCTAGGGACTAAAGAAGATCATTATTCCCACAGCAGTACGTTTGTACCCGAGCGAATGCGAGTTTGTAACTATCTTTACACACGAGGCCAAGGCGAGAGAGCAATGTATTGCTGGAAATAATGATGAATTTAGTCCCGAGGGGCATACAAGATTTTATCTCCAGATGGGATGTTAAAAGGCAAAAAATATGCTATAATATTTTATATTATGTTGTTTTACAGTAAATTCAAAAACTAAAATTAAATGTGCAATTATTACAATTTCGAATTGTTGTTTTGATTTACAATTTCGATTTAGCTGGCAATAAATTTGAAATGACATTATTTGCTTCTTGTACAACATGTGGATCTATAACTTACACAACCTGAACACAAATGAACTTCTGTTTATCAGTTTTGGTGTTTTGAAACAACAGCTGATTTTAATGGCCGGTGTGACAGGTGTACCAACCTAACCCTGAACTTCTTCAGTACAAAACCTACATTATTTAGACGAATTAGGTTGTCATCTTTTTACTTTATTCCCTAGGGAATAAAGTTGACTTTTTGACTCAATTTCTAATGCACAGGGAGAAAAGACGTACTTTAGTCCTAATTAATTGAGCCACATGTTTTTGTACCAGCTGGAGATAAAATTCAATTATGCTCATTTTGTGTTATCATTGACTGCACCCCTGAATAATTCACTTCACTCAGTCTGTGTTTGGTATTCGAAGAGAGAAGACTGAGTATTAGATATATAGCTGTATATATATTCTTCTTCTTTAAATGTAAAAAAGTTAAGAGATGGCTCTTTACTTATAGAAACTACAGATGGTAAGCAGTCCGAAAAATTAATAAAATTCGAAACTTTTGTGGTCAATTCCCCACTCGAGTAACACCCTCAACATCTAGGGAGTTATTCGTTGCTATCATCTCCAATTTCTTGAGATCGATGAAATTATAAAACAACTATCACCTATAATTAAAGATATAATTCGAATAAAAAAATGGTAATGAAATTTTAACGAACTCTTACGTAGTTACGTTCCCCACACCTACAAATCCGGATTATATGGACATAATATTTTTGAAAGTTAAAGTCCAACAATACGCGCCTAATCCCATACGCTGCTTTAACTGTCTGGGAATTTCCCATCCTACTAACCAAAATAAACAAGGCGTAAATTCCGATGGCCCTCACAACGCACTAGATTGCACATGCAAAATCTTTAAAATTCAAAAGGAAATAAAAGCCATTCAAGTAACAAATAATGTTTCTTTAAATGAAGCGAAAAAAGGTTAGAAAGAACGAAATCCCGTAGCATTCAACAAAACGTATTCTGAAATAACAAAACAAAAGTTAAATAATATCGAAAAGAAAGGTATAGCAATACAAACAGACACTATTTTCAATTTTGGAGAAAACACGAATAACCATAAAAATAATACTAGTTATTACGAACAAACTCCCTCTTCAGTAACTATCCCCCCCCTTTATTTCCCCCTCCCCTAAGCCCTTTATCCTCACCTGATGCGCAGGAAAGTGCTCCAGCGCCATTGAGAGCTTCAAGCGCTGCGATACTCCTCATTCCGCCGCTTCCGAGGCTGGAGCTAACCCGACCTCCTTATCAATAGAGCCTGAGCTAATGGATGGCCTTAGTTCAGAAGTTGACCCAGAAGGAGAGTTCACTACAGTAAATAATAAAAAACAGGTCAGCTGCAAACCTAGATAAAATTAATAAAGATACATGCGAAACTTATTGGTAACATTATGTATGATGAAATAAACCTCAAGAACTACAACCTATACCCTAATTCTCTTGTAAATATTTACCTAATTTATTTTTTTATATATGAGTATTTGTATATACCTGTTCATATGTACGTGTGCGAATACATGTGTGTGTACGTCTTATTCTGGGTTCATTCACTCATTTGCTATCAATATAATATATTACCGCTCCTTTCTTTTATTTTATTTGAAAATTAAAATGGATTGGACTTTCTGTAAACACTAAAAATTACCTTTATAAAGTGGAATTGTAATGGTTTGAAAACGCATTTTAATGAATTAAAAATACTCAGATACTACCAGTGGGTAGTTTCTCTATTTGCCATTAACTCATGTCATTATGTATCACATAGCCTATTTACTTGATGTATTATTGTAATACAGTTGTAAATATCAATAAATAAAAAAAAAAAAATACTAATAAAAGATGAAAATCCATTCTGTACATGCATTCAAGAAACCCACCTTAACAAGAGACAACATCTCGTTAAAAGACTTTGACATTTATCGTAATGACAGTCCGAACGATGATCATGCATGTAGAGGAGTCCTCATTGCCGTTTATAATTCCGTATATTCCAAAAAAATAGAAATTGTATCAAACCTCCAAATTATAGCCGTGACTATTCACCTTGGCTTTACTTTCTCAATCTGCAACATTTACCTACCCCAGGATCGACTTATACAAAAAGAAGATATTTTAAATATCTACAATAAGCTACCCCAGCCTGTCAATTTGATCAAATTGATTGATTGATAAAATTGATCTTCTTCCAATAAAAAAAAAAAAAAAAATCAGCTGGTTAGTAATCATTTTTGATGACCTCGTTATCGATACATGTTGGAAGGACGGGACTCTTTGATCAAACCATACATTTTTTAGGACAAATATTTTTTCAAATAATTTAGATAATTATCTTGAGATTTAACAAAAAAACAAAACAGTTAGAAATAAATTTTTGAGAATCATCAAATCGACATATTTTATCCTTGCTACCTCTGTTAGCTACCACAATCGAGAATTTTCGCACAGGAAATTGATGGGCGTCTCATCGAAACGAAGCTATTCACGAAGATTCAGCTTGATACTAATCAAGTGCAAAAATGGACCACGGATCCTGGACTATGTCCCCTTCAGTCGAAAAAGACGAACACTACCGTCTCCCGGAACTTACTCTAGGAGAGACACCTGTGCCATATGTCGAATAATGCAAATTTTTAGGGCTGTTATTCGACAGGCGACTACCGTGGACTATTCATATTAATAATCTTAAAGAAAAATGTCTTTCTAAAATTAAAATCTTAAAAGCCCTCTGTATAACATCATGGGGAGCAGACAGATCAACGATGCTTAGAATATATAAGGCTTTGATCTGTTTGCTTCCAATCTTAGCCAAACTCGATACCACAATACCGGAATCCACATTGCCACTGGAGCGTTTAGGACAAGCCCCAATTTAAGTATAAGCGCTGAGACAGGGGCCCCACCACTATTATTCAGGCGTCATAAGCTAGCAATGAGCTATCTCTACCGATTATACTTGCAACCCTCACATCCAGCCTATAAGTATATATTTCAACCTAAATTTTCCAGACAGTTCCTACAGACGTCAAATGCAAAGTTGCCTATCGCAGAAAGATTTTCGTTCGCTATCAATGGATTAAAAGCAATAAACGTTAAAATTCTAGATATGAACACACCTCCGTGGACTTACCAACCTCCAAAAATATACTGTTAAGGCCAGATAAAGTAGTCACCTTATAAAGTATTATTAGTTTTAATCATAAAAAATTAAATCATTGTTTCGTAAAAGAAAGAACTGCCTTATCTTATTTTTCACATTTTTTATTTAATATAATAATTTAAACGTTTATTTCATAGTTGTTTAGAATAATTTAACTTTAACGGTAATTTTATTTGTTTATTAATAAGTGTAATATTTGTAATAAGTTTGAAAACATATGTTATAAAAGTGAAGAGAGAAAAACAAAAGCGGAGTCGATCGGCTTTTGTTCGCTCCGTCCAGACCGAGCCAGACAGTGTTGGCACGAGCCTCTTGACGTGCACATCGCAAGCTTAGCTCAGAGTTATTTTTTGTGAATTTGAAGAAGATACTAATTTGCTGCCCACCTGCAGGTGTAATTAGTTTAAACTTAGTCATCGATCCGACCAATTCGAATTGACCCAGTCGAACATCTCAACCTCTATTGTCTCAACATCTTCGCTTGCCCTGCCGAGAATCTACTATCTACTGGAATCTACTTCGACAGACAGATAAGAGTTTTCATTATTATATCAATTCAACTAGAAAACCACATAAAGATTTCTTATTTTGTAATCGATTTATTTGAACATTTCATTTATTTGTAATTTAATAGAGTTTAATTTATTATCGTAGGATTAAATAATAATTGTTTTCCTTTTGTTATTGATTAGTTGTTTATAATTTAGTTAATATTAGTAATTTATTTTCTCATTATAAAAACGTTTAGATTGTTCTTTTAATTTAATTAATTGTTTTTTTTTCGTTCTCCAAAGTATTAGTTATTTAATTTATGAAAATTGATTTATGTTATTAGTTTAATAAAAGGTTACAATCAAAATTACATGGGATCTGGTATAATTGAATCAGCAATTTATTTTCCTTATCCATTTCGAAGCTCTCATCGAAAGGTCCAATAACTATTTCGAGGTTGCTCAAACATATACCTCCAGCTCTCCAAATTCCGCAAACAAAATACAACGCCTTTACAATATCAGGAAAGATACCAGCAGCTCATCCATACCCTACCAAAACATATAGCTATATATACTGATGGATCGAAGTCAGATAGCTCAACAGGATCTGCTTTTGTTACACCAAACTCAACACACGAGCAAAAATTACACCATCTTTGTAATGTCTATTCAGCTGAATTAAATGCCATCGCATCCGCTCTCTACTTTTGCATGACAGACATACCAATGGATAATATAACTATAGTATCCGACTCAATTAGTGCTCTCCAAGGATTGAATGATATATACTCTAACCACCCGATCATTCACCGCATTCACGAATACCTAATAATGCTAGATGGTATAGGCAAATCAGTCCAGTTCGTCTGGGCTCCAGGTCATGTAGGAATGATAGGAAATGAGATGGCCGACAAAGCTGCCAGAGAGGCACTGTCCCTCTCAGGTAGAGGCACAGCTATCTTAACTGGCCCAGAGCTTGCACGCCCTCTAAAGCAGTGTATAAAAAATAGATGGCAATCAATGTGGGACGAAAGTCCACCCAATAAATTAAAATATATTAAGAAATGCGTAAACCCATGGACTACCTCCAACCGTAGCAAACGCCGTGAAGAAGTGGTAATTACTCGCCTCAGAATAGGCCATAGTCGACTCACCCTGTTTACCTCATGACAAGAGAAGCCCCTCCGAAATGTCCAAAATGCGATGGTAGTCTGAACATTAGACACATATTCGAAGAATGCCATTACTATCGAATTGTGTTACACCAACTCGGGTTACCTCCTAATATCTCAATGGCTCTGACAGATGACAATAGATGCGGTTATTAAATTCTTAACCAAGTGTAAACTGATGCCCAGCATTTGAATGTGTACGTGTATATAGTTATGTATGTGTATGTTTTTATGTATGGAAAAGTGTTGTTCCCTGAGGAAATCTTTTCATAAACATGTTCTGGACTCAAGATTTGTAGTAATAAATAAGTTTTTTTGTTACAAACAAATAGATTCCATAAGTTCTGACTCAAAACTTAATCGATGGCATGGAATAATACATACAAATTAACTGTAAATGTAAATTCGGCAAAGATTTCCTCAGGGAACCAAACAACTGCCACAAAAATATAATGCATCATTGGTGAACATGTACTGCAAATCAAACACAAAAACAAAGTTAGAATTAAATTGGGCTGAAATCGACAAGAGAAACTGTCTCAATGTTTCATGTTTTGTTTTCTCATCAATCATATTATTGTTGTTTGTTCATTTAACGTCACTTTATGCTGCTATGGCTAATCGGACGATGCTACAGTGGGAGTTCTAAGTTTTGCCTATCCAGGTTTTATTAGGACGGGGATTTTTAACGAGTACTTAACATAGTACATGCTCGGGACCCCCGTTTAACGTCCCTTCCTAAGGACGGCATAACCAAGGATTTATAACTCCCTTTAGTAAATCCTAGGGCTACGAACCGGGGATCTTGGGCTGCTTATGCTAACCACTAGAGCACAGGTCGCCCAGTAATGAAGTTGTTATCCCTCCCCGAGAAAATGTTTAAAAACATACCCGAATTATGATTTTAGTACCGTCTACTTTAATAAGGATAATGCAGTGAAATAAGATTCGGACATTTTTCTTATAAAAAATGTATTATTTTTTATCTATAAAATAGATCTAAAATAAAAATAAAATATTTTATTTATTTATTTAATGCAAAATATTCAAGACCTCAAAACATTTTTAAATCTCTACATTACATCGCTATTAAATAAACCGCTCTATACTTTTTAAAACGGGGGTAATTTATATATAGTAATAAAATAAAAAATAATTTAATAAATATTAAAGTACCAAGTGTCATGGCCGCAACTAATGTTCACTCGTTAAATCGCTCTGTGCTTGTTACATTATTACAACAATAGTTCTCAAAATAATATCTCCAAACTGTGTCAGAAGAATCCATAAGTACTTTAAGACATTTATTCAAGATCAGTGAGGTGAATGACTGTATTAAACAATAAAATTCAGCAAATAAATTGGTGACTGGCTGCTGAAGCTAGCAATGTGGCCAATAATCCCTACAGGTGACTTACAATATTTACCTCCTCTAGTTCACGGTCAAGGCTTGGCAACCAGCCTCTCGATCGAATCCCGCATTCATCAACTTTTTTTTTTTTTTAAACATATGTATATATATTTTTTATTATTATTATTTAAATATGAAAAGTTTTTTTAAAATTTATTTCTTTATTTTTTAGTGACTGTTAGATTTAATAATTTATTTCAAATTATTTTAATCGTATAATTATCCAATGTTTAACATGCAAATAGACAATTCGGGTAGTGAAGGTTCGGAGGCAGAGACTCCATTTTCGGAAATAAGTGAGACAGATTCGCAATACTTAAAACGAAGGACACTCCAAAAACGTCAGAGAAAGGCAACCCCTGGCTCAGCGGGCAACTCACCCAACACGAAAAAAAATAAATCGGCTGTGTCAAAAAAGCCAGTGACAAAAAACAACAAAACACCGGAGCCTCCCATAACCCGCAGCAAAACTACTGCAGTCAATTCTAGCAAATCTCCAATCGCCTCAACTAGCAGCAACCCTGGGCCTACAGAAAGCGATCGTGACGAGAACCAGCAACACCAAGGGTTCATTGACCCTAACCCTCCTCCTATTTTTGTCACAAATATTACAAATTTTTATAACTTCGCTCAAGAAATATCTGAACTTATAGGACAAACTAATTTTAAATGTTTTTCTAGAGTAAAAGACATTAAAATAAATACATCCAATAAAGATACATATAAAAAATTAATTGATCATCTTACAGTGAAGAACTATGATTTTCACTGTTACCAACTAAAACAGGATAAATCGTACAGAGTGGTTTTAAGAGGACTACACTCTTCAACGCCCACAACAGCAATCAAAAGTGACCTCGAAGAAATAGGTCACAAAGTAAGAAATATTTCGCCAGTGTTTCATCCCACCGAAAAGTACCCCCTTCCATTATTTTTTGTCGAACTTGAACCAGCCCCTAATAACCCAGAGATATTTCAAGTTTTAAGACTGGTATATTCAATAGTAAAATTTGAAGAACCTAGGCGTAAAAATACCATAGTCCAGTGTACTAACTGTCAAGCCTTAGGTCATACCAAGACGTATTGCCATCACCAAGCTATGTGCGTCAAATGCGCTGGACAACACTCATCTGACACTTGTCAGAAATCGAGAAACGAGCCTGCAAAATGTGCTCTTTGTGGTGAGGGTCACCCAGCGAACTACAGAGGCTGTTCAGTCCATAAGAACTTTCAAAGTCGTAGAACCAGAAACCATCAAATAAAAAGTCAAGAGAAAAGCACAATGCTGGCTCCTGAAGTTGACAATACTGCCACCTTTCCTGAATTGCCTAGACCAACCGTAGTACTACCGTATACCACCGTAAACCCTACAGATAGACTTCCGGACAACAAAACCTTTGGAACCTCAAGCATTCAGCAGCAGCCTCGAGCTCAGACGCCTCAAACCTCCCAAATCAAATCTCAGCATTCCTTTACCAAATCCCAGACCTCCCAACCCAAGCCTCGGGAACCCATATCCAAGCCCAAGGCAGCCAATCCCAATCCTCAACCTCCACGTCAACAAATTCCTCCCTACCATACACCCTTACGGGTCAAATTACCACCTCAACAACCAAATCCTCTCCCTTCCAATCACAACATTCAAACAAAAGCTGTAGCTCATCAAACATCGAATCAAAACTCAGCACCTCGGGTACAACCCCCAGCCAACCATCCATTACCCGTTAATTATCCCTATCAAACTCAAGTCTCATATCCATTCCAAATCCAAAACCCAATCGACTTAAACACTATCCTGTCATCTTTCCTGAAAGACCTTCAAGAAACAATCAAGCCTCTCATCAACCTACTCACGAGAATCCTTACCGAAGTACCATTTAATTACCCACGATGAGCATGAAGCCCCTAGCTATCGTTCTGTGGAATGCTAATGGACTGCATACTCACCGTGACGAACTTGATTTATTTCTACACGACAACCAAATAGACATTGCTTTACTTACTGAAACACACTTCACTCACCGCACGCATTTCTACATACGAGACTATATCACTTACAGATCAGATCATCCTGACGATACAGCACATGCCGGTTCTTGTATCCTTATCCATAAATCTATACCACATTCTCTTATTCCTTCTACTCCAACTGACGCCATTCAATCAACATCAGTAACCATTTCAACTAGTCCTTTCCATATAACATTCTCAGCTGTATACTGTCCTCCTGGTATCCCCCTTTCTTATAACATCCTCGAATCCTTATTCCAATCCTTCGGACCGCGGTTTATTGCCGGAGGAGATTACAACGCCAAACATCAACGATGGGGTTGTCGAACATCCAATTCCCGTGGTAGCATCTTATCCCAAATTTCAACCTCTAATAGTTTCTCTATCCTCGCACCCATAAACCCTACTTATTGGCCTACATCCCTCAAAAAACGTCCAGATATTCTAGATATATTTGTTTCCTCACAGATTTCCTGCAATCAAACTGCTATAAAATCCCTGGATGACCTTTCCTCTGATCACAGTCCAGTTCTGCTTCAAGTGCATTCGATTCCCATTCCTAAGCCCTCTCTTCCCCGACTGATTACAGGACGTGTAGACTGGGATAAATTCCGATCAAATCTAGAAAATAATTTAGACCTCAAAATTCCGCTTAAAACAAAAGGAGACATTAATTCTGCAATAGACAAACTAACAGAAGCAATACAAGTCAATATAAAATATAGCACTTTTCCAAGTAAAAATCATTATCAACAGAATAACTGGCCACTTCATATTCGCGAGTTATTAAAAGAAAAACGACGGGCAAGAGCAAAGTGGCACCGCACGAGATATCCATCGGACAAGAGTCATTATACCAAACTGACCAACAAATTAAAGTCAGAGATCAGAACATTCAAAATTCAAAATTTGTATTACCGTACAGAAAATCTCAGTACTACTGACAAATCCTTATGGAATACCACTAGAAAACTCCTAAACTATAAAAAATTCAACCATCCACTTTTAACCGAATCCCAAACCTGGTCAAGATCTGATGAAGAAAAATCACAAATTTTCGGCCAGCACCTATTCAAAACATTTAACCCTCATCCAGATATCCTTAATCAAACCCACTCTGAATGCATTGGAGCAGAATTAAGTATTCCTCTTCAGTTGTCCCCTCCTCCTAAAGCATTCCATCCTTCCGAAATATCAAACATTATTCATAGATTACCCGCCAACAAAGCCCCTGGACACGACCTAATCACATCCCAGATTCTAAAACGCCTTCCTCGGAAAGCGATCCTACTCCTTACATATATATACAATGCCGTACTCCGCACCACATATTTTCCTGATTCCTGGAAATTATCCATAATTAAGATGATTCCAAAACCTAAAAAACCACCAGAACTCCCATCCTCTTATCGTCCTATATCTCTCTTGCCCATAATGGGGAAAATACTTGAAAAACTCATTCTGAAACGTCTTCATCCTATCATAGAATCCAATCAAATAATCCCAGATCACCAATTTGGTTTCCGAACATCACACTCCACCATCCAGCAATGCCATCGTGTGGTGGACGTTGTCTCATCTGCATTAGAGCGCGGAATGTACTGCACGGGAGCTTTTCTCGATGTAGAGCAGGCTTTTGATCGAGTCTGGCATCCAGGACTGCTGTACAAACTCCGTAAATTCTTACCTTCAACTTACTTCCTTATTATCAGTTCCTACCTCAGTAATAGAACCTTTAAAGTAAACCATAATTGTTCCTACTCTTCCCTCTTCACCCAGTCTGCCGGTGTTCCTCAAGGTAGTATCCTGGGGCCCATCCTATACACGATATATACAGCTGACATCCCAACCCATCCAAGCACTGTCCTCACTACTTACGCTGATGACACATGTGTGTTATCAGTTAATAAGGATCCATTTGTTGCATCCCAATCTCTTCAATCCCATATCTCACACCTACAAGAATGGTGTCAAAATTGGAGGATTAAAATAAATCCTAACAAATCCCATCAAATTACCTTCACCCTTCGTCGTAAACCTACGAATTCCTGTCCTACTGTATCGTTTAATAATACACCACTGAACCCTGTCGAACAGATACGTTACCTAGGACTCCATCTGGATAAACGTCTCACTTGGAATCCTCATACAAGACTGAAAAGACAAGAAACTGCTCGACGTTTTCGCCTACTTCAACACTTACTGGACAAACGCTCTAAGCTACCAATTAATTACAAAAGACTTATTTACATGACAGTCATCAGACCTATTTGGGCATACGGAGTTGAGCTTTGGGGCTCTACTAAACCATCCAATTCATCTCGTATCCAATCCTTGCAATCCAAAATCCTTCGTAAAATCCTCAATGCTCCTTATTATGTCACAAACAAACTCATCCATCATGATCTTAATATCCCATATGTTACTGATTTGGCCCAAACTAGATACCTATCCTTCCATAACAAGCTCCATACGCACTTGAATCCGCTAGTCTCTCAGCTTGCTTCCCATACAATTCCTGATAACCCTCCGAGGCGTCTGAAAAGAAGATGGCCTCGAGATCATCTACTATAGAACTTTATTGGAGTGCTATCGATGGGTAGTTTCTCCACAAGTGTTTTCATGTCATATTATACATTTTTGCACATTTACTTGATATAATAATGTATTATAGTTGTAAATATCATTGAATTAAATAAAAAAAAAAAAAAAAAAAATAAATATTAAAGAGAATTCTCGCATAATGTATCTCTAATTCTTCTTAATATATGTTTGAACTATAAGCGATAGTATGGGAGAACTGAGTTCCCGTGCCGAAGATCCTGGGTTCAAATCCTGGTAGCTGCCAGACTCATTTAATCTGTTAGCAGTCTCTAACATGTACTTTATGGGCTGTAGAAGTATAAGCGATGATAGAGAAACATGTTTTGTTTGTTTAAATAAAAATTATTTAAAACACATGTTTGATAAAGCTACGTATATGTTGAAGTAGCATTACTATATGAAGCAATATTAGATATTTTCTATTTATACTTTAGACGATTTTTCAGGAGAGAAAAAAAAACCGCGCCGACTGTTGGCTTGGCATTTTTTTCAGAACTATTGAAGAGAAGTATCAAAAAATCATACTCTGCCATGTTCCTGACCTTAATACCTGCCTTCCTTAGTGTGTAATTCAACCTGTAGAATGTGTTACCGTTACTAACGCATTTTCATGAAAAGTTGTAGATAGGCGGTATTGTTTTGACAGCGACGATATCTCACTTAGTACTAACTAAACTTTTTAAATATAATCAACACGCCTCCATTTTTACACAGTTGCCATGACAACGACACTTACCCATCTAGTTCTAGATAACATCTAGAACCCATGCGACAATTCTTTATTTCTCCCCTTATCTCATAAAGAATAGGTTTTAGAGCTCTGAAAATAAAAACCCTGCATAACCAACCCTAAAGTCCTAAATATCTTGATGACCGCGTCAAAATTGATGAAACTTAAATTTTTTTTCATAATTTAATTTTCTATTAATTGTTATAATTTTTAAATATTTTTATTTTGAAGAGAAAATAAACGAGCCATATATATTTTAAGCGAAATTATTTTACGAGCCATGCTAGCTCAGTTGGTAAGAGTACCACGACTGAGACGTGGGAGACCCGGGTTCGAATCCCGGGCCTGGACAAATCTTTTCTCTTCGAAATGAAAATATTTGATTTTTTTTTCCGTTTCGTAAACACTAACAACTATTAAAACTTAGAAACATTCCGATTTTATTTCCATTTTTGTTTGAGTTCCAGTAAAAATGTAATAATAGAAATAAATATTCCTTAATTCTCCATGTAACTTTCAATCTTACCTATTTCACCAGATCCCTTTTTCAAAATCCATAATCTCTGATAACTGGAGAAGAAATTGAAGTACCGCATTAATATAGATTAAGAATACTTATTCAGGATAATATTAACTGTGCAAGAAATATTTTTTATTCACTACAATAATACTGAGTATTATGGTTCAACTCTCCACAACAAGTGCTGTTTTGATCCAATGGGCATCACGAACTATATGTACTCCCTCCTTTTGTAAATATCTCACTATTTTAGGCTTACTAAATAAAATATATATTTTTTAATGGAATGGAAATGAGTACTAAATAATGAGCATAGCTAATTTGGATAAGAGGGAGAATATTATTAGTGATTTTGGTTGGTGAAATTGGTTATTTATTCATATTGTTGTAGGAGGAAATAAGTTGGAACATGTGGAGATGTTTAAGTACTTCGGTTGCTATGGTAACTGGAAACAACGAAATTCGAGAAAAAATAAAGCTCGCGTCTTTTGTCCCGAAATCTGAATGTCAGATTTATAGAAATGTCATTCTTAAAGATGTGAAACATGGCCGCTTGCGCTAAAGGATCAACATCTTAAGGTAACCGAAAAAAAAAAATTTAATTTTTTAATATTTTTATTTTGAAGAGACAAGATTTGTCCCAAGCAGGGATTCGAACCCGGATCTTCTCCTCACCCTGGCTCAATACATTTAAGCCACCGGGGTCCCTCCCTACCTAGGACAAATCTTTTCTCTTCAAAATACAAATATTTAAAAATTAAAGCAATGATTAAAAAATTATAATAAATTATAAAATATTAAATATATAATCGAATAAAAAGTCCATTTCAGGAGCAAGCAGCATACGGGGATCTTGTCTTTTTACTGTCCACTTTTTAAGACGTAGCTGCGGCATCTCAAGGCTCCAACACATACCCAATAGTGTTATAAAAGAAACTATAGGGCAGGAGAAGAACATATTGTTTGAAATAGAGTCCAGGAGGCTTCAATGGTTTTGCCACCTGATGAGAATGAACGACAATAGATGGCCAAAGAAAATCTTACTATATTAACCGGATTATAGAAGAAAGAGAGGAAGACCGAGGAAGACATGGATGGAGGATGTGAGAGAAGGAATGGCAGCAAGAGGGCTGCAAGAGGAAGAAGAATGGGCCGATAGGAAGAATTGGTGGGAAAAGATTTTGGGTATCAGGATACATTAATTTTAAAAAACCCGAATAAATAAAAATAAAAATATAATAGTATAATATTGAAAAAAAAAACTGTACCACGAATACACATTTAGGGTCTTAGGTTCAGAACATGGTAGAAACTGCATTGGGTGTAGGATTGATTCTATGACAAAGATTGTGTAGGAGGGTGAATTGGCCGAGATCACGCAAAACAGGCTGTGTGAGCCCCAGGAGGATTTGAAGGATTCAAAACCAAGGATCTTCAGCACAAATTTCAGCGCTGCCCCGCTAACAATATATTATAGAATGGCATAATACCGCAGTATTAAATATAAAGCATACAAATACAATATATTATATTATCATTTGATGTTATTGGTTGAAGACATAAACAAAAAAAGATGTAAATATTTATTTAGAAATTATAAAAATGCCAATTGGCAAATATTGTATTTTCAGTCTTCTTTTGAAAACCTCCCCTAAGGGATTCTTTGATGGAGAAACCTGCCATTGAAGGCACTCCTAGCGTTGTTAATCTCACTGTCGTAGATCCCTGCTCCAGAGACGTTTCAGTCTCCTTGTCGGATTTTGTGGTAATGTGTCTGTCAGTAATGATTGTACCAGTAAGTGTCCAGCAAGTGAGTAATGAAATTTTTTGTATTTCTTTTTTATTGTGTCAGTCACGAGTGGTATGTTGAGATCTTTGTTTCATGATTTATTAGTAATGTAAACGGGACAATGTGTAATATAACGAAGTAATTTCGATTGAAAGATTTGAATGGTCTGTAAGTGGGGTTTTTTACATGAGCCCCACACTTGCGAGGCATTGGTCCATGTTGGTTTAAGTAGCATATTGTATATTATAATTTTGTTTGTTAGTGACAGTTTATTTTTGTAGTGAAGTGGCCGTCTTAGGAGTGAGAGTCGGCTATTAGATTTTTTCTTCAAATTAGTTACGTGTGATTTCCAAGCCTGGCTTCTGTCCATTCTAAGCCCCAAGTAGAAGATATAAAATAATTATTTGATTAAAAAATTATAATACAAAGTACGATAAAGAACAATATCGAACAATGCAATACAAGGCATAGCATATCATACACTTTTTTCAATTATTCGGAAACAGAAACAATTATATTGTTGCTTAAACCAATGTATATATTGCGTGCATATACTATATTTCCCAATTTAATCTGCAGATCTCACAGGATCCACTCGCTGCCGTTAACAGATTATAAAATTTGTCTGTCACAGCCGGTTTCGAACCCGGTATCTTCGAAATTAAGTCCGTTCCTCTTAGCAGATTGGATACTTTATCTGCCAAAGCTGGATTTGAACTTGCGACCAACTCAGAAGTTCACTAAATACATTGACGATATCTGTGTTATAAAGGATTATTTTTTTATTTAATTAATATTGTATTCTTATATGAAAACCTTCTTTTTTTTTAATTATTTATTTATGGATATTTACAACTGTATTACAATACTACAACAAGTAAATAGGCTAACTGATACATAATGACAAGTGGAGAAACTACCCACGGGTAGTCCTCAAATCACAAGTTCAACTAAGACGGTCACGTGGAATCGAAGAGGAAGCTAGGTTTGAAACTAGAGGCTTTGAGTGGGAATGGAGTTTGTTATGAAAGGATAGATAGCGGGTTCGGGCCAAATCAGCAACAAATGGGACATTAAGGTCATTATGGATGACTTTATTCTTAACAAAACCAAAAAGGATTTTGGATTGTAGGGATTGGATACGAGAAGAATTCGATGGCTTAGAGGAACCCTAAAAGTCTACCCCGTAAGTCCAAATAGATCTTATAATAGTCAAGTATATGAGTCTTGTGTAATTAATTGGGAGCTTAGAGCCTTTGTTTAGTAAATGTTGCAGTAGCCTGAAACGGCGAGCAGTTTTCAGTCTCTAGATTCTAGTGTGAGGATTCCAAATTAAACTTTTGTCGAGAAGTAATTCTAAGTAACGGATTTGTTCTAAAGGAGTCGGTGGGATATTATTAAAGGATATAGTTAACTATTTAAAATGTTAACATTTAAATTACGAGTGGTGGAAATGAAAATATAAGTAATTGTATTTATGTCAACGTTTCTCCCCATTCTTATGTCCTCTTCAGAATCATGGGCCCTGACAAAGAAACATCAATCGACAAGACGAGAGTCAGAAATGAGATCTCTCACAAAAGATCTAGGGGAAGAAGTGATCAAGACCCCATCTCCAATGTTAGGCCAAACCTCAATGTTCAACTGGCAAATGATATAACAGAAGATGAGACAACTTTTAATTTTCTGTGATTTCATTTCTCAGGTTGAGTCAATACTTCGTCATTAAGTTAGAAGGTACTTCAACAGCCACTTGAGAAGTTCTGGGAAACTTAAGGAAAATATTCCCATCTCCAACCTTAGGAATATTTCTAATATTATCATTCCCGAGATAATATTATCTTAAATAATATTACTTGATCTTATGCATCTAAGGTGAAGAAAATGGTACTAAATTAACTAGACACCGACATTTCGGCCCACATTGCAGGCCATCTTCAAGGCTCGATAGGCTATATACAAACATATCTAAAAGGAAAACACTGTAATAGATAAAGTTAAATTTGTTTTCTTTTTATATTTTCATCCACACTTGTCAAATAAAAAACAATGACAATCAGCAGATTGGCTGGCACTAAAAGATTGGCAGGTTTTAATTTTTGGTGAGTATAACCACATTCATTTTTCTCGTTTGTTGCTTTACGTATTAGGAACAAAATATTTTTAAAATAGCTTAATGTTGAGATATACTAAGTCTTCAAAACCGTGTCAGATTATTTGAAATTTGAAACATCTTCACTCTAATTGTTTTTAAATTCAATAAGTGAATTACCATTGATAAAAAATACAATAAAACTTCATTGTATTGAGTTTGTATTTTTACGAGTTGTAATCCAAATATATATTCAGGTAAATTAGTGGTGTTTTTTATTTTTAAATAAATTTGTTATCATTCTTTATCATTGTGGTAAAGAGAATTATACTGCCAATATTGCACTAAATGGTTTTGAATAACTACAGTGGGGTACATGTATATTTGTATATAAAATATATACATACAAATATACATGTACATAAAAAAGGGTGCTAATAATTTTTAAAACTGATAAAAATTAGTTAAAAGATTTCTATTGATTTGATTAACAACCTAGCCTCAGCTTTTTATTAAGGAAATTGAAGTTAAATAAGAATAGTATTATTAATTATAACTTTTTAGACTCTGCAGCTGTAAAACTCTCTTGAGGATTAAATATATAAACAAGCATACAAACAATTATTTTACCACTAAAATAACAGGTACCAAAAGATTAATATTTTTGGGCCAGGTTTTATGGGCTAACAATCCACTGTGCGCCATTATATTATTTATATTTTTTTATTAATTGTTTTAATTTTTAAATATTTTTATTTTGAAGAGAAAAACCCTGGCCGGGATTCGAACCCGGGTCTTCCGCCTCTCCGTGGCAGCGTCCCTTTTAAATTTCTCCTAGTGTTCTCTGACATGAGAGTAGTCGCCATTTGATGATGGGCTTGGGTGACCGTGTAGTTTTCCTTGAAAGCATTTGTAGTATGTTCGTATGTGTTCGTCAACCGTTGGTATTTTTAAGTATGCAGAGTTATGTTATTGACGAACCATGGTGGTTTGGTGATAAGTCTAAGTACTTTTGTTTACAGTCTGCAGTCGTCTTCTGTGAGTCTGTTTTGCGATGCCGTAAATTTGTAATGCATATGTCCAAACTGGTTTTTGTAAGTAAGTGTACGTGTTTAATTTCTGTCTTAAATATAATTTGGAGTTTTTCCTGAATAGCGAAACTCCTGACACAAAAAAAATATGATTTTCATATTTATTAAGGTAAATTTATTTTTAAAAAATAACGAATCAATTGTAATAAGAAAAATACCGCAACTTACTTGTCCACGTGTCGTAAATTTTGAAAAGATGGCTTCTCAACAACCCCCCTTCTAATAAAAATATTGTTCACTTGCAAATCAGTCAAAGAAACAGTAAGATTCTAAACCTAGCGATTAGACTCGCATCAATTTTTAAGTTCGATAGGCAGATAGGTGTAATTTTATTACTATATATACTATTATTAATTATTATTACTACTAATATACTATGTTATTATATTAATTTAAAAGACCACCAAATAACAAATAATTAAATAAATGTCTGCTAAAAGTGTAAAGAAAGGGGTTTCCTTTATATTAAATCTGTAAGATCCCTAATCCCTAATAGGTTAGACGGACAATGCTACAGTGGCTCCTGAATTTTGCATATCAAGGGATAATTAGGATAGAGGGCTCCGTTTTAGGTCCCATCCGAATGAAACCAAGAATTTTTTACTACCTTGAGAAATTTGGTTGCAGACTGGTCAGGGAGGCGCTAAACTCACCCGGTTCACCCACAAAACAGCTACTGGGATCATTAAAGAATTGTTGCCAACAGAAAGGGAAGGGAGAAGAAAAATATACTTATGCGATCTGTCAGATCGGCCGCAACAAACCAAGGGTTAAAACCCAAAACCTAGTAGGTGAGCATTATCGCAATAAAACAACCTCCTCGAACGACCCTTGTTCTAGAAACAGCACAGTCTCTACCATGTAGTGAATCCATGCATCGGTTGTAGTGGGACAATATATAAAACCTGTAATTAAAAAAACAAGGAAGAATTCAGGACATATTAGAGACTGAGTTGCTTTTAGCCGACTGTTCTGAAAGGATTGGATTTGACCTAAAACGTGCTTAACCATCATGATTTTCAACCAATGAAGGCATCCAATTTTTAGGCGCAGAGTCCTAGAAAGTTCTGCACTTTAAGCTGCAGGTTTCACGGAGTCGCTTTTAACATAATAGCTAATTTATCTGTCATAGTCGGTTACTAACACAAAGGTTGACTGATATAGCCCGCTTTTCCAATTACTACGCATACGGGTATCACATTGTATGTTCTGTTGCAAATAATAGCAAGCAATAATATATTTTTTCATCTAGAAGGTTTAAATATTCAATGTTGAAACGCGACGAGTAATATTAAAATAATGTTAGAAGCAAAAATATTACTTTTTTATTAAATAATTAAATATATGACGCGATCGACTGGGGTTGGATATTATAAATCGATACCACCTTGCTAGCGGAATATCGATTGCACATCAAGACTATTATTAAATCCCCCATGGATTTATTATTTATAACACGACTAGATGACAGCTTAATGAAATAATGAACGATAATAATAAACAATTTTCTTAAGACTTTATTATTACCTGTTCGAATAGCGGAGATTGATCAAGTTAGTTAGATGCATATATTATTATTGTTACGAAGGCGATGGACTGACTACATGAGAGCCATTGCAGGGCCGAGCTGGATGAGGACAGCCAGAGACAAAGAAACATGGAAGCAACTGTGGAGAGATCGCGGGTTCGTAGCCCGACAGGTGGCCCTAGGATTTTTATAAAGTGGGTAAAAAATCCTTAGTAACGCCGTCCTTCGTTAGGGACGTTAAACGGGGGTACCGAGCCTGTACGATGTCCGGTACTCGTTAAAAAAACCCCTATCCTAAATAAATAAAATAAAATTTAGAGCTCCCACTGTAGCATCGTCCGATTAGCCATAGCGCCATAAAGTGACGTTAAATGAACAAGCAAGGAACTGTGGAGGCCTACATAACTTAACAGAAAAAAAAAATATCATAATATTTTATAAAATTGTAAATAATATATAATCAGTAAAATCCGGTTAATTTTTTGTAATAAAAGGTTTTATTCATTCATTCAAGGGAGCGGAGTGGCTCAGTGGTAGAGCACCGAGTGGCCATGGCGAAAATCCTGGTTCAAATCCCGCGGCGGGCAAGACTTTTTATTTAGTCTATTTGCAGCGGGAGATGGATCATAGGGGATCTAGGACCCTCCTGGGGCTTACCCAAAATAAGGGGGAAAACCTGGCGGTTGAGCGTGACCTAGAACAAGTCACCTCCTTGCAGAACCGTTGTCCATGAAACAGTAGAGTCTCTACCATGTACTGAACCCCCGACCCGTTCACGGTTTGAATCCTATAGGATCACGCAGAGCAAACTTGATTTCATTTTCGGATGTTTCTTCCCCGTGGATCCTCTTCCTTTCTTCCGCCCATTTTGTCCCGGTCTTCTAGGGCTTCCCACTCCCTGACATTACTTCCTATTTGTCAACCTTTTGTCTGTATCTCACTCTATTTTCAATTTCTGTAATCTTTATCTGTGCTTCTTCCAGATCTTTTCTTACTTAGACTATCCATGGAGTTGTAGTCTTGAGTCCCTGTACGTATGTGAGGAGTCGATTGGTGGCCCTGGTTTCGGGTAGTGTGTGGAGATGTCCATGAAACTTGAGTCACCTTTTTCTAATGTCCGCAACGGGGTTGGATTTTTTTTTTTGTATCCTTCTTCTGTTTGTTTTGGGCCTAAAATTGTTCTCATGATTTTCCCTTCTTCATTTAATAGTGTTGCGAGGTCTCTTTTTGTGTGGAGTGTAAGCTTTTTTTGTATGTTGAATGGATAGTTCTATTAATGGTCAAAGATAACACAAAATAAGCAAAACGTATTGTGCCAACTTTTCGGCCACCATTTTGGCCATCTTTAGGGCTAGGAAAGGAATTTATATGTCGTTTATATTATAATAGTACTTTAAAGTCACGACACGCACAGTAATAAGTTTAACATTTTTCAAGGTTAAAACTGGAAATTTTTAGAGTTATTTAAAATAAAAAATATAAAATTTTCGAAACATTCGAGTATCATATATTGTAGGTAATAAAATTAGAACAATTTTAATGAAGAAACACATAAAAAAAAATATGGAATTCTATTAAATCTTAATAATAACAGTTTCTGGTATCTAAATATTGATATAAATATATTCTGAATTATAAATTTTGCATAATTTAAAAAGGATTGTTAACTTTGAACGAAGGTAAATTATCTAAATACATATTAAAATGAGAACAAAACAATACATATAAACCATAACACACCACCAATGCTGTATTATGAAGAATTAGTATCTGTCTTACCTAAAACCGAAAAAAAAGATTAAGTGTGCATATAAAAAATATCAATATAAGTTATGTCAAATAATTATCCTAGAATTTATTAAGAAAAATAAAGTCTTTGGGATTAAAAAAAAAGAATTTAATTTTTTTAATTTAATTACAAAATAAATCCTCCCACACAAAATATAAATAATTTTCTACAAAGTTTAATTTTGTTTCGAGAGGGGTTTGGTAACTAATGATTATGGTGTATTTGTTGGAATAATAAATTAATACCTGGGGTTATAATTACGCTTATACCTGATAGATCTTAGCCTATTCCAGAAAGGAACTATTTCACATTATTGTAGTTAAAAAACAACTAGCAAAGAATATTCAGAAAAAAAAAATGACTAAAATCAACTTTTAATTTATTATTCTTTTGACGGTTATGATTTTTAAATCTTTTCTCATCAAAATAAAATATTTAAAAATCACACAAACTTTTCTGTGAACAAAAACAAAATATAAGTTATCAGTGTAAATAAATGTTTCGATTATATAAAAATTAGTGTTTTGGTTAAGATTGTTTTATTATCTTTTATTTATTCTGTTTTTTTACAATTAATGTATCCTGATATCCAAAATCCTTTCCCGCCAATCCTTCCTATCGGCCCATTCTTCTTCTTCCTCTCTCAGCCTTCTTGTTGCCATTCCTTCTCTTACATCTCACATCCTCCATCCATGTCTTGCTCTCTTTCTTCTATAATCTGGTTTATATTGAATGAGTTTCTTTGGCCATCTATTGTCGTTCATTCTTATAAGATGGCCAAACCCTTGCTTGAAGCTTCCTGGTCTCTATACTCGTATATTTAATATATTGTTACGGGCTACTGGGTGTAAAATGAACTAAACTATTACTTAATTCAAGATACTAATATTTATTAACAAATTAAAAAAGACTACAAGGAAATTATTTAAAACAATTAAATTATTAAACTAATATCAATTTACAATAACAATATTCAACAGATTATAACCTAGGCCAAACTGTTATCTAATTACTAAAATAATATACAAATACAATATGATATTGCTAATACTAAATAACTTAACTATTTACCTAAATTTGTACAAATACAATAAAATTACAATATAGCTTATAACTACAAATTAACACATACAGTTCGCTAATGAAAATCCACCAACCGTAAGTTTATTACACTTATTACACGGCCACTAATTATCACTGACACTGTTAACCACTTGGCACTTATTACAACAGTATTATCACAGCATTACTCACTTACTACAGACTGATACTAACTCACACGCACTGTCACTAGTTAACCACTGCTTATTACTGACTCGCCGAAACAGCTGGCCTCTTTACACAGGCAGGTAGGTCAGGTTGGGACAATTCTCGGAAGATCGAGAACCACTTAGCTCCATCCAAGCCGATCCAGAAGGCTCTACGCCGTTCTATAATCACTTCCGCTTAATCCCATTGTTCGTCTAATCCACTCAGCCGGTCCTTCTTCCCTCTCTGACCGTAAAAATATTCTTCTCCTGCACTATAGTTTCTCTTATACCACGATTGGGCATGTGTTGGAGCTTTGAGATGCCGCAGCTACGTCTTAAAAAGTCCATCTCAAGGTCATCTGCAAATTGCAAGGTGAATAAACAGTCATCCCCAACCTTCACTCCCATGTACCTGGATTTGTCCTTCCACCTCTGGAGTGCTTGTTCACTGAACAGGTTAAAGATCATTGGTGATAGGCATGAACCTTGTTTCAAGCCTTTAGTGAAGGGGGACGACGGGGATACACTATTTCCTATTTTTACTCTCGCTTTTGCACCCAAATAAAAAATCTTAATCGCCAGACCCTAACTGATAGCAGCGCTATTTAATGCTTCCCAAAGTTTTATTTCTTGCTTTCTGTAAGTAAATAAAGGCTAAATGTATGTCTTGGTTGTATGCGAACCGATCTTCCAGTAACTGGGAAATAGTGAAAATATGATCTATACAGGACCTAGATAAAAAGTTTTATTATCTAAAAGGTATAACCATATAAATGTGTGTAGTGACTACGCCTCCCAAAATTAATTGTATTTTATGAAAGTAAAACAATTATTTCATATATCGCTCCTTCAAAAGAACAATGTCATAACTCAAAATCCTAATTTTAAAAGAGCTATTTTAAAGTTCCGAGTTAAAAATAAATAAATGAAGGATACAATTTGTCTGGGGGTGGAGTCATTAATAACACTAAATAAGGTTACTTATTTATTTTAAGTTCCAACGTTTCGGCCTACACTGATGGCCATCTTCAGGGCTAAGAAGGAAAAAGAGAAAAATAACTTTTTCAGTTATTTTTGTTGTTATTTTTCTGTTTTTCTTTCTCATCTCTGAAGATGGCCTACACTGTAGCCCGAAACTTCGGCACTTATAATAAATAAGTTAACCTTATTTAGTGTTATTAATGACTCCACCCCCAGACAAATTGTATCCTTCATTACGATCTTCCAGTCAACCATTTTCCTCAATATCTTAAAAAAAAATTTAATTAAAAATATTTAAAAATTAATAAAATCAATAAGTAATATAATAAAAAAATAAAGATTTGGATATTGTAAAACCAAAGCATTCCTACTGCAATGAAGGTATTGCAATTTTTTTATTAAACATTAAAAAAAATTGAAAAGCTTGAAACTTTATTCATTTTAACTCATGCCACTATTCCCATAAAACTCGGAATATTACTTTATTAAAAAAAAATCAGGTAGGAAATGGAATATCAGATAAGTCGTTCCTGAATTAAAAACCAATACAATTGCTACTGAAGGCTTAACTCAAAAATATGGCATGTTGCAGTGCTTTAGAGAGACCTATATTTAAAGAAAAAAAATTGTTTAGAGTACGGCTTAATCTTGGATTAGAAATTAAACTGATGTATCGGGAGTAGTTTTATAACTTTAATATAGTTTGTAATATCAACCAAGATATAGGATATAGAGCTAGTTGAGTTTAATATCATCTACTCCAGGATGAAGGAAATATGAAGAGATATTTCTTGCTCCATGTCCTTGCCTCGTCCTGGAATAGAACTCAACTGGAGCGACTGCAAGGGTTGTTGTTGGTGAATTTAAGGGAAATAAATATAACAGATGTATGATAGATAATGCAACATTACATTCGACGTTTTGGAATGGACTGCACTGACAATCCGATACATTAAAATTATTTCAACAAAAAATAAAATAATTGCCAGTCATGAAGACTGTCGACTGAACAGAAAACTCGAGAATAACTCCGTAATTTTTTGAATTTCTAACTTCATTATAGTCTAAATTATTTAAATTTCATAATATGTAAATATAAATTATCAACACTAGTCAGGTTTTGACATATAAAGACACTCAGAACAATAGTAATATACATTTTCAAGTGTTTTATTTCTTAATCAAAACATCAGATGCGCTGGTCAAGCTCTATATAAAATATCACAACGACTTAAATAAAATAATATTTGGTATACAGTTATATTATTTTTTTAACGATAGATTGAATTGGTGAGGGGATGCAGTCAATAAAACCTTGGAGTTGACAGTTGATAGATTGACGCGTCACCTCCGATTCGGAACCGAGTACTGCTTGCCCTAAAGATGGCCTACATCTTAGGCCGAAACGTTGCCACATTAAAATAAGTTTCGCTTATTATGTGTTATCATTGACTGCACCTACTCACTGTAGATTACTGTAGACTTGGCAATTGTTTTCAGAACTATTGAAGAGAAGTATCAATAAATCATACTCTGCCATGTTGCTGACCTTAATACGAGCCTTCCTTAGTGTGTAATTCAACCTGTAGAATCTGTTACCCTAACGCATTTTAATAAAAACTTGGAGATAGGAGGTATTGTTTTGACAGGGACGATATAGTATACCTTACATATTTCTCTCTAAACCCATTAGATTTCCATAGACGTGTCATACATATTGTGCAATATACCCTATAATAATAAAGGACATAAGCAAAGCAGTTTGGTTAAGGACACGCTCATAGATATTTTATTAAACGACTTTTACTCCTATGGTATACAAGGCTAGAGATTGTTCAAACCATTTCGATGTTTAATAGCTATCTGAACTAACTGTGACATAAGACCCTGAAGTTCTTAGCTATATTGCTGTAATAAATTAAAGTAATTTATGTAAAAACATTTTGTTCTTGGTAATAAAATTGTATACTTAACGTATTTTCCTTGTTATGATACATGGTCGTATATTTTTATGACTGTATTTTGTTTAATAATATTTGAAATCACACAAAGAGAGATAAATATAAAGAAATTAAAAAAGCTGACAGATTAATTAAGATTATATTAAACAGCCTGCTGACCACAGACTCGTGCTTTAAGAAGAAAAAGATTGAAATCAAATAAGGGACAATTAACGTGAGATTTAAATAGCTTTGAGAAATCATATGCAGCAATGGGTCGGGGAGAGAAGGGTTTAAGGAAAAAGTCGCCAAAATGGAGAAATTACGCTTCGCCACCAGTGATTTTTAAATTAAAATTTTTGTTATCCTTATTGTTTGAGCAACCTCGAAATAGTTATTGGACCTTTCGATGAGAGCTCCGAAATGGATAAGGAAAATAAATGTCTGATTCAATTATACCAGATCCCATGTCAATTTGATTGTAACCTTTTATTAAACTAATAACATAAATCAATTTTCATAAATTAAATAACTAATAATTTTGAGAATGAAAAACAATTGTTTAAATTAAAAGAACAATTTAAACGCTTTTATAATGAGAAATGAAGTTACTAATATTAACTAAATTATCAACAACTAATTAATAACAAAAAGAAAACAAATATTATTTAATCTTACGATAGTAAATTTAACTCTATTAAATTACAAATAAAATCTATTACAAAATATTGAATGTTTATGCGGTTTTCTGATTGCAATGATATAATAATGAAAACTCTTATCTGTCTGTCGAAGTAGTTTTCAGTAGATGGTAGATTCTCGGCAGGGCGAGCCGGATGTTGAGACGATACAGGTTGAGATGATCGACTGGGTCAATTCGAATTGGTCGAATCGATGACGAAGTTTAAACTAATTACACCTGCAGGTGGGCAGCAAATTAGTATCTTCTTCAAATTCACACAAAACAATTTTGGGCTCCTATAGAGCATACGATGTGCACGGCTAAGGGCTCGCGCCAACACTGTCTGGCTCGGTCTAGCCGAAGCGAACAAAAGCCGATCGACTCTCTTTTGTTTTTCTCTCTTCACTTTTATAACATATGTTTTCACACTTACTACAAATATTACACTTATATCTAAACAAAATAAAATTACCTTTTAAATTAAATTATTTTAAACAACAATGAAATAAACGTTTAAATTATTATATTAAATAAAATTAGAAAAGATAATGTTCTTTCTTTTAAGAAAAAATGGTTTAAATTTTTATTATTAAAACTGATAATACTTTATAAGGTTACTACTTCATCTGGCCTTACACTTTTTATTATTCTAACAAAAATAACTTATCTATTAAAGCTATGATACGATATTATAACACAATCGTCAAGCCAAGATACTTTATGGAACAGAAACCACTTGTCTTCCCACCCTATTGAGGCTTCTGAAAATAGAAAGAAGAATTCTCAGAAGAATCTACGGACCTCCGAGAACACCTGAAAGATACAGGTTGAGGTCGAATCAAGAAATTTATAAGGAAACAACAGACTTAGAAACTGGCGTTAAGGTGGGAAGGCTGAGGTTCTATGGACACATTGGATGAATCCTGAAAGACTAAACCATAAAATTTTTCAGCGAATCCACTGTCAAAATAATTTAACAAGATATTTCAAACAACTTAAGGATGATATGGACCAAACGCCCCAAAAAGGGTCTTGCGTGGTCTGAGGAGAGAAAACTTAGGCACGCAAGGCTCATGAAGGACATATGGGAAACGAGGAAACAGATGAAGAAGAAGCATTAGAATTATGATATTCGGTTGATCTTTAAGACCTTTTCGTGAAAAAAAATTAGCTGTTACTGAATAAAATGAAAGGAATACCAATTAATACGGGATCCTGAATATCAACAGTTTTTTGTTTCCTATTTTTACTGAAGAGACTATCGTCTATGTCCTTCAGAATTTTTCATTCATGCCTTAACAAGTATTTTATCTCTCTTTCGAGCCTTTCTTGTTCTATATTAACATATATTTTTGGAATAGCCAACTGGATTTATTATAATGTTCTTTTTCTCTTAGTACTTCCCTCTTTGAAATATGGTTTCTAGTCTTTCAATTTCGTGATTTGTTATATTTTAATTTTTCTTTATGCTTTTTTGAAGCGATACTTTCTTTATCCGCGTTTAGCGACTTTTAGTAAGGAATAAACTTGTAGCTTCGCGTCAATAACATGCTCGAGGCGAAACCTAGCGGCCTGTTCAGGAGTTATATAATTTATTTTAATAAACTTAAGTTTAAAGGTTGGAATTTCATTCATAAAGGAATTATTTATCTAAAAAGTGATTTAACAGCTGTGCAATGATTTTAATAATAACTTAATACATAAGGAAGAAAATAGTTGGGGGTGCAGTCAAATGAAAACACTAAATAAGTGGTAGCTTATTTAATTATATGCCGACGTTTCGACCCACTTAGTGGGTCATCTTCAGGGCTAAGGAAGAAAAAAAAGAAATTTTTTTTTATTCATATATATCCCTCACTTTTGTTCTAAATTTCTACCTCTCTACATATATATTTTTTCTCATGTATCATATACTTAGTCCTCAATGTATTTTTATAGTTCTGTTATTTTGTCTGTTTTATTTCCTCAGCCCTGAAGATGACCCACAAAGTGGGTCGAAACGTCGGCACATAATTAAATAAGCTACCACTTATTTAGTGTTTTCATTTGACTGCACCCCCAACTATTTTCTTCCTTATGTCTACTTTCCAGTCAACCATCCCCTCGCTTTTAATAACTTAATACATTAATAACTGGATGAACTCTTCACTTAAAATAGTTTATTTGTAATAGTTAAATGTCTTATGAAATGATTTAAAGTACTAATGATCCAGGTATTGTTGAACTTGACGATGAAAATATAATATCCATAATAGCATGCATCTGGTAAATATTATTCAAGTGATAGCGTCACGAACATTAAGATGGGCTTTTTAAGTTGCTGGGCTTAGTAACGAACGAATTCCTAAAAAATAAATAACTGCTGTGCCGATTGGGGGGAAGCTTCTACGGAGTAGCCTGAAGCGTAGGAAAGACTGAGATTTTGATCTTAAACCTGGCCAAAATCAAAATTGTCAACTTTCACTCCCAGGCCTAAGATTGAGGCCTAAAGCAAGTGGATAACATCCCCATATTATGAGGAAACCGTTACCTGGATTGACCACCCAAGGCATAGTGTTTTCTTATGTTAAAAGTCATTTTAACAAACAAAAAAATTATATCAATTTATCGTATTTTAAACTTGTTTTTAGACATATCTAGTAGTATAACTATCTATCTAAATAGAAAAAAAAAAATTTGTATTTTTGAATGTAAGCAACCTCCCCCCCCCCCCCCCCCCCCCCGCAACAGCATCAGACTTACATGTTATAATACTTTAGTTTGTCTACTATAACTTTAGCTATCAAAAATAGTCACAAGTATCCACATCACAGAAATAAACACCCTCTAAAACACACCCTTCATTGCGATTTTAAATAGCATGTGTTTATATTATTCTAGATATTGGTCATTCCTTCATGTCAATGACTAGAATACAGCTGCAGGAGATAGTTAGAGGAAGCTTAACGACGAAGGGTTGACGGAAAACTTGGATATTTAGTAGAAAAAGTAGAGGATATAACAAACTGTCCCCGCGAGGAAATAGAAAACCTTCAAAAAACTATTAGGATGTTTAAAGTAGTTTATAAACGAAAATGGCTTGCATGCATTGGCACAGAAGCTTGTTTTCTTGATGAGAATAAAGAATGGCTGAACAATAAAAATTATTTATTATTAATAAAAATATAATAATGTTACAAAAACTTCTTTTTCCCATAAAATTGATTAACCTTCACTTTAACGTCTTCCGAAATACCTTTTTTGTGATGTCAAACCCTTTTGACAAGAAAAAGTGCCAATATAATTTTGCCAGATTTTAGGTCAAAATACCAATATGTGAGTAAGTGGAAGGATTGCTTCAAGAGTGATCTGGTGGATTTGGGTTTGTCAACAGAGATTGGTGGGGGGAGGGGGGGGGGGGTATCGGCGTCGAGCCTTGGGGTTCACTAAGCTTTATTATCATTATTAAGTAAAATTTAACTGTCAGAATTTCCATTTGTAAATCGTCACTGAAAGGAAATGAAATCGAGGCATTTTTGAATTTAATGATATTGATCAATGAAAAGTAGATCACATACGACAATAATCAACACTCTAATAAGTATTAAAAAAAAGAATTGTATCACTACAAACTGTGAATCGGTCTGGGGTTCAGTACGTGGTAGAGACTGCATTGTTTCATGGACAACGGCTATGCAGGTAGGTGATTTGTACTAGTTGAGCCAGATTTTTCTCACTTCGGCTCCCTAATATAAAGGCTGGTCGATCCCCAGGAGGGTCATAGATCTCCCATATGATCCATATCAGGCTGCTAACAGGCTAAATAAACATACGGAATTTGATACTAATAAATATAGTAAATTAAAAATAATTCATAATCAAATTCTTTTAATAGTGCTAATCAGATTTAATTATAAAATAAAATAAAATAAAATTATATATTAATAAATAAATTAAACGTTTAGTCGCAAAAAAAAACAAACTTAAATTATTCAAAATATTCCAAAAGTTTACAGTTGGTTAGCCATTTGATTTAGTTAATATAACTGTTAAAAAAAAATAAAAATAAAAGAAATTACTTCATATTAATAGCTCATATTATTTCGTGCATTGGCTAAACTTAAGATAATTTATATGAAGAAAGATATTGGAGAATTTCACGTTTGAAATTTATACTATCATCAACCTTATTATGGTTTTTATCATGAGTTTATTTCTATGATCGTAGAGCGCGGAGAGACTCCTGGTTAAAATCCCGCTACTGGCAAGACTTTAATTTAGTCTGTTAGCGGGCGGAGATGGATTATATGGGATCTAGAACCCTCCTGGGGCTCACCCAGCCTCTACAAAAAGGTTACCAAAAATAAGTAGGAAAACAGGCGGTTGAGCTTGATCTATTGCATATCACCTCTCTGCACAACCGTTCTCATGAAACAGTACAGTCTCTACCATGTGCTGAACCACAGGTCCGTTTTTATAAAACTTTTATGATCATGTTGTAGGACATCATTTAGTAAAAAAGTAGAATATAAACTGCATAAGCTAAGTAAATGGAGGTGGGATAACTTTACCCTGCCGTTATAAAGAGGGAAAAGCTGGCGGTTGAGAGTGTTCTCAGTCTAATCAACTTCATGTTGTTTAAAAACAGCACAGTCTCTACCATGTACTGAACGCAAGAACCTTCGTGAGTTAAAGTAACTTATGTTTTTCTAAATTCCTCCACGAACTTTTTTTTCGTAAGAACGGCTTGTATTTTCCTTGTTCTGCCTCTAGCCCTGTTGATCCTAAATCTTATATTAAACCTTATCTGTACATCAATCACCCCTTCCGATCGTATCAACACATGTCAACAATCTCAGTAGGTGACGGATGACGCGACAAATCCTGAGCGATCGCCCTATAATAAATTAAATTAAATTGACTATAATCTAAGCCAACATTATTTAGACTTGACAGAATTTAAATATTTATATATTTTTATTTTGAAGAGAAAAGATATGCCCCCGGCCGGGATTCGAACCCGGATCCACTGCCTAAACGTGACAGGACTCTACCAACTAAGCTACCGGAGTTGATACCAGAATATCTTTTCTCTTCAAAATAAAAATATTCAAACTGCAAGGTTTAAAAAACATTATAAAATAAAAATAAATTTGCAACCAAGAACAATAATGATGCCTGCACATCATAAATTTGTTTTCTGTTCACGGGACCTTCTTGGTAGAGTACTGAGTTGCCATGCCGGAAATCTTGGTTCAAATCCCGCTACGGGCAAGACTTTTATTTAGTCTGTTTGCAGCGGGAGATGGATCATATAGGATCTAGGACCCTCCTGGGGCCCACCCAGCCTCTATAAAATATTATAAAAATAGGGTACCCAAAATAAGGGGGAAAAATCTGGCGGTTGAGCGTGACCTAGGACAAGTCACCTCCTTGCAGAACCGTAGTCCATGAAACACTACAGTCTCTACCATGTACAGAACCCCGGACCCGTTTATGGGTTGTAGTTGTACATTTTTTTTTAATTTAAAAGTTCTATAATCATCTAATAAATGAAAAATGTATATGCATATAACTCAAGAGGTTTACAGGTTTGTGTATAGATTTAAAAAAAAATTTTTTTTATAAGTTATGTATTTAAATTTACACCTGTATAATAGAATAAATCAAAGAATGATAAAAAAAAACCTGTACCACTACAACACGTGAACGGGTCTGGGGTTCAGTACATGGTAGACACTGCACTTTATCATGGACAACTTTTCTGCAAGGATGTGACGTCCTAGATCACGCTCAACTGCCAGATTTTCCTCCCTTATATTGGGTACCCTATTTTTATAATATTTTATAGAAGCTTTGTGAGGCCCAGGAGGGTCTAGGACCCTATGATCCATCTCCGGCTGCAAACAGACTAAATAAAAGTCTTGCCTGCAACGGGATATAGACCAGGATTTCCGGCATGGCAACTCAGTGCTCTACCACTCCGCTCCCATTCAAGTAAATCTAATGAAAGATAAATAATGGGGCGATATAGAGGGAAGTAGAGAAGTTACCCAATGGCAGTACTTTATTTAAATATCGATATCAAAGAAGCTGAAACTGAATAGTTTAAAGATTTATATTGAATCAGTCTGTATTGAATCAGACGACTGACTTACTACGATCACTTTAGACAGTAAGGTGATCTCACACCATCACTAGTTTATTATTGTACTTTAACTGTCTTAAAATTCAATATTTTTTCCTACTTAACAATAATTAAAAAAATTGTTATCTTCCTTCTTTTTTTTTTAAATTGATATCCTAATTTGCGCACTTAATTAATTAATACATAACTTAGAAGAGGGATATTTCCGTCTGTAAAGCGCTAAGTTGCTGTGCAGAATGTCCCGGGATCTAATGAGGCTGTGGTAGAAAAATAATTTAATTTTTTAACGACCATAAATAGAACATGGACCGAAAAATGATCTGGAGACATTTTGACAAGAGTCCATCACAGCATATATAAGGTGGGGAAAAACTTGGCGTTTGGAAGTCCTCTCGGACAAATCACTTCTACACAGGACCGTGGTTTAGAATCAGTACAGCCCCAACGAAGTTGTGAGCCCAATGCCTATAAGGACTTTTGTACTACAGATTTTTTTTTTAATAACGCCTCTTTTCTCTCTCAGAAGATCTAAAATCGATAGCAAGATGTTCAAAAGTAACATGAAAACACACCACTTGTTGTTGCTATAAGATTTTTATAAATATGAAAAATTGCGTATTCGATTAGGCCAGCGGCCAGGTGCCAAAAAAGGGACTTTAAGTAGCAATAAATTAAAGAGAGCTGCATTTTTGATGTATTGTAGGGGCATATCTGAGTAGTGTAAATCCAAGTTTGCAACCGAAAAACCGGATGGAAAAACTTTTGGTGGCCGACAAACCTCGGGGAGACTGGGTGGCTCCCCCCCCCCCTGCATAGCTGTGCCAACTAGTACTACCATTATTTTTTGTATAGGTAATTTACAAGTAAATATTTATACTTTACAATAAACAAACTGTTTTAGATCGATTCGTGGCGTACAACGTCATTTTCTTTAAACACCCAGTTTCCCCGATTTTCCTTTTTTTTAATTAACAAGAGAAGAATAATATCTACAGGCCTCGTTATGTGATTAAATTAAAGTTAATTAAATTTACTAAAACTTCATTGCGAATGACTTTCGACGTAGGATAACTCCTTCAGCCGGTGTTCCTCACGAAAGATGGCCAAAACTTAAAATTTGGACATTTTGGAAAAAAAGACAAATTTTCAATGGGGCGTAACTCAAAATCTATTAGAGCTAAAGAGCTGCTGAGGGTTGGATTGAAATTGTAGAAAATTTAATATACTTTAAAAATGTTTACCAAATCACTATCAACCCAGTTGGGTTCCAGAGGTAACGGGAAAAATTAGGATATATCGGGGACAAGTATTGTACAGTACTTATGTTTATATATATTTTTAATTAAATATAGTACGTTCATACCCTATATTATATTTTTAATAATAATATATTGTGTTTACAGAAGGATTGTGCAAATATCAAGAAATTCTTCACGCTTTAAGAAGTCGCAACACTAACAATATAAGATGTTTTTGAGTTTATATCTAATTCGAACTTGACCTAAGACAAATCGGAAAGCTTTTACGATAAATCAAGTAGCAGATTGTCTGGCGAGGAGCCAAAGTTTGCAGACGTCGAAGCTGCCAAAGACGAGGAATTTTCCAAGGGCACAAACATTCCTGTTTTGGCGAAAGGATGAATGGATTAGTTAATGAATGGATGAAATTGTTGAAAAGATATTATCTATCTAGTGTTAAATAATATTATGTTGCCAGGGGAGGAGGTACCATAATAGATGGCTCTACCAGTAAGAGGTAGGCTAGTAGGAAATTAATTGTATTGTGGACACTATTGTTGTATTACAACACCAGAGTCCTCAAGGTAGTACAGTTGTAGATACCAATAAATAATTTTTTTTTAAAAATTTATTTATTGATATTTACAACTGTATAAAAAAAAATACATCAAGTAAATGGGCTAAGCTATACATAATGACATGTGAAAATGACAAGTAGAAAAACTACCCACTGGTAGTACTCAAATCACAAGTTCAACTAAGAAGTCACGTGGCCATCTTCTTTTCAGACGCCTCGGAGGATTATCAGGAATTGAATAGGAAGCTAGGTTTGAAACTAGAGGGTTTGAGTGGAAATGAAGTTTGTTATGAAAGGATAGATAGCGGGTTCGGGCCAAATCAGCAACATATGGGACATTAAGGTCGTTATGGATGACTTTATTCTTAACAAAATAAGGAGCATTGAGGATTTTAGGAAGGATTTTGGATTGTAGGGATTGGATACGAGAGGAATTCGATGGCTTAGTGGAGCCCAAAGCTCTACTCCGTAGGTCCAAATAGGTCGTATGATGGTCATGTAGATGAGTCTTTTGTAATTAATTGGGAGCTTAGAGCGTTTGTCTGGTAACTGTTCAAGTAGCCTGAAACGTCGAGCGGTTTCTTGTCTTTTCAGTCTCGTATGAGGATTCCGGGTTAATCGATTGTCAAGATGCAACCCTAAGTATCGGATCTGTTCTACAGGCACCAGTGGGATATTATTAAAGGATACTGAAGGGCAGGAAGTCATTGGTTTACGGCGTAAGGTAAAAGTGATTTGATTTGATGCGATTTTTGAGAGTTTAATGTAATCCTCCAGTTTTGACACCATTCTTCAAGATCAGTGATATGGGATTGGAGGCTTTGGGATGCAATTATTGGATTGGTGTTGACTGATAATACACATGTATCATCAGCTTACGCGGTAAGGATAGTATTAGGATGAGTTGGAATGTCAGCTGTATAATCTGTATAAAGGATTGGGCCAAGGATACTACCTTGAGGATAAATAAATTAAAAAAAAAAAAAAAAAAATTACACCAGAAGATTTAGCAACTTTACTCCAAGCGACGTGGTTTGTGTCTCGTGGCTTTTTATTCTTTGGACAACCGTTGACAAAGAAACAGTACTATCTCTACCAAGTTATTGGACAGGTTTTAATAAATAATTAGAAAATTATAATAAGCATTGAATGAACGGAGAAAGTGGTTTAGCCATGAGTATAGAGTGCTAAGTTGATGTGCTGAAAGTCCCGGGATCCCCCCCCCTATTTAAGAGGCTGATTGAGCCCCAGGAGGGTCCTAGATTCCATATGATCCATCTCCGTCCGCAAACAGGCTAAATAAAAGTCTTCCCTGCAGCGGGATTTGAACCAGGATTTCCGGCATGGCAACTCAGTGCTCTACCACTGAGCCACACCGCTTGATGGTACAGGTTTTAATAAAATAATTGAATGTAAAATTTAAATATGTGATATGAATCAGACATCACACAAAACCTCTAGAAAATCCTAAATTTGAGATGTTTTGCGTTTTAATTTTAACATGAACAATTGATAATTACTATCATGTATTATGAAGTGCTCAAATGTGCATTACGCGATCTCACAATTCGAATATTCTATTTTGTAACTGCTTTTTAATTATGGCTGTCCAAGGATTTGTAAAACGACATTAGCTTTGAAAACAGATAATAAAAGTTGATTTATAATTATTGATTGCTTATAGTAATACTGAAAGTTAATTAATTTTCAACTGAAACGGAATAATTACTTGTATTTTTATAGATAAGCTACATTATACACAGTAGAATGATAATATTTATTTAATCACTTTAGTAGTTTGAAGTCTTGACAGTGTAGCGGTATAAACTTTCTATAATTATACTGTTCCTAAGCTATTTATAGTTCAATTATATATTTAAGATAATTAAACTTAAGAATTATTACCGGGGGTCATAAAAACAATAAAAAAACCGTTCCCTTGAATGCCTCCCTCCAAGGCCGCCTTGATCTCCGGTTCATTACAAAATGTTGAGTAATGCTTCTGTAATTTATAATTAAAAATTATTTCGTATTTTGACATAATTTTTATAAATTTATTGGATTTCCTCAATCTACAGCCACTGCTCGATGAAAAATGGAGAGTAGAAGGTGTATGAAAACCTATTTTCAATATATATTTTAGCATCGGTTAAAGCGATCGGAGTAGCTTTAAATCCGGCTGTGGCAGATAAAATTTTTAATCTCTTAACCTCCACTAAGCCATTGAATTCCTATTGCATTAAATCCTTACACTCCAATATCCTTCTTAAAATCCTCAATGCTCCTTAATTTTTTACAAACAAAGTAATCCATAATGTCCTTAACGTCTTATTTGTTAGGCCGCGTATCTACTAGGTTCGCGAATCATTGCCGCTCCGCGTTCCGAGCTCCCTATTAATGGAGACGTGATTTGTGAACATGGCAAAACAGAATCCGCAATGTTCTGGCAAATCTTGATGGAACATTTCGTCCGAGTTAGTGGGAGTTCTACATTTTAATTATTTATTTGACAAAAGACTACAGAAGACCACCTCGTTTTTGTCGAGCTAACTTGTAAGAAGAGAGAGGCCAACGCGAGTTAATATTGGAACGAAGATCTGAAGAATTGAGGGGGTTCAACGAAAATTTAACGCAAATGTCTTTCTCCAATTTCAAAAATCTGTTTAACTTGGTGGCATTATACATTCAAAGATTTTCGAATAATTGGATAACATTAAAAATTAACAGCGATTCCGCCTCTAATTTTTTCTTAATTAAAGTAAAATGATAAATGCAGATCAATACTATTTCATGTGGTAATTTATTGTAACTGTAAAATTAGACAAGGTAAAATTTGTATAACGGAGGGCCGTGGCTCGTTATGTAAAACGTTGAGTTGCTTAAGGTCCCGGGTTCAAATCCGGTTGTCACATATAAACTATTTAATCCAATAGTAGCCACGGACGGGCCCTCCTGGGTCTCACCCAGCCTCTATAAAATGGTTAATCTTAATTGCGGAAAAAACCCAACGGTTGAGCGTGATTCCGGCAAATAACCTTCCTGCACAAACGTTGTCCCAGAAACATTACATCCTGTACCATGTTTATAACCCAACAGTGGTACAAATAAATTTTTTTGTAAAATTTCAATAATTTTCAAGTTTTGTGCAATAATGAGATAAAAACAGATAGAACCCGAAGACTGCTTTTGTAAAAAGTAGGTACCTTCACCTGGTGTATACAAACTTAGGTCCACGCATTACCACAGCATCCAAACCCGTTAGATCAATTAGATAAAATATAAATACCATTAATTATTATTAAAAAATTTAAATAACAAAAGAAAAGTGTGAACTTTTGATGGGTAAACTATTTACTTATAAGTAAGAAATTCATTAGAAATAAATAAACCTGAACCCGTAACCACTACGACCCGTGAACGAGTCTGGGGGTTCAGTACATGGTTGAGACTGTACTGTTTCATGCACAACGGTTCTGCAAGGAGGTAACTTGTCCTAGGTCACGCTCAACCGCCAGGTTTTCCCCCTTATTTTTGGTACCCTATTTTTATAATATTTTATAGAGGCTGGGTGAGCCCCAGGAGGTTCCTAGATCCTATATGATCCATCCCCGGCTGCAAACAGACTAAATAAAAGTAACTGTGAGAAATAAATAATACCTTTAAAAAATATGCAGTGATAGGTAACAAATCTAAAAAGTAGAGAATAATTTTAATTCATAAGGATTTTGTTAACAACTTCCAATATTATGGAATCCTAAGAATAATAATTTAAGAATAAATATTGTAAGATTCTTTTACTCACTTATTTTAAGTTTAAAATAAGAATAAACTGACGAACGAAAAAATACATTGAATAATAAAATAAAAAAATTGTGGTTCTTTTTAAGAAATTTTCATAGTGACTATACCTTTACCAATAGCAGCCAATAAAATATTTACAACTAACATCAAGCACCCCAAGCTAATTTAAGATAAAATGAATTTTATTCTTATTTTAAATTATTTTCTACTTTTTAGTTTTCCGATATCCTCAAAGTAAAATTATCATTTTATTTTTACATGCATGAGCAGGTATTTACATCGCAAATCCAATTTCCTTCCAAGAATCGTATTCCATATTTTTGTTATTATAGATTACACCCTTCTTCAATTTACATCCAGGATTCCATTTTATTGGATTTTTTTTTATAACACCCTATAATAATAAGATTTTATATTTTTATATATGATTTTTAGCCTGCCCCCAGTGCTTGACTGGATAATTGTAATGGATTGTATTGGTCAGAGGTGCAATCAAAGATAACACAAAATAAGTGATAGCTATTTTTTAGTTGTGCCAACATTTTGGCCTACGGTGTAGGCCATCTTTAGGGCGAATGTGATTGCCTGTTCGTGGTGACTCGTCAAACACAAAACTCTAAACTGCTTGAGTTATATACATCTACATTTTGCATTTATTACGTGATTATAGAACTTTTAAATTTATTTGTAGAAAAAAAAAACTGTACCACTACAACCCATGAACGGGTCTGGGGTTCCGTACAGGGTAGAGACTGTACTGTTTCATGGACAACAGTTCTGCAAGGAGGTGACTTGTCCTAGGTCACGCTCGACCGCCAGATTTTTCTCCCTTATTTTGGGTACCCTATTTTTATAATATTTTATAGAGTCTGAGTGAGCCCCAGGAGGGTCCTAGATCCAATATGACCCATCTCTGGCCGCTAACAGACTAAATAAAAGTCTTGCAAACAGCGGGATTAGAACAAAGATTCTCGCCATGGCAACTCAGTGCTCTACCACTGAGCCACTCCGCTCCCCAACGTTTGTACACAAACCTATTATTTTTTATTATCAAGAAAAAAGAAAAAATGTACATAGAACGAAAGATGCATTTGTAAGCGCAATAAATTATTTAAATTTAAATATAGTAACCAAAATATGCTAAACTTATTTACTATACCAAATATGCAAAAATGGCATTTATTGTTCATGCTTCGACATGCAAAGACTTCAATTCTTATTACGAAGGGAATATGGGGCTATGCTTGAACAAGATTTCAAATTTAGAGCTAGGTATTTACTTTATTTTCAAAGTTAAATTTTCATTTCGTTTTATAGTTTTATGTTTAAATTTTAAATTATAACCCATTGTTACGTTAACGATAATTTTAAATAGGAAAACTTAGTACAGATCTGTCCCAGTAAATACGCACAAATTATCTTGGTGACCTTTTATTCATACAATACAGGTAATGCGATCTGAGAAAATATTTATGTTTTTCCTTTTAGTTAACTATGAAATTTTTTCAATTATAACCTATTTTTATCAACGCAAATGAAAAAAAAAACCGTACCACTACAACCTGTGAATGGGTCAGGGGTTCAGTACATGGTAGAGACATCTGTTTTTTAGACAACGGTTCTGCAGGGAGGTGATTAGTCCTAGGTCACGCTCAACCGCCAGATTTCCTCCCCTTATTTTGGGCACCCTACTTTTATAATATTTTATAGAGGCTGGGTGAGCCCCAGGTGGGTCTTAGATCCCATAGGATCCGTCTCCGGCTGCAAACAGAGTAAATAAAAGTATTGGCAAAAGTGGGATTTGAACCAGGATCTCCGGCATGGCAACTCAGTGCTCTACAACTGAGCCACTCCGCTCCCATTAATGCAAATGATGAGAGAAAGCAATGTGGATTATTATACGTAGTAGGTGGCATCGGAATCGAGCCTTCGGGTTCGCCAAGACTTTTATTTATATTTTTTTAATTAGCATTATTAATTGTTTTAAATTATAACTAATAAAATTTATAATCAATTCCAGATGAGTGAGAAATAAATACCAAGGGGAATCAGTGGGGAAAATATGAGCTCAGTTATGATGGTGCTACGCAATTCAGCGAATATTTTACAACCTAATGGAACAAAATATTTAGCCCCATCAGTTGCTCTCACTAGATCATCTGATATTTAGTTTCCCTTAGGAATGGAGTTAGAGATTTCGGGAAAAGTGAAAGGTAGGATAAACAAATATATAATTAATTGGGGTGTTCCTCTTAGCGCATCCCTGCTCCGCCATCGCGATTCCAGGGAACACAATTCTCATTGAAACTCGAGTAAAAAATCTATGAATACATTAAAACGCATTACCAGTATAAAATTAAAATTGTTTTAATTGTGAAATAGTAATAATTAATAATTATCATTATAAGAATAATAAATGGGCAAAATATGCTAAAATCATTTTTAAAAAACCTAATTTAGTAATTTAATGGATTTTAGTTTGAATTATTAATTAGTAACTAATATACAGTTAATTTATTGTCTTTAAAAAAGGAAAAGAAACTACTATTAAAAAGGAAGCTATAAAATCAATAATTAGGTGTTTACAATAATTTTATAGGAAGCTATAAAATTAATATCACCCTAAAAATTAGCACATATAAACTATCTATCTATCGCGTATATATATATATGTGTGTTATAAATTTATATGAAAGAGAATAGGTAAGAAACTACCTGAAAAAGTCATTAATGTCAAATAAAACAAGATTGATAAAAAACTAAATTTTAATAATGGCTAAAATTGTGATATGTTACAATTACTAAAGTCAAATAAACATGTAATTTTAGTAAATTACATTACTATAAAATGAATATGAAAATTTTCAGTAAGTTAAATTAATACTTTTATGATTTATAATGAATAATATATAATGAATTTTATACTTTTATAACGCCTTGAGACAATTAGATATTAAAAAAAAAAAATAATGAATTTTAGATTAAAAAATATTTAAAATTTTACTTTAAGCAGCTGTAATGTTTATTGTCAACGAAGTGTTGAAATTAATGAAACCCCTCATCTGATTCAATAATTATATAGCAAATTTTTAAACTACATATTGGTGATGGTGTTAAGTTAAAACTAAAATAACAGACCTAATGGATATATTCGTTTTATTTGAAATTTTTAAATAATCTCATTATATTATTAAATAATTAAAACTGTAATTTTTCTCTATTTTTTCAGTGCTCCAAAGAGAAATGTATTTATCATTAAAATACATAACGTCTTTAACAGTATCTAGTTAAAAATTTAAAAAATATAAATTTACACACATATTGAACCATAGGTGTAAAAAAGCATAGAAGGGATATAAATTACCATTTACAACTGGAATTCCTTCCGAAAAATATTCCTTAGATTATATCCAATTAACTCAATATCCATCCAATAACCAATTTACAATCGAATTTAGCTAGATATACAACTTACACTTCACATAAAAAAAACACCGAAAAAAATGTAAAAACATTAACACTTAAAATATAAAAATAATCGGCACTAACGGACCGAATCGATCTAAGTGACATCTTGAAAGATACTGAGGTGTTTCTGGGCAATGGACACTGGGTAATTTAGTTATAGTGAATCCTCGAATCTGATTGGCTGAGCCCTCGCCCCCACCACAACTATCCTGCCCGATGTTTTTGAAATAGTAATATGTACTTCATACCGGCACTTTCAAATCCCATTTTTTGCTTATTTGAAACTGTTTGATAACGGACTAGAGATACTTGATTCGAAGTTGATGATTTATTTTCATAATGGAAGTGTGATTACTAGCATGTGTGAGTGAGTAAACAGCATATAATATAATTATAATTATTAAGTATTTATATGCACGAGCATATATATACTAGCAGATCCGGCTACGCGTTGCTGTGGCTGTTATAATAGTTTTAAAAAATATTACGTTAAAATTTAAATTTCAAAGTGTAGTATATAATTAATAAATAATATACAAAATTATTAACTGATAGAATATAAACATTAGTTTATACTACCACTGGGTAGTTTCTCTACTTGTCTTTTCATGTCAATGTATTCATTCATTATATTTACTTGATGTATTCTCTGGATACAGTTGAAATAAATATATATTTTAATAAATATATATTTTTTTTAAAGTTTGATGAATGAGGTATATAATGGTTGATTTTTAATTATGGCTAATAATATTGTTTTAAATTATAAAAATATCATTAAAATCGGTCCAGTAGTTTCGGAGATTAGCCCGAACAAACATCGTCACATGAGATTTTTATATATAGATCAGATTCCAGTTATTTGTTATATGACAGGGACTGAACTAAAAATCTATTAGACCTACAGAGCTGCAGTTGGGCTTAAACTGTATCAAATGTAATCTACTTTCAAAATGGTCACCTATATTTTTTCCAAAAACGCACCGATTAGGAGATACAAGCCAACAACTAAAATAACTCTGAAAATGTCAAGGTTTCCAAGTTTTCGGCCATCAAAAGTTTCCCCATCCGTTTTTTCGGATGCAAATTTGGATTTGCACAACTCAGAAAGGCCCTTAGAATATATTAATATCGCGGTAATAAATAAATGGAAATATAACATACTCTTTTTTTTAAGTTGGGCAATGTTGGGGAGATTTATATATATATATATTATATATATATTGGTTTCTACTTATCTTGACTGTTGTAGAAATATATTGTTTATGGTTCTCGAGTTTCAGTCAGTTATTTCAACTTCTTAGGCGACGTTTCGAGACTAGGTTAGTCTCATATTCATGCCCTGACAGTGAAAAAATGATCTTTTAGTGAAAACATTAAATAGCACACTAAAATTAATGTAAAATGTCACGTGTAAGTATAATAGGATAGGGTGTACTTACAACTTCCAAAGAATTGATCAATTTATCATTAATCACTTACTTCGCAATATATCATAAAATGTTTATATTGCATTAGCTATGATCAACGAATAAGTAATCGATTTTAACAGCAGTTTTATTTAATTGTTGAATCATATTAGACTATTTATTATTATATCACCAAGAATTAATTAAATTAGCATAACACGAGCTTAGACCTTGAACATCCGATTTTTTGTTTACAGCGCGATTTTTATATTTCTCTATAGTTATCATTTCCTTTATATTTCGTTTAACTGATAAAATATAAACATTAGTTTAATGAATGAGGTATATCATAGTTGATTTTTAATTATGGCTAGTATTTTTTTAAACTATAACTATTTATTTCAATTTAATTGAGCACTAATTGATGCACAATTATTTTTGGTCATCTCTAGAGCGTGCAAAATATAATTGTCCATGGGAGAAACATGGATGTTCTAGGCCCAAACCGCAAATGGACATTGTCTGCCCTTGAGACTTGTTGATGGTCATAGCCAAAGCCTTTTGAACGGTATTATGGGTTCTGGTGGTATCATCGGAATACGTGGCTACAGGACGATTTCTCCTTTAATTTAAAGATTCCAGTCAACATGGCTGCTTCAATAATATTCCCGGTGATATTTTTGATGACCAAACGTTTACCATTCCATAATTTAGGTGGATTCAAATTACACAGAAGAATAATAGGTGAACCGATCTTCAACCGAAGATCGTGTGGTTCACCAAATTCAGTTGGATAATATACGGCTTGGTTTTCATCAACAATAGTACCGATTGATTAAGGACGTTAGATCACCTGGTAACAACTGTAATATGTAGGAAAGAAATTCGTTGACTGGTAGGTACTATAATAGGATGTAAATAGTTGCGGGTGCAGTCAAGACATTTTTTTTTTGTTTTTTTCGTTTCGACCTACTGTGTAGGTCATCTTCAGGGCTATGAGAAAACAGACAAAAACAGAATAGACAGTAAAAATACATAAAATAGAGATACAGAAAACATAACAAAATGTAGAGATATAGAAAAATTGAGCGAAAAAAGTGAAGGATATATAATGAAAGGATATATGAATAAAGATGATTACATGACTGCATTGACTGCACCCCCAACTATTTACATCCTATTATTATTATATTTAAAGTTAGTTTCGTCATCAGCATTTTTCGCACGATTACAGGGCCAATTATGGTCCATGTAATAATTTTGTAGATCCAGGAAGACACTCCTAATTAATTCATTTTTTGTCTGAACAACAGATCTTTTCATGATAGAAAGAAAACCGTTGACTGGAAGATTTAATGCAGGATGGAAATAGTCGGGGGTGCAGTCAATGTAAAGAACTTATAAGTGAGAATTATTTATTGACAGTGCCCACGTTTCGACCTAATTTGTAGCTCATCTTCACGGCTAGGAGAGATAAGATAAAAAAAAAAACTATAAAGAAACATTACAGTACCAAGAAACGTAAAGAGAAAGATATTAAATGAAAAGTGTAAATATAAAAAATGAGATATAAATGTATGGAAAGCTTAGTATAATACAGATAAAATATAAAATGCATGATAATAGACTCCTGGTGATAAGTAAAAATAAAATAATAATGTAAAAATATAAGTAAAAATGAAAGAAAATTGATACAATATATTATCCCAGGGAATAAATACAGAAGAAATACGTAGAAAGTAATGAAAGGAATCTCGTGAATGACACAGTGACGTGAATGAAAATAAATATAATGGCAATAAATAAGTCTCGAATGACAATACATATATAAGTCTCCATTATCAGTTGTATACATTGACTGCACCCCAACTATTTCCATCCTACAACAGTGCTTTTCGGTTGCAAACCTGGATTTACATTACTCAGACATGGTCTTACAACATATAAAAAATGCAGCATCATAGGAAAAAACATAATTTTGTAATAAAAATATGAAACTGTCATTAATCGAAATAAAATATAGCCTATACTTTAAGTTGGACAAAGTTACTTTCAGAGCGAAAATGGTTGTTGTTGACGAGAACTCGTGACACGTGTTGAAAACTATTGATTTATATGAGATCACTTAACTGAACATGTACTATAAGAATATACTAAATATGAGAGTTGCACCAAGAAAGTAAATAAGCGTCACTGCTACGATCTACGCATAATCAATAATAATGGCCGTCACGTATCACTTAGGGGTTTGAAAAATAGTTAAGGTCCTATTCTGAGACCTACTGAATATACACACAAAATTTTGTAAGAATCGATCAAGTCGTTTCGGAGAAGTATTGTTACAAAAACTTTGACACGATAATTTTATATATTAGATATTAATGTCTGATTAAATGATAATACATAGAATAGATAATTAATTTTATCCTGGGACCAGGTCCCTTGAGAACAACAGACGTGTACAAAATTTACTAACTGTATAGAGTGAGAAAGTTCCAATCCGACGGTTGCAGCTAAATTATTTAATATTTTAATAGACAAGGATCAACCATATTGTTCACCTAGACTCAATAAAGCTGGTATGTACTCTTAATTGGGGGGGGGGTATAGGGGGGGGGGCGGTTAAGCAAGATCTGGAACAAATCGCCTACCTGAACTTAGTGATAAATTAAATTCTTACTTTAAAGAAAAAAGAATCAGGAAAATGAAATATAATAAGATTTTTAAAATTAATTTATTCAAATATTGAATTTAAACCATTTTATAACATGAATAATGTATACCATGTAGTGTCATGGGTTGTAGCGATATATTGTTTATTTTTCAAATTATTTTTATTTTGATATTTAAAAAAATTATAAACGTTGTTGGAGATGTATTGTTTCTCAAACGACTGACTAAACGATATGTTATCAGGTATGAAATAAAAGGTAAAACAATTACGATTATTAATAAAAATCAGTATTTTATTTTTCAAATAATATATACACATTTTCCAAACATGCGCGTTGGATTTGTCTAGCCTTCACCAACAATTTAATATGTCTAACTCAATTTTGACCAAAAATGGACATGATGTGTTTCTCAAATGACAGATTCAATTAAGAAGTTCATCAAGTTCTTTAGGACACAGGAGAGTATAAATGTAAATGAACAATTCTATTTATTATTTAAGGGAGATATTTTCAACGTGTGTCATATTCCTAATACAGTCAACACTGGATGTATCCATGACAACCACCCCTGGCCAGAAGGTTCCAGATAATGTTAGATTAATTTAGATACTTATAACCTTTGCTTCATGTTTAAGTTCAAGTCTTGTAATTATTATCAATTTAATATAATGTTCAAAATATCTACAGTGCTTTTTTATTTCATAAGAGTTGGCGACAAGGATGATACCTGGATAATACAAGGATAATACCTGATCCCCATAACGTTCAATGGGTCTTTGAGCGCGGACAGGGCGAGAGAAATGTTATAGTGGAAGCGAACTTGGTTGAACAGGAGATTGAGCACTGGTCTCAGCTTGAGGAACTTGAGGTACACTATAGAGTTGTGGTGGATCAAATGTCACTGACGTCTTTTCAACTAATGACAATAAAAGTGCTCAAACACAGAACATATCTATACTTAATGAACCGTTTAAGTTTGGGTATTAAAACTGCACCCTCTGAATTCAATAGAATCCAAGGCAAAACCGTTGAAGATCATTTTACCAAAAGGAACAGGTTTAAATTAGAAGATGAAATTACAATTAATTCGCCCCGACGACAAAAAAAGCTTTATTCAATATCCTTTCCGCATGACACCTGCTACTCCTTCCGCCATCTTTATTCCTCCCCATTTTATTTAATTTCCTCCTTAAGACATTTCTTCCGATAAATTTAGCCGGGAAGGATCCTTGTTTCACTTTTCAAATCACGATTTCATTTATTTAGAAACGATACTACATCCAGAGCTTTAAATGTACCTAAAACATAGTAAAATGAATACTACGTTTTTTTAAATATTTAATATGTTACCTGTAAATGTTTAAAAACAGTTTTTTAATAGAATATGTTAACTGAATTCACCCGGTGCCTCAATAAGAGGAATTGATGTGGCTGAACGTATCATTTCATAATTCTTGGATGTAAGTAATTTTGGGTGAAATATATAATTTAATAATAATTTATTTATTAATACATGCGTACATGCATATAAATACATTCACTGGATATATAAATCAATTGGAATCTAATATTTCTAGTTCATTGGGTGACATTACAAATTTAACTGATAATACTGTTAAACACTGTTGAGATAATATGTCTGTTTCAAAAACAGCTTGCAGTTAGTAGTGGGGATGGCGGAAGAGACGTACGTTCGGCCAATCAGAAGCTACCACATCAACTCACACACACACGCGCGCCTTATACAAATTATATCTCTATTTTATAGTATTAAATAAGCTAAAAATGCAGTTTGACAACTTTAAGTTAAAATATGTTTATTTCAAAAACATAGTCAGAAATTCGTGGGGGTGTCGGAGGCAGTGAACGTTCGGTCAATTAGAAGGTAGCATAAAACACACTGACACTAATTTTTATTTTTCACATTGCTTGTATGAATTAAAATTTAATTCAATTCTGCAAGATCCTGCCCTTTTAAAACAGTTAAGACTAAATAATGAAAAAAGTTAGTAGAAACATTAAAATACATGAATTAGTGCTTTGAGATCAGTGATATGTCCATAAACGTAGAAAAATATCAAGAAATTTTATTATTTATATTTTTTACAACAAATGGAATATAAAAAATATTAAAAAATGGAATAAAAAAAAATTATTTTTATCAGTTTAAAACAAGTAGGAAAAAACAATTAACCGTCGATTATGTCATACATTATATAAACTACATATAAGTTTCGACAAATAAAGATATAGAGATACTCAATGTTAAGTTAAAATATGTCTATTTCAAAAACATAGTCTGAAGTTAATGGTGGGGATGGTGGAAGGCGCAAACGTTACAATATATAAATCTTTTCTCTTCAAAATAAAAATATTTAAACATTAAAACAATTAATACAAAATTATAAAAAGTTATATGTAAGTAAACGGACATACACATACATATATGAATACATAAATGAGTGCTTTGAGATTAATGGTATGTCCACACTAATAGAATAATAAAAAATATTACATCGAGATATGTACTTTAGAAAGGAAACAAAAAAATATTAAATTATAATAACAGGAAATTTTATGTTATTTTGTCAATTATAAGTTTTAAAACAATGGGAATATTATTTTAATAATTTTAATTAGTTTAACACAACTAGGGATAAACAATTTTCAAGTATCGATTATTAAACACATTCTAGAAACTACAAATAATTTTAAATTAATAAACATACACACACACATACAGGTGTAAAATATCGAGAATTTCATAATGTAAAATGTTATATTAATTTTAAATATGCACTTGAATAGAATCCCTCCATATTTGAATATTCTGCATTCCAAAAATATAAGTCGAGGCGAGAGGTGGGGGAGCGGAGCCAATCAGATGCGAGCATTCTCTATAACTCAATTATCTAGTCTTTATGTCCCGGCAACACCTCAAGTCTCTTTGGACCATTGCATTGACCGGTTCGGGTTCTATCTGTGGTTTTTAATTTATTATTATTTTAAAAATTATGTTAATATTAAATTATTTAACATGATAAATAATAGCGTTTTTTCTTTTCTTTGCGTTTAGTGGTATCATTTTCGTTTCCAAATTCGTTTTGTGTGTGAAGTGAAGTGTTTTAATTTTCATTTTCGAAATTCTTTCTCTGTTTGAGTGTGTCTGTCAGTGAAGTGTTTTAATTTTGAGCTTGGAAATTTCCTCAGGAAGAAGTAAGTAAGTAAAAAACAGAAATTCTTGAAAATGAGAATAACTAAACAATTAAACAAATTTGTTTATCATAAAAAAATTATATTAATAAACCAATTTATATTTTATAATTTATCTTCCTAGATATGGGCACTCCTGAATTTCCTGGAGATGGTGCAAACAACAATTTTGGATAAGGAATTCCTGTTGTAAGAAGGCAGTTATATAATACTTGGTACTTGTGTGTTAACGCCACCGCAGTTATTTTTCCCTACTTGTTCGCATGCGCAAGCGGTAACATTTTGTAACCGTTATATTTCTAACACCTTATTTCTTTTATGTTCGTTCTTGTTTGCTGAGTTTTGTTTGTTTGCTGATCTATTCTAGACTCATTGTTGTTATTATTTTATTTATTTATTTAATTATTATTTGATTTGTTGTTACTATTTCGCCAATTTTTGTGCTAAGAAAATGAGTCTTTGGGATTTGACAAAAACCGAAGAAGTAATTGTATTTTTCCAGGAGCGAAATATTTTACCAATTTTCCACCGAAATCCGATTAACCACTTTCTTTTTAATAAATTATTTGGATTTTTCATATTTCATTATTTCGATTGTTCGTGATATATTCCATTATTTATTTCTATATTATCCATTATTTTAATTGTTCATGATATATTCCATTTGTAAATAAATTATTTTGATTTGTAATTGTTGATGATTATTTAAAACATTTAAAATTCTAACCCCAATAAATAGATTTAAAAATATGCAAGATAAATGTTTTAGAAATATAACGGTTACAAAATGTACCCGCTCGCTTATGCGAACAAGTAGGGAAAAATAACTGCGGTGGCGTTAACACACAAGTACCTAATACTTAGTGCATGTATCGATTTCACTATATTTATTATTTATTGTTAAATATTTAAATACTGTATAGGAAAAATATATATCTTTTAGCGTTCCATATCTATCTAATTATGGAAGTATTGTTTCGAGAATGAATAACTTAAAGAAAAACAATTAAACAGTTTTAATTGTTTAATAATAAAATATGGACATTTGAGAATTTCAAAGAAACATATATCACATTGTAGGCCCTCCTAAGGATTAACATTTTAAAATATAGCCATTTTATAATTATGACACATTTTTATATTAAATCATTCTCTTATTTAACAAAATCGGTAGAATCTTGTTGTTTTTTAAATTTATATATGGTTTTATTTTCATATTACATGGTTGTTTTTTTTTCTTTCTTACTATCTATCTTTACCTGTCCATATATATATATATATATATATATATATATATATATATATATATATATATATATATATTTATTTTTTCCTTTGGTTATTTTTTATTATTTTATATCTTCATTTCGATATCCTTGTCGAGAGTCTCATTTATATTGACACCTAAGTACTTGAAGTCCTTGCTGGGAGCTAGAGTCTAGTCTTCAATCGTCAATGATCTGCAAGGATAATTAGAGGACATGTACTCCGTTTTCTCCTGATCTATGACCAGTCCCTCACTGATACCTGCGCTATTTAATGCTTCCCAAAGTTTAATTAGGGGTACTGTGTCGTAAGCTTCTGTAAGTCAATAAAGGGTAAAGGTACTTCTTGGTTGTATGCTAACGGTTTTTCCAGTAACTTGGAACTTTTGTTTAATTAAAAGTATATATAAAAAAAAGTAAAAACGAATGAAAACATTTTATTAATTATTAAACATTTTTATTTTGAAGAGAAAACATTTGACCTGGTTAGGATTCGAACCTGGATTGTCAGCTTCTCCGGTGCAGTACACAAATCCGTTCTCTTCACCGATCCCATATCCACGTGTTCTCTCAATTTTGCGAGAGGAAGAATGTTCATTGAACATTACTTTAATTAGGAACTTGTTGACGTACGTCATTATATTATTTATAATTTTTCATTAATTGTTTTAATTTTTAAATATTTTTATTTTGAAGAGAACGGATTTGTCCTGACTGTGAGGCGACCCCTGGTAGCTCAATTGGTAAAGAGCGCTGCCACGGAGAGGCTGACGATCCGGATTCAAATCCCGGCCAGGGCAAATCTTTTCTCTTCAAAATAAAAAAATTAAAAATTAAAACAATCAATAGAAATTATTAAAAAAGTTTTATTAATTAGTTTATATGATTTACCGCTTAATACTCACTCCCGTTATGTGATTGCACACACCCGCACTACAATAAAACAAATTTATATTGGCATTGCAGAAATATCTGTCTAACGATTTATGTCAAAACAGTATTTTCTACAGGAAGAGTAATGTTTTACTTCCAATAATATTCTCTCTGTAATAATACCCCACCGTAGTATTACAAAATTGTATGATACACATATATATGAAAATGAGATAAACGATATCAAAGATCTCTCGATATCAAGTATCTTTTTATTTTTTGGTGTTCGGATGATACCCGGTCGCGATTTTTTGACGTTTTCAAGATCCATGTATACTTTTCGACCCACAGAATCGTTTGGTATCAAAATATGTGATTTTTCAATTTTGTAACGTACAACCTTGTAATACTAAGGTAGTATAATCCCTACCATGTTATTTATATTAACGGAAATAAGAATATACAAAATTTATGAATAAAATCTTGATTTTTAGATCTCTCTACTTATGTAAATGTTTTCCCTGCACTTTTCACGAAATTATCTGCATTTCTATCCTTATCAAAATCCATTTCATGACCTTTTTCACATGATTTCGTCTTTCTTCTTGAAGTATTTCACGGTGTCTTCTTCTTATAAAGACAATTCATGGAGTGAATTGTGTAGAAACAAGTCTCTTAATAGTATAGAACCCAAGACTCTTCTTGGGTTTTTATGCGCAGCTTTTAACAATATTGTTAATTATGAAATTTGAATATGCGATGTGGACAAACAATGCTTTCATATCAAGGGAAGAAAAATTCTGCTCTTCTAAGTTCCATATTTTTATTTTAATATAAACTTTTATTAAAATTTATAACGGCTATTATGAACTATGAAGTGATCAAATTTGCACTAGTTGATTTGAAAATTCTATTTTGTACAAAAAAGACATTACCTTTGAAAATATACTATTAAAGTTGTTTTATAGCGAAGGGTTATTTATGGGAACACTGACAGTTACTCATTCAACTGAAACGAACCAATCACTTATATGTTTTGCTTTTCTTGTTTACTCCATTTACACTTCCATTCCATGCTACATTGGATCGCCAGCCACGCTAACATTGGATCGCCTGCCAATATCAGCTCTGAAGAAAAACAATGGCACGCCAGTCACGACTAAGACGAAAATACCAAGTGGCGACTCTTAACACGCAAATGCAGGTTTATTTTATATGTAAGGTCTCTCATCGATAATTTTTTCAGAATTCCTCTTGATATTATCTGGCATTCTCATAGTGGCCATTCTTACTTCTATGTATCTCGTATAATTTATCTAGATTTATTTCGGAAGGGGCTCATTGCAGAAGCATAATGTCTAGACTTTTCTTATTTTTTTATGGAAACTGGCTGAAACCATATTAGTTTGCCATATTTTACGAGCTCATCTCTTAGTTCTGATCGCATCTCTAATGTACTGCAGATAACTTGGTAAATTATCTGCATTCCTATAAACGGGTATTGAAAATCCACGCTGCATATTGTATTGTTACGGGCCACTGGGTGTAAAATGGACTAAACTATTACTTAATTCAAGAATCTAATATTTATTAACAAATTAGAAAGAATACAATGAGATTATTTAAAACAGTTAAATTATTAAACTAATATCAATTTACAATAATAATATTCTACTAAATGTTATCTAATTTCTAAGATAATATACAAATAATATAAGATATTGTTTATACTAAGTTACTAAACTATTTATATAAATTTGTACAAATACAATAATATTACACTATAGTTTACAATTACAAATTAACACTTACAGTTCGCTAACTAAAGTCCACCGACCGTAAGACTCTCCATATATGACAAACTGACCCACAGTTTATTACACTTATTACACGGCCACTAATTGTCACTGTTGCTCACTAAGCACTTATTACAGACTGATACTAATACTAACTAACTCACACACACTGCCACTAGTTAACGACTGCTACTCACTGGCTTATTACTGACTCGTCTTATTACCGACTCGCGGCCCGAACAGCTGTCCTTTTTATATAGGCAAGGTAGGTCGGGGTGGGACAATTCTCGGAAGGACGAGGACCACCTAGACCGACCCAGAAGGATCTACGCCATTCTATAATCCCTTCCGCTTAATCCCATTGTTTGTCTTATCCTCCCAGCCGGTCCTTCTCCCCTCTCTGACCGTAACAGTATATTTGTAGTGAACTTTTCCACTGCTTCTAGTTCTTCTTAATTTTTGTTGAAACTGGGATTGAGAGGTGAGAGCTAAGCTCTGTATAAATCAATCCATTATACCTTGTGCGAAGACAGGTTATTTTTATGCCTCAGAAGGCTCTTCGTATAGGATCATCTGCAATAGACAATGATCAGAACAGAGGTCTTGTTTGTACTGTTGTTACAAAAGACTTACAAAAGTCACGTAAGTCCGGGGTTTTACGTCTAGGCCAGCAAGTGGGAGAATTGGGACTGGAACAGTCTAAAGAAAGTTCTTGAAGAGCACACCACAAGTTCTTACCTCTTGGGGTACACAATCTTGAACCCCGGCGTAGGTGTTTCGCGTTGAAACACCTCCTGCGATATCGACAAAACCGTTTAAAAACTCAGAAAACATCGAGGATGTATGCCTGTACCTGGGGGGGGGGGGGGGGGGGGAGTAAACTCCAGTGAAGGTGATGTTTTTCTGTTATATATTTTTAATAAACAATGAAAGTAGCATGGCTCAATATTTTATAGTGTACTGAACCGGAGATCAAAACGGCCTTGATGACAGCCATTGAAGGGAAATTATATAATTGCAGTTTTATTATTGGCTTTATGACTAAGTAATACTCCTAAAGTTTAATGTCCTATAAATTTATAATCGAAGTATAAATATCTTAGTATCAGTATAATTATTGAACGTTTATATCACCCCAGAGTCAAGACAAGTACCTGTTGAAAATTTGGTAGTAGTATCAGACTCTATGAGTGCCTTAAAAGCCATGAGTAAGATGTACCCAGACAAATCTGGTATAGAATATATTTTAAACCTTATAAAACAGTTACATGATGTTGGAACATCATCAATTTTATTTGGTCAACAGCACATGTAGGTATTATAGGCTCTAAGGTCTCCCGATCTTCATGAGGAGACTTCATGCAACGAGACGAGGCACGGCCAAGTCTGAGCAGTATTCAACATTATTATTGCCATTATAAATTGCGATTATACATTTTAATAATTATTATTGTAATTATAGACCATAACTAACATGTCACTTATGTTAATTATAATGACCGGTCTTGATTTTTTTAACATTACGATAGGGGCGCGTATCTGTCAGATATGCAGTGGAAATGTTCATTTAACTTTCTTTGATCCTTGTCGGTTTTAACATTTCCCTCTTCTCACGATCCAACCCTACCACAGTCTTGACCGAAAATTCCTACAGTAAATAGTTGAGTTCAAGTGTTGTGTATCTGAGATACGCAAATTCAAGTAGTTTTTTATATCCTATTTTCAATTGTGCAATGTAAAATTTGTAATTTAAAGAAGCGAATAAATTGAGTTTTCACTTGATCCAAACTATTACAGGCCATAATATTACTATTAGCTTTTTTTTATTTTGCAGATAAGCGCGACCTTTAATCATTGCATCAGTATTTTTATTTTCTACTTCTTGCAAATTTGTATTTTATTTCAGTGTGCTATCTTATTTTCTATTATTATTCTCTAACGGATTTGTCTAACTTGGATACGAACCCTGGTAGCTCAGTGGTTTAGAGCACTACACAGCAGAAGCAGATCGAATCCCGGCCAGGACAAATCTTTTCTCTTCAAAACAAAAATAAATGAGAAATAATTATTACAATAATGACGGAATCAAAAAATTGATCTACAGTAAATTACAAGATATTAACTGTAGTAGACTATGAACATTTTTATAATATTAACAGCAATCTCATTGGGGATTATATTCAATTACAATATCAAAGCTTTAAATTCCTCTGCCGATTCCGCTGGGATTAATAAAATCCCAATTTAATTACTCATTTAATTGGATCTAATCTATTTTGCTTTAACCTCATAAAGATTCCATATTCTACTATTTCTATGATATCATATACATCAAACTTCAAAAATAAATACATGACCTAGGCATTTTATTATGTATTTTGTATGCCATTATTTATGGACTAACATTTTACTGTGAATGTGGTATTGAACTTATTGTATAATAAACCTAGGAATATCGTAAAAATAATGCATATTATAAAAAAGTTACAGTGTTTTTATGTAAATATAAAAATTGGTTTATATTTAAACTGAAGACAGTTTTGAATTCGATATTAAATAACACCCCATTAATCTCAGAAAAAAATAGATTTGTCCCGTTTAAAAACTTATTTCTGTGTTATATTTATCGGAGAAAGTTTTCGAGTTAGTATCATGACTTTACGATCCAGAGCAATAAACATAAATACAGCGAAAGCGCAAAGAGAAAGCTCCATGCATAAGCACTCAAGTGCAGCATTGTCGTTGCAGTAACAACTCCATCCCTACCTCTCAGAGCAAGTTGCCTACATAAATGCTTCTAATTATATGCCTACCGTTAAGGCCACGTAATTAGATCATCTAAAACAAGTTGTTTTACTAATTTTTTATTAATAATTAACAATTAAATCATTTTTATTTTGTAAAAGAAAGAGCGTTTTCTTTTCTTTAATATAATTTCACCTTTTTGTAAATATAATAATTTAATCGTTTATTTCATAATTGTTTACAATAATTTAATTTTTAAAAAAACAGGCATTTCTTTAGTTATAAGTCTAATATTTGTCTTAAGTTTAAAAAAACAAATGGTAAAATTTTAGAAAGAAAAACAAAAGCGGATACGATCGGTGACTCACGAGTGAGCCTCTTCACCTGCACATCGCAAGCTTTAGCTCACAGTTGTTTTTTGGACTTGATAATTTGCTGACCAGTTGCAGGTATAATTAATTTAAACCTCGTCATCAATTCAACCACATCGAATTGACCCAACCTCTGACGTCTCAAAATCCTCGCACACCCCATCGACGAGAATCTACTTCGACAGACAGATAAGGAAGCTTTTTTTTTATTATAATATTTCAACTAGAAAATTCAGATAAACATTTCTTACTTAATAATCGATAAACATTTATCAATCTTGGTATTTATTTTATTTACATATTTGTAATTAAATAGGGTTACATTTATTATGGTAAGATTAAATTATAAACTGTTTTTTTTTATATTTGTTAGTTTTAATTTTATAATTTATTTAATATAAGTATCTTAATTTTCTCATTATAAAAACGTTTAAATATTTTTATTTTGAACTGAAAAGATTTGTCCTGGACGGGATTCGAACCCGGATCTTTCGCATCTCTAGCGCGATGATCTAACCACTGAGCTACCAAGGCTCGTATCCAAGAGAATGGATTTGTCTGGCTCAGTGATTAGAGCACTGCAACGACCCGGGATCGAATCTCGGCCAGGACAAATCTTTTCTCTTCAAAATAAAAGTATTTGAAAATAATCACTATTAAAAGAATAATACATAAAAATAAATTATAAAAACGTTTAATTTGTTAACTTTATATACGTCAAAAGTATTATTTATTTAATTCATAAAAATGATTAATGTTATTAGTTTAATAAAAGGTTAGATTCAAATGACATGCGATCTGGAATAATTGAATCAGAAATTATATATTTCCCTTACCTATTTCCGAGCTCTCATCGGAAGGTCCAACTACATCGCGGGAGCTCAAACACCTGCATTCATTTTCTTTTTTTATTAAATTAAAACTAATGACAAATTATGACTGTGGAAGTATACTTTAAATCAATATATTCCATTAAAGATTTAACAAATCAATAAACCAGCTATCCTAATCAATAATCTATAACGTACCTAACCTAAACTCAAGCATGAGTGAGACGAGTAAATACTTTACTCACAATGGTGTAATGGTCGATAAATCGATTTTTTCTCCGTTCTAATAAAAAAAATGTTTTTACTGAATTAACGTTTAATCGGATCAAGGAATCAGTTATTGTTAAGTCTTTTTTATGCTCAATCAAATAAATTATAAATATTTTTTTTGAAAAATTCCTAAACACAAGGTAACTGTTCTTGATTTATTTAAACTATTGCAAACAATATAGCCCTTTTATTAAATTTTAACGGATAAAATAAAACGCATCAATTTAAAAAGTAGAACAAAGTATATCTTATTCTAATAAATAAATAAATATAAAGCTTAACGAACCCGCAGGCTCGACGTCGATACCAGCATTCTATGTTTACGAACCTCCGTCCACGGAGCACCACCCGAACCCAAATCCGCTAGATCATTCCTAACGCAATCCTCCCACCTACGCCTCGGTCTCAGATGCTTCCCAGTCGGTACAGCGCCTATTAACATCTTAGAAATTAGTTCGTTACTAAGCCCAGCAACTTTAAATGCCCATCTTAATCTTCGCGACGCTATCACCTAAATAATATTTACCGGATTCATGCTTCGCAACTCCGCGTTATGTAATCTTCAATCGTAACACCTTATTTTCGAATACCTGAAGACGTTGTTCATCCTTCAGCGTTGGTGTCCCGTTGGAAGGATGATTGTTTTATAAATTCTGATTTTTAGATTTCGGGACAAAAAACGCGAGCTTAGTAATTTCGAGACCGAATAATGACAAGCATTTCCTGCCTTTAATCGCGTCTTTATTTTCTCTTGAATTTGTTTTTTTTATATTTACCATTGACCCTAAGTACTTAAGCTTCTCAACACGTTCGAACGTATTCCCTCCTACAACTGCAAGAAAATTGCCGAATGGTGTAATTGAATATTTCGTGGCGCCCTTATGACGATGCCACTTTGGGAATCACTTTTATAAACTACAATTTTATTTAATCTATGAAACAAACCTAAAATTAAAAAACAAAACAATTTTATAACTTTAAATTTCATAAATTTAATGGAAATCTTCAATATCTATAAACAATACTGAGTATTCGTGTTTTAAAGGTACAACATAAGTATTAAACAGAACTTTAATTTCTAGAATAATATTAAGTTACCTCTACTAAAATCTTAAGTACCAACTGAGCATTAACAGGCCTGAAATATTTATGTCACAGCCGGATTTGAACCCCTCTACCAAGCTAAATTTATCAAGGGGGTGTAAAACAAGGATTAAAGTCAGATGATTGAGATTCAAGGATCAGGAGGATTTCTGACTTAACTCTATTAAAACTTGGCAATGTTCTCCTCTGATCCTTCCAGTTACCATCTTCCAGAAAGAACTTTCCGAGGAAGGGAGTTAATTGTGGAAATGTCGAGAGGGCATCAAAGGGAATACAAAAGAAGTCATAAAGGAAATTGCCTAAAGGAGGGAGGGAGCAAGCCAATAAAGGCTTTTTATTCTATTATTTATTTTAATATTCGCCCCAGCTAATAAAGGACATGGAAGGTCCTTTATTAAAATCCCTAATTAGTTACAGATTTATTTGACTTTCCTTAAACGTCACACAGAGTGGTATTTTGACCTAAAACCTGGCCAAAAAAATTTTAGCACTTTTTTCTTGTCAAAAAGGTTTTAAATTACTAAAAATCTGTTTCGGAAGACGATAAGTGAAGGTTACACTCATACTCTTACTTTGACTAGTTTACTCCAGCAGAAATGTATTTATGAGCGGATATATAAAAAAAAAATCTTTCAATATAATTATTAATTTATTTATTAGATTATAACATAATATTAATAAAAAGCATTTATTCAAGTAGTTTTGTTAGTAATAGAGTAAAATTATTCTATTATTTATTTTAATATTCGCCCCAGCTAATAAAGGACATGGAAGGTCCTTTATTAAAATCCCTAACTAGTTACAGATTTATTTGACTTTCCTTAAACGTCGCACAGAGTAACACATTACTAAGTTAGTAAATTAACAAAATCGTGACAAATTTATTATTCTTCGTCGCTGTCTCCAGAACCGTTTGTTGGCTTTATTTTTCTTTTGGCATAAGTATATCTAATACTACTCAACAATGGATCCGAGGATAGTAAAAGTCTATTTATTACGTCCTCATTGCACTTTGTCCTGGAAAACTTGCTTGCAAAATTTTCTCGATATTTTTGACATATTTATAACAGGGATATAGATCTTTGTTGGCATGCTGTATAACCTCATACTGATTCGTAGACAAGTTGGCTTCCACAAATATTGCCAAAGCTTCTTCCAAGGGCTGTTTTTTCGTAGTAGTACATTGACTGACTGCTTTGCGAAACTTAGTTGGAGACTTCGTCATATCGGTAATTATTTTCGCCATTTCTTTATTGCCGGTGACTCATTTGCGACGCATATGTTAATTCATCAACAGAAACATTATTTCTCAGATCCATTGTTTTTCGCTGCTTGGAGCGTTCACTCGATTCTCCAAATTCTTTTGTTGGACGCCTTTTGTACAGATATGATTTTTCGCGGTAGGTAATAAAACGTTTAACCAGTCTTGATTGTTTTATAAGAAACGTGCCTCTGTGTAATTGCACGCAAGCCATTTCCGTTTATAAACAATTTTAAAACTACTGATAGAGTTTGTGAATTCCGACAACTTTCCACAAGGGCAGTTATTAATTTATATTAATTTTTGCTCTAAATCTTTAGAAATCAAGAAATTTCTTTGTGGTTCCTCTTATTAGCTCGTGTAATTGTTTTCGAGTCATAGGCATAACTGTAGCTTCAGAATCTAAATTTTTTTTTTTAAATTATTTTATTGAATTGTACAACTGTAATATATACATCTAGTACAAGGGCTATATGACTAACTAAATACATGAAAGAACATGTAAAGGCACTACCCACTGTAGCACTCTAGAATCTAAAAATAAAAAATAAATTAAATTACCGAAAAATATTATAACAGCTTTTTTCACATTTAAAAAAAAATTTTTTTTCCCTCACACAAGACTGAAAAGACAAGAAACAGCTCGACGCTTCCGACTACTTCAACACATACTAGACAAACGCTCAAAGCTTCAGATCAATTACAAAAGACTTATTTATGTGACTGTTATAAGACCTATATGGACTTACGGAATTGAACTATGGGGCTCCACCAAACCATCAAATTCCTCTCGTATTCAATCCTTGCAATCCAAAATCCTTTGCAAAATCCTAAACGCTCCTTATTTTGTCACAAATAAAACCATCCATAAAGACCTTAACGTTCCATATGTTATCGATTTAGCCCATTCCAGATACCTATCATTCCATAATAAACTCCAGCCCCATCCAAACCCACTAGTTTCAATCCTTGCATCCAATTCCATCCCGGGCAATCCTCCTAGGCTTCTGAAGAGAAGATGTCCTCGGGACCTTCTATAATAGAAATGTAATTAGAGTGTTGCCAATGGGCAGTGCCTCTACATGTCCTTTCATGTATTTATCTATTCATACAGCGCTTGTACTAGATGTATATATTACAGTTGTACGATTCAATAAAATAATTTTAAAAAAAAATATTTATTTTTTAGATTTTTATTTCAGATTGTTTTCTTAAAATATAGTTATATATATGTTTTAAAATTATTTTTAAAGATATTCATGTTAGTCGAAATAACGGATAAAACCTGCCATTATATGGAAGAATTTAATTGTAGCATTAACACGTCGAATGCCAACTACGTGATAACACGTAGATTGCGGTTTTTCTAGGAATTTCGTGTTTACTTGCCACTTTTGTTCAGCTACGATTAAACTCGATGCACTAGAATTAGAGTTTTAAATAATATAATGTGATAAATCAAATTCTTATTTTAGAAAAGATTTTTGAAAATTCAACGTGTTAAATAAAATAGTTATTTAAACACATAGGGATTTGAGAATGTCATTATTTTCTGAGCAATAGATTAGTTCCCGAACGAGAAAAAATATTGCTGGGAATAGATAAGTTTAGTCAACGAGGTGCACACAAGATTGTATCTCCAGATGTAATGTAAGAAATTAATTTGAAAAAAATTAAAATAACACAAACGTGCATACGGAAATAAACAACGTAGATACAGAACAAAAATTATAATAGCAGAACGTTGGATACTGTAGGTATCCTAACCTTCCTATAACCTATACTTGTCATAACAAAACAACTGAACTTGATGGCACACAGTGACAGAGGCTATCAACCTAATCATGACCTCTTCTACATGTCGGGCTACAATATTGTAGCCAATTAAATTGTTGCAAGTTCCCTAGGGATTCTTTTCTAGTTTTTTATCTAGTTTCTAACGGACAGGGTGAAATAATGTCCTCTATTTCTAATTATTTGAGCCAAAAATACATGTTTTTGTACAAGTTGGAGATATCTGTATATATATAAATCTGATAGTTTTGCAATTGAGTATCAAAAAAAACAACATAATACATTTTAGATACATTTGATAAACTGGAAATGATATACTACTTAAGTTAGAACTGCTGTTTGCCGACCACCATATTCTACTTGGTTGAACACTTATCTAGTTGGTTTGGGATTACACGATTCAGTGTCATTAATCAAAGTCGAATCAGCACATTCTACGACACCCAACCCGAATTTTACGTCTAATTTTATCTTAAATAAACGGGTATTTGGGGTGTTTTGGGGGGATTTCTTCAATATATTGGTACATAGAATAAATTCGTACCCAACCGTCAGTTTATGCTGCTATAGATAATCGAACGAGGCTACAGTGGGATTCCTAAATTCTGTTAATATAAAGGATAATTAAAGATTACATAACACCTTACAGGATTGCAGTCGCCAATTTACGTCCCTCTGAAGGACGCTATAACGAAATGGCCTTTAAAAAATCTTAAGGCCATCTGCCGGGCTTAAAGGTTGTTATCTACAGCTACACCAGAGCTGGCCCCAAGGATGGTCCAAAACCAGGAATATTCCGAGTTCAAATTTACTCAATTTTTTATAGGCATAAGAAAATCGTCCTAATGTCACGAAATTTAATTCAGAAAAAAGTCAAATTTTATTAGTCTTTTACGAAGTACCCGATTAAAGAGCATTTTCTGACGGTTCAGGACTTGAAAAAATTAATTCTTCCATATTTCTACTCAATAAGTGTATGTATAAAAACGTTGTTTATATTATGTGGTGGTATTTGATCGTTTTAGGGAAATTTTCCTCGACCAAAAAAAAAAAAAATACGAATTCAGAACACTAACGCATTATCATATCGCTTTCATAAGAACAATGTCCTAACTCAAAAATTAATATTTCTAAGGTTAAGCCTTCAGTAGCCATTGTATTGGTAGAAGTTTTTTTAATTCAAGAATAACTTATTTAATATTCTACTTAGATATGAAAATAGTTGATTGGAAGATCTAATGAAGGATGGAATTAGTTTGGGGGTGCAATAATAAAATACACCAAATAAGTAAAATTTATTTATTATTAGTGCCGACGTTACGACCTTCGTTGTAGGCCATCTCCAGGTCTGATAGAAGAAGAGGCGGCTATGTGAACCGTAGAACTATAGATGGTTAACTAGTTAAAGTTAACCACCAGTGATAAATTAATAATTTAATCAGTCATTAGTCAAAACTTCATCAAGTTTTATATAAATAATGACTTATATAAAGTTTAACCTTTTAAATTTTTTCTAATGATTAACAAAGTAATTTCAAAACCATCATTACAATAGAAATGCTTTGCATTACCGAGAAGCAAATTTTTATTTTTTCAACTCACGTGGATCTTTTAAATACTCTGTTGAAAAAAAATGGTTTTTGAGTTATGACATTGTTCTAAAAAAAAAACATATGTTACAAAAAAACGTATACTTAACTAACAGGTGTAGGTTACACAAAAGCTTACATTATTACCTCTATGCCCATAAACTATTTAATATATATATAAATATACATTTATATAAATTAATTAATTAAATATAAAATATAAATTAATTAAATAAATATAAAATATAAATTAATTAAATATACATATATATAAATTAATTAAATATACATATATATATATATATATATATATATATATATATATATATATATATATATATATATATATATGTACATACATATAAACCACAATCCATGAAGGATCTTGGTAGAGACTTTAAGACTTCTAGGACAACGGTTGTACAGGGAGGAGATTTGCCCGAGATCACGCTCATAAGAAAATAAATTAGTGCCTAAATAATATAACTTTTGATTAAACACCATAAAAAAAAATCTTTTTTTTCTTTTAAGAGAATGGAATGTACTTTATTAGCGAGAGCGAAAATTTAATAAAACCTTTCTCTTACACCTTCAATACGAATTTTTTTTAAAATTCTTTCTTCGCTTTTTATTATATAAAACGGTTTATCAGGTTTAGGTCATCCAATAAGGATATTGATAAACTTTTTAATTGAGCGTTCCACGAATAAAGTCACCTTTATCAAGCGTTTATTACAATTTCAAGGCTTATAAATAAATAAAAATAAAGATTAATAGGAAATGGGTGCGGGAGTGTTGAGCAACGGGTTGCTAAGCTGAGGGTTATGGGGACAAAGGTGATTTGCCCGAGATCAGGTTCAACCTTCAGGTTTTTTCCAAGAGGATTATTCAACAGCTTGAAACCTTTAACTTTTAATGACTTGCACATGCAACTGAAAGTAAGACTGGGGAATTGCTAAATCCATAGCCCCACTACAATAAGTGGTCAAGTAGGATTTTGTACAGAGAGAGTTAACTGCTTTGAGATAACCGGGAAAGTATCATTCTAATAGTTCTTGGCTTGAAATGGAGTTGAAACACAAACAATAACTCCTTTTCAAGCCAATGCCTTACTTAGCCCCTTATTGGTTACGAAAATAACTCCATTCCGCTTACTTAAGTACAAGAAACTCATTTTGGAGAAAAATAGACTTAACCACTTATTCACCGGGCTGTAGATATATTTCCAGTACTGTTGTGTGGCGGAAGCATGTACAATGACGGAAAGATTCTTGAATAAAAAGCATTTGAAATGCAGGTATATCGCCGTATTCATGGACCAACCACATGACTAATAGAGAATATTTTCATCGAAAAGGACAAGAAATCACATATAACATCGTTTGAGCACCTGCGAAATAGCATGACCTTTCGATTCCTGATTAAATGATCTCACCATCATAAGAATAATAAATAAAAAATAAAAAATTATAATATAAAATTGGCGTAAGTCAACATAATCATAATTAAAGTAATGCCCAAGGAACATTCTTCCCTGTGTATACATAGCAAAAATAGCGTGACCAAGGGGATATAGGATAGGTGAAGAGAATGGATTCGTCTGGCCGTGTTACGAGCCAGGTTAGCTCAATTGGTTAGAGCACCGCACTAGAGACGCGGACGATCCGGGTTCGAATCCCAGCAAGGACACATCTTTTCTTCTCAAATAAAGTGTTAACGATATGATTCGTTGGATAAATATCAACCCATAAATCATTTAAATCTTCAAAACTAATTTAAATAATTGTAATATAATAATAATAAAATACAAATTTTGCCAGTCAACTAATTTTTTTAATCTAATTTTACATAACTTCTTCTTCATCGGCGCTACAACCCATCGTTGAGTCCAGGCCTCCTCAATTAGCTTCGCCCATTGGTCCCTCTCTCTTGCAAGGGTTCTCCAGTTAGCCAGTCCAAGAAGAGCTCTACCATCTGCGTCGATCCATCCAGCGCAAACTGGCCCTTCCAGCTCTTTTTTTCCTTCCTAGACGCGTCAGCATAATTTTGCTGGTTGGGTTACTCTCATTCTGGCCACACGCCTCACCTATTTTAGACGCTGAATCCTAATGTATCATTATGTATGGTGGGCAGTTCTTCGTTACTCCGCCCCCTCAAATCGTTACCTCGGCTTACTGGTCCAAAAATGCGACATAGTACTTTTTCAAAGACGAGCAGCTTATTTTCACCTGGTTAGAAGAAACTCAACGTTTCCGCCCCGTATATGAGGACTGGACGAATCAACGTCTTGTACAGAATAGTTTTTGTTTTCCTTGAGATTAAGCGATTACTTAGATACCGCCGCAGGCCAAACTAACATTTATTTGGGAGCCCAGAAAAACAAATTGTTGCACAGTCTCGAATGTGTAGTCACCAATTGAGATTCTGGCTGCGGGGCAATTAAGCCGGCGACCATATACTTTGTTTTGCTCTCATTTATAGAAATTCCCATCCTCCGCGCAGACTGTTCTAGAGCCGGAAAAGCCTCCTTTACGTAACAACTTCATAAAACTAGTATTTATTTTTATTTAAACTGTTTTTAACTTATAAATAAACAATATTATAACTTTAACAAACAAAGTCACAATTGAGGATCACTAGGAAAGTGAAAGAGGACAAAAGTTGTGCGCGGTCCAAAATAATACGCAATCGTTACGCAATTATGATAGCAATCAATTATGATTGGCTATAGCCAACGTTCGGAACGGACATGACACAGGGAGCAGAAGGGCTGAGGGGTCCTACAGAGTCGATCCCTGCCCATTAATAGATTAAATAATTTTTACCACAGCCGGATTTGAACCCGGACCTTTCAGCAAAGCAACCCAGTGCTCAACACACTGAGTTATCCAAATAATAGAGAGATAATAATATAATTATAAAGACGATAATTTCACAATATAATAAATTCCACTCAAAAGACTTCATTCATTATTTGAAATATGTAGTGGGCGTGTTTAACAACGTTCATTTTACTTGATTAAATTTTCATGGAAATTCCATTTAATTTTCATTTAGATCCAATTAATTCATCAACGCTTCAGTCAAAAATGTTCGCTTAATTGAAGATAATGTTCAATATAAATTCTCTAGAAACGCCAACAGTATATTTTACATCAATATACTGTTATTTTTGGAAATATGTTTTCAATATGGAACATTTTTTTCTCATTTAATTAAATAATAAATCCTTTCATGGACAGAAGTTATCCATTGTTTTAACAAAATTAACAATTATTATTATTATTTATTTTTATTGATTGTTATTTTGGTGGTGAATATTTTTGAAGTCGTCTGTATCTCTAGTGCAGTGCTCTAACCACTGAACTACCAGGGGTCGTATACAAGGCAGAGAAATCCATTTTCTTCACCGATCCTATATCCTCGTGTTTAGTAATTTAAGTAAGGTTAAATTAGCAATTAAAGTAATGTTCAATGAACATTCTTCCCCGTGTATACATCGCAAAAATCAGTAGCTCAGTTGGTTAGAGCACCGCGCTAGTGGTGCGGAATACCCGGGTCCGAATCCCGGCCAAGGCATAATCTTTTCTCTTCAAAGTAAAAATATCATTATCATTTGACGCAAATAAGCCCTGAAGGACTCCAGGTCTTTCTTTTTTTCTGTCTGCCACATTTTTGAGGAATTTCTGGTATTCTGTTCTATTTTCAAATAAATCTTGTGTTTTCCCGAGTGTGTAAACCCTGTGGTTCTTGTTTTATTTGTTCTGTGTATCCTTGATTGAATTTGTAGCCTATAATTTTGGTTGAAATTTTTTTGTTTAGTCTCTCCTCGTCCATCCTCTTCATGTCACCATAAAACCTGAGTCTTCTTACCCTCATTTCTGTTTCCAAGTCAGGGATTTCACTATAAATTTCTTTGTTGGTTTTTAGCCTATATCCTTCTGGTGTGGGCCCGTGGATTCTCAAGAGGATGTCTCTCTACTTTCAGCTGTTTTTCTAGACAGGGCAAGCACATAGTCTAGGTCCTGTACAATATCACTGGTTTTGACACTGTATTGTAGCGCCTGATTGAAAACTAACAATTACTCGTAATTTTTTCAAATCAATAAAATCTAAATTACTTTTTTTTTTTTTAAATTCGCTATTCAAGAACAGTGGTGGTAGTTACTGAGCTTATAGTTAGATAATACCTATAACTACCATGATAGCTCCAGTTGTGTAATCAGACTGTCATGACAGTATTACTAGAATGCCATGTTATCAGATACGATCCATGTTGCTAGTAACTTTGTGCAAATATCGGGTTGACTGTCACATGTAGACAACTCTCACACTTTTTCTAACTAACACATTAAACTTACTTGGAACTTTGAAATATCTCTATTGAAAAAATCGATTTATCCTTGTTATTAGTTAATTATTATTATCTATGCGATATATTTATTTATTTATTTGACGCAAAAGAGCCATGAAAGATTACGCGACTATGTAGCAGGTTTTTTTTTTTGTTTTTCTCAGTTTTTTCTCGGCCCATCTCTTTCTCATGGTTTCACTGAAGGCTTTTCTTCTTTCTTCTGTCGAGGTCTTGGATGGAAATTTTTTTCTTGTTCTACTAGAATCGCATTTTTTTAAAGGAATTTCTGGTATTATGTTCTGTTCTCTAATAAATCTAGTGTAATCCCGTGTCTCTGTGTTTCTTGTTTTATTTGTTCTGTGAATCCTTGTTTTAATTTGTAGCCTATAATTTTGGTGAACATTTGTTTGTGTGTGTGTGTGTATGTTTTTATATATATATACCATATAAATATGTATATAATATATTAATACGTATATATAATATACAAATATGTAATTAACTACAAACATAATTTATTCAAATTAAAATGATGATGTTCAAATCCTTAACATCACGTTTTAATATGTGAATATATGAGTGACCATTATGTAAGTAGGATTTTATGCATTTTATGTTAATTTATTTTTTACTTAGGGCGCTGTCGGTGGTGTGGTTAACATTCCGTGCACGAGTCTGGCTGTGACAAATGAATTATTTTTTCTGTTTTAAATCCATAAACCCCTTGAGATCTCCAGAACTTCCAGGGCTCACCTAGCCTCTATAAAGTGGGTACCTTAATTGAGGGTGATAAAGCCCAAATCACTTATCTCCACAACCGTTGAGTTAGAACCTGTACAGTCTCCACCATGTACTTATCCCAAGGCCCATTATTAGATGTAGTGATCCATTTTTAAAAAAAAAATGCATTTTTTTCTAAGTTCTAGGAAGAAAAGGATGTTTCGTAATAGCGAAAATTTATTATTTTCATTTCTATAAATTTATCTATTCTAACCTTCTCTGGATAAATTTTGACTAGTTTTTAGAATCAGTGCCTGGAATATCAACTTATCTATTGGGCAATTGCTATTAAGTTTACGGATTCGAGAATGGCTCTGGCCGATAAATTATTTTTGGTGCTAAAAGCCGTGAATCGACTATGAGTGACCTGCAGATCCTACTGTGGTCCACCCAGCCTGTTCAAAGTGATTCAAAGCTCTGGAAATTTGACAAGGCCTCGACAAATCCACTTCCTTGCACAACCTTTGGATTCATAGTTATAGATATATTCATAATGAATTCTGATTCAAAATACCTCATATTTAAGTAAATCAGAGCAAAAGTTACTTACAAATATTTTTGAATAAGGTTAGATTTCGGAAGATTTTCAAGCCACATACCTGCAAAAGAAAATAATAATCAATGAAAATGAGGGAAAAGGTACAAAAAATATTAATTAGAATGCAAAATGAAAAAGTTCAAAAATCGAAGTCTTCATAACACTAACCAGTAAACTTTAAAAAAATAAATAATTTATTCAATGAAATTTACAACTGTATTGTACTAATACAACAAGTAGATATAATGAAAGATAAATCATGTCCCGAGATAAAGGCAAGTAGAGAAACTATCCAGATGTAGTTTAGAAGGTCAAGAGGCCATCTCCTCGGAGGATTATCAAGGATTGAAGATGTTGCTTTAAACTAGTGGGTTTGAGTGGGAATAAAGTTTGTCATGAAAAGATTGATATCGGATTCAGCAACAATTGGGACATTAAAGTCATTATGGATTACTTTGTTCGTAACAAAGTAAGGAGCCTAAGGATTTTGGATTCAATACGAGGGGAATTCGATGGCTTAGTGGACCCAAAGCTCTACTCCGTAAGTCCAGATGGGTCTAATGATTGTCATGTATATGAGTGTTTTGTAATTAATCTGGAGCTTAGAGCGTTTGTCTAGTAAATGTTGAAGTAGCCAGATTCCATAGGATCCATCTCCAGACGCAAACAGATTACATAAAAGTCTGCCATCGAGCGGGATTTGAACCCAGGGCTCAGCGCTCCACCACTGAGCCACACCGAAGAAATGGTCCCGGTGGAGGTCAGAAAATATGCACTTAAATAGCGAGAACTATTTATTTAACCACATAGCAAGTCTTAAGCTCGAATAAATGAAAGTTATTGTCTATAAAAAACTTTTGCCCAAAAAATTAAATGTGTTAATTGAATATAATGTGTTTTGTACTACTGCGTTAAGAAGTGGTACCCGACTAATATATGTAACCTCCTGTCATCAAGTATTGGGAATCGTATTAAAAATTCAGAGAAATTGAGATTTAAAGAGATATTTGGCAATGGTAACTATTAATATTTTAAATATTTTTATCTTGAAGAGAAAAAATTTATCCTGGCCAAGATTCGAACCCGGGTTTTCCGCATCTTTAGTGCGACACTCTTCCAACTAAGCTACCAGGGCTCGTAACCAGGCCAGACAAATCCATTCTCTTCACCGATCCTATACCCCCAGTTCTCGCAATTTTTGCGATGTATATATGGCGACGAATGTTCATTGAACATTACTTTTTTTTTTTTAATTAGGACCTCGTTGTACGTCAATTTTTATGTTTATATTTTATTTTATGGTGATTATTTAAATATTTTTATTTTGAAGAGAAAATATTTAAATAATCACCATCAACTAAAATAAATAAAAAATAATTTATTAGTATTTTAATATATATTTTACTTTATTATTTAATAAAAAAATAATATTGATGTTAATTACATAAAACAAAAGTCATGCAAAAAAAATAGAAATAATATATTTTATCAATAACATAACGTTTTAAAATGTGAATATACGAGTGAGCATTATGTAATGTAGGATTTTATGCATTTTTAGTCAATTTATTTTTTACTTAGGGCGCTGTTGGTGGTATGGTTAACATCCCGTCCACGAATCTGGCTGACAGATGAATTATTTTTTCTGTTTTAAAGCCATTAACCCCGTGAGATCTCTAGAACTTCCAGGGGCTCACCTAGCCTCTAAAAAGTGGGTACCTTAATTACGGATGATACCCCCCAAATCACTTATCTCCACTATCGTTGAGTTAGAACTAGTACAGTCTCTACCATGTACTGACCCCAAGCCTCTTTATGAGATGTAGTAATCCATTTAAATAAAAGTGCCTTTTTTACTAAGTTCTAGGCAGAAAAGGAAGTTTCGTAATAGCGAAATTGTAGTTATTATTTTCATTTCTAAAAATATAAAAATGCTATATAGCTAAAGCTAAAACTTCCAGGGGCTGTCCATATGATGACGCTAAAATATCGTAGGTACAGGTCGAGTAGTTACGGAGCAGTCAGTGGATAGAGAAAAATCAGACATCCTTTCTTTTGATACTATGATTAATCGATTTTATACACCTAAGACTATATCGATTAAGTAATAATCACTCCATAAGCCATTGCTTTCGATAGCTAAAGGATGAATGGACTAGGAAGAGATGTCTCTATGAATGGGCTGAAGATAGCAAGGCCACTATCCACGCTAAGTCCCCTCGTTATCAGTTCCTAGCCCAAGGGCACCACTAATTAATAGCACTAGCTGTGTGTGTGTGTAAATATATGTACAGAGGGACAAAATTATATAAAATACAATATTTAGTAATTTATCAATCGTTGCTATGTAATCAAATATATACAAAAACACAAATGATAAGATAGGTCGGATTGAATTTGTCAGGGAGTGCAATAACTAATAACACTTGTCAGTTTGACAGGTCACACATTTGCCCTAAAGATGGCCTAGCCGTGGCCCAAAACGTTGGCACATTCAAAAAATAACTTCTGCTTATCTTTGACTGGACCCCCTCACCAATTCAATCCATTAGAATTATCCAGTCAACTATTTTCCACTCAAAGATAAAATATATTACTTGCCTATGTTTTTAGTATTACTGTTTTTTTATTATTGTTTTTGTAACTTTATACAATAATACAAAATAATTATTAATTTTCCTTGAACAGTTGTTGGTTGACCGTATAAAATATATGGAGAAGAAGATACGGGTAGGAAGTAAATTTCTCAAATAGTAAGATTCGATTTCTTTAGATATTTGGCGTCTACTATATGATACTATAATACTATAAGATGCTACATGAGCCGTTCAATCCACGAATTTTTTAACTCCATAAAAAAAAAATAGAGAAAATGGTGTGCATTGTTTTTTTAAATCCCCTTTAACATATAACATTTAAACTCAAATAAATATTGTAGCATGCCTAAATAAATAGGCATCTTTCATCTAAAAGTAAACAAAATTAATAAGATAGACTATCCAAAAAGCTATAGTCAGAAATGTTAAAATTTGTGTGACCTGTGAAGTTAATCGATTAGTCAAGTGAAAAGTAATCAATTTAAATTAAGTGTTTAAATTTTTAATTATCTTATCACAGAAAAAGTTAATTGTTAGATATTTTTATTACAAATTTTCCATAAAAGTTAATATTAACAGTTTTGTTATGTTATATTATTATATACTTCTTCATAATGTGTATGGTAGGACTCGTCATTTCGATTTCTTCGCAAGTTTTTAAAGTAATCAAGTTTAACAGGAGGAATGAATTTGAGCAGATCCATCATGTCTTTCCTTTTTTCCCTTGTTACAGATCTACATTCAGGATATAATAAACCTTGATCCACATTTCTCAGACTTTGTGGTCTATCTGCCACAGATCATTGTAGTCACATTTAAATTGGAAAAGCTGTGGTTTGGGCCTTTCTAATTAGATAAAATTCAACATTTAGAGGCTTGCTAGTGCATTTAAATGGTATTATTGCAACGATTCGCATTAGAGTACGGAGTTAACCGACAAGCTCGTGACGTATTGCGCGAGACTAGCGACACCTAGCGGCCTATGTATGAGTTATACAATTTGTTTTTCTCATTTCAGTATGAAGCTTATTTCTATTCTACAATTCTATTGATATAAACATAATTATATCTAACTGAAAGGTCGTTTAATGTTGTGCAATTGATACTAGTTAAATTATTAACTAGGTAAATTTTTCGCTTCCCCTTAAAATATTTTATTTGTTATAGAGAAATGTCTTATTTTATGAAACTAATCAAGTACGATTGATCTAAGTATTACTGAACTTAACGATGATAACAATGCTGAAAACGAAAATAATATTAATTAGAATCTATATAAATACTAATACGAGATATAAATAATGTAACAAGCTACAAATTACAATTTGAATTAAATTATTGATATTTTGTGTGGAGCTTCTGCAGTCCATCATATGATTACTAAATTACTAACTACATGAAGATGTATTCAATTATTCATATGCGGTGTCAGTATATGTGAAAACCAGACAAACTTTAACGATTCAAACTTAAAAATTTGTAATTTAAATAATTCAGGCTATAATTGATTCAGAAATTCAAAAAATGGTTATTCCAAATTTTTGAGTTTTCATTTCTGTCAGCAGTTCTCATGGCTGCCTATTCCTGTTGAAAGTTGTATATATATATATTTTCTTTAATTGTATATTATGGTTCTGTATGTATACATTTAAATTTGTCCAATCGTAATTGTTTTTAAGTTTGAGACTGGTCTGTTTGGTACAGCATATATTTTTTGTGAATTGTAAGAAATAAGAAATAAATATTTAAAAAAAAAAAAAAGGCTACCTAGGAGTTTCATGAATCTAGTCCACCAAATTTCTGCTTAGCTAGAAGACCATTACTGCAATAAAAATGAGAAAAATGTCAAAAACAGAATTAAAAATTAATTAGAATGCAATATTCGGGGCACTATCACTTCAATAATTTTAACCGGGTGCATCCTTGGAAATTCTGCGTCGTATTGCTTACTAAATTCTCTAGCAGCCTCTTCTAAATATTCTACACAATACATTATTTTCGAATACCTTAAAATGTTGTTCCTCCTTCAAAGATAGTTTTATGGCCATGTAGAAGAGTTGAATGGGTGATAGTTTTAAAAATGATAACTTTTAAATTCATCCAAAGGTTTAAGTTTTCACTCAGTCTTTTTTTTTATCACAAAATTTATTCATGAATCATTTCTTTTAGTTCTCATAATTATCTTTGTTTTTGTATCAATTCATTCTATACACAATTATGTTAACCGTATTCAGTCCAGGAGAGTGGCTTTTCAAAGGGATCCAGGAAGAAACAAAGAAATGGAGATATCTCTTCGAGGCCATCTTGAGGTTATCTCTAAATATATTGACGAAAAAAACAAACGCATCTTCTGTCTTGTAAATATGAATTTCAAATTCAATTCTTATCGATACCGGATGTATTTTTTTTTTTTTTAAATATTTGGATAAGTCGGGGGGCTCAAAAAAAAGTACCGAACCAAATATTATTAAATACAGTAATTACTTACTACAGAATAAATAAATAACCTAAAAGAATAACTATTAAAAAAATAATTATAAAGATAATTAAAGAATTTTAGCACGATTTCTAGACCTTACATACTATTTTAAGAAAGAAAAAAAATCTAGAGGTTCAACCTTAACAATACTTCATACGGTTCATTAACTATATCTATAGTTTAATGTATTATATTTAACAATAATGTTAATTACATTATTAATTGTTATTATATATTGGCAAGTATCTGAACACGAACTATTTAATACATTTAGGCATGAATTCATTAAACTCATTAACAGTATATATTTTGAAAATTTGACATCGATTTAAGAAAATGTATAACCTATTATTAATTATAAAACATAGATACTCTTTTTTAAATTTTTGCAATTCTAATTTTTGTTATTGTAATCAAATCGATGTTGGACCATTCATTGATAAATGGAGCAGCTACTGTCGTTCTTCTCTGAAGACCAGGTCGTGTTTGCGAGGCGGAGGGCCTATGTCGAAATGATGGTGTATGCCCTAAAGAAATGCTACGAAACGGTGGGCTTAAAAATTAACTTCGAGAAGACCGAAAATATGGGCGTTGGAGACCCGGATACTAATGCGCTTCTTATGGACAGGATGGTCTCTGATATCAGTCAACTCAAGTTGAAGGAACTGGATGGAGCGATGGTCGAGAATCAGCAAGTCACATATGGCGTACCCCTTTTATTGTAAGTAGTTTATAAGTTTTCTTTGTAATCATGATCAGCACCAATAAATATAATGTTATGCAATAATTATTATTATTTAATAAACAACTCCTGGTCAGCCAACCACGTTAACCCTTGGAGAAGAGAGTGATATATCTCTAATTTATTAATGATATAAAATTACTATATATTAAGTATAACGATCTCAGGGTGGCATCCCATTTTAGTATTTAAATATTAATCACTGACTTTTCCCTGTGTTCATAGGTTGGACAGTAAAGCCAATAAACCAAGTCGCTAAACACGACTAATAAAGTGTTCACTTATGACAATTAAAATGATAAATTAACAGGTAATATCTTAGGAAGAGAATCGATATAAGTATTCACAAAATGCATCGGAATACTTCCATTGCTCATTGACAATACCGCGTGATTCGACTCAGTTTCACGAACCTCAAGTGGATTCAGCGAAGGCAAGACCAAAATGAGGAGAATGTGACTAAGATACCTGGCCATCGAGCTCTTGCGACAATTATCGTTACCAATCTAAAACTGAAGGTTAGTCGAAAAGAAATAAAATTAAAGACTTTCTGTGGTTTTCTGTTATGTCGAGGTTTTCTAAACTTTCATTAGAACCGTCGTTAGATGGCCTTGCCACTTTTAATTATAGAGTATTGCCTATTTTCTATTCTGTCCTAAGATGACCTAAATTAATTGATATAATAAATAACTATAAATACAATCCTTCGGATCGCAAAGGTTCTTAAAATATTTTATGAATGAATGATCCCGAAAAAATTAATCAAACTGCGACAGTTTGATGTGAGTAATAATATATAAAATCATATTAAATGAGGAAGAAAATGGTAAGGAAAGAGGTCAAGAAAATTCTCTTATGTAGGGAGAACTGTTTATTGGTAAGCCAACGTTTCGACCCACATTGCGTGTCTTCATCAGGGCTAAATATACAAGATAAAAATACATTAAAATAATGCATGGATTATATAATGACAAAGAGTACAATACAGGGTGTCCCATTTCAAGTGGATCAAACGTTTTTCTACTTTTAAACGAAACAAAATTCAGAAAAACCATTCAGGTAAAAGTTGTAGTTACTTAGGCCTAGTTTGAAGAAATAAAAAAACATTTTTTGGTTTTTCACTAAAACGGTCAATATCGACCTTCAAAAACTGTAGTTTCCTCTTGACCCCCATTTATTCTTATTTTTCTGAAATGTACAATCCAAAACATGGAAAAAATGTATGTAAAATTTTATTATTTCTTTCATAGTTTAAGTAAAAAAAGCATTCAAAGTTGACTACTTTAGTATACCTCCTTTACGAGGAAACGTAATGTAGCATTAAATTATTTTATTTAAGAGTTTTTAGTCGTAATAACTTACTAATCAAGGTATTTTGAATCTTTCAGAAAATGTCTGGACATTTTAAAACCTCAATTTTAATTTAAACAAATTATCTATAAAAACGTCGAAACAGATTTTTATTAAAATTAAGGTTTTTAAATGTTCAGACATTTTTTGAAAGATTCAAAATACCTTGATTAGTAAGTTATTACGGCTAAAGACTCTTAAATAAAATAACTTGATGCTACATTACGTTTCCTCGTAAGGGAGGTATTCTAAAGGAGTGGACTTTGAATGCTTTTTCCATTTAACCTATGAATGATAGAAAAAAATGTTGCATACATTTTTTCTATTTTTTGGATTGTACATTTCAGAAAAATAAAAACAAATGGGGGTCAAGAGGAAACTACATTTTTTGATGGTCGATATTGACCATTTAAAGTGAAAAATAAAAAAATGTTTTTTTTTATTTCTTCAAACTAGGCCTGAATAACTACAACTTTTACCTGAATCGTTTTTCGTAATTTTGTTTGGTTTAAAAGTTAAAAAGGTTTGATACACTTGAAATGGGGCTCCCTGTTATGTTAACAAAGAGGTACTGTTTAAACCCAACAAAGTAAAAAATGATAAATTAAGAATTAAGACAGAATTATAATATACATTTTTTTTTTAAATTAGAAATTGAAGAAAAAAATTGCAGTTAATTATAGTTAATTAATTGTATCTGTATCTTGTATATTTATCCCTGAAGAAGACCTGTAATATGGGTCTAAACGTCGGTTTCCAAATAAAAAGTTCTCCCTATAGAAGAGAATTTTCTTGCCCTCTTTCCGGACCATTTTCTTCCTCTTATATAACATACATAAGGTCAACTAATATTTTTCAACTAATTAAAGGAGATTTTATAAATTTTATTTTTATTTGAAAAATTATAGCAATTAATAAAAAATAAAATAAAAAGAGATTTTATTTTTACGATATTCCAGAGAATGGTACTCCTCGTTAAGTAGGAATTTACTGCAGACTGTTTTACTGCAGTAATTAAAAACAATTGGTTCTGCCTCAGCAATAACATAAATCGGCCATTATTTTAAGAAAATATGTTTGGTTTTTTTTTTAATCATTAACCCTCGAGTACAGAGGCATGGCCCCTAGGACCTTTCGGTTCCTATCTTCTGGAATATTCCACCCTTCCGATTATGGGAAATCCTCCTATGACTCAGTGGATTCCTATCTCGCTAGCACCTCATTGAATGTGAAACTGAAAGGTAGGTTATAAAGTTTACTCACAAAATATAACCAACTGGTATTTCACCGACAGAACATACCCCAGTACTTGTGAACTTCTTTAATTTTTTTAAGGTAAGTTTTATATTTATTAGTTAACACTAATCAGTGCTACTTTTAACTTAGAAGATCAAGAGGCCATCTTCTTTTCAGACGCCTCGGAGGATTATCAGGAATTGAAAATGTTGCTAGGTTTGAAACTAGTCGGCTTGGAGTGGGAATGAAATTTGTCGAGATTGATAATATTGAAGTTGGAAAGATTGATGTCGGATTCGGGCCAAATCAGCAACAAATGGATCAGTATGGATTATTTTGTTCGTAACAAAGTAAGGAGCATAGAGGATTTTACGAAGAACTTTGTAATTGTAAGGATTGAGTATGAGAGTAATTAATTGAGATCTTGGAGCGTTTTTCTAGTAAATGTTGAAGTGGCCTGAAACGGCGTGGTGTTTCTTGTCGTTTCAGTCAAGTATGAGGATTCCAAGTTAATCATTTGTCTAGGTGTAGTCCTAAATACTGGGCCTGTTCTACAGGAATCAGTGGGGTGTTCTTAAACGATACAGGAGGACAGGAAGTCGTTGGTTTACGACGCATAGTAAAAGTGATTTGACTGGATTGTGTGATATATATATAAGGCAAGTCATCGGCGAATGCTAAACAATTGCAACCGACTATCTTTGTTGCTTTAGTAACATAGTTGTCCTAATTTTTATTTCACAATAAAGAATTTTTTTGTAAACAAAATAAAGAATCTCTGTATTATAGTATACTAAACAAGTGTGCTTCCCAGTCTAATTAAAAAAACGAATAGAATTCTAAAAAACTGTTGATTATTTCATACAGGGAAGGTTTGATAAGCGTACGATTCTGTAGTCAATATTATAACAAATAACGTATGATATTGAAAAAACAAAGACATTAGCTGGTAAATAAAGTATCTAGAATATTTTGTTGAACCAGAAACAGTATTTATCTTTGATATTATTCTATTTATAATGAATACCGCTGATTCAGTTTCAATATTATTGAATTTGGTGATGTTGGAGTAGATAGTGGGCTAGAGTAAACACAAGGTTTTTTAGAATGGAATTTGAAGGAAGGATATAAACATTCTTTATGTGAATCGCTAAACTGTAGAAATACAACTAGTCAAACTTTTAAGATTTTTTTAATACTTTTCCCGGAGACCGAAGGCTTTGTTTATTACAGAACAGAGACTAGCCCGAATGGCAGGATAGTTTTGAAAACTCCTTCAATATTTTGTTTACTGTAGATAGGAAACTAGTTCAGGACAAGTTCCCTTTCTGTACTAAACATACTTTCGGCCAATACTAATCTGTACATAGCTTCTCAGAACCTACAGACACATTTACATTTTTTACGGAATTGGCTCGATAAATAGCGTATAAAAATTAACACACAAAAAAAAAATCAAGTAACACTTACACATTCAGACTGCCCCCCCCCCACTAACACTTTCCAATACACCGTTGCCCAGACAAACACAGGGAAAAAACTTGGTCCTTACAATGGACAGAAGATAGACTTGGACATCACATGTGACTAACTTGAAGAACAAATTTAATCGCCGAACCCTCACTCCTAAGATAACTTACTTCACCACAAAAATAAACTATCGGTAACTAACAAAATTATAATATATAACACGCTTCTTAAGCCAATATGGACCTATGCCTCGCAGGTGTGAGACCTTGCAAAACATCCCACATTCAAACCATTCAAATTTTTCAATCGAAATTCCTTCGTTATGTTACACATTGTACCTTTTTCATAAGTAATAAATCATTACTCAACATACCACTCGTGACTGACACTATGACGGCTATCCTTCTTATATAAAGGATTTCTTTTTAAAATGTTGTGAAAGAATTTCTTGGAAATAAAAAAGCAGAAAAATACAGAGAGATACTTTCTGATCTTCTACAAATTATAAGGCTTTAGGATGTAATATGTCTCTAAAAATACATTTTCTTGACTCGCATTTCTGCGATTTCTTTCCTGAAAATCTTGGGGCTGTTAGTGATGAACACGGTGAGCAATTACATAAAGAAATATCCACTCTGGAGAAACGATACCAGGGAAAGTGGAATCCAAATATGTTGGCAGACTATTGTTGGTCTTTGAAAACCGATGTACCAGCAGCAAAATACAGCAGGAAATCATCAAAGGCTACATTTTGATTTAAATTACGGTATGAAAGTTGATTAAATAAAATTGCTCATTTTTGAAATTACAAAAAATCCTTGCCCTTGGGACAAAATGCTTTTAAAATTTGCAATCAGAGCACCGAATTCTAAAAGAAACAGCCATTTTAATTAATTTTTAAATATATTAAATAACGAACTAAAATTAAAAAATCATCCTTTAATTTTCCGCATTTTACCCTTTGCTACTGAACTGAGTTATTAATTTAATTTTTATTAAAGTTGCAATTCACTCTAGAGCGATCTTTGAAACTTCTCATTACCATTTCCTCTCTTTGAAAATGGCGATCTAAAAGATATTAATGTGAAAATGGTTGAATGGATATGTCTTAGGAGAGTCTAAAATAGTTTAATGGTGCAGTCATTAAATTATCAAAATAAAAATGGATCAAAGCTCTACAAACCATGGGGTTCAGTATATGGTAGAGTCTTGGACAGTGGTTCTGCAGGGATGTGATTTATCCTAGATCACGATCAACCGCCAGATTCCCCCCCCTTATTTTGGGTACCCACTTTACAGAGGCTAGGTGAGCCCCAAGAGGGTCCTAAATCCCCCTAGGAACCATCTTCAGCCGATTTAAATTACGGTATGAAAGCTGATTAAATAAAATTGCTCGTTTTAACACTATATTATTTTTTTGTTTTGAAATTACACAAAATCCTTGCCCCTGAGACAAAAATGCTTTTCAAATTTGCAATCAGATTACCAAATTCTAAAAGAAACAGCCATTGTAATTCATTTTTAAATATATTAAACAACGAACTAAAATTAAAAAATCATTCTTTAATTTTCTGCATTTTACCCTTTGCTACTGAACTGACTTATTAATTTTTGCCAAATAACAGGGATTTTGCAATAACTGAGATAAAACTTCATAAACTTGATGAGGTTATATGATTAATCTCATCGAGAAGATATTAAAAAACACAAATAATTTTTCTTTTTTGGAAATTTCAGTGGACAATTTCATTGGTTTAAGTTGTTGTTGGTCATGCTTCAGCAAAGATATTTATGGCGAAAATGTACCTAAACATTAAAATAGTATTTACCACGCCAAAATATCAAGAAATGTATTTACAAATAATATTACAACTAAATTGGTAAAAAAACTACAAAGAAACATAAATTATAAATCAAAACACGAAATCCAAAAATGCAAGCTCTTAAGCCACTACAATACTGAAAAAACTATTATTCATCATTTTTCCTATTTAAGCATCATCATGACATCCACCAAAAGAAAAAAAATTGTGTGGTTATATGAAACCACGATGCAAGTGAAACTTTTTTTCGGTTTGTAGGCATTTAACTAAATATTTTTGGAAAATTATTCGATTTAGGATATTAAAATTTCGTTTTTAATCTTAACTTAATTATTGAAAAATGGGAATGATAATGGGAAATCAATAGTTCAATCAACAAATTCAATTTCAATTTGTAAATTAGAATACGGATTACATAATTAGTACAGACATTTAGATGATAAAAAAACCTGTACCACTACAACCCATGAAGGGTCTGGGGTTCAGTACATGGTAGAGACTGTACTTTTTCATGGACAACGGTTCTGCAAGGAGGTGGAACCTTGCAACCTCTTCAATGCCTGATAATCCTCTGAGGCGTCTGAAAAGAAGATGTCCTCGTGACCTATTAAGTTGAACTTGTTATTTTATTACTACCACTGGCTAGTTTCTCTCCTTGTGTATATTCATCCCAATATGTTCCTTTGGTGTTATATCGTTATAAAACAGTTGTAAAAAAAAAAAAAAACTGTACCACTACAACCCATGAACGGGTCTGGGGTTCAGTACATGGTAGAGACTGTACTGTTTCATGGACAACGGTTCTGCAAGGAGGTGACTTGCTCTAAGTCACGCTCAACCGCCAGATTTTCACCCCTTATTTTGGGTACCCTATTTTTATAATATTTTATAGAGGCTGGGTGTGCCCCAGGAGGGTCCTAGATCCTATGTGGTCCACCTCCCGCTGCAAACCGACTAAATAAAAATCATGGCCTGCAGCGGGATTTGAACCAGGATTTCCGGCATGGCTGCTTAGTACTCTACCACTGAGCCACTCTACTCCCTACATTTAGATGATAAGCCCATATTAAAAACTAAAAGCAATATTTATTTAAATCATCGTATCGTTGTCAACTTCAATTATTCTATCAATAACTTCATCTTCGCCTCGAGTCTCAATTTATAAATGTAATTAACATTTTATGGTTACTAAAATAATTAAATGATTGCATCTCGACTCGTACTCGTATCTCTGCCACTGGTGCCTTGATTAGAACTGGCGCCAGATTTTAGCCGCTTGCATTTCTGGCGATATCTGCGGCATCTTTCCCCATTTTGTCGCTTTCGATGCAGAATTTTTCCCGTCTACAGTCTACTATTTTTCCCGGCGGCTAATAGTGAAGTTCAGCTTGTGAAGATGACCGAAGGCCTAAATAAAATTAAATATATTGAATGAACCGGATAAAAATTAAAAGAATTCTTTCTAATATTCATATAAAATAAGTAATGCGACATGTGAAAGATGAACGAAAAAATTTGGGACGATAGAAAAAAAGTTTCACTTTAAAAAATAACATGAAAGAAGACTAAATGCAGTACATCTCACATTAACAGACTAATCAAATAGGTACCGCAACTTTGCTACAAGAGGTTCTAAAAACTGTTAGATGAGTTGGTCCGATGGTTGTTGTTTGTTCATTTAACGTCACTTTATGCTGCTATGTCTAATCGGACGATGCTACAGTGGGAGCTCTAAATTTTGCCTATCCAGGTTTAATTAGGTTAAGGATTTTTAACGGGTACCTGACTTCAAACAGGCTCGGGCCCCCGTTTAACGTACCTTCAGGACGGCATAACCGAGGACTTTTTGCTCCCCCGTGGGCTACGAACCCGCGTACTTGGGTTTAGTAGTTTTTTATGCCAACCACTAAACCACAGGTCGCCCCATATATCGTGCCACCTTGGCCTAGCGAGTATCTTTATGAATCATAAAGGTATATAAAAAAATGTCAGTTAACTTCTTTCACTGAAGGCTTTACAAAACATAGGTGTAAATAAAATTCAGGTATGAGGACGATAAACTTCGCAATCCTATTATAAATTTATTGTACATGACAAAACTATTTTAAAAAATAGATATAAATATAAACTCGGGGGTGACTTGTGGTCTAGTAGATAGCAAAGCAACATAATAAGGTTGTTTTGGTTAGCAGTCCAGCATATTTTTTAAAGGGAGTTAACACTAATTGGTTGTGCTGTCTTCGGAAGGGGTATAAAATCGGGCTCCTGATTCCTGTACGATGATAGGTACTTGTTAAAAATTTCTATCCTAATTAAATTTCGATACAGAAATTTTATGACCCCCATTGTAGGTAGCATTATCCGATCAACCATAACAGCTTGAAGTGACTTCTACTTTGGCTCATTTGCTGATGGTACCTGAATTGGCGAAATATTGACTGTTTTTTCCAGTATTTTAGAAACTTTGGTATTTTTGTTCTTCTTTTCGTATTTTTCCAATGAACAAGTATGTTTTTTTCTTTGAAATACGATTTTATATCAGAACAATATAATAGAAAGGATAAGTAGAACAACCCACACAAATTTTAAAGTCCTAGAGGAAGATAGTGGGAGCGGATTCCGAAAATCCTGGTTCAAATCCCGCTGAAGGCCATGACTTTTATTTAGTCTGTTTGCAGCGGGAGATGGATCATATAGCATCTAGGACGCTCCTGGGGCCCACACAGCCTCTATAAAATATTATAAAAATAGGGTACCCAAAATAAGGGGGAAACATCTTGGGGGTTGAGCGTGACCTAGGACAAGTCACCTCCTTGCAGAACCGTTGTCCATGAAACAGTACAGTCTCTACCATGTACTGAACCCCTGTAGTCGTACAGGTTTTTTTTTTTTTAGAGGATGAGAATGTAACTATCGCAAACTATCACTACCAACGTGCAATCTGGCTTTCGCTGTTTATTTTCTTTTTGGATCCAGCCTTTATGAAGCTAGAGGAGAAAATTAGGAAATACCAGCCGAGATGAACCCTCTCTCATTTCTCGACTTCCTCATCGTTTCGCGAGCTGAAAGTACCTTTATTCTGATCTCAACTTTTTCAGGGAGAGTTTAAACTTGATAGCGAATACTAGAAAATCCGTTTATAAATACTAATGCTACGTTTTGTTTAGTCTTTTGTCGGGATCGATCAGTTAAATAATAAATATTTATAAAAATTGGCAAATTAACCACTCTTCCTATCTTCCTTAACACCTTAAACAAAACACAATACATTTTTTACTGGAAATAATGAAATGCAGTGGTTTAAAAAAGTAGATACATCTTATTCCAATATTTCGATTTTGGGACTGTTATTTCAAGGCATAAATACAGTGAAATAATTTATTTTTTATTATTTATTTATTGACATTTACTATATCATTACTATATTATTCATTACTCATTACTATATTATTTACTATACTTCGTTATGTATTATAACGATACAACAAGAAAGGAACATATTGGGATGAATATACACAAGGAGAGAAACTACCCAGTGGTAGTAATAAAATGACAAGTTCAACTTAATAGGTCACGAGGCCATCTTCTTTTCAGACGTCTCAGAGGATTATCAGGAATTGAAGAGGTTGCCAGGTTTGAAACTAGTTGGTCTGAGTGAGAATGAGGTTTGTCATGAAAAGATTGATATCGGATTCGAGCCAAACCAGCAACAAATGGGACATTGTGGATTACTTTGTTCGTAACAAAGTAAGGAGCATTGAGGATTTTACAAAGGATTTTGGATTGTAAGGATTGAATACGAGAGGAATTCGATGGTTTAATGGAGCCCCAAAGCTCTACTCCGTAAGCCCAGATAGGTCTAATGATTGTCATGTATATGAGTCTTTTGTGACTAATTGGGGGCTTTGAGCGATTGGTCTAGTAAATGTTGAAGTAACCTGAAACGGCGAGGTGTTTCTTCTCGTTTCAGTCTAGAATGAGGATTCCAAGTTAATCTTAGTCCTAAGTACCGGACCTATTCTACAGGAATCAGTGGGATGTTATTAAACGATACAGGAGGACAGGAAGTCGTTGGTTTACGACGAAGGGTAAAGGTGATTGACTGGATTGTATCACGTTAAATTGAAAAAATATTTTTAATTTGAGTTATTGCTTCTAAACAGTCTTTTATTATATATATATATATATATATATATATATATATATATATATATATATATATATATATATAGTTATTTATTATAAGTGCCGACGTTTCGGCCTGCAGTGTACGCCATCTTCAGGGCTGAGAAGGAAAAACAGAAAAATAACTATAAGAACATATAGAAAAGTGGAGACATATAGCATAGGATAGATTATTAAGGATAACAAAATGACAGAATATGTGCACAGAAAGGTGATAAAGTAAAGAAATATAAAAAGTAAAAAAAATGAGAAATTAAAATGTAAGAATCAAAATGAAAAATACAGAAAATACAGAAAAAGGTACAAATGTAACACTGGTGAGACCTAAAAGTATAGAAGGATGCGACCCCTGGTAGCTGAGTGGTTTAGAGCACTGGCATAGAGATGCTAACGACCCGGGTTCGAATCCCGGCCAGGGCAAATCTTTTCTCTTCAAAACAAAAATATTTAAAAAAAAGTTTATAAATAGTGACTTCGTTAATTAGTGACCTTAAAGTACAATGACTAGTTATTATGATATACATCAATTAAAAACCTGTCTTTAGCTTTAGATGCATCAATGTATGGGCAAAAAATTTAGAGACTTCATAAAAAATATAGGTTTTAGAATAAAAATTGACTCTAAAGAAGCTAATACATACAGAGCTCCTTTCTATTAGAAGCCTGGATCCATCCGCCTCTCAGCTCAGAGCTCTATACCCGTTCCACTGAATTGAGAGATTTAACAATTATTTTCTTTGAGCTTCTACCAGCTTAGAAATTCTCTTCCTTCAAATATTCAGCTAGATTATTCCCTGCTCTCATTAAAATCTCCCCCTCCCCCATTTCTATTATCTTCTCGCAGTTCCTCTACGATCATGAAATTACAACAATAACCAATCTAGAAGTAAATGAAACTTAAATATAAACCATTTCCAACTTCTTCCATGTTTCTTAATTAGAAGATGAAATATGTACTTTTTGATATTGACAGTTGGTATTGTTCTCGTTAGGGGCCAGAGTAATTCAATGAGTAGAGTCCTGAGTTGCCGTGCTAAAGATTCCAGCTTAGAACCCGGCTGTCAGAAAGTCTTTATAGAAACTAAAAGGAAGACCTACCTGTCTTTGGACACCACAACGTTAAGTCAGAATCATGGATTTATGGAGAAGTTCCATTTCCAGGTTGCAGAAGGTCCCAAATGAAGTGGAAGGAGAAGAAATGTATAGACAGGAGATATTGGAAGGCAGTTGTATTGAGAACCAGGATGTGAGAAAAGGCAAAACTCGATAATAATAATAAAATCTGTTACCGCCATCAATGGATCCTCTAGAATCTGGGGCTGAGCCAGCCTCTACAAAGTGAAGACTATTTACCGGGGAAGACATATCAGATGAACGCAAACCGTTGGCCTAGAAAACCTACAGTCCCTATCATGTAGTGAACCGAACAATCCTTCGTGAGTATTAGTGGTACAGTTTATGTATATGTATATATATATGTATATTGATACATGACGCAACTATCGTCTAATGAACGAATCATTTATCTAAGAAGAATATACAGTCATTCCTCAATTAATATAATAAACCTGGAAACAAAGGCGGGAGGATATAATTGTTCCTGGAGAATCAGGAGAATTCAATGATGAACCCTGACAACATTGGAGAGTTGAGGTGAATTCCAATAGAGGTCGGCATTCTCACCTATCCCTTCCAGATAAAAAACAAGGCACTAGATCTCAGACCTTCGAACAAGAATGACCAACTCTCTCATCTGAAGCCGTCATACAGGAACATCATAGCGAAAGGATCACCTCTTCTGTTAAATGCAAATACTAGATTTCAACATTCTGCAGAATAACGTTGACAAATATAATTTTTTAGGTCTCATTAAAATTTTTTTGTTTTTTTAATTTATTTAATGATATTTACAACTGTATAATAAAAATACATCTAGTAAATGTGCTAAGCGATACATAATGACATGTAAAAATGACAAGTAGAGAAACTACCCACTGGCAGTACTCAAATCATAAGTTCAACTAAGAAGTCACGGGGCCATCTTCTTTTCAGACGCCTCGGAGGATTATCGGGAATTGAAGAGGAAGCTAGGTTTAAAACCAGAGGGTTTGAGTGGAAATGAAGTTTGTTATGAAAGGATAGATAGCGGGTTCGGGCCAAATCAGCAACAAATGGGACATTAAGGTGGTTATGGATGATTTTATTCTTAACAAAATAAGGAGCATTAAGGATTTTACGAAGGATTTTGGATTGTAGGGATTGGATACGAGAGGAATTCGATGGCTTAGTGGAGCCCCAAAGCTCTACTCCGTAGGTCCAAATAGGTCTTATGATGGTCATGTAGATGAGTCTTTTGTAGTTAATCGGGAGGTTAGAGCGTTTGTCTAGTAAGTGTTGAAGTAGCCTGAAACGTCGAGCAGTTTCTTGTCTTTTCAGTCTAGTATGAGGATTCCAGGTTAATCGTTTGTCAAGATGCAACCCTAAGTATCGGATCTGTTCTACAGGCACCAGTGGGATATTATTAAAGGATACTGAAGGGCAGGAAGTCATTGGTTTACGACGTAAGGTAAAAGTGATTTGATGCGATTTTTGAGAGTTTATTTTAATTCTCCAGTTTTGACACCATTCTTCAAGATCAGTGATATGGGATTGGAGGCTTTGGGATGCAATAATTGGATTGGTGTTGACAGATAATACACATGTATCATCAGCATACGTGGTAAGGATAGTATTAGGATGAGTTGGGATGTCAGCTGTATGAACTGTATAAAGGATTGGGCCAAGGATACTACCTTGAGGATCATTAAAATTAAATTAAATATATTCAAAAGCGCTATATAAATATAATATGTTAGTGTGTTATATCTTGTTATAAGGAGATTTGATAGTAAATATATTTAATATTTGATACATGTGAATTTTCTAGATCAATTTCTCTTGTTTGTTCATTATATTGTTTTTGTGTGTATCCATATTTTATTATTATACTGTTGTATATAATGTCAACCAACCGCTGCTATTTTGGTCTGAGACAACATTAGCAAGTAGGGTGATTACAAGAAAAACTAAATTCATCCCTGATTACTTACCCAGTGCTTACTTACGGAGCGGAAACATGGGCAATGACGAATGATGCAAACCGCAATTTTCTAGAATTCGAACGCAGGTTCCCCTAAAAAATATTTGGGCCGCCGTAACGTCGTATCTCCACTGCTTAATTATTCAAGGACACTTTACCATTCATATTTAATAATTTCACGAGTTGCTTCAGTGGCTGTGAAATTTTTTTTCCTTAATAATAGTAACGTCTTAAAATTACGACAAGTTCGTAGGGCACTGTCATGTTTCTTCTTTGAAATAAATAACTAAACTGAGGCTTTTTTTGAAGAATTCCAGTGTTAGTAAACAAGCTTAGAGAATGCTCTAAAGGGATTATTAAGTGTTGGTAAATATTAAATAGCATTAAAATATTTACAGACTTTTGAACTCTGGTATTTGATAAAACGGTCATTTTTTTTGTATACACCCCATTATAATATATATTATTTTACTTTTCTCGACTGTTCATGTATATATATGTAGTACATGTAATTTTCTCAACTGTATACAGTCGATAAAATTACATATATTTAAAATTACAACAAATATAGGTTTATATATTTTCCAAAGCCAGGATCATCTCTTCTAAATATTTATATTCTACTTTTACTCTTATTCCTGAGCAACTAATCCTTCCAGGACGATATTATCAACCCAACATTACAAAAACAATAATAGTTAATAATTTCCAAGACCTCCATAATAGGATTTCACGTGCAATGAAAAGGATAAAAAATGCATGTTCACCATTTTTTTTCACTCAAGAAAAATAAGATTGATAATGTGGTGAAGTTAACAATAGCCAATTACTTTTAATTGAATTAATCGCTCCTTCGTATAAATATTTAAAAAAAAAAAAATAAAAACACTAGAGAGTTGAGGCAATTCAATGACGAAATAAAAAACAACTGAATCATTATCGCTATCGCTACATCCATTACTAAGATTTATGGTCGATGTCATCAACTTTTAACAGCTGGCAATAAATTGCATTCCAAACGAGGTGACTGCTACTTGATACTTGGCGGGAAGTGGCATGGCAAAGAGAAGAGGTTTCTGCAATCAAGAGGTGACCTACATAAGAAGAATACGTCCATTGTCAGCCTTCCGCTCTCAAAGAACATATCTTCTGGAACAGGTTATCATTTTATTAAAATCATCCTAAACTTATTATTTTAAACTTATACAATATATAATAAAAAAAAAGCATAATTAACAGGATACCATAATTTGAATATTTAGAAGAAGTTATTTCTGAATAATATTCACAACAAGAAAGAATGCAAAAAGCTCGTAGAGGCCTAGGATGGCTGTAAAACCCTTACAATAAAAAATGTTTGTCTCTAAATAAAAAAAAAACATTATAATACGGTAATTAAATCAACAATATTATATGCCACTGAAACCTTGACACTTAAACCATATGAGGAAAATGTTAAGAAAGAAAATAATTAAGAAAATTCAGGGACCAAGATAGACCGAAGAACGGTTTAGATTGCAGAAAACATCTAAAATTGAAGAATATTGTAACATAGATATAGACATGAGGAAAAGTCTTAAATTCAATGGCCACTTAATGAGGCTTCTCGATCACTGACTTACAAAGAGAATAGTAAATTAAGTAGCATCCCTTGTTAATGGAGGGGAATGGATCCAAAATTACTAATGAAGGTCAACCCGAAGGTTCGATCCCGACACCACCAATCTCTGCTTACAAATTTCAATACTCGGACCCAAATCCGCAGATCACTCTTAACGCAATCACGGATATTTTATTATTCACGTGGTGGCAATGTAAAAGTATGACAATAACAGCTGATTAACTATTTAATTTATACAGCCACTCTTATTGAAAAGTGGACAAAATGTACAGGCCAAATAATATTGAATTAAATAGATAATTTTAATCTCTGAATTATGTAAATATGAACTATTCTTTTTTGAGTTTAAATTATCAAATATGAGCCCACATCATTCCTCTTGAGTTATTTAGATTGCTATTTGGATATTTAAAATGTCTATTTGTCAACCAAATATCTCATATTTAAAAAAGAACCATCAAAAGAACAATAAATACAAATAAATTATAAATATAAAATTGACGTAAGTCAACCAGATCCCAATTAAAGTAATCTTCAATGAACATTCTTCCCCGTGTATACATCGCAAATATAGCGAGAACACGGGGATATAGGATTGGTGAAGAGAACGGATTTGTCTGACTTGGATACGACCCCTGGTAGCTCAGTGGTTTAGAGCACTGCGCAGGAGAAGCAGACGACCCGGGTTCGAATCCCGGCCAGGACAAATCTTTACTCTTCAGAAAAAATATTTAAAAAAAATCTCATATTTAAGTAAACCATATATAAGTTACTTACGATTGTTTGTTTTTTTTTAGTAAATTATATTTCAGAAGAGTCTCAAGCGACATACCTGCAAAAGAAAATTAAAATGAGCAAAAAGATACTTAAAATATTAATTAGAATGCAAAATGAAAAATTTCAAAATACAAGTCTTCACAACACTAACCGGTAAACTTTTATTTTTTAAATAATTTATTTAAGTAAATATAATAGTAAACAAGTAAATATAATGAATGTATGCATTGACATGAAATGACAAGTAGACAAACTACCCAGTGATTAAATAGCAATTTCAACTTAGAAGATCACGAGGCCATCTTCTCCTCAGACGCCTCGGAGGATTATCAGGAATTTACGAAGTTGCTAGGTTTGAAACTAGTGGGTTTGATTGGAAATGAAGTTTGCCATGAAAAGATTGATATCGGATTCGGGCCAAATCAGCAACAAATGGGACATTAAGGTCGTTATGGATTGTCTTGTTCGTAACAAAGTAAGGAGCATTGAGGATTTAGGATTATAAGGTATTACAGTATTAATACTGAACTTATCTAAATATGACTCCAAATACCGCATTGTACATTATCAATATTTAAAAGATAAAATGGGTATAGTAACCTTTCCTAGATCTGCAAAAGAGGGATATTACACCATCCATTGTTTCTTTATATGACAAAGGCACTAGGATAAACCCTCCCTGGAGGCTAGAATTTTTTCCAACACTTCCAATAAATATCGTTATATTCCAATCAATTTGCACAAAACCTTGACAAACTATACACCAAAACCTTTCTCATGTCTAATAATAGATAATTATTAATATTTATATATTTTAGTTATTCAGGATCACTGATCACTGATCCTGGTGCCAGGTAATTCCAGCTTATTCTAGGTATAAGGAAGTCATGTTTACCCATATCAGATATGTATGGCACACTTGTCGTTAGCACAAGCTAACTAAAGGTAGATCGCGTGATCAACAAAACATGTACGAATATCCTTAATTAGTTATCTAGATCTATGCTTTAATTAAGCAATTTTCATGCTCAATTCACTACTTCATAACTGAATTAGAGACTACTCTACTCCCGCATGTATCTTCACATGTGGTGTAGTGGGTGGCATAACAGTCGTGGGTCAGCTGTCCGCCAGGTGGTAAAAAATTAGGTAAAATAATTAATAGTAAAATAGTAATGAAAATTCGTATGTTATGCCGTTATTTATTTTAGGGAAATAAAATGATCCCGATTCGAAGCGGTGTCAGCTACAATTTATAGATCTCTATACTAATTAAACCTGGATAGGCAAAATTTAGAGCCCCTCCTGTAGCATCGTCCGATTAGCCACAGAACCATAAAGTGAACATAACTGAATGAACATAAACAATTAATCTTCATTCTAACCATATACATACCGTTAATGTTATCTTGTACTAAATATGGCAGGTTTAAGTTGTCTCAACCGAAATATCTCGGGATAATTTTGAAAATTGATTTTTTTTTTCAATATTCGCCCATATTGACCACAAAAGAACCATCAATTTGCTGTAAAAATGGGTTTGCGAATTCTACTAAATTTTCAGCGACCGAGGAGTAATTCAAGTATCTATAGTGGATCAAAATGTTTACAAAAATTATAATATAATTAAATTTAGAAGTTGTTGTGTTTCTTAAATAACTGTTTTATTCTTTTTTATATTTATTTTTTCATCCACACCTTTCAAATACAAATTATTGACAACCAGCGGATTGGCTGACAGGAAAATAATACAGAATGACATGAAAGGCATGAAGAAGAACAGTAGCCAGCGGTAGCTCTCCCTTGGCTTGATTCGATTCCCTATGATAACAAATCCCTCATCCACGTTCTTTTTAATCTCCTCCTAGTGTTCTCAGGCATGAGAGTAGAGGCCATTAGTTCAATCAATGGGTTTGGGTGTCCGTGTAGTTTTTCTTGAAAGCGTTTGTAGTACGTTCGTATGCGTGTCGTCAACCGTTGGTATTTTTGTAAGTCCGTATGCAAAGTTTTGTTATTGACGTACCATGGTTAAACAAAACCTTTTTTGTTTTTATCATTTTTAATGGTCAATATCGACCTTCAAAAAATGCAGTTTCCTCTAAACTCCGATTTATTTTTATTTTTCTGAAATTTACAATACAAAACATGGAAAAAATTTGTGTAAAATTTCATAGGTTAAGTAGAAAAAGCATTCAAAGTTCACTACTTCAGTATACCTCCTTTACGAGGAAACGTAATGTAGCATTAAGTTATTTTATTTAAGAGTTTTTAGTCGCAATAACTTACTAATCAAGGTATTTTGAATCTTACAGAAAATGTCTGTTCATTGAAAAATCTTAATTTTATTTTTTTTAAATGTCTATAAAACGTCGAAACAGATTTTAATTAAAATTAAGGTTTTTAAATGTCCAGACATTTTCTGAAAGATTCAAAATACCTTGATTAGTAAGTTATTACGACTAAAAACTCTTAAATAAAATAACTTAATGCTACATTACGTTTCCTCGTAAAGGAGGTATACTAAAGTAGTCAACTGGGAATGCTTTTTCTACTCAAACTATGAAAGATAGAAAAAATGTTACATACATTTTTTCCATGTTTTGGATTGTACATTTCAGAAAAATAAAAAAAAATGCGGGTCAAGAGGAAACTACATTTTTGAAGGTCGATATTGACCATTTAAAGTGAAAAAACAAAAAATGTTTTAACTTTAAAAGTTAAAAACATTTGATCCACTTGAAATGGGAAACCCTGTGTATGTATGTATATATATATATATATATATATATATATATATATATATATATATATATATATATATATAGTTCTACATAGATAAATAGTGCTGAAAATCTCAGATTCGCATCCATTTGTGGCAGAAAATTATTTTAACTGCTCATAGACCATGTTGGATTTGCAGAAACTCTTCTCTCATATGAATCATCCAACCCCCGACGGTATATGGTTCCTATGGTATAAGGCTGTTCGAAGTCTTACGAGTGAAAAGTTCCCTATAACTGGGATAAAAAAAAAATACAAAAAATGTATATGGCGCTAAAGAGGAATGAGCACAATTATGGGCTGTAGTAGTATTTTTGTTCTGTTGGTATCCGTGTATTTATTTATTTCTGATTTTGACATTAGTAAAATTCAGAGAGTTTGGTTAGAATTTTTACAAAAATAATAGGACATAAAAATAACCGAATATTAACCATACAGAAAAAAAAAAGAAGATAATTATAATACTAAACATTGCAATGAAGGTAAAATCGAGTCCTTGAGTCGACACTACATCAAAATTCTAGTAATAAAGCTTGTGTGTAATTAAAGGAGAAGTTATATAATTCGAAAGTATTATTTTGTGGGTAAACTATCATATATGTATCAAAGGGTGAGAACTATTTTAATACTTAGAGCTTTAGAAAGGAAGTTACAGAGATTAACAATTCCGTTGTTCTGTTTGGGATTCAATACTGTATAAATATCGTGATCGTATGAACTAATAAAGTTATTTCTAAGTTCTGTATAAAATGGACAGTCGAAAAGTATGAGGTTTAAATCGCCACGTGATTCATTGAAGCATAGAGGGAAATTGTCTACAGTAATTATTCTGTGGGTTGTTTTATTGACGTAAACAATTATTTGTTTGCTGGGGGGGGGGGATTCTTATTATCTCTATGGGTAGATCTGATGTCAGGTATGGCTCAACTGTACTTATACAGAATACATTTTTGTATAAAACACTGTACTGAGATCAAATTGTTCTATTTACATCCTGATCGTATAAGCTTTCTTTATATTTATTGGTTGGTATTCATATACATACATATATTTTTAAAATAATAATTCCCGTAGCTTACAAATTACAAATACATTTAAAATGAATTTTAAATATTGATTTGTTGGTACAAAATACTTTTTATTAAAGCCCTGAAGCAGTCGATGAGTTATTCTATAGCTATTATAAACATTTATATTTGCCCTGGCCGGGATTCGAACCCGGGTCGTCTACATCGCTAGTGCAGTGCTCTAACCACTGAGGTACCAGGGGTCGTTTCCAAGCCAGACAAATTCATTCTCTTCACTGATCCTATATCCCCGTGTTCTCGCAGTTTTTGCAACGTATACACGGGGCAGAATGTTCATTGAACATTACTTTAATTGGGATCTTGTTGACTTACGTCAAAGTTATATTAATAATTTATTTTCATTTTTCGATCTTTCATTTGATCCCCTGGCCGGGATTCGAATCCAGACGACCCGGGTGGGAATCCCGGTCAAAACAAATCTCTTAAAAAAAAAATTTAAAAATAATCACCATCAAAAGAACAATAAATAAAAATAAATTATAGCTATTATAGTTTTATTCCTAGATATTGTTATCAATATAGATATCAACAGGTAGTTGCTTGGAATTTGATGAGTAATGATTTATCGCCTCACTTAAGCTGTTTCATCTATTAGATAAATGGCCTTTGATCAATGGGAATAAGCATTTATAATGATAAATATTGTTACGGGCTACTGGGTGTAAAATGGACTAAACTATTACTTAATTCAAGAATCTAATATTTATTAACAAATTAGAAAGAATACAATGAGATTATTTAAAACAGTTAAATTATTAAACTAATATCAATTTACAATAATAATATTCTACTAAATGTTATCTAATTTCTAAGATAATATACAAATAATATAAGATATTGTTTATACTAAGTAACTAAACTATTTATATAGACTTGTACAAATACAATCATATTACACTATAGTTTACAATTACAAATTAACACTTACAGTTCGCTAACTAAAGTCCACCGACCGTAAGACTCTCCAAATATGACAAACTGCCACACAGTTTATTACACTTATTACACGGCCACTAATTGTCACTGTTGCTCACTAAGCACTTATTACAGACTGATACTAATACTAACTAACACACACTGCCACTTGTTAACGACTGCTACTCACTGGCTTATTACTGACTCGTCTAATTACTGACCCTTATTACTGACTGCCGCGGCCGAAAACGCTGTCCTTTTTATATAGGCAAGGTAGGTCGTGGTGGGGCATTACTCGGAACAAGGACGAGGACCACCTAGACCGATCTAGAAGGCTCTACGCCATTCTATAATCCCTTTTGCTTAATCCCATTGTTTGCCTAATCCGCTCAGCCGGTCCTTCTTCCCGCTCTGACCGTAACACTGCCCCCTCCCTAAAAGTGCTCTGCCCCAGAGCATAGTCCGGAGAAATCGGGCGGTTATGAGCTTCCCTCGATGGAGACGCATTTCCTTTCCAGGGGTTGAACGTGCACACCAATATGGCGACTCCAGAGTTGGCGAATATCTGTTCAAGCATGTTCCTGACAACCTTCCACTCCAGGCCGTCATATACACAGCCCAACTTAGGGATCGCGAGCTTGGTGACACGCAGTCTCAGAAGCTTACTCCGCAGGTCGTCGAGGCTTCGCCGCAGTGCGTCATATGTGGGCTTCTGATCAGTAGCACACTTGGTAACTAAGTAGAACAGGTGTCGGCCTTCGTGCGTATGGTGGAGTGCTTTCCCGACGCGTGGTCCTTGGCGTTCCAGTTCCTCAGTTCCAGCAAACTTCTTCCTGAAGACCGTTGCAATCCCTCGGGAAGTCCTCAGATCTTCGGCTACACAATGGGCCAGAGAATAGTCCGCGGGTAACGAGAAGATATCTCTGTATACTGACTGAGTTACTCCACGGAAACCTTGTACCTTAGGTTGTGCAACTGATACCTTACTGGTCTCCACGTTGTTGAGGTTCCTGACTTGCTGGTCTTCTGTCGGGCCATGGTCTCCTTTGTATGGGGCCAGTCTATTAAAATGGACTACCCTGGGTTTTCCTTTTGGCTGCTTCCTGATTCTATAGATGACGTCGTTTATCCTATTGATGATCTCAAACGGGCCATCCCAGGAGTTCTGAAGTTTAGGTGAGTAGCCTCGCCTCCTTCGAGGATCATGTATCCAGACCAAATCTCCAGGTTGGAATCCACCTTCCTCTGCCCTGATGTCGTAACGCTCCTTCATTCTGTCACTGGCTCCCTGGATGTTTGCACGAACCTGCCGAAGGATGACTTCTTCGTCTCCCATCGTCAGCACACCTCTCGACATGTCCAGCTTGATCCCGTATGCCATCATGAAGTCCATGCCCAATATGACATCTTCATCGATCTCTGCCACGAGAGCGCGGTGCTTCAGATGTTGACCCCCGATGACGAAGGTGGCAACTGTCTCCCCGTAGACCTTGGCTGGCTGTCCCGTGGCAGTCCGTAATGCCCAAGTTGTTGGTAAGATCTTCTCAGCTGGAAGTGTCTTGGAGTTCAAGATTGTCATGCTCGCGCCGGTATCCACTAGAAGGCTTCGCAGCTGCCCGTTCACCATCCCATCAACGTAGAAGCTGTTCGTTCTGCTTCCTATCGACGCAACTCTGATGGCCTTCCTGGGGGCTTTGACGTTACGGGTTGGACATTTGCTTCTAGGATGTCCAAGCTGGCCACAGCCCCAACAGCGTATCTCCTTCTTATGGGTCCTGAGAGCATCCAACACTTTCGTCACAATGTCTTCGATGCTAGGGACCACATTAGGTTCCGCTTCTGCTGCTCGAACTCGCGCATGGCCCCGTACAGACTGCCTAACAGCCTCGAACTCCATAGCCTGGGATAATGCGTCTCCCAAAGTTTTCGGCCTGGCGAGCTTCACTGCTTGCTGTGTCTCTGGGTCCCTAAGTCCATCCAGGAATTTGTCGATAGCCAAGCTTTCGTAGACATCGTCGGTGACCGATGGGTAGGCGTTCCTCACCAGCCGGGCAATATCCGCTTCAAATTCCTGCAAAGTCTCGCTGGTCTTCTGGACCCTGCTTCTCAGCTGTGAGCGATACAGCTGGTCCATGTGGCGGTGGCCAAAACGCATCTCCAGTCTTCTTATCAGCTCCCCGTATTTGGACCGCTCCGACATGGGTATCCCCTGCAGAACTCCCAAGGCGTCTCCACGCAAGGCCAGGCACAACGCTGAAGCTTGGGTCTCCTGTGACCACCCGTGGATCGAAGCCGCTGTCTCGAAGAGAGTCATGTAGTCCTCCCACGGCGTCTTTCCGTCGAATACTGGAATGGTGTTGTGAGCTGGTGGCGTCCCATTATTGGCGGGCAGAATAGTTTTATGAAGACTGACCTCGGAGAAACGGTCGGTGTTGTTCGTCGGTGGGTTGCTCATAAGTCCCTCTATAGCTTCCACTCTTTGCCTAAGTTTGCTTTCAATTGAATTTAATTTTTCTCCTAACCTAGATTCTACATCAGCTACTTTATTATCCACATTTTCCATTAACTTAGATTCTAATGTGCCTAACTTAGACTCTAATGTATCCATTAAATCATTTTTAACAGTGCTTAACTCATTACCTAGCTCATTTTTAACAGTGCTTAACTCATTACCTAGCTTATTTTCTACATTGCCTAATTCACTTTTAACACTGCTTAATTCATTTTTAAAAGTTGCAGACAACTTGCTCAAATCAGTTTCAAACAGAACGTCATCTGGATTTTCCCCTAACTCTACAAAAAATTGACGCAAGCGATGTTGCAGTACACTTTTATTTCCGGAAGAATCCAGATCACGTTCTTCTAATTCCCGTTTTAAATCCGCAACTTTTAAATCCATCAATTTAAGACTTTGAGAAGCCATTTTTCAAACAGTAGCCCAATTATTACAAAATGCAAGACAAAATAACAACAATTACACAAAATCCCACTTCTGACACCAATTTGTTACGGGCTACTGGGTGTAAAATGGACTAAACTATTACTTAATTCAAGAATCTAATATTTATTAACAAATTAGAAAGAATACAATGAGATTATTTAAAACAGTTAAATTATTAAACTAATATCAATTTACAATAATAATATTCTACTAAATGTTATCTAATTTCTAAGATAATATACAAATAATATAAGATATTGTTTATACTAAGTAACTAAACTATTTATATAGACTTGTACAAATACAATCATATTACACTATAGTTTACAATTACAAATTAACACTTACAGTTCGCTAACTAAAGTCCACCGACCGTAAGACTCTCCAAATATGACAAACTGCCACACAGTTTATTACACTTATTACACGGCCACTAATTGTCACTGTTGCTCACTAAGCACTTATTACAGACTGATACTAATACTAACTAACACACACTGCCACTTGTTAACGACTGCTACTCACTGGCTTATTACTGACTCGTCTTATTACTGACCCTTATTACTGACTGCCGCGGCCGAAAACGCTGTCCTTTTTATATAGGCAAGGTAGGTCGTGGTGGGGCATTACTCGGAACAAGGACGAGGACCACCTAGACCGATCTAGAAGGCTCTACGCCATTCTATAATCCCTTTTGCTTAATCCCATTGTTTGCCTAATCCGCTCAGCCGGTCCTTCTTCCCGCTCTGACCGTAACACTGCCCCCTCCCTAAAAGTGCTCTGCCCCAGAGCATAGTCCGGAGAAATCGGGCGGTTATGAGCTTCCCTCGATGGAGACGCATTTCCTTTCCAGGGGTTGAACGTGCACACCAATATGGCGACTCCAGAGTTGGCGAATATCTGTTCAAGCATGTTCCTGACAACCTTCCACTCCAGGCCGTCATATACACAGCCCAACTTAGGGATCGCGAGCTTGGTGACACGCAGTCTCAGAAGCTTACTCCGCAGGTCGTCGAGGCTTCGCCGCAGTGCGTCATATGTGGGCTTCTGATCAGTAGCACACTTGGTAACTAAGTAGAACAGGTGTCGGCCTTCGTGCGTATGGTGGAGTGCTTTCCCGACGCGTGGTCCTTGGCGTTCCAGTTCCTCAGTTCCAGCAAACTTCTTCCTGAAGACCGTTGCAATCCCTCGGGAAGTCCTCAGATCTTCGGCTACACAATGGGCCAGAGAATAGTCCGCGGGTAACGAGAAGATATCTCTGTATACTGACTGAGTTACTCCACGGAAACCTTGTACCTTAGGTTGTGCAACTGATACCTTACTGGTCTCCACGTTGTTGAGGTTCCTGACTTGCTGGTCTTCTGTCGGGCCATGGTCTCCTTTGTATGGGGCCAGTCTATTAAAATGGACTACCCTGGGTTTTCCTTTTGGCTGCTTCCTGATTCTATAGATGACGTCGTTTATCCTATTGATGATCTCAAACGGGCCATCCCAGGAGTTCTGAAGTTTAGGTGAGTAGCCTCGCCTCCTTCGAGGATCATGTATCCAGACCAAATCTCCAGGTTGGAATCCACCTTCCTCTGCCCTGATGTCGTAACGCTCCTTCATTCTGTCACTGGCTCCCTGGATGTTTGCACGAACCTGCCGAAGGATGACTTCTTCGTCTCCCATCGTCAGCACACCTCTCGACATGTCCAGCTTGATCCCGTATGCCATCATGAAGTCCATGCCCAATATGACATCTTCATCGATCTCTGCCACGAGAGCGCGGTGCTTCAGATGTTGACCCCCGATGACGAAGGTGGCAACTGTCTCCCCGTAGACCTTGGCTGGCTGTCCCGTGGCAGTCCGTAATGCCCAAGTTGTTGGTAAGATCTTCTCAGCTGGAAGTGTCTTGGAGTTCAAGATTGTCATGCTCGCGCCGGTATCCACTAGAAGGCTTCGCAGCTGCCCGTTCACCATCCCATCAACGTAGAAGCTGTTCGTTCTGCTTCCTATCGACGCAACTCTGATGGCCTTCCTGGGGGCTTTGACGTTACGGGTTGGACATTTGCTTCTAGGATGTCCAAGCTGGCCACAGCCCCAACAGCGTATCTCCTTCTTATGGGTCCTGAGAGCATCCAACACTTTCGTCACAATGTCTTCGATGCTAGGGACCACATTAGGTTCCGCTTCTGCTGCTCGAACTCGCGCATGGCCCCGTACAGACTGCCTAACAGCCTCGAACTCCATAGCCTGGGATAATGCGTCTCCCAAAGTTTTCGGCCTGGCGAGCTTCACTGCTTGCTGTGTCTCTGGGTCCCTAAGTCCATCCAGGAATTTGTCGATAGCCAAGCTTTCGTAGACATCGTCGGTGACCGATGGGTAGGCGTTCCTCACCAGCCGGGCAATATCCGCTTCAAATTCCTGCAAAGTCTCGCTGGTCTTCTGGACCCTGCTTCTCAGCTGTGAGCGATACAGCTGGTCCATGTGGCGGTGGCCAAAACGCATCTCCAGTCTTCTTATCAGCTCCCCGTATTTGGACCGCTCCGACATGGGTATCCCCTGCAGAACTCCCAAGGCGTCTCCACGCAAGGCCAGGCACAACGCTGAAGCTTGGGTCTCCTGTGACCACCCGTGGATCGAAGCCGCTGTCTCGAAGAGAGTCATGTAGTCCTCCCACGGCGTCTTTCCGTCGAATACTGGAATGGTGTTGTGAGCTGGTGGCGTCCCATTATTGGCGGGCAGAATAGTTTTATGAAGACTGACCTCGGAGAAACGGTCGGTGTTGTTCGTCGGTGGGTTGCTCATAAGTCCCTCTATAGCTTCCACTCTTTGCCTAAGTTTGCTTTCAATTGAATTTAATTTTTCTCCTAACCTAGATTCTACATCAGCTACTTTATTATCCACATTTTCCATTAACTTAGATTCTAATGTGCCTAACTTAGACTCTAATGTATCCATTAAATCATTTTTAACAGTGCTTAACTCATTACCTAGCTCATTTTTAACAGTGCTTAACTCATTACCTAGCTTATTTTCTACATTGCCTAATTCACTTTTAACACTGCTTAATTCATTTTTAAAAGTTGCAGACAACTTGCTCAAATCAGTTTCAAACAGAACGTCATCTGGATTTTCCCCTAACTCTACAAAAAATTGACGCAAGCGATGTTGCAGTACACTTTTATTTCCGGAAGAATCCAGATCACGTTCTTCTAATTCCCGTTTTAAATCCGCAACTTTTAAATCCATCAATTTAAGACTTTGAGAAGCCATTTTTCAAACAGTAGCCCAATTATTACAAAATGCAAGACAAAATAACAACAATTACACAAAATCCCACTTCTGACACCAATTTGTTACGGGCTACTGGGTGTAAAATGGACTAAACTATTACTTAATTCAAGAATCTAATATTTATTAACAAATTAGAAAGAATACAATGAGATTATTTAAAACAGTTAAATTATTAAACTAATATCAATTTACAATAATAATATTCTACTAAATGTTATCTAATTTCTAAGATAATATACAAATAATATAAGATATTGTTTATACTAAGTAACTAAACTATTTATATAGACTTGTACAAATACAATCATATTACACTATAGTTTACAATTACAAATTAACACTTACAGTTCGCTAACTAAAGTCCACCGACCGTAAGACTCTCCAAATATGACAAACTGCCACACAGTTTATTACACTTATTACACGGCCACTAATTGTCACTGTTGCTCACTAAGCACTTATTACAGACTGATACTAATACTAACTAACACACACTGCCACTTGTTAACGACTGCTACTCACTGGCTTATTACTGACTCGTCTTATTACTGACCCTTATTACTGACTGCCGCGGCCGAAAACGCTGTCCTTTTTATATAGGCAAGGTAGGTCGTGGTGGGGCATTACTCGGAACAAGGACGAGGACCACCTAGACCGATCTAGAAGGCTCTACGCCATTCTATAATCCCTTTTGCTTAATCCCATTGTTTGCCTAATCCGCTCAGCCGGTCCTTCTTCCCGCTCTGACCGTAACACTGCCCCCTCCCTAAAAGTGCTCTGCCCCAGAGCATAGTCCGGAGAAATCGGGCGGTTATGAGCTTCCCTCGATGGAGACGCATTTCCTTTCCAGGGGTTGAACGTGCACACCAATATGGCGACTCCAGAGTTGGCGAATATCTGTTCAAGCATGTTCCTGACAACCTTCCACTCCAGGCCGTCATATACACAGCCCAACTTAGGGATCGCGAGCTTGGTGACACGCAGTCTCAGAAGCTTACTCCGCAGGTCGTCGAGGCTTCGCCGCAGTGCGTCATATGTGGGCTTCTGATCAGTAGCACACTTGGTAACTAAGTAGAACAGGTGTCGGCCTTCGTGCGTATGGTGGAGTGCTTTCCCGACGCGTGGTCCTTGGCGTTCCAGTTCCTCAGTTCCAGCAAACTTCTTCCTGAAGACCGTTGCAATCCCTCGGGAAGTCCTCAGATCTTCGGCTACACAATGGGCCAGAGAATAGTCCGCGGGTAACGAGAAGATATCTCTGTATACTGACTGAGTTACTCCACGGAAACCTTGTACCTTAGGTTGTGCAACTGATACCTTACTGGTCTCCACGTTGTTGAGGTTCCTGACTTGCTGGTCTTCTGTCGGGCCATGGTCTCCTTTGTATGGGGCCAGTCTATTAAAATGGACTACCCTGGGTTTTCCTTTTGGCTGCTTCCTGATTCTATAGATGACGTCGTTTATCCTATTGATGATCTCAAACGGGCCATCCCAGGAGTTCTGAAGTTTAGGTGAGTAGCCTCGCCTCCTTCGAGGATCATGTATCCAGACCAAATCTCCAGGTTGGAATCCACCTTCCTCTGCCCTGATGTCGTAACGCTCCTTCATTCTGTCACTGGCTCCCTGGATGTTTGCACGAACCTGCCGAAGGATGACTTCTTCGTCTCCCATCGTCAGCACACCTCTCGACATGTCCAGCTTGATCCCGTATGCCATCATGAAGTCCATGCCCAATATGACATCTTCATCGATCTCTGCCACGAGAGCGCGGTGCTTCAGATGTTGACCCCCGATGACGAAGGTGGCAACTGTCTCCCCGTAGACCTTGGCTGGCTGTCCCGTGGCAGTCCGTAATGCCCAAGTTGTTGGTAAGATCTTCTCAGCTGGAAGTGTCTTGGAGTTCAAGATTGTCATGCTCGCGCCGGTATCCACTAGAAGGCTTCGCAGCTGCCCGTTCACCATCCCATCAACGTAGAAGCTGTTCGTTCTGCTTCCTATCGACGCAACTCTGATGGCCTTCCTGGGGGCTTTGACGTTACGGGTTGGACATTTGCTTCTAGGATGTCCAAGCTGGCCACAGCCCCAACAGCGTATCTCCTTCTTATGGGTCCTGAGAGCATCCAACACTTTCGTCACAATGTCTTCGATGCTAGGGACCACATTAGGTTCCGCTTCTGCTGCTCGAACTCGCGCATGGCCCCGTACAGACTGCCTAACAGCCTCGAACTCCATAGCCTGGGATAATGCGTCTCCCAAAGTTTTCGGCCTGGCGAGCTTCACTGCTTGCTGTGTCTCTGGGTCCCTAAGTCCATCCAGGAATTTGTCGATAGCCAAGCTTTCGTAGACATCGTCGGTGACCGATGGGTAGGCGTTCCTCACCAGCCGGGCAATATCCGCTTCAAATTCCTGCAAAGTCTCGCTGGTCTTCTGGACCCTGCTTCTCAGCTGTGAGCGATACAGCTGGTCCATGTGGCGGTGGCCAAAACGCATCTCCAGTCTTCTTATCAGCTCCCCGTATTTGGACCGCTCCGACATGGGTATCCCCTGCAGAACTCCCAAGGCGTCTCCACGCAAGGCCAGGCACAACGCTGAAGCTTGGGTCTCCTGTGACCACCCGTGGATCGAAGCCGCTGTCTCGAAGAGAGTCATGTAGTCCTCCCACGGCGTCTTTCCGTCGAATACTGGAATGGTGTTGTGAGCTGGTGGCGTCCCATTATTGGCGGGCAGAATAGTTTTATGAAGACTGACCTCGGAGAAACGGTCGGTGTTGTTCGTCGGTGGGTTGCTCATAAGTCCCTCTATAGCTTCCACTCTTTGCCTAAGTTTGCTTTCAATTGAATTTAATTTTTCTCCTAACCTAGATTCTACATCAGCTACTTTATTATCCACATTTTCCATTAACTTAGATTCTAATGTGCCTAACTTAGACTCTAATGTATCCATTAAATCATTTTTAACAGTGCTTAACTCATTACCTAGCTCATTTTTAACAGTGCTTAACTCATTACCTAGCTTATTTTCTACATTGCCTAATTCACTTTTAACACTGCTTAATTCATTTTTAAAAGTTGCAGACAACTTGCTCAAATCAGTTTCAAACAGAACGTCATCTGGATTTTCCCCTAACTCTACAAAAAATTGACGCAAGCGATGTTGCAGTACACTTTTATTTCCGGAAGAATCCAGATCACGTTCTTCTAATTCCCGTTTTAAATCCGCAACTTTTAAATCCATCAATTTAAGACTTTGAGAAGCCATTTTTCAAACAGTAGCCCAATTATTACAAAATGCAAGACAAAATAACAACAATTACACAAAATCCCACTTCTGACACCAATTTGTTACGGGCTACTGGGTGTAAAATGGACTAAACTATTACTTAATTCAAGAATCTAATATTTATTAACAAATTAGAAAGAATACAATGAGATTATTTAAAACAGTTAAATTATTAAACTAATATCAATTTACAATAATAATATTCTACTAAATGTTATCTAATTTCTAAGATAATATACAAATAATATAAGATATTGTTTATACTAAGTAACTAAACTATTTATATAGACTTGTACAAATACAATCATATTACACTATAGTTTACAATTACAAATTAACACTTACAGTTCGCTAACTAAAGTCCACCGACCGTAAGACTCTCCAAATATGACAAACTGCCACACAGTTTATTACACTTATTACACGGCCACTAATTGTCACTGTTGCTCACTAAGCACTTATTACAGACTGATACTAATACTAACTAACACACACTGCCACTTGTTAACGACTGCTACTCACTGGCTTATTACTGACTCGTCTTATTACTGACCCTTATTACTGACTGCCGCGGCCGAAAACGCTGTCCTTTTTATATAGGCAAGGTAGGTCGTGGTGGGGCATTACTCGGAACAAGGACGAGGACCACCTAGACCGATCTAGAAGGCTCTACGCCATTCTATAATCCCTTTTGCTTAATCCCATTGTTTGCCTAATCCGCTCAGCCGGTCCTTCTTCCCGCTCTGACCGTAACACTGCCCCCTCCCTAAAAGTGCTCTGCCCCAGAGCATAGTCCGGAGAAATCGGGCGGTTATGAGCTTCCCTCGATGGAGACGCATTTCCTTTCCAGGGGTTGAACGTGCACACCAATATGGCGACTCCAGAGTTGGCGAATATCTGTTCAAGCATGTTCCTGACAACCTTCCACTCCAGGCCGTCATATACACAGCCCAACTTAGGGATCGCGAGCTTGGTGACACGCAGTCTCAGAAGCTTACTCCGCAGGTCGTCGAGGCTTCGCCGCAGTGCGTCATATGTGGGCTTCTGATCAGTAGCACACTTGGTAACTAAGTAGAACAGGTGTCGGCCTTCGTGCGTATGGTGGAGTGCTTTCCCGACGCGTGGTCCTTGGCGTTCCAGTTCCTCAGTTCCAGCAAACTTCTTCCTGAAGACCGTTGCAATCCCTCGGGAAGTCCTCAGATCTTCGGCTACACAATGGGCCAGAGAATAGTCCGCGGGTAACGAGAAGATATCTCTGTATACTGACTGAGTTACTCCACGGAAACCTTGTACCTTAGGTTGTGCAAATGATACCTTACTGGTCTCCACGTTGTTGAGGTTCCTGACTTGCTGGTCTTCTGTCGGGCCATGGTCTCCTTTGTATGGGGCCAGTCTATTAAAATGGACTACCCTGGGTTTTCCTTTTGGCTGCTTCCTGATTCTATAGATGACGTCGTTTATCCTATTGATGATCTCAAACGGGCCATCCCAGGAGTTCTGAAGTTTAGGTGAGTAGCCTCGCCTCCTTCGAGGATCATGTATCCAGACCAAATCTCCAGGTTGGAATCCACCTTCCTCTGCCCTGATGTCGTAACGCTCCTTCATTCTGTCACTGGCTCCCTGGATGTTTGCACGAACCTGCCGAAGGATGACTTCTTCGTCTCCCATCGTCAGCACACCTCTCGACATGTCCAGCTTGATCCCGTATGCCATCATGAAGTCCATGCCCAATATGACATCTTCATCGATCTCTGCCACGAGAGCGCGGTGCTTCAGATGTTGACCCCCGATGACGAAGGTGGCAACTGTCTCCCCGTAGACCTTGGCTGGCTGTCCCGTGGCAGTCCGTAATGCCCAAGTTGTTGGTAAGATCTTCTCAGCTGGAAGTGTCTTGGAGTTCAAGATTGTCATGCTCGCGCCGGTATCCACTAGAAGGCTTCGCAGCTGCCCGTTCACCATCCCATCAACGTAGAAGCTGTTCGTTCTGCTTCCTATCGACGCAACTCTGATGGCCTTCCTGGGGGCTTTGACGTTACGGGTTGGACATTTGCTTCTAGGATGTCCAAGCTGGCCACAGCCCCAACAGCGTATCTCCTTCTTATGGGTCCTGAGAGCATCCAACACTTTCGTCACAATGTCTTCGATGCTAGGGACCACATTAGGTTCCGCTTCTGCTGCTCGAACTCGCGCATGGCCCCGTACAGACTGCCTAACAGCCTCGAACTCCATAGCCTGGGATAATGCGTCTCCCAAAGTTTTCGGCCTGGCGAGCTTCACTGCTTGCTGTGTCTCTGGGTCCCTAAGTCCATCCAGGAATTTGTCGATAGCCAAGCTTTCGTAGACATCGTCGGTGACCGATGGGTAGGCGTTCCTCACCAGCCGGGCAATATCCGCTTCAAATTCCTGCAAAGTCTCGCTGGTCTTCTGGACCCTGCTTCTCAGCTGTGAGCGATACAGCTGGTCCATGTGGCGGTGGCCAAAACGCATCTCCAGTCTTCTTATCAGCTCCCCGTATTTGGACCGCTCCGACATGGGTATCCCCTGCAGAACTCCCAAGGCGTCTCCACGCAAGGCCAGGCACAACGCTGAAGCTTGGGTCTCCTGTGACCACCCGTGGATCGAAGCCGCTGTCTCGAAGAGAGTCATGTAGTCCTCCCACGGCGTCTTTCCGTCGAATACTGGAATGGTGTTGTGAGCTGGTGGCGTCCCATTATTGGCGGGCAGAATAGTTTTATGAAGACTGACCTCGGAGAAACGGTCGGTGTTGTTCGTCGGTGGGTTGCTCATAAGTCCCTCTATAGCTTCCACTCTTTGCCTAAGTTTGCTTTCAATTGAATTTAATTTTTCTCCTAACCTAGATTCTACATCAGCTACTTTATTATCCACATTTTCCATTAACTTAGATTCTAATGTGCCTAACTTAGACTCTAATGTATCCATTAAATCATTTTTAACAGTGCTTAACTCATTACCTAGCTCATTTTTAACAGTGCTTAACTCATTACCTAGCTTATTTTCTACATTGCCTAATTCACTTTTAACACTGCTTAATTCATTTTTAAAAGTTGCAGACAACTTGCTCAAATCAGTTTCAAACAGAACGTCATCTGGATTTTCCCCTAACTCTACAAAAAATTGACGCAAGCGATGTTGCAGTACACTTTTATTTCCGGAAGAATCCAGATCACGTTCTTCTAATTCCCGTTTTAAATCCGCAACTTTTAAATCCATCAATTTAAGACTTTGAGAAGCCATTTTTCAAACAGTAGCCCAATTATTACAAAATGCAAGACAAAATAACAACAATTACACAAAATCCCACTTCTGACACCAATTTGTTACGGGCTACTGGGTGTAAAATGGACTAAACTATTACTTAATTCAAGAATCTAATATTTATTAACAAATTAGAAAGAATACAATGAGATTATTTAAAACAGTTAAATTATTAAACTAATATCAATTTACAATAATAATATTCTACTAAATGTTATCTAATTTCTAAGATAATATACAAATAATATAAGATATTGTTTATACTAAGTAACTAAACTATTTATATAGACTTGTACAAATACAATCATATTACACTATAGTTTACAATTACAAATTAACACTTACAGTTCGCTAACTAAAGTCCACCGACCGTAAGACTCTCCAAATATGACAAACTGCCACACAGTTTATTACACTTATTACACGGCCACTAATTGTCACTGTTGCTCACTAAGCACTTATTACAGACTGATACTAATACTAACTAACACACACTGCCACTTGTTAACGACTGCTACTCACTGGCTTATTACTGACTCGTCTTATTACTGACCCTTATTACTGACTGCCGCGGCCGAAAACGCTGTCCTTTTTATATAGGCAAGGTAGGTCGTGGTGGGGCATTACTCGGAACAAGGACGAGGACCACCTAGACCGATCTAGAAGGCTCTACGCCATTCTATAATCCCTTTTGCTTAATCCCATTGTTTGCCTAATCCGCTCAGCCGGTCCTTCTTCCCGCTCTGACCGTAACACTGCCCCCTCCCTAAAAGTGCTCTGCCCCAGAGCATAGTCCGGAGAAATCGGGCGGTTATGAGCTTCCCTCGATGGAGACGCATTTCCTTTCCAGGGGTTGAACGTGCACACCAATATGGCGACTCCAGAGTTGGCGAATATCTGTTCAAGCATGTTCCTGACAACCTTCCACTCCAGGCCGTCATATACACAGCCCAACTTAGGGATCGCGAGCTTGGTGACACGCAGTCTCAGAAGCTTACTCCGCAGGTCGTCGAGGCTTCGCCGCAGTGCGTCATATGTGGGCTTCTGATCAGTAGCACACTTGGTAACTAAGTAGAACAGGTGTCGGCCTTCGTGCGTATGGTGGAGTGCTTTCCCGACGCGTGGTCCTTGGCGTTCCAGTTCCTCAGTTCCAGCAAACTTCTTCCTGAAGACCGTTGCAATCCCTCGGGAAGTCCTCAGATCTTCGGCTACACAATGGGCCAGAGAATAGTCCGCGGGTAACGAGAAGATATCTCTGTATACTGACTGAGTTACTCCACGGAAACCTTGTACCTTAGGTTGTGCAACTGATACCTTACTGGTCTCCACGTTGTTGAGGTTCCTGACTTGCTGGTCTTCTGTCGGGCCATGGTCTCCTTTGTATGGGGCCAGTCTATTAAAATGGACTACCCTGGGTTTTCCTTTTGGCTGCTTCCTGATTCTATAGATGACGTCGTTTATCCTATTGATGATCTCAAACGGGCCATCCCAGGAGTTCTGAAGTTTAGGTGAGTAGCCTCGCCTCCTTCGAGGATCATGTATCCAGACCAAATCTCCAGGTTGGAATCCACCTTCCTCTGCCCTGATGTCGTAACGCTCCTTCATTCTGTCACTGGCTCCCTGGATGTTTGCACGAACCTGCCGAAGGATGACTTCTTCGTCTCCCATCGTCAGCACACCTCTCGACATGTCCAGCTTGATCCCGTATGCCATCATGAAGTCCATGCCCAATATGACATCTTCATCGATCTCTGCCACGAGAGCGCGGTGCTTCAGATGTTGACCCCCGATGACGAAGGTGGCAACTGTCTCCCCGTAGACCTTGGCTGGCTGTCCCGTGGCAGTCCGTAATGCCCAAGTTGTTGGTAAGATCTTCTCAGCTGGAAGTGTCTTGGAGTTCAAGATTGTCATGCTCGCGCCGGTATCCACTAGAAGGCTTCGCAGCTGCCCGTTCACCATCCCATCAACGTAGAAGCTGTTCGTTCTGCTTCCTATCGACGCAACTCTGATGGCCTTCCTGGGGGCTTTGACGTTACGGGTTGGACATTTGCTTCTAGGATGTCCAAGCTGGCCACAGCCCCAACAGCGTATCTCCTTCTTATGGGTCCTGAGAGCATCCAACACTTTCGTCACAATGTCTTCGATGCTAGGGACCACATTAGGTTCCGCTTCTGCTGCTCGAACTCGCGCATGGCCCCGTACAGACTGCCTAACAGCCTCGAACTCCATAGCCTGGGATAATGCGTCTCCCAAAGTTTTCGGCCTGGCGAGCTTCACTGCTTGCTGTGTCTCTGGGTCCCTAAGTCCATCCAGGAATTTGTCGATAGCCAAGCTTTCGTAGACATCGTCGGTGACCGATGGGTAGGCGTTCCTCACCAGCCGGGCAATATCCGCTTCAAATTCCTGCAAAGTCTCGCTGGTCTTCTGGACCCTGCTTCTCAGCTGTGAGCGATACAGCTGGTCCATGTGGCGGTGGCCAAAACGCATCTCCAGTCTTCTTATCAGCTCCCCGTATTTGGACCGCTCCGACATGGGTATCCCCTGCAGAACTCCCAAGGCGTCTCCACGCAAGGCCAGGCACAACGCTGAAGCTTGGGTCTCCTGTGACCACCCGTGGATCGAAGCCGCTGTCTCGAAGAGAGTCATGTAGTCCTCCCACGGCGTCTTTCCGTCGAATACTGGAATGGTGTTGTGAGCTGGTGGCGTCCCATTATTGGCGGGCAGAATAGTTTTATGAAGACTGACCTCGGAGAAACGGTCGGTGTTGTTCGTCGGTGGGTTGCTCATAAGTCCCTCTATAGCTTCCACTCTTTGCCTAAGTTTGCTTTCAATTGAATTTAATTTTTCTCCTAACCTAGATTCTACATCAGCTACTTTATTATCCACATTTTCCATTAACTTAGATTCTAATGTGCCTAACTTAGACTCTAATGTATCCATTAAATCATTTTTAACAGTGCTTAACTCATTACCTAGCTCATTTTTAACAGTGCTTAACTCATTACCTAGCTTATTTTCTACATTGCCTAATTCACTTTTAACACTGCTTAATTCATTTTTAAAAGTTGCAGACAACTTGCTCAAATCAGTTTCAAACAGAACGTCATCTGGATTTTCCCCTAACTCTACAAAAAATTGACGCAAGCGATGTTGCAGTACACTTTTATTTCCGGAAGAATCCAGATCACGTTCTTCTAATTCCCGTTTTAAATCCGCAACTTTTAAATCCATCAATTTAAGACTTTGAGAAGCCATTTTTCAAACAGTAGCCCAATTATTACAAAATGCAAGACAAAATAACAACAATTACACAAAATCCCACTTCTGACACCAATTTGTTACGGGCTACTGGGTGTAAAATGGACTAAACTATTACTTAATTCAAGAATCTAATATTTATTAACAAATTAGAAAGAATACAATGAGATTATTTAAAACAGTTAAATTATTAAACTAATATCAATTTACAATAATAATATTCTACTAAATGTTATCTAATTTCTAAGATAATATACAAATAATATAAGATATTGTTTATACTAAGTAACTAAACTATTTATATAGACTTGTACAAATACAATCATATTACACTATAGTTTACAATTACAAATTAACACTTACAGTTCGCTAACTAAAGTCCACCGACCGTAAGACTCTCCAAATATGACAAACTGCCACACAGTTTATTACACTTATTACACGGCCACTAATTGTCACTGTTGCTCACTAAGCACTTATTACAGACTGATACTAATACTAACTAACACACACTGCCACTTGTTAACGACTGCTACTCACTGGCTTATTACTGACTCGTCTTATTACTGACCCTTATTACTGACTGCCGCGGCCGAAAACGCTGTCCTTTTTATATAGGCAAGGTAGGTCGTGGTGGGGCATTACTCGGAACAAGGACGAGGACCACCTAGACCGATCTAGAAGGCTCTACGCCATTCTATAATCCCTTTTGCTTAATCCCATTGTTTGCCTAATCCGCTCAGCCGGTCCTTCTTCCCGCTCTGACCGTAACACTTCCCCCTCCCTAAAAGTGCTCTGCCCCAGAGCATAGTCCGGAGAAATCGGGCGGTTATGAGCTTCCCTCGATGGAGACGCATTTCCTTTCCAGGGGTTGAACGTGCACACCAATATGGCGACTCCAGAGTTGGCGAATATCTGTTCAAGCATGTTCCTGACAACCTTCCACTCCAGGCCGTCATATACACAGCCCAACTTAGGGATCGCGAGCTTGGTGACACGCAGTCTCAGAAGCTTACTCCGCAGGTCGTCGAGGCTTCGCCGCAGTGCGTCATATGTGGGCTTCTGATCAGTAGCACACTTGGTAACTAAGTAGAACAGGTGTCGGCCTTCGTGCGTATGGTGGAGTGCTTTCCCGACGCGTGGTCCTTGGCGTTCCAGTTCCTCAGTTCCAGCAAACTTCTTCCTGAAGACCGTTGCAATCCCTCGGGAAGTCCTCAGATCTTCGGCTACACAATGGGCCAGAGAATAGTCCGCGGGTAACGAGAAGATATCTCTGTATACTGACTGAGTTACTCCACGGAAACCTTGTACCTTAGGTTGTGCAACTGATACCTTACTGGTCTCCACGTTGTTGAGGTTCCTGACTTGCTGGTCTTCTGTCGGGCCATGGTCTCCTTTGTATGGGGCCAGTCTATTAAAATGGACTACCCTGGGTTTTCCTTTTGGCTGCTTCCTGATTCTATAGATGACGTCGTTTATCCTATTGATGATCTCAAACGGGCCATCCCAGGAGTTCTGAAGTTTAGGTGAGTAGCCTCGCCTCCTTCGAGGATCATGTATCCAGACCAAATCTCCAGGTTGGAATCCACCTTCCTCTGCCCTGATGTCGTAACGCTCCTTCATTCTGTCACTGGCTCCCTGGATGTTTGCACGAACCTGCCGAAGGATGACTTCTTCGTCTCCCATCGTCAGCACACCTCTCGACATGTCCAGCTTGATCCCGTATGCCATCATGAAGTCCATGCCCAATATGACATCTTCATCGATCTCTGCCACGAGAGCGCGGTGCTTCAGATGTTGACCCCCGATGACGAAGGTGGCAACTGTCTCCCCGTAGACCTTGGCTGGCTGTCCCGTGGCAGTCCGTAATGCCCAAGTTGTTGGTAAGATCTTCTCAGCTGGAAGTGTCTTGGAGTTCAAGATTGTCATGCTCGCGCCGGTATCCACTAGAAGGCTTCGCAGCTGCCCGTTCACCATCCCATCAACGTAGAAGCTGTTCGTTCTGCTTCCTATCGACGCAACTCTGATGGCCTTCCTGGGGGCTTTGACGTTACGGGTTGGACATTTGCTTCTAGGATGTCCAAGCTGGCCACAGCCCCAACAGCGTATCTCCTTCTTATGGGTCCTGAGAGCATCCAACACTTTCGTCACAATGTCTTCGATGCTAGGGACCACATTAGGTTCCGCTTCTGCTGCTCGAACTCGCGCATGGCCCCGTACAGACTGCCTAACAGCCTCGAACTCCATAGCCTGGGATAATGCGTCTCCCAAAGTTTTCGGCCTGGCGAGCTTCACTGCTTGCTGTGTCTCTGGGTCCCTAAGTCCATCCAGGAATTTGTCGATAGCCAAGCTTTCGTAGACATCGTCGGTGACCGATGGGTAGGCGTTCCTCACCAGCCGGGCAATATCCGCTTCAAATTCCTGCAAAGTCTCGCTGGTCTTCTGGACCCTGCTTCTCAGCTGTGAGCGATACAGCTGGTCCATGTGGCGGTGGCCAAAACGCATCTCCAGTCTTCTTATCAGCTCCCCGTATTTGGACCGCTCCGACATGGGTATCCCCTGCAGAACTCCCAAGGCGTCTCCACGCAAGGCCAGGCACAACGCTGAAGCTTGGGTCTCCTGTGACCACCCGTGGATCGAAGCCGCTGTCTCGAAGAGAGTCATGTAGTCCTCCCACGGCGTCTTTCCGTCGAATACTGGAATGGTGTTGTGAGCTGGTGGCGTCCCATTATTGGCGGGCAGAATAGTTTTATGAAGACTGACCTCGGAGAAACGGTCGGTGTTGTTCGTCGGTGGGTTGCTCATAAGTCCCTCTATAGCTTCCACTCTTTGCCTAAGTTTGCTTTCAATTGAATTTAATTTTTCTCCTAACCTAGATTCTACATCAGCTACTTTATTATCCACATTTTCCATTAACTTAGATTCTAATGTGCCTAACTTAGACTCTAATGTATCCATTAAATCATTTTTAACAGTGCTTAACTCATTACCTAGCTCATTTTTAACAGTGCTTAACTCATTACCTAGCTTATTTTCTACATTGCCTAATTCACTTTTAACACTGCTTAATTCATTTTTAAAAGTTGCAGACAACTTGCTCAAATCAGTTTCAAACAGAACGTCATCTGGATTTTCCCCTAACTCTACAAAAAATTGACGCAAGCGATGTTGCAGTACACTTTTATTTCCGGAAGAATCCAGATCACGTTCTTCTAATTCCCGTTTTAAATCCGCAACTTTTAAATCCATCAATTTAAGACTTTGAGAAGCCATTTTTCAAACAGTAGCCCAATTATTACAAAATGCAAGACAAAATAACAACAATTACACAAAATCCCACTTCTGACACCAATTTGTTACGGGCTACTGGGTGTAAAATGGACTAAACTATTACTTAATTCAAGAATCTAATATTTATTAACAAATTAGAAAGAATACAATGAGATTATTTAAAACAGTTAAATTATTAAACTAATATCAATTTACAATAATAATATTCTACTAAATGTTATCTAATTTCTAAGATAATATACAAATAATATAAGATATTGTTTATACTAAGTAACTAAACTATTTATATAGACTTGTACAAATACAATCATATTACACTATAGTTTACAATTACAAATTAACACTTACAGTTCGCTAACTAAAGTCCACCGACCGTAAGACTCTCCAAATATGACAAACTGCCACACAGTTTATTACACTTATTACACGGCCACTAATTGTCACTGTTGCTCACTAAGCACTTATTACAGACTGATACTAATACTAACTAACACACACTGCCACTTGTTAACGACTGCTACTCACTGGCTTATTACTGACTCGTCTTATTACTGACCCTTATTACTGACTGCCGCGGCCGAAAACGCTGTCCTTTTTATATAGGCAAGGTAGGTCGTGGTGGGGCATTACTCGGAACAAGAACGAGGACCACCTAGACCGATCTAGAAGGCTCTACGCCATTCTATAATCCCTTCTGCTTAATCCCATTGTTTGCCTAATCCGCTCAGCCGGTCCTTCTTCCCGCTCTGACCGTAACAATATCATTTCAATTTAATAAACTATTATCAACAGTACACAAATAATAAAGAACACTGATAAATGGAAAATTACAAACAATAAAAAAATCCTGATCCTAAATCAGACCATCTTAAATATAACATAAAAGAAATTCAAACTTTACAGATTTCCAAGCTCACCAAGTATTAAGTGTATTTGCATGATATATGTTACTATTGTACAGGTCAATAGCTTGAGTAGGAGCGGAGTGGCTCAGTGGTAGAGCACTCAATTGCCATGCAGGAAGTCCTGGTTCGAATCCCGCTGCGGGCAAGACTTTTATTTAGCCGGAGATAAGTTATATGGGATCTAGGAACCTCCTGGGGCACCCAGCCTTTATAAAATATTATAAAAATAAGGGAGGGAAATCTGGCCGTTGATCGTGACCTAGGACAAGTCACCTCCTTGCGGAACCGTTGTCCATGAAACAGCACAGTCTCTACCGTGTACTGAAGACCAGACCCATTCACGGGTTGTAGTGGAACAGGCTTGTTTTATATTTTTATGTATATATATATATATATATATATATATATATATATATATATATATATATATATATATATTGAGTGACGTAGTGGAAAATATTTGGTCTTTAATTTGTTATTCAATTTATGTATTGGCATGTTAAGTGGCAATGCTATATTTAAGCTAATTTATGATTTAATAAAATCAATTAAACGTCTATTTTTTTTTACAACTGCTAGGACATGATTATGAGAACAATAAAGTCTAGAAAAGCTGGTATAACCATCTCCGGGCGCTAACCGGTCTTATAGAGGATGGGTGAGCCCCAGGAGGGTCCTAGACTAGCATGGCAACTCAGTGCTCTACCACTGAGTCACTCCACTACCGTTAATTAAGATTAGAATAGGCAAAATTAAGTTCCCAATGTAGCATCGTCCGATTAATTATGGGAGCATAAGGTGACTTTAAACAAACAGACGAACTAAACAAGTTGGATTACGAAGTCCTCCCACACTCGCCTCATTCGCCAGACTCATTTCGTTATAAATACGGCGTTTTTATTTGAATAAAAACAACAAAATGCACAAACAAAAACAAAAAATAAATTTTCAGTATAGTGTTTTTGTCTTGTTAATGTTGTTTATAATCTATTTTAATTTAAAAATAGTTTATTAAATTTAAGTTTTAACAAATAATTTCAAGTACCTGGGGGAAATTATAGGTAGCGAGGGGGATAGGAGAAGGAAAGCATAAAAGTGAAAGTAACTAAACTGGAAAGACAAACATAATATAAGGAGCAGCATATTATATATACAAACATATTATATAATAAAAGGAGCTTGTAAACAAAGGCGAAGATAAGACGCTACAATACGGTCGTCAAACCGGTGATACTGTACGCAATGGAAACCGCCTCCCTCCCCAGCCTAAGTGTTAGAACAGAATAACACTTTGGGAACAGCCGTCTTTAAAAGAAGAAGATACGTAGCACTACCAAAAGTTCGAAATAATTCCTAAGATAAAATTATGTAAGAAAGCTCATCTAATGAATTTCAAAAAGGAAAAAATGTCAAGTAAAAGCCACAAGAGGAAGGTGGCTACAGTGCTCTAGGTTTTGCATTTTATTATAACATTTTCTATATTTCAATTTACATTTATGGATTAATTCCAAGAAGCTAAGTAAACAAGATAACAATCACTGGGTACCGGCTAATACACAAGTGCCGAAAATGTTCTACTAAGAGAATATATATACATTTTGTAAGGCATGAATATTTATTAGAATTGCTTTCATTAACCAACATATAACTAACAGGTAACATTTTACCTGGAATAAGAACAGAATACACCTGCTGGCTTTCAAGTAAAAACAAACTTTCCAATATCGATTAAAAAACATTCGCACGCCCTGAAATGAAAATAACCTCATTTATATTGTTTAAAAATAGCTTGAATAAATTTGTATGAGTTTTTATAGCTTTATGCAAATTGTGTACAGCAGAATGTATTATATTGTACACAGCTATTTGTATGTAAATAGTGGATAATAGATTGTTCATGGTTACCAACGGTGAGACATGAACATCATTCATTGGTATCAATGGTGAGAACTTTTAAATACAACTCGGAAAGTAAGAATAAATTTGAATAATTAATAAGGTCGAATTTCTATTCGTAAACTGAATTAAAATTAACATTTTATATTGAAATGTTTGATCCATAAATAAAAATAAAAACAACTAAAAAAAAACGTAAAAAAGAAAACTAAAAATAAAATCTAGGTATTGATGAGATTATTTTACATAGCAAAACAATTGTTAATAAATATATCTCATCATCATCATCATCATCACATGGCGCTATGGTCCATGAATGACCTTGGCCTCCTCAAGAGATATATCTACAGCCCCGATAAAGATGTGGTTATCTACTTAGGGAAGCGAAATCGGGTTATTTTTGTAGGGAATAAATGTAAGCAAAGGAGTTATTGCTTATATTACAACTCCATTTCAAGACAATACCTTATACATTTCGATGACAGGATTCCGCCCCCCCCCCCCCGCCCCCCCCCCAAATACAGTCAACTCTCTCTGGACTAAATTCGACTTAACAACTTTTTCACTGCATTAGATGAATAAATACAATCAAATGTATAGCAGTTTTCCGCTATTCTTCCTGCTCGATAATAATATTTTATTCAGCTTTCCATCGATAATTTATACAATAATTCTAATAATGCATTGAATTAGTCAGAGGGGTTCAAGCAAAACTTATTTTAATGTGCCAACTTTTCGGCCTAAGGTGTAGGCCATCTTGAGGGCTAGGAAATAAATATTATGAATAAAGACTCGAACATAATCCATGATCTGTATGACTTTTTATAGCCTCGTGTAAATTATGTATAATAGTATGGATAAAATTGTGTATCTATTTAACCTTCCGTGAACCACCTGGATAGAAGTTACGTCCTCAACTACGTCGGGTTTGTATAACCATTTTTTGATAAAGACTTTGAAAAATATGCATACATTTTTGTTTGGCTGGGGTTTATTAAACCCCACGTGCTGCACGGAAGGTTAAACTGTGGATAACAGTTTGTTCATGGAATTATCGAGATCGAGATTACTGAAGATGGCCTAGGTCTTAGGCTGAAAGGTTGGCACGTTAAAATGGGCTTATTTTGTCATTATCATTGACTCCACCCCTTGACCAATTCACTCCATTATTAGATTTATTCAGTCAATTACTTTCCACTTGAATATAAAAAAGTTCAATCCTATGTCAATGATTTCAAGACTGATGAATGTACCTTAATATCCCATTTCTTGCTGATTTGGCTCGAATTCGACATCAATCTTTTCATGACAAAATTCATACCCACTCAAACCCACTAAATTCAAACCTCGCAACCTCTTCAATTCCTGATGATCCCCCGAGGCGTCTGAAAAGAAGATGGCCTCGTGGCCTCATTAGCTGAAGTTTTTATTTGAGTACTACCACTGGTTCGTTTCTCTACTTGCCTTTATCTCGGGACATGATTTAACTTTCATTATATTTACTTGATGTATTCAGTATACAGTTGAAAATTTCAATTAATACATTTTTTTTTTTAAATTGTTCCTCAAGGTTCCTCTCCTCTACACAGTATATACAACTGACATTCCAACCCATCCTAAAACCTTCATCTCCACGTATGCTGACGACACATGTGTGTTATCAGTTAATAACGAACCATATATTGCATCCCAATCCCTTCAATCACATTTATCAAGCCTCGAAGAATGGTGTCGGAATTGGAGAATTAAAATTAATTCCAACAAGTTCCATCAAATTACCTTTACCCTTCGCCGAAAACCCATGACTTCCTGTCCTACTGTATCCTTTAATAGTACTCCACTTATCCCTGTTGAACAGATCCGCTACCTAGGACTCAACTTAGACAAACGTCTTACTTGGAACCCTCACACAAGACTGAAAAGACAAGAAACAGCTAGACGCTTCCGACTACTTAAGACTTATTTATGTGACTGTTATAAGACCTATATGGACTTACGGAATTGAACTATGGGGCTCCACCAAACCATCAAATTCCTCTCGTATTCAATCCTTGCGATCCAAAATCCTAAACGCTCCTTATTTTGTCACAAATAAAACCATCCACTAAGACCTTAACGTTCCATATGTTATCGTTTTAGGCCATTCTAGATACCTATCATTCCATAATAAACTCCAGCCCCATCCAAACCCACTAGTTTCCATCCTTGCATCCAATTCCATCCCGGACAATCCTCCTAGGCGTCTGAAGAGAAGATGGCCTCGGGACCTTCTATAAAAGAAATGTTATTAGAGTGCTGCCAGTGGGTAGTGCCTCTACATGTCCTTTCATTTATTCATATAGGTATTTCATTTATTCATTTATTCATATAGCCCTTGTACTAGATGTATATATTACAGTTGTACAATTCAATAAAATGATTTAAAAAAAAAAATATTATATTTCATTCGGAACGTGAGAATAAATCTGAACAATTATAAAGGTTGTATTTCATATATCAGAGTTGATAATGAAAATTGTTAATTAACTTGTTATACTGAAGGCTTTGGCGGATAATAAACGTAACTAGATACCACAAAAACTAGAACATTCCATAGTAAATAATATTTTTTATTTTTGTATACCCATGTACAATTTATTGAAATATTACAATCTTCCACTTTTAGGCAATACGTAATAGCGCTAAATAGATATAAAATCATTCAATAAGAACAAAAAAAAAGAAGATAAATAAATAAAAACAAGACCAGTAAATAATAATAAATAAGTTTTAAATAAACTATAAACTTATGTAAATAAAATTCGGAAAGAGTTAGCACCAGTCCGTCAGGCGGGCGCCCAACCGCCAATTTACAGATTATTAAAAAACCATTATAAATTAAGTAAACATAATATATTTTTAAAAAACTGTACCACTATAACCCGTGGATGGGTCTGTGGTTATGTACATGGAAGAGACTGTTCAGTTTCTTTGAAAACGGTTGTGAACGTAGGTGATTTGTCCTAGATCCCGTTTGATCCATCTCAGGCTCATAACAGACTAAATAAAAGTCTTGCCAGCAGCTGGTTTGAACCCAGGTCCTTCGGCATGGCAACTCAGTGATCTACCACTGAGCCACGGCGCTCTCTAAACATTTATAAAACTGTTTATTTACTTGCACTTTGAGTAGGTACTTAACGCTTAAGTAGAGGTGGAGTCGATATTATTCTAGAAATTGAAGTTCAGTTTAATATTTATTTCGTAAACAACTCGATAAATTACTTAATCTTTTAACAGCTATGGATGGATCCTGTGGGATCTGCAGATCCTCCTTGGGCGGCTTCCTTTCTTTACCAAGTTGTCCAATCCCGCCGACCATCATACATCTTCGATCTCCTTCATTTCAAAACCACAGTCCACTCCCGTAACACAGGCTCCCGGCTCTCAGATCTGTATACAGTACAGTATCCCACCGAACAGCAGCTTTTGACAGAGCTTTCCTTATCCGATCCTCGTCTCTTTGGAACTCATTACCTTCTCCTATTTGTCATTCCAATAATCCCCCAAAAATTGGAAATAGTACGTTTAGTTTTGAGACTAAGGTTTTCTAAATGTGTGTATCTGCATAATCGTATATGTGAATACGCCTGTGATTAAGGTGTGCATATATATATGCATTTGCTTTCTCCGATAATTTGGCTGTCCACACTTCCAGACACATATCTTTATATTTACTTATTTATAATAGCTTTAATAGATATCATAGTTAGTATTGTTTATATTTCTTCCTTGCTTTGTTATCTTGTTTTTCAAAAAATTGTATATATATATATGGCTATCAATTGTTTCTATCTCTATAATCATTGTTATCTTATTGCTATTTTATTTTTCCTTTATAGGAAATAGTTTTCTTTAAATATTGTTTTAGGAGGTAATTGATCATTTTTTTTCAATTATTTTTTTATTTATTCCTCATTTATTAATTTAATTGCAATTAATTAACTAAATGTAATCTACTTTACTCTAAGACATTTTGGTTATAAATTATTCCTGTAATGTTATTCTAAAGGGACTTGTCCCAGTATAAATAAAGTATTTATTATTATTATTATATACTGAATACCTTAATATGTAAATAAGCCCAGCTTTTTAATTCTGATCTGGGCTACTTCCCAGCAAAAACAAAAATTAATTTGAAACAAAACAGTCACCTATGAGACCTATGAGGACAACCGTGTACTGAACACAAGGCCCTCCTCCATGGTAAGTAGTGGCATCGGTTGGAATACCTGAAATTTAAAGTTGTATGCTCCTCTAGAGAGTTAAGACTTCGAGTGTTGAAAACTGGGATGTGAATTGAGCATTAGAGAGGTACTTTTGAGAATTATAGACTTAGCCGACTCTTTCATCTAGACTAGCACAGCATTTCAAAGCTCACAACACATCAAAACTAAGTCCATAAGTAGGATGAACCCGGTAAAATATTCGGCAATATATCCTCGCCTTCTAGCGGGATAAAGCTACTCAAAATATATAAGACTCTAATCCAAACAAAAATGGACTACAGCTACTTTGTGTGTGTATATATATATATATAAGTTTATCAATAGGTTTGCTATGCAGAAGTGATAATGTAACCTACTAGTACTAGTACAGTACAAACTTTCTGGAACATATGTTTTATTTATATTTAGTCTTTTGTTTTATTTTTTCAATGATCACTTCATTTTCATTCCAATATTCTGAAGAGTTGTTCAAGATTTTTTTTTCTAATTGTAATTTTGTATTAATTTTTTTTAATATTTTTATTTTGAAGAGAAAAGATTTTTCCTGACCGGGATTCGAACCCGGGTAGGTCTTCCGCATCTTTTGTACGGCACTCTCCCAACTGAGCTACCAGGTTCGTAACCAGGCCAGACAAATCCTCTCTCTTCACCGACCCTATAACCCCAGTTCTCGCAAAAAAAAAAAAAAGTAGTGTTCAATGAATATTCTTCCTCACATATACATCGCCAAAATTGCGAGAACTGTGGATATAGGATCGGTGAAGAGAAAGGATTTGTCTGGCCTGGTTACGAGCCTGGTAGCTCAGTTGGGAGAGTGCCGCACTAAAGATGCGGAAGAATCCCTGCCAGGGCAAATCTTTTCTCTTCAAAATAAAAATATTTTAATAATAATCATCAAATAAAATTGTTTTTAATTTGTTACTTATTTTTTGGTTTGTTTAATAAATTTTCAGACATTGTGATGTTTAAACTGGGATTACTTCTAATTTACTAGAATAAGATATAGAATATAGAATTCCAAACAATATATTTACAAGGTTTGTCTTTTTTCATTGACATTTGGAGTTAGGCCTTAAATATTTAAAACTAATAAGAAAAAAACATGAAAGGTAATTAATTCCTTAGGAAGAAAGTGGTCCGTGTGGAGGTCTTAAAATTCTCTATTTAGTGGAAGCCGACGTTTCGACCGAGACTCCAGGTCTTCTTCGGGGCTGAGAGCCTGAACTGGTTATCTATACCTGGGTTTTCACATACATATATATATATATATATATATATATATATATATATATATATATATATATATATATATATATATATATATATATCTGAGAAATTAATTTCTATTTGGCTCGTTTAATGATATGAGATATCCTTTTTTTTATTATTTCTAAAATTAAAATTGTAATTAATTGCACTTGTGCTGCATACTCTGTTTATGTTTGCAGATTGTGATCAGCTGTTATTCATATTTACTCTCACTACAATTGAACAAACAATGGTTAGTGTGTCATATGGCGTACATCATGAGCATGGAAAACGCTACTTTCAGATTTTTTTTGTTTAAACTTGCACAAACGCCTGCTCAACCGGCAAGAAACATTACCACCGCGTTTGGAGAATGGTCAAACGAAAGGATCATACACCGTCGGTTTGAGAAAGTTTTAGCTGATAATACAGATTAATTCATATGATCGAACAAATAATTCATTTCTCCTTTCTACCCATACGTGAAACCACCACATCTACATTTTACTGCAGGGATTTTGACATAATGCAATTTAAAAAAAAATTATTAATAGAAATTTACAACTGGATTATAACAATACAACAAGTAAATGACAGGAATGATACATAATAGCATAAATAAAGACAAGCAGAGAAACTACCTAGTGATAGTACTCAAATAACAAGTTCAACATAGAAGGTCACGAGGCTATCAGCCGCCTCGGAGGATTATCAGCAATTGAGTAGGTTGCTAGGCTTGAAACAAGTGGGTTTGAGTGGTGATCAAAACATAATGCGATACAAAATAATAAAATTTAAAAAAACGGTATTGGTTGATCGCAAGGTACCTCTCCACACTCTTACGTGACAATCCCAGACCTCATGTTTTTACGACAAATGGGAACTAAACGAGGTGGTATAGGAAGTTTTCCTACACCCAGCTTTCCATCTGTTCAGAAGTTTGGACTACTTCTTTAAGGGTGAAATTTTCGAAAATGATCCTCTAGTCAAAAACTTTTCGGTCTTTCATTACGAAACCCTGTTTTTTCAGTTCTGGGACTGGGGTCACATCTGGCCTTAGGATTTTTTTTTTCTACGAAAAGGTTTTAAAGACGCGAATATCATAACTAATGCGTCTTCTTCATCCGTTTCTTCTTTTCCCATATGTCCTTCATGAGCTTTGCGTGCCTAAGTTTTCTCTCCTCAGACCACGCAAGACCCTCTTTGGTACGCTTTTTTCCCACAAGAACCTTTATTCCCTTTATATCCTGTAGGATTTTTTATTATTTAACATCCTTAATTATAGCAGTTCTTCGGAAGGGACGTTAAATAGAGTCACGATACTGTACGATTTCACCTGCTTGTTAGGGATCCCTACTCTAATTATACCAGGGCAGGCAAAATTTATATCTCCCAGTGCAGCATCCTCCGACTATGGCTACACCTACATTGGATCCGATTCGGTGCGACGTGATTCTATCACATACGATGCTGGGGTGTATACATTATACATATTTTACTATACATTATAGTGAAATATAAATGTATTAAAAATAATTAATAAATAATCTTAATTTTATAAATTTAAAGAACCAAATGTTATAACTCTCGATATATTTCAGTCATTTGGTTTGCTAGCGACGTCTCATCGTATCACACCGGATCCAATGTAGGTGTAGCCTAACGATGGCAGGATAAAGTGACGTTAAGTCCCACATCCTCCTAATTCACCAGACTTATTTCCAACACATTTCCATCAGTTCAGAAATTTGCACAACTTCCTTAAGGATGAAATTTTTAACTCAAAAACGCATTTTCAGAAGTCGTTTCATCACAAATCTATGCATTTTCCAGTTCTGGGATTGGAATTTTGATATAAAGATTCGATAAATATTTAAAAAATGAGGGTACATTATTTGAAAACGATTCTGTGTCCGAATATCCATTTTAGATTTTATTTTATCGCAAATTCCTGCATTTTTCAATTCTGGGTATGAAAATTTGATAACACGTTGGGAAAATGTATAGTAAATATTTTAAATTCATACAGTTGTTTTACTAAATAACCTATATAAAGGGACATTCCATTTTAAATGACACATTATATGTGGTTGAGCATGTGAAGGAAGTTATATGGCGGAGAGGATTCTGTATAGTCCGATATTCCTCACTAATTAAGGTTGGCCACATTACGGAGGCTGGGTAAAGGCGAGTGTCTCCAAATCTCAGAGGGTCAAATCTACGACCCGTGGCAGAGTAAATTAATCATCTACCAGAGGCAATTCCGAACTAGGGACCGAGAAATTAGTAATCCATCCCTCTACATGGTTAATTACTATGTCTTCTGAATGTTTAAATCAAGTTCTGTTTTCGATTTATTTATTTCTATTATTTTATGTATAAACGAAAACGGTCCGGGTGGAAGTCGATAAATTTCTCTTAGATGTGGAGAACTGTTTATTAAATATCGAACGTTTCGACCCACTTTGCAGGTTTCTTCGGGGCTTTCGAGGGACGGGGCAGGTGTCACAAGTTCACTGATGAATCTCCCGTCTGATTTTATGTATAGTTTCATTCTTAATTGCACAGTCCGAGAAAATCTCATCTCTAGAAAATTCACCTAAATTTTGTGCTCATAACAAGTTGTTTTTTTATTAGCCTATCTTACAGTTAACCTTTTATTTTATTTCGTATATTATCGCACAAACAAAATTGTATTATTATTATATAAAACTGAACAATCCATTACAAATATAGTTCTCAAATTAAAAAAAATAAATCATAACTCTCAAAATAAAAAATGTATTTTGTGCTCTAAACACTGCTACGGTGAATCGGACAACTGGGGTTCGAGTCCCGGCTAGGGCAAATCTTTTCTCTTCAAAACAAAAATATTTAAAATTAATAACAAGTAATAAAAAAAAAAAAATGTATTTTATGAACAGAGAAAAAAACTTTATTACTTACCAGTTTCAGACTAAAACAGGTGAAATTGAAAATTAATAAATAATTAAAAAAGTTAATGATGCGCATCTGTTTGTTAATTTAACGTCACTTCATGTCACTGTGGCTAATCGGACGATGTTGCAGCGAGAGCTCTAAATTTTGCCTTTTCAGTTTTAATTAGGAGAGGGATCCTTAACGAGTATCTTTAACTTTCCGTTTAACGTCCCTCCCGAAGAACGGCATAACCAAAGATTTTTAATCCCTTTAAAAAATCCTAGGGCCACCTACTGGACTATTAACCCACAATCTTGGGCTGAGTAGGTTGTTAGATATTCTAACCACTAGACCACAGATGGCCCCCTTTTTCTAAATATTAACCTATACTAATATAGTTTAATATAAAAAATAAAAACATATTATAATTATATAAACAAAAATTGTTGAAACTTAAAAAATAAAATAAAGAATTTTATGAACTTACAAAAAAACCTACATTATTTTCAGACTAAAACAGCTTTAGGGGTAATTAAACATATTTAAATTACTAAAGAAGTTAACAATTGACAAGTTCACGTCCAATCCATACTCTTTCCTTTTTCAAAATGGATACATTAATATTGTCCTCAAAACAAACAAATAATACTAACTTCCATAGAGTAGCAGAGTGAAGAGTACATTCCTTTAGGATTTTTTTTTACGGGTTCAGTACATGCTAGTCCTGTACTGTTTCATGGACAACGGTTCTGCAAGGAGGTGACTTTTCCTCGGTCACGCTCAACCGCCAGATTTTTTCCCCCTTATGTTGGGTACCCTATTTTTATAATATTTTATAGAGGCTGAGTGCGCCCCTGGGGGGGTCCTAGATTCTATATGATCCATCTCCCTCTGCGAACAGACTAAATAAAAGTCTTACCCATAGCGGGATTTCAACCAGGATTTACGGCATGGCAACTCGGTGCTCTACCACTGAGCCACGCCGCATAGGAGAATAAAGTGTCTTTAAATAAACAAAGAAATAAACTATCTGCTGTTTTTACACTAAAAGCTAACGAAATAATAAATTCTTATAGGGCAAGAATATATTACAGCACAATAGCACGATGCCCCCCTCGTACGTTGGTGGCCAAGAGCGGATCCGGGATTTTTTTTTCGGGGGGTGGGCACAACGGGCAGACGGACAAAAAAATCAACAATAACTTAGAAATAAACTTGTAGTATTTATAGAAAGGTTTCAAAGGTTTATTAAAATATCAAAACAATAGTTTCCATTATGTTCTTTCTGTTATTTTATTCATATATTTAAACAACTATGATCATGTGATTTGCCTATAATTTGTATTTGTTCTCCACAGTACACAAAATACCGCCGGGAGGGGGGAGCACATGCCCCCTAACCCCCCCCCCCCCTAAATCCGCCCTTGTTGGTGGCATTGGTTTATTTCACACATCCAGATATAAATTGTTGACATTTCCTGCAAGCCCTATTGGTCTGGATATCCTATCTTTATATTTGTACTGCTTTTATTCATTAGATTGACTATATATGTTATACATTTTTGTTTCTAGCCTTCAAATATTTATGAATGTCACGAGCTGTATATTAAATTTAATATATTATCATGTTAAAAATTATATTTTATTTCTTATATAATTTGCTACAATTCGAAAAAATTATATGCTGAAGCAAATAGACCAGTCTCCAACTAAAGACAATTACTTTCGTTTTGAAGAGAAAAGATTTGTCCAGGCCGGGATTCGAATTCGGGGATATAAGATTAGGTAAAGAGGCCGGATTAGTCGAACATGTTAGCTCAGTGGTTTAGAGCACTACACCGGAGATGCAGATGACCCGGGCTCGAATCCCGGCCAGGACAAATCTTTTCTCTTCAAAACAAAAATATTTAAAAATAATCACCATCAAAATAACCTTTAATACAAATAAATTATAAAAACAATTACCATTGAACAAATTTAAATGTCAGAATCATGATGTACAATGAAAGAAAATAAAGTATACAAAAACTCAACAGAGAAAAAAAAAATTTTTAACTATACATTCCTAATAACTTATATACATATATATAAACAATAACAATAAAATAAAAGAATTTCGTATCCTACAATAATAAATGCTTTGTTCTTTTATGTACATAAAGCTTTGTACTATTTTCGTATAGTTCCCAATATAATATATTATTATTAATAATAATATGATTATCATAAATAATATCTAAATCTCCTAATTTCTCTTAGTCTCAGGAATGCCGGGAATTCAATTATAATATGTTGAAGGGTCTCGTTACGACTGCATTCGGGATGAGAACTTTCAGTTAAGCCTAACTTGTGCAGATAATCATTCCAAATTCCATGATTACTCCTAACTATAGCCTTCGCATTCATATACAGAATGACTCTCAACATCCATTATGCATCTAGAGTCTTCTCCAATTCAAATACTACGTCCAACACCACGAAACAAGATCTTCCCGTTCTATGCTCGTTCCCTAATAACCAAAGGATTCCTTTCCCGCCCGTTCTCCAACTAACTGGAGCCCAACCCATCCTAATATCCGCCATTCATCTTCCCTATCCTCATTTAAATCGTTTCCCTTTCCAACATCTTCTGGCTTCTCAAACAGATTCAAGCACATTCAGTTATTTCGTTAAATGGAAATATAATGGCTTTTGTTATTTTGTAATTTCTAGAGTTCTTTCAAACCAAACAATAAATAAAGTTAAATAAATTATTAAAGGTTAGATAATTTTATTTTATTTTTTAAATTTATTATTTAATTTTCTTTTGCACCTGCGCAATTGCGCATTCAGAAAATTTGATCCGAGTGTTTTTCTCTTTGTTTTTCTACATGACCTTCTATATGATGATGGAGTAAAAATATCAATAGGTGAGTAGGTCTCTTGGCCAATGTCTTTTTAATCTTTTCCTATCCAGTCCAGGTAACAGGGGGTAGGAAAGCGGAAGAACGAGTGGGTTTGGGTAATATTGTGTCGATGAGTGGAATCTCATGTATTTGTTATGAATATATGATTTTCTAGTGGGAATGTTCATGTCGTTGTGTATGGTGGGATTCGAAATATACCATGGTCTATTAACGATTTTTGGGCTGTGTTGTTTGTATCTTGTTCATGTGGACATTTTTTGCTGAACCCCAAAGTTCTGTTCCATATGTCTAAATAGGTTTTAGTATACTATTATAGATAAGTCGTTTGTTCCGTAAGTCAAGTGAAGATCTGTAGTCCTGAAGATGTGATAGTTGTTTGTACCGTCTAGTCAGTTCTTGTCTTTTTAATTTTGTATGAACGCTCCATGTAAGTCTATTGTCCAAGTATAGTCCGAGATAACGTACAAAATTTTGGAAGGTACTCCGTCGTTGTCGATTTTGACTGCTGGACACGAAGCTTTGCGTAGAGGGAAGGTTTTGGCTCGATTGTGAGGGGTTTATTCTGATTTGTCATTTATAGAACCACTTTTCAAAATCAAATAAATGATTTTGAATAGCTATAGGTGCTAGGTTTGAGTCTCTGTGAGAAGAAATAATGGCTTTATCGTCAGCGAAGGTACAGATGTTGGTGCAAGGATGCTCCGGGATATCAATGGTGTAAACAGAATATAGAATGGGGCTTAAAACACTGCCTCGCGGTACACCCCTGTATTGAGGAAAGAAGGAGGAAATCGAAGAGTCAACGGACGTACAGAAGAATCTGTCTTGGAAATAAGATTGAAGAATTAAAAAGTATGTAGGAGGTAAGTGAGGTTTTATTTTCCAGAGAAGACCCTTGTGCCAGACACTATCAAATGCTTTTTCAATGTCAAGAAAAATCGCAGAGCAATATTATTTTTTCTCAAAAGCTATAGATATTGCATCCACGATACGATGACACTGTTGTACAGTGGAGTGATAAAAACGAAAGCCAAATTGGTGGTTTGGTATCACTCCGCTATTTTCGAGGATAGGCTTTATGCGATTAAGGAAAAGTTTTTCAAATAATTTAGACATTATAGGGAGGAGTCCAATTATAAAGGATTAGTGACAGGTTTAGAAGGTTTAGGTATCATTTTAATCATGGAAAGTTTCCAAAGGAGCGGAAAATAAGTTGTGCGCATGATTGAATTATAGATGAGGGTAAGAAAGAGAACAGCTTTCCGAGGTAAGTGACGAAGGATGAAGGGAGTGATGAGATCATAGCCAGGAGCTTTTTTGTTTGGCATTTTGTTCAGTACTTGATAGGTTTCTTTTGGATGAAACGCCGGAGGAGGGAGTGATAAGGGTAGTGCTGTTGTCAAGTCGCCATGTCTTTTTTTTCAGCGATAGTATTATCCTGGATTTCATTTGCCTTAGATAATTTAATTCTTAAATATTTGAAATATCGTACTAATATTTCTTAAGTGGCACAACTCAATAATCGATCTTTTTTGGTAGTGAGTTATAACTATGTAAGAAATAGGTAAATATATCTTTATCACTCATCAAAATGTATCAACCTAGCTTCAGAGCTTGTCTGCCAGGAGGAACTTCGCTACCTTAGTATTACGAAGTTATATGATACACAAATATGAAAATGAGAAAAACGATATCAAAGTTTCTGATTATTTTTGGTCTTCGGATTATACCCGGTATCCATTTTTTGACGTTGTGAAGATCGATATAGTTTCCGACACACAAAACCACACAGAACCAAAATCTCTGATTTTTCAATTTTGTAACATACAACCTTGTACAAATACTAAAATAGCGACTTATTGCACTCTCAGTGCCCTACTGTTGTTCCAACCTCACTAATATTATTCCCGTTTTTCCAAATATGTATTTTTTTTTTACTATAGTAGGTTATATTAGAAACACTAGCGAGATATAACTCATTTTATTCTCGATAATATAAACAAATAAATAAATAAAAATAAAGTCTAAATCGGACCAGTGCCAGTAACCATTTTGATTTGTAACGAATTTCGGGTCTTTTTTAGATTAAGGCTGCCAGTTACTTTTTGTAACCAAATGATTGCTTTAAAAGTAATTCATCTTATTATTTATTTTTTAAATTAAACCATATGACAACTACAAACTCTATTAAGAAGATAATTTATGTGTATAATGGATACAGAGATAAATTTTATTAATTTTTTTTTAAATATATATTTATTGAAATTTGGGGGAGGAGTGGCTCAGTGGTAGAGTACTGAGTTACCATGCCGGAAATCCTGGTTCAATTCCCGCAGCAGGCCATGATTTTTATTTAGTCTGTTTGCAGCGGGAGATGGATCATATAGGATCTAGGACCCTCCTGGGGCCCACCCAGCCTCTATAAAATATTATATAAAAATAGGGTACCCAAAATAAGAGGGAAAAATCTGGCGGTCAAGCGTGACCTAGGACAAGTCACCTCCTTGCAGGGAGTACTACAGGGCTAGGCGCAGGTACCAGGAGTGCAGGGACGAGGAGAGGAGACCTGCACTCCGAGATGAATCGAAACGGAGGTATAGGGCATACCGAAACGGAGTGCGTCACCGGAAAAAGGAATCCTGGGACGAGTTTATCGTCAAGGAGACTGAGAAGAATCCCTGGGGTATCCCGTACAGGGTGGCACTGGGCAAGGTGAAGCCGCTAACATTAATGGCGGCTCTCAGAGTGGGAGATGCCCAGGCAGTCACCCTGGAGGAGACGGTGAATATGTATGTAGACTATACATACCCCAGGGATGATCCGTCCCAGGATACAGAGGAAGATAGGATGGTGAGACGCACCACGGTGTGCCCTTCCGGTACCGAGTTTTGCCCACCATGGGATATATGGGACCTTCGCCTCGCCGTGGAAAGGCAGAGGATCGGCAGAGCCCCAGGACTTGATGGGATTGACGCCGCGATCCTGAGGGAGAGCGCCCCCCTCATTGGGGATGGCCTACTGGGGATCTTCGGTGGGTGTTTGGGCCGGGGGTGGTTCCCGGGTGGGTGGAGGATCGCGGACTTGAGACTGCTCTACAAGGGAGGAGGTAAGGATAAAGAGGATCCTAAGGCGTACAGACCGATATGCCTCCTCCCGGTCCTCAGCAAGGTCCTGGAGAGCTTGATCGTCAATAGCCTGAAGCCGGTCCTCATCGAAGCAAGCCATCCACGGCAGTTCGGCTCGACCCGTGGCAGGGGAACCACAGACGCGCTGCTGAGAGTGCGCAGGGACGTGGAAGGGAAGGCGGAGAAGTATGTTATGCTTATGCTATTTGACATATCCTCCGCCTTCGATAGTGTATGGTGGCCCTGTGTACTCCAGCGGCTGCAGGAGTTTAACACCCCCAGCAACTTGTACTCCCTCATAAGTAGTTACCTCAGTGACAGGAGTGTTAGGATTAGAGGTAGCTACTATGAGGTCGAGAGAAGGATTGAGAGAGGATGCCCACAGGGGTCGGTCCTCGGACCGGCCCTGTGGAAGCTCGTATTCGACCCGTTGCTGGGGGAATTAGAACAGGAAGGGTTCCTTGCCACGGCCTACGTCGACGACCTGGCAGTCATCGTGGCGGAAAACAGCAGAGCCAGAGTGAAGACACAGGCGGAGAGGTGTGCCGGTCTCGTAGCGGAATGGTGCGTGGGGAAAAAGTTGAGTATGGCCGCAGCCAAGACCCAGGCCATACTCCTGAGAGGCTCCACCGACAGGGCTCACCCTGTCATACTAGATGTTCGGGGAGAAAGGGTGAGGCTGGGTGAGGAGGTAAGGTACCTGGGTGTGAAGTTCAGAAGGGACTTCGACGCCACCCCTCACCTGGTGTACCTGAAGGATAGGGTGACCCTGTCACTCAATGGTTTATCAAGAATAGGGGGTGCATTTTGGGGCCTCAGGTACCCGGCAACGATGACCATTTATAAAGGCGTGGTCCTGGGTATCCTGAGGTATGCATCCCCAATGTGGAGTCGAAACCTCACGCAGCTACAGAGGAGGAGATTGGCCACCATCCAGAGACTGGCTCTGCTGCGAGTCACGAAGGCGTACCGAACGGTGTCGCATGAGGCGGTGCAGGTGCTGGCGGGAGCGATGCCCCTGGACCTCGTCCTTAAGGAGGACGCGATGGTTTACGAGGTGAAGAGACAGGGGCTAGCGGCGCTCCCGGAGGGACTCCGAGAAAGGATCGGCGAGACCCCCAACAGATGGAGAAGGATTGTTAGGGAGGACTCGATCGAGGCGTGGAACGGACGGTGGGTGGGAAGCCAGAAGGGCGCCACCTTGAGGAAGTTCTTCCCCACCGTCCAGTCGAGAATAACTGCGACATGGGTCCTCCCGGACTAATGGGTCTCGCAGATGTTGACAGGACATGGCGGGTACCGGGGAAAGCTCAGCGAGCATAAGAGAGAAATCGACCCCCGGTGCCCTGCCTGTGGAGTCCCTGAGACAGCGGAGCACGTTATTGTTTCCTGCACCGCGATGGAAGGACATCGTGCCAGGTTGTCGCGGAAAACCGGGATTTTCGCCCTCGCCGAGGAGGACTTCCCCCGTTTGATGGAGGAAGGGAATTACCCCTTCTTCAAGGAGTTTATTTACGGGTGGAAGGAAGTGGTCGGGCCTGCGCATTTCACTATTAGCAGGATCCGGCCCCTCGGCGAGCCACCAGATGAGGAGCCAGACGGGGAACCACCCCCGGATGAGAGAGATGGAGCTGATGACCGGACGGATGCGGACCAGGAGGGCTGGGCGGCATCCGGACGGATGGAGACCGGCCAGGAGGTGTAAAGGTGCTGCCCCAACAGTAAGGTGCACATCCGTGCACCGGGCAGCACCACAGATGAAAAAAAAAATTTTTAATGTACCCAAAAAAAAAATTAAATGGTACCCCCCATTATAAATGTAGAATTTTATTTTAAATAAAGGAAAAAAAAAAAAAAAAGTTTATTTATTGGCAGTGGCGGGCGTGCGTAAACCCAACGCATCAACCCGTCACTGCCGAGAACCCCGTATGCCAGCAATGGCAGGAAGGGGGCCCAAAAAAAAAAAAAAAAAAAAAAAAAAAAAAAAGTCACCTTCTTGCAGAACCGTTGTCCATGAAACAGTACAGTCTCTACCATGTACTGAACCCCAGACCCTTCATAGGTTGTAGTGGTACAGGTTTTTTTATTTTTTTTATTTATTGAAATTTACAACTGTATACAGAATACATCCAGTGAATATTATGATTGAATAAATTGACATGAAAAGACAAATAGAGAAACTACCCAGTGGCAGCACTCAAATGTTTATTAATTTAATTTTGTTTTGTATTGAAGAAGAAAATGTTTTAACTTTTTTTTTCAAGATAAAGGTGCCTTACCTAAATTTAAAAAGTGTGATAATGGACACAATATGAAACTGAAGTATAAACAAAACAAGTGGGTTCGCTACGTGAGAAATTAGAGAACTTCTAAGGGTTTGTTCTCAAATACCTGGTTCGAAGAATCATGACTAACTTTAAGTAAAGCTCTTTTATTTATATAATGCTGGGCACAGGAATACACAACTACGAAAGTTTGTACTAAAGAACTTAATATTAGTAGTGCAACTATTACTGTTTGGAAGAATATGTTGAGAGAAATTTGTGCCTATACTTTAATAAATTATCCTATTGATACAAATTGGCGGGAAAAAATTACTGTAGACATTGAACAATCTTTAAAAGAAAAAACAATGTTGGAAGAATGTACCCTCATCAGTGGTTTTTGGGGGTACATGTTCGGGAGACCAAAGAGTGTTTTATGTATGGGGTACCTGATAGGACACCAGAAACTTTTCTAAATTGTATAAAAGCTACAATAAGGCCAGGAGCAAGGATCATTTCGGATTGATGGAAGGCATATAAAGGGTTAGGACTAACGTGAGGAAGAAAATAGTTGGGGGTGCAGTCAAATAAAAACACCAAATAAGTGGTTACTTATTTAATTATGTGCCGACGTTTCGACCCACTTTGTGGGTCATCTTCAGGGCTATAGGCGCAGGAGGCTGAAGCACAACTCGGTTAGGGCTAACATTATATTCTTTGAATTATTTGCATCTTACTGTCAATCATTCAAAAAATTTTGTCGACCCTACAACAGGAGCCAACACACAATCGATAGAACCTCTCTGGGCGAAAGCCAAAATGAGGAATAGAAAAGAGTGCGGAACAAGGAGGGAACTTTAAGATTCCTATTTGTGTGAGTATTTAAGGAGACAGAAGAACAATAACAAACATTTATTTCTACAAATAATTGACGACTGGCTGCTTTTAATCCGGTTTAAATCCACGGTACTTGTGTGTTAACGCCACCGCAGTTATTTTTCCCTACTTGTTCGCATGCGCGAGCGGTTACATTTTGTAACCGTTATATTTCTAACACCTGATTTTTTCTATGTTCGTTCTTGTTTGCTGAGTTTTGTTTATTACTGATTTATTGTTTGTTTTCTGATTTGTTCTAGAGTCTGATTTGTTATTATTTTATTTATTTATTTAATTATTATTAGACAAAAAATATAAATAAAAAATGGAAATATTTTACCAATTTTCAACCGAAATCCGATTAACAACTTTCTTTTTTAATACATTATTTGGATTTTTCATTATTTTCATACTTCATTCTTTTGATTTCTCATTTTTTCATTATTTTAATTCCTCATGATATATTCCATTTGTAAATAAATTATTTTGATTTGTAATTGTTGATGATTATTTAAAAGATTTAAAAATCTAAACCTAATAACTAGATTTAAAAACATGCAAGATAAGCGTTTTAGAAATATAACGGTTACAAAATGTAACCGCTCGCGTATGCGAACAAGTAGGGAAAAATAACTGCGGTGGCGTTAACACACAAGAACCAAATTCACATTTAGTTCTTGTTTTTTTCCTCAAGGTAGTATCCTTGGCCCAATCCTTTATACAGTTTATACAGCTGACATCCCAACTCATCCTAATACTATCCTTACCACGTATGCTGATGATACATGTGTATTATCTGTCAACAACAATCCAATTATTGCATCCCAAAGCCTCCAATCCCATATCACTGATCTTGAAGAATGGTGTCAAAACTGGAGAATTAAAATAAACTCTCAAAAATCGCATCAAATCACTTTTACCTTACGTCGTAAACCAATGACTTCCTGCCCTTCAGTATCCTTTAATAATATCCCACTGGTGCCTGTAGAACAGATCCGATACTTAGGGTTGCATCTTGACAAACGATTAACCTGGAATCCTCATACGAGACTGAAAAGACAAGAAACCGCTCGACGTTTCAGGCTACTTCAACACTTACTAGACAAACGCTCTAAGCTCCCAATTTATTACAAAAGACTCACCTACATGACCATCATACGACCTATTTGGACCTACGGAGTAGAGCTTTGGGGCTCCACTAAGCCATCGAATTCCTCTCGTATCCAATCCCTACAATCCAAAATCCTTCGTAAAATCCTTAATGCTCCTTATTTTGTTAAGAATAAAATCATCCATAACGACCTTAATGTCCCATTTGTTGCTGATTTGGCCTGAACCCGCTATCTATCCTTTCATAACAAACTTCATTTCCACTCAAACCCTCTGGTTTTAAACCTAGCTTCCTCTTCAATTCCCGATAATCCTCCGAGGCGTCTGAAAAGAAGATGGCCCCGTGACTTCTTAGTTGAACTTATGATTTGAGTACTGCCAGTGGGTAGTTTCTCTACTTGTCATTTTCACATGTCATTATGTATCGCTTAGCACATTTACTAGATGTATTTTTATTATACAGTTGTAAATATCAATAAATAAATAAAAATAAAAAAAAGTTCTTGTTTTTGTATCAATTTAAAATAAATATTTCATTAACCTGTATCCTAGGTTACCTAATCAAATGGTAATTAAAGCGATTACTTTTAAAGTAATCATTTGGTTACAAAAAGACTGGCAGCCTTAATCTAAAAAATACCCCGAATCTCATTTCGAAAGCGTCATGCGAATGTTCCAAAGGAAACCACTTCACTTTTTATTCCTCTTTTCCAATCCCTTTGTATCGAAGGTCCCAGGAGAAGAGAGGAAGTGCATTTCAAACTGGATCGATAACCACTAGAGAACTTTTAGGGCTTTTCCCTTTCTATAATATGATACGGAATTCGGAATGTATTTGTTATTTTGTAGACAGGGCAACGCAATGCAAGTTGGAGTAGATTTCAGCCAGTCAATACGGGCTAGTGAAGATTTTTGTTTTTATTTTATTTTAGGCAGTAAAATATTAATTACAATATTTCCAATAACCAATTGAATGTAATAATAATATTTATTTATTATGGGGCAAACTGCCTCTAGAGGATATTATACAATCAACTAAAAATGGCTCATACGGAATCTTAAAGAAAGTATGAATAATTTAAAAAAAAATTTATAATACTAATAAATATCCACTTTAGTAATGTTACGGTCAGAGCAGGAAGTAGGACCGGCTGACAGGATTAGGCAAACAATGGGATTAAGCGGAAGGGATTAAAGAAGTTGCCGAGGCCAATCTCGTTCAACCTGGATCGGCCTGGATGGTTCTCGATCTTGTTCCGAGTAATGCCCCACCACGACCTACCTTGCCTATATAAAAAGGAAAATAAGTCAGTGAGTAATAAGCCAGTAGTAATAAGCAGTCGTTAACTAGTGATAGTGCGTGTGAGTTACAGTGAGTTAGTTAGTCTGTAATAAGTGCTTAGTGAGCAACAGTGACAATTAGTGGCCGTTTAATAAGTGTAGTAAACTGTGGGTCAGTTTGTCATATTTGGAGAGTCTTACGGTCGGTGGACTTTAGTTAGCGAACTGTAAGTGATAATTTGTAATTGTAAACTATAGTGTAATATTATTGTATTTGTACGAATTTATATATAAATAGTTTAGTTATTTAGTATTAGCAATATCCTATTATCTTAGAAATTAGATAACATTTAGTAGAATATTATTATTGTAATATTGATATTAGTTTAATAATTTAATTGTTTTAAATAATCTCAATGTATTCTTTTAATTTGTTAATAAATATTAGATTCTTGAATTAAGTAATAGTTTAGTCCATTTTACACCCAGTAGCCCGTAACAGTAAGAAAGAAATAAAAAAGGAATTCGGTAAAATCCAGTCGAAAGTTTTAAATTTGGGCAAAATAACCAGCAGAAATTTATCTGAAAAAGAAAGCACAGAGTGCAAGATAAAAAATTTGGAGAATTTATGCTGCTTTACGAGTAGTGCGTATAATAAAAAATGCCTCTCCAAAAGGCCAAAATCAGGCACAGCAATACAGTGGTAAAACCAGTGATATTGTCCGGGACCGAGACTATGTACTTTCCCAGTCTAGAAAAACTGCTTAGACATAGGCTAAAATCCAACAAAGAAATTTACAATGAAATCCGTGCCTTGGAAAAAGCTGGAGGGTAAGAAGACTCAGATTTTATGGTCACATGAAGAGGATGAACGAGGAGAAACTCAACAAACAAATTTTTAGTAAAATTCAACCAAGGATACGCAGAACAAATGAAACAAGAAACCCAGAGGCACGTTATTTTACAAGTTTTATTTGAAAAGAGAACAGAATACCAGAAATTCCTCAAAAAATGCTGTATTTGTGGCAGACAGATAATAATTTCCGGAAGAAAGAACTGAGAAAAAAACGCTGCATCTAATCGGGACTTTGACTACGGGTAGTCCTTCAGGGTTTTTTTTCGCGTCAAATGAATTAATAAAACAGTACATGTTGAATAATAATATTTGACCTAATGTAATTATGAGGAAGGAAATGGTCCGGGTAGAGGTCAAGAAAATTCTCTCATATAGGGAGAACTTTTTATTAGTAAGCCAACATTTCGACGTACATTGCAGGTCTTCTTCAGGGCTAGAGATGGGCAGGAGGGTCGTGACTAGACTCTGTTAAGTTTTATCAGTTTAGTGTCTAGTGTCTAACCCCCTGCCCATCTCTAGCCCTGAATGAGACCTGCAATGTGGGTCGAAACGTTGGCATACCAATAAAAAGTTCTCCGTACATAAGAGAATTTTCTTGACCTCTGCCCGGACCATTTTCTTCCACAAAATAAAACAGGATGGTTAAAAAAATAGTAAGCCCATAATTACAAATATACTAATTTAGATGGAAAAAATTAAATAAATTTACATATATCGTTTGAGAATTAAAAAGCTAAGTGATAGTATAACAGGAGAAATTTGGAATTGGGGAGGGTATGTGAGTAGCGTATGGAATTAAATTCCAAAAATGAGGGCGAGGAGGGAAAACAGTTTTAGGAAGCACATGAAAGGGCCTATGATCAAGTGCCAAGATATGACACAAAAAATTGTGAAGAGAGATAATAATGAAAAAAATTTAATTGAAAGTGTTTACTGAAACATTAAATGAGTTTAGAAAATTCAAAAATTGCCAACAATAACTAATGTACATAAACGAAATTCAGGAGGAAACAATAAATTAAAAAAACAGGAAACAGAGATTAATCTCGTGTCGTAAATTGCTCACTCTATTCCAACTGAATGCCTAACACGAGCATTAATTAGGCGGACATTTCGGTCAATCTACTTCAATATTTTTGGGAACCAAATTTCCTTTAACTGCAAAATGTTGGTTTATGTTTCGATATGATAAGAGGTTTCGAGGACCCGAAAGTTGGATGTTGACACTACAATATGTCAACCGCTGCAGCATTCCTCCGGCCAATGACCTTTGTCAAACACATTTCGTATAGGTCACCCTTGATGCATTTATCACAGCTACCACTAGGTCTAACACTCGCTAATTAGTTCGTTAGTGAAAGTAAATTATGTAAATCTAAAATCAGCACATCAAATACTCATTAACATCAATCAGCCATAAATGAAGCACTTGTTTTAAAATTCAAAGATATAATCCTGTTTAATGCACATGGAATATATTTCAGAGTTTAATATTTACCTATATCACAATAATTCACTAAAATAATAACAGATATCATCAAAAATAAAAACAAAGATTAGCTTGATATTTTTGATCCATTCAAAATTACAAAAAATCTGTAGTAATACAACCCAGAGAGCCAGGATAGTATCAGCTAATAAAGCATGTTTTGGGATATCAAAGCTCTTGAGAAGTAAGCTCCTTAGCCTAAAGTCCAAGCTGATGATATATAAAAACATCACTAGGCGACATACGCTGGTGAAACCCTTCCACGGAATAAAAAAAACAACTTTATTTTCAATTTTCCATATACAAAGAGCATAAGTGTGAATACATGTTCCGGACTTCCTTTACATGTTTAAACAACAGTGATTTTAATTAATTAAAATTATCTTTTATAAATAAGTTTTACAATAGCAGGAAACATGTAGAAAAATCCGCTTAAAAAAATGATAATAATAAATAAATAAATAAAAATGATAATAATAAAGTATATAAATATAATAATAATAATAAAATAGAAAATATAGAAGCAATTGAAAATAACTATAAAATAAATACAGATAACTAGATAACAATACCTGCAAATAGTGATTTGTTAAGAAAGAAGTATATGTTTTGTTCTTTTGTGCGTGTAGCGTCGTAGCGAATGTTTGTCATAGTTACCGATCTCTCGGATTAATGGGTTTTCGGAAGCTGCAGTTTTTTCGAAGTATGTTTTTGTTTGGGCTGAAACATATTGTTTTATAGTGGGAAGTTCAAGATCTCTAAGCATAGTCGATATTTTCGTGTAGCGGGGATAATTATTGATAATCCTCATGCTCCAGAGAGGTTGAACTCCAGAGAGGTGAGGGATAGGTTATCAATGAGCGGATTACTGTTTTGTAAAGGATTAGTTTGTTTTTGGGGCTTAGGCTGGATTTTTTATTAAAATAGGGAAACATTTTGAAGATGCTTTTTTTCCCCCTTTTTACACTGAATAAATCCAGCGTGGAAAAGCTGAATAGATTCGAAAGGAGAGTTCTACGGCAAATGTTCGGTCCAGTTCGAGAACACGACCAATTCCGGATCGGAAGGAACAAGGAGCTAAGTGAGTTATGTGGAGACCTAAAGATATCGAGCTTCATCAGGATTCAACGCATCAAGTAGCTGGGCCAGGTAAATCACTGGACAACGGTTGTGTCGGGAGGTGGTTTGTCCTAGATCAGGCTGAGTTATGGGTACCCATACGGTCAATCCTAGGCTGTTAGCAGTAAATAATTTCACTGTGACAGAAGTATTTGAACCTGGGACCTGCAGCACAGCAATTTTGCACTCTACCACAGAGCTAACCCCTTCCCTGTTATATCAGTTACATCATCACAAATATTTATAGAATGATGATATAACTCAGATTGGGGAGCGACTAATTTATTGGGTACTTGTGTATTAGATTCACCACCAGAAAAGGCCAATGTGCAACCAGTTACGTTTTATAACAGTTACATTTCTAACAGTTACCTTGGATAACCTTGTTAAATATTTTTATTGGGGTTAGAATTTGCATAACATAACATGCAATATAATAATAATGGAAATAAATAAATAGAACTAATAAAATATAATTGAATATATAACAACGGTCACCTGTGGTCTACTGGTTAGCATAACAAACTACTAAACCCAAGATCGCGGGTTCGTAGCCCGGCAGGTGGCCCTAGGATTTTTTTAAAGGAGTAAAAAATCCTTAGTTACGCCGTCCTTCGGAAGGTACGTTAAATGGGGGGTCCCGAGCCTGTACGATGTCAGGTACTCGTTAAAAATCCCTATCCTAATTAAACCTGGATAGGCAAAATTTAGAGCTCCCACTGTAGCATCGCCCGATTAGCCATAGCAGCATAAAGTGACGTTAAATGAACCTACTACTACTATAACAACATAATGAAATATATAATATAAATAAATAATGGAATATATCAACAATTTAAAATAAAAACCACCCCTAACCACCAAACAAACAACAAATAAGCGACAAACAAAAGTTAGGATACAACTCTAGAACACAGGAAGAAACAAATAAGAATGAATCTGTAAACAATGTAACTGTTACTGTTAGAAATGTTACTGTTATAAAATGTAACTGCTTTCGCATGCGTACATCGGCCTTTTCTGGTGGTGCATCTAATACACAAGTACCATTAATTGTTATTATGTTTTAGTCCATAATAAATCCAAGTTCGCAATTTAGATATTGTTCTGCCCCGCTATGAAAATAAAAATAGAGAGAGAGAATCATTAAATCAATTATGTGATCTGAGTATATTGGTACAAAACAATTGAGGCGTTTGGTTTCAAAATCGGGTGCATCCATTTTTTTTCAAAATTTTTCAATTTATTTTTTATAAGTTTTTAATGCACTTAATGATACAATAGGTGTGTTTTTTCAAAACTGCCTAGATGATTCAAAAATCATTACCAAAAGATTCCATTTCCTATCAAACGTGGTTACATGCGGTACATTACACGGAAATTGTTGATGGATGAAAAATGGACTTTTGTGCGTGATATTCGAAAGATTTATCATAACTGTTTAATGAAGGATTTGAAGTTCTTAGAAAGCGCAAGTTAATATAATTCCTTATAATTACTATTTATTAATTATTAAATAAGGGAAGTGGTGGGATCAGAAGTAGAATTATGATTGGAAATGGAGCAACCACTTTCACAAGTCTATGAAATCAAGCCTTCTAAGTAAAAATTAAAACATCTTCAATGAGGCCAGTGTTGTGCTTTGGTAGGAATCTTAACACCTAAATACTCAGAACAATTAGCTCTATGGCTCTTCGAGAGGAAAATATTGTAGCAATCATAGAGGCACTACCGGGTAACAGTACTAGGAGAGTAACCTCTATGCTAACGTATGTTTATGTTTTGCCTCGTCGTGCGAGTCTATATTATTTATTAAAGTGTGTATAATGTAACATTTAAATACATTACAACCAGTAAAAATTCAGAAGTGGGATGTGACCGTGAGTCTGTATTTTCGGTTTATTTTTCGTTGGTATTGTGGATGTTTATTTTGCGCGACGGCATGGATCGTTTGAAGGCTAAAGAACTTATGGAAAAATTAAAGTTTCATGGTCTTAATACTCCAGGAAATAAAAAAAAAAACCTGTAACACTACAACCCACGAAGGGTCTGGGGTTCAGTACATGGTAGAGACTGTACTGTTTCAAGGACAACGGTTCTGCAAGGATGTGACTTGTCCTAGGTCACGCTCGACCGCCAGATTTTCCCCCTTATTTTGGGTACCCTATTTTTATAATATTTTATAGAGGCTGGGTGGGCCCCAGGAGGGTCCTAGATCCTATATGATCCATCTCCCGCTGCGAACAGACTAAATAAAAATCATGGCCTGCAGCGGGAATTGAACCAGGATTTCCGGCATGGTAACTCAGTACTCTACCACAGAGCCACTCCAGGAAATAGAAACGATTAAATAAAAACATAAAATGAAGTGATGGCCGAGGAAACATACTGACAAAAAAGAAGGTCAAGAAAAGATTTGAAAAGATTTTACCAAGACTAGTATCCAAGAGAACGGATTTGTCTTTGTGGTTGTTAGCTCAGATGGTTTGAGCAGCGCAGTACGTCCCGGCCAAGACAAATCTTTTCCCTTCAAAATAAATATATTTAAAAATAATCACCATCAAACGAACAATAAATAAAAACTGTATAAAATATAGATATTTATCGGTATTCATTTGTATTTTTTCAAATACTAAGAAGGCAATCCGTTAAGCCGTTGTATTTATATTGGTCTTTAGAATGGAATATTTATCGATAACTCTCTGAATTATTTAGGTCATGGGTCAATAGGACAAATCTCTTGTTCGCATTCTTCAGGATATAATTCTTAGAATTATATTTTTTGTTTGATCAAAAAATCAAGTTTAAAAAAACAACTTGATTTTGAATAATCATAAGAAAGGACGTGAAAATATCGAACAAATGAATCAATTCAAAATCTAGATAAGGAATTAGTGCTTGAGTACTTTAGTTAAAAAATTAAAGGCCTTCGAGAGCACAAAAATAATAATATCCAAGAATATGTTTCTCCCAATGTTAACCTTTGCCAGTGCATCCTGGATCCTCACAAAGCAACCTATTTGAGGAACGATGAAGAGAGGAGATAGAGAACGAGATGGACGTTAAGATAAGTGTTGGAGGTTGTTGAGGAAAATCAGCTCAGATGGTTCGGTCACGTCTCGAGCAGGTCGTGGTAAGAAGACAGAATGATGAGAAGGAAGGAAACCGATTGGAGGCCTAGAAGCTTTGTGGAGTACGGGTATCGTTACTACATTTGCTACTTGTGATTTAGCCGGTACCCAGGAGCTGTTATCAAACATTGTATATAACCTCAACACTGGTACCGATAGTTCCAACCTGATTATCCATATTAATGGAAATTGAAATATAACAAATGTAATAGTGAAATGCTAATTTTAGCTACGTCCCTCTTCATATTAAAATGTTTTTCCTACACTTCCGACTAAAACATCTCCATTTCTATTATTGTCAAAATCCATCCTTTTTACATATTTTGTTCTTTGAAATTATTCTATAAGTATTGCACAGCCGAATACGACAATTTCCTGTTTATTTTAAATAGGCAATAACAAAAGGAATAAGACAAAAACACAAAATAAAATTTAATCAAAAATACAGAAATTTAAACAGACAATTAACAAAATTATCATGAAAAAAACAATACGGAATCAATTTAACAACGCAAATACAAATAATTATAACAGGTGATAAGGTTTCATGACAACCTGATAAATCACAAGCACTCTATTTTTTTAAACATACCAAATAACATCAATATTAAAACTAGATTTGCGAAAATTATTAATAAACACTCCTTGGTAAAATTCTAATAATAATTTTTTATATATTGAGTAGTAAATATTAGCTGATGGGTTTGCAACGCTGGAAAACGGTTTTTATAGATTCTGATCAGTTAATATTTGTTTAGTCGTTGTGGTTGTTTGACTCTTCACTCTCTTGACCAGAGAGATGGTATGATTTGACGAGGTTATTTTCTTAATATTTTTTTTCCTTTCTATGTTATCTCTAACTCTATATTTATCTCCTCATACGATTATAATAATCCATGCTTAACAATGTAGCCTAAACTCCAGGCCAAAACGTCGGCAAAAATAAAATAACTTACATTTATTTTGTGTAAAATTTATCGACTACACTCCTCGACCGTTTTCAACATTTCTCAGGTTACATTCAATCAAACATTTCCACATCATATAATAAAACATTATACGATTAACTCATAATCGATTGATTATTAGTTAATTGATTAATTAATCACATAAGTAAGGAATGAAATGTCTAAATAGTTACAGTCCCTGTCTTAATCTAAATATATCTTTTAAAAAAGTTATTAGCGAATTCAATAATTAGTTATATATCTTAGAAGTACAATATGATTATCTTTATGTAGGGAAGAAATTCGTTGACTGGTAGGTACTAATGTAGGATGGAAATAGTTGGGGGTGCAGTCAAAAATTACACAACAAATAAGTATAAACCTATTATATTTTATCTGTGCCGACGTTTCGACCTACTGTGTAGGTCATCTTCAGGGCCAATAGGCTTTTTAATTTAATAAACCATCAATATTTTGACAGAATTTACCGATTCGGTATTAAGGTGGAAAACCATAAAAAAATGCTACAATTTTGGAATCCACCCATTTTGGAATAGTAGATGTTTGATTTTCCTTTGCCCTAATTGATATGTTAAAACATTGTTACATATAACATAAAATTTTCTTATGAACAAATATATGCAAAATATAAATATTTTTTACGATAATAATTAATAAAGAAGAATGACATGTGGCCCTCACGCTAAGATGAAACGCCAATCACTGAACCATAAGCTCAATTTAATGTACTCACTATTCAGGAAAACCTCCAAATTTGTTATAAGACAGAAATTAAACACGTACACTTACTAAAACCAGTTTGGACATATGCATTACAAATTTACTGCATCACTAAACAGACTCACAGAAAACAACTGCAGACTTTCCAATCAAAAGTACTTAGACATATCAACAAAGCACGACGGTACGTCGATAACATAACTCTGCATACTGACTTAAAAATACCAACGGTTGACGAACATACTACAAACGCTTTCAAGAAAAACTACACGGGCATCCAAACCCGTTAATAGAACGAATGGCCTCTACTCTCATGCCTGAGAACACTAGGAGGAGACTAAAAAGAAGGTGGATGAGGGATCTGTTGTCATAGGGAATCGAATCAAGCCACAGGAGAGCTACCGCTGGCTACTGTTCTTCTTCATGCCTTTCAAGTCATTGTAATTTATTTTACTGTCAGTCAATCTGCTGATTGTAATTGTTTTATTTGACAGGTGTGGATATAAATATAAAGAAAAAAAAAATTAATAAAACAATTAACATAGGTACTTTAAAATATAAACCAAGATACAACATTTATTACTTTGTTTTTATTTGAGTTTATTATAGGTATATAAAGAATGTTTAAAAATAGAATTATAAATAAATTGTGAACGATTTTCGAAAGGTTTCGAGAAAAAACAACAACTACCAGGTGATACACCAGGCGAAGAATTCCACCAATGTCCATTTCGTTAACAGCTGTCAGGTAACGGTCATGGATATCGATCAGCAGATGTTACTGAATATATATTTTTTTATTTTGTTTTTATTGCGAAAGATAAGAATGGCGACTTAACGCTAATTAAAGTCGTTGGAATTGTTAAACTGTCAAGAAAACAAAAGAATAACACGTGTCTGTGTGAATCATATAAAAAATTGTATAGTAACTATTTTTTAATACATAACAGCTTAGCCTGTATGTCGATATATGAGCCTTTCACTGCACAAATTGACTAAAACTTTTTGAAAATCTTAAATTTAAAATTAAAAGCACTTCGTGTAGTCCTAACTTTTTATATAAATAAAATATTTCTCAAACAATAAAGGTTAACATCATTAAACGACAACATTTTTTAATAATCTTTTTTTTCAGAGGTCATTTTAATTAACTCCGTACTCTAATGCAATTCGTTGCAATGGTACTATTTAAACGCACTTGCAAGCTCTAAATGATGAATTTTATCGAATTAGAAAGATACAAACCACGTCTTTTCCAATTTAAATGTGACTATAATCATGATTTAAAATTGAATGCAATCTAAGGAAATCAGATAGGCCATGTGGATCAAGCTTTATTATATCCTGAAGATAGATCTGTAACAAGGGAAGGCATGATGGATCTGCTCAAATTCATTCCTCCTGTTAAACAGATTACTTTAAAAAATCGCGGAGGAATCGAAATTACGAGACCTTATCATATAAAATAATATATTATAACAAAACAGATAATATTAATTTTTATAGAAACTTTGTTATAAAATATCTAATGATTAACTTTTTCTGTGATAAGAACCTTAAAAATGTGTATAGTGAATTTAAATGTATTACTTTTTTCAGTTTCCAAATCGATTAACTCAACCGGTCACATAAAAAGCTGTAACATTTCTGACGATCTCTTTGTGGCTAGTCTTTCTTATTAATTTTGTATACCTTTAGATGAAAGCTACATCTTTACTTATGCAGAACCTCTACGGCATTTATTTACAATTTTCTCGCATTTCTCCTTTTTTGGTTTTATGGAGCTAAATCAATTTGTGCATCGAACGGCTCATGTATAAAACGGCATCTTTGAAATCGATTTTCAGTCACTTTAAAACATCGAATTAAATTTAAACTTGGACACACTTCTCAAGACAAATTAAACAGATTAATAAGTTGTTCTCATTATGGTGCCTAGGATCGTAAGAATTAGCGGTGCCGAGTAAGGCATGGCTTAATATATGACGCTAGCATATAACTACAAGCAGGATTAACTGAGGAGTAATGTACATTTTGCAACAAAAATAAAACTTTAAAAAACTTTTTTAAAACATGCTTTTGTAGCTGGCCGAACTAAAAGGTAAAAAAATGAATATTAGTTAAAAACGACGGTTTAATAGAAAATACAACTAAAAAAAAGAAAATAATTTTCAATAAATTTAAAATAAGAATCGAGTTAACATAAAAATCGTGGTGTCCTTTTTAAGATATTTTATCTAATTATTTATTTTTATACTAAAAACAAAATCTGTACCACTACAACCCTTGAACAGCTCTGGGGTTCAGTACATGATAGAGACTGTGCTGTTTCAAGGAGAGCGGTTGTGCAGGGAGGTGATTTGTCCTAGATCACGCTCAGCCGCCAGGTATTTCCCCCTTCTTTTGGGTACCCACTTTATAGGTGCTGGGTGAGCCTCAGGAGGGTCCTACATCCTACACGATCCATCTCCGGCTGATAACAGATTAAATAAAAGTCTTGTCAGGACATTCGGCAGTGCTCTACCACTCAGCCACTCCGCTCCTCTACACATAACTAGTCAAAATTAATTTGTGTAATTTGTTGACTGAACTCCCAGACCTATATAGAAAATGTTTTTATTTCAAAATAAAAGATATGTCCAGGGCCGGGGCTCGAACCCGGGTCGCTGTGGTGCTCTGCCAACTAAGCTATCCCGGCTCATTTCTCCGTCAGGCAAATCCTTTCTGTTCACTGATCTCATATAACTGTAATACTGATCCCGGCCCTGGAAATATCTTTTCTTTTCAAATAAAAGTATTTAAAAATAATAACAATTAATAAAAAATAAAATAAAATAAATTATATAGAAAATAGGACTGCATACCGAAACTAACATTTAAACGTCATTATAAATATTTGTCTATTCTTTATCTTGCATCTATTTATGTTTGCATTCTCTTAATCCAACACTAATGTTACGTAAAACACTAGACTGCGTTCTCTTTGGAACTGTAAACCGCAAAAAAATACTAGCTCAATCTGCAGCAAATTATTTATATATTTTCATGGTTATCGAAAGGTATATAAATAATGAATCCTACGATTTTGTTTCAATATAGTAACTAGAGAGTTGAGAGTTGTAAGCGTTGTGACGAGCCGCCGCAGCCGCTACTTGCCCTGGAGATGGCCTCCCACGTAGCCCGAAACGTTGCCACGATTAATAAAAATTAAGTTTCCCTTATTTTGTGTTCTCATTGACTGCACCCCCTCATCAATTCAATCCATCATTTGAATTATCCAATTAAATATTTTCCACTCAGTACTATTTACTAGTTAATTAACTTAGGAAGACTCAAAATGTCGAACTAAAATTAAAAAGCTATCTTCTATATACATATTACCTTTACTACTCAATTGACATTTTAATTTAATTTTTCATAAAAGTCACAATTCGTGAATCCCTGGGACGATCTTCATCATCTTCTGCCTTTGGTTCAAAATAGCAATAATAAAGACATTAATGTGGAAATTGTTGGGTGGATATTAGTTAGAAGGAGTCTATTCAGAATTATACGAACAGTATTTTAGTTAAATGGGTAAATGTGGATGTCTCATATGTATTTTGCTATGGCAATTCTAAATATGACCATCGAAGTTGTCCATGGGCTCAGATTTTTTGTAATTTTCAATTTTGTAAAAAAAAAAGTAATATTTCATAGCTTTGAACGTTGGATTCTTGGATCAACAAATATTCTTGGAATGTGCGTGGAGACCTCAAAGTGTTAGGACTTTGGTTAGGTCTTTAATCAACCTGATGTTAAATGTTAAATCAACCTGATAACCTATACAAAATGTTGTCGTTTTCTGTGTGAGTGGGACAGTACAGATTGCAAAAATCATTATCTAAAGAAGAAATGGCCCAAAAGAAATCTCGTACCTGGAGAAAAAAATATACTTTTCGAACCACTAGTAAACCCAGAAAATGTTTATCTTCCATCATTGCATATCAAACTCGGTTTGATGAAAAATTTTGTTAAGGCACTAGATTTCTATATTTAAAAGCCACTATATTTCCTCGGATGAGCGATGCAAAAATAAAAGAAGGTGTTGGTCCACAAATAAAGGAGCTTATGAAGCATCAAGACTTTGAGGAATGTTTGAAGGGAGCCGAAAAATCAGCTAGGATTTCTTTTTAAAATGTTGTGAAAGAATTTCTTGGAAATAAAAAAGCAGAAAACTACAGAGAGATAGTTTCTGATCTTCTACAAAATTATAAGGCTTTTGGATGTAATTATATGTCTCTAAAAATAAATTTTCTTGACTCGCATTTGGATTTCTTTCCTGAAAATGAACACGGTGAGCGATTCCATCAAGAAATATCCACTCTGGAGAAACGATACCAGGGAAAGTGGAATCCAAATATGTTGGCAGGCTATTGTTGGTCTTTGAAAAGAGATGTACCAGTCGCAAAATACAGCAGGAAATCATCAAAGGCTACATTTTGATTTAAATTACGGTATGATAGCTGATTAAATAAAATTCCTCGTTTTTGAAATTACACAAAATCCTTGCCCTTGGAACAAAATGCTTTTAAAATTTGCAATCAGAGCACCGAATTCTAAAATAATCAGCCATTGTTTTTAAATATATTAAATAACGAACTAAAATTAAAAAATCATCCTTTAATATTCCGCATTTTACCCTTTGCTACTGAACTGAGTTATTAATAAAATTTATAATAAAGTTGCAATTCACTCTAGCGCGATCTTTGAAATTTCTCATAAGAATTTCCTCTCTTAGGAAATGGCGATCTAAAAGATATTAATATGAAAATGGTTGACTGGATATGTCTTAGGAGAGTCTAAAATAGTTCGATGGTGCAGTCATTAAATTATCAAAATAAAAATGGATCAAAGCTCTACAAACCATGGGGTTCAGTATATGGTAGTCTTGGACAGTGGTTCTTCAAGGAGGTGAGGTCCTAGATCATGATCAACCGCCAGATTCCCCCCCCATATTTTGGGTACCCACTTTACAGAGGCTAGGTGAGCACCAAGAGGGTCCTAGATCCCCCTAGGAACCATCTTGAGCCGCTAACAGATGAAATAAAAGTCTGCCAACAGCGTGATTTTAATCCTAGGGGTTCGGGACGGCAACTCAGCGCTCTACCACTGATCTGTTGACTGGACGACCTGAACATTTTCACTCGTCTAAAAGATATTAAATATGTCTATAACTGAATCATTTATAAAGAAGGGGGAGAAATGTGAACTGCTTCAGAATATTTAAACCGAGATAATAATTCTTGTAATTTTACTGGGGATTTTTATTACAATATTTATTTATAAACATTACAGAACGAAAGAAGATATTATAAAAATAGACATGATAACAATAACAAGAAATACAAAGAGAAAATGTTGAATTATGAAATAACCAATGAGGAATAATGAAGAAAAAAATGTGTGTGTCAGCTCCGACGCACGACTGGAGTTTACTCCTTAAGAACTAGTATTGTGTGGACTATGAAAAAAGAGGGTAAATGAAAGCATCTTAAAAAATAACAAAGCATATATAAATATTTATTCATAATATTCACATCATTCCAATTAAATATATATCAACTATTCCGCATAATAATAATTGTTAATATTTTTACATAAATCATTCTTGGGAAGATTCGTTTGTTCTACCACGAACATTTAACCGTGAATAGTATTATCATCATTATAAAATACTGTGATAATAGCTTTGTGGTTACTAAAATTCAATACGTGTACGTCAGAAGTTACGTGGGTTATGAATCGTGATAACATTGCATCAATAGTTGTACCATATCTAGTCGTCCCGAGTAATTGCAAGAAATAAAGTCTATATTAAGTTCCTTTTTCAAGAATTGTACGAAGTGTAAACTTTCATCTTTACTTAGTGAATATTAAATTTACTTTTCACTATTAAAATTTTACTTAGTGATGTTAAGTGAATAAACAAATATCCACAGTGTCTTTATTTTTGAAATAACCAATGATAAATAATTTCATACTCAAAATGGTTTCGCTGTAAGTATTTTTCAATTTTACAAAATGACGGTTAGGTTGCTGTTATACAGATACATAATCTCGAAGTGAGAGGTGCTCAAAGGAACGTGACGCCTCTCAATATATTTATATTTTACTGTAAAGTTTATTGACTAAACCTCCTCCCTGAACATTTAAGAAATTTTTCAATCTATTCTCATAATAACAAAACATAAAAAACATCTAAGCTCAAAGGTAACATTGAGGTTATAAAAAATTATCGCATTTCAACACTTGGAGAATAAAGCAATAGAATACACTGTTGCCACATATACCACACATATCTCTTCCCGATTAGTCCCGGGATTTTACTTTTAATTTCTATCTATTATGTAAAACAAATAATACAATATTATCGATAAAGAAACGTAACGCACCACATTTAGCTAAAATTCATAATATTTTCATACCGCGGGCAAGATATGAAAATCGTTTCTTAAGGAGTAAACTCCAATAATAAGAAATAAATAAAAATAAAATGAATAATTATTAATACGAATAACAATATGAAAATAAATAATTATTATTGTTATTTCATAATTTATCTTTTACTCTCTACATTCCAATTAATTCCCATCATTTCTGTTTTTTCACGGAAGGGCCTTCGAGACCACGCGCATTATTTTCACTTCTTTTCATAATCCTTCTCTCCTTTTTTCTTCTTTCTTCCCACCTTTTCCTCATTCCTTCCGAATGCTCTTTCCTTCTTACCTCGGTCCACGCTATTCCTTTTCTCGCATCTCTCTTCCCCACAAGGACCTTAATTTTTTTTAGTTTTTTCTCATAATCATTTATATCGAAACAGTCTTGGTCTGTTATTTTCAGTCTCTCAGTTACTTCCTTCGCCTGTTTGTTGTACCCCCAGCACTCTTGTATCCTCTCATTTTATAGAAGATTTCTCTATTTAATCTCTTTGGACGCATCCTCACCATATGTCCGTAGAACCTTAATCTTCTTATTCTTATGTCCCATTCCAAATCATTTACTTCATTGTATATTTCCTTATTAGGTCTCAACCTATAGCCTTCCCGTGTCTTCTTAAAATTCTTCTTTCTATCGCTAACATTTTCCTTAGGCTGGGTAGGGAAGCGGTTTCCATACCGTACAGTATCACCGGTTTCACGACCTTATTGTTATATAAATTGCTTGTCGGGAAGCTTATTCATTCCAATTTAGTTATTTTCTCTTTAACGGTTTTCTTCTCCGACCCATTGCTACTTATAATTTCCCGCAGGTACTTGAATTTATTTGTTACTTTAATTCTCCCGTCTGTACTATTTTCTTTTGAAAGTTCCTATCTGTAGTCATTAATTCTGTTTTCTCAAACATCAGTAAACCGGCCTTTTCAGCTATTTCCTTTAAAGTGTTCAACTGCTCTATATATACGCTTTCAGTCTCCGCCATTAAGGCCAGATCGTCCGCATATGCCAGGCATCTTACTTTGATGTTCTTGTTTATCATTTCTGTTTATATAAACATTTATAAATTTTCTAGCACATCACTGTTTACAAAGATTTTTTTTTAATTTATTCTCAGCACCGAAGATAATCTAAAAATTAGGCCGAAACGTAGGTAAAAATAAAATAAGTCTAACATATTTCGTGTAAGTTATTGACTTCACCCCTTGACCAATTTACACTCAACAATAAAGTATTCACTTGAATAAAGTACTTATGGTTTGTTCATGTGTTTAACGTCACTTCATGTTACTATAGCTAAACGGACGATGCTACAGTGGGAATTCTAACAACAGCCTATCCAAGTATAAATAGAAGGATATTTAACTGCATAAGCGTGGGATCACCTTTTTACGTTGCTTCCGAAGAACGGCATAATTAAAGATTTTTTAGTCCTTTAAAAAAAAATCTAAGGCCACCTGACGTCTACTGACGACTAATGAAAAAGTAGTCATGGCTTATTGTTTTCGATACTAAACCTTTAAAAGTCATAAATAAGAAAAATTTAAACCCCTAAAAATTTCTAAATTTTACACTTTTAATTTTGTGCATTCCTTCTACATCAAAGTTATATCAGAAGTATTGCGAATTGATGCATCATATATATATATATAGTTTAGTTATAATTATTTGTAATTAAGAGAGTTATTATTTAGTTACAATTAATTTAATTAATTAGTTATATAAAAAAGCCTGTACCACTACGACCCGTGAACGAGTCTGGGGTTCAGTACATGGTAGAGACTGTATTGTTTCATGGACAACGGTTCTACAAGGTGACTTGTCCTAGGTCACGCTCAACCGTCAGGTTTTTCCCCCTTATTTTGGGTACCCTATTTTTATAATATTTTATAGAGGCTGGGTACGGCCCAGGAGGGTCCTAGATCCTATATGATCCATCTCCCGTTGCAAACAGACTAAATAAAAGTAACAGCCCGCAGCGGGATCTGAACCAGGATTTCCGGCATGGCAACTCAGTGCTCTACCACTCAGCCACTCCGCTCCCTATTTAGTTATAAATTGATGTTAGAAAAAGCGTCCAACTTGTCAAAAACTCCAGGACCATAGAAAATTCCTGACTACAAAAGCCTTCTAATAAATTTAATTAAAGAGTGAAAATCCTAATTTAATTTGTAATTAAATTCGGAAAATGGGGAAGTCGATATATTTTGAAAATGTGATTATATTAAAGTTCATTAAATATATATTAGAGTAAAGTTTCTTTTCAAATAAAAATATTTAAAAATTAATAAAATCAATAACAAATAAAATAACACAAATTATAATAATATATAATGACGTAAGGTATGACCATGACCGGGGAGCGAGCCTGATACAGCCAGGATAGCTCAATTGGTAGAGTTACAGGCTAGCGATCTGGACGACCCGGGTTCGAGTCCCGGTCCTGGGCATATATTTTCTTTTCAAATAAAAATTAATAAAATCAATAACTAATAAAATTAAAATACATAAGAATTAAATACAAGTGTATTGATAACAAAGTGACAAGGAAGGTAATAATAAAATAAACAATAGACTAAGTAATAAGTCAAGTAATTAAAATGATTATATTTAACCAATTACTTTACAATGATGAACAATGTTCTCCTTTCTTGTTATGCCTTACCGGTTATTACATAATGTGATACAACTGTACTTAATAATATTTGATTAACGATTTCCCATTATTAGTTGACTGTATTTCTCATTTTTATTACTTATCATCATTATTTCTTATTATTATTTTCATTTTTATTACTCGATTTCTTACTTGGTGTATTGATTATCATTTTTATATCTCAGATCCCCCCAATTTTATTTCATTTTCCACCACTCAGATACCTTGATACTTATGTATTTCAATTTTAATATTTATTCATTTTTAACAATTTAGTAATTTCCAATTCTCTTTATCTTGCATATTTAGCCCTGAAGAAGACCTCCCTCAGTGGGTCGAAGCGTTGGCTCTTTACTAAACACTTCTCCCTATCTATAATTTATTGACCTCTACCCGGACCATTCTCTTCTCTTCATATATATGTATAATCAGAGTAAATTATTATCATCCAAGATAATAATAAATTTGTATAAACTTTAATCACGTTTTCAAACAATACCCACTTCCTCATTTTCTGAATTTCTTTACAAATTAAACTAGGATTTTCACTCTTTGATTAAATTTATTAAAAGGCTTTTGAAGTCAGCAATTTTCTAAGGTCCTGAAGCTGTTGACAAGTTGGACGCTTTTTCTAATATCAATTTATTAATTACATTTATTGATTTTATAATGGAACTTTGCAATTATAAAGTCGTCTCTCAATTACAAATTATACAATTCGCTGTACTTCTGATATAAGATTGATGTAGAAGGAATGCATAAATTTAAGCATTTAAAATTTAACACAAAAACATTTTTTTTTTAAATTTAATTTATTGATATTTACAACTATAATATGATTATAACAAGTAAATCTGCTAATATGTACATTATGACATGAAAAACACTTGTGGAGAAACTACCCATCGGCAGCACTCCAATAAAGTTCTATAGTAGATGGTCTCGAGGCCATCTTCTTTTCAGACGCCTCGGAGGGTTATCAGGAATAGTATGGGAAGCAAGTTGAGGGACTAGAGGATTCGAGTGCGTATGGAGCTTGTCATGGAAGGATAGGTATCTAGTTTGGGCCAAATCAGGAACATATGGGATATTAAGATCATGATGGATGAGTTTGTTTGTGACGTTATAAGGAACATTGAGGATTTTACGAAGGATTTTGGATTGTAAGGATTGGATACGAGATGAATTGGATGGTTTAGTAGAGCCCCAAAGCTCAACTCCGTATGTCCAAATAGGTCTGATAACTGTCATGTAAATGAGTCTTTTGTAATTAATTGGGAGCTTAGAGCGTTTGTCCAGTAAATGTTGAAGTAGGCGAAAACGTCGAGCAGTCTCTTCAGTCTTGTATGAGGATTCCAAGTGAGACGTTTATCTAGATGGAGTCCTAGGTAACGTATCTCGCTCAATATTTAAGTTTGTACAATATAAAAAAAACAACTTAAAATACAAATTTTTAGGAAAGGGTGTAGATTTTTCTTCTTTACGATATTTAAAGGTTCAGTATCGAAAATAATTAGCCATAACTACTTTTGTATATGCTCAAAGTTCGCCTTCAGGTGGCCTTAGAATTTTTTTTAAAGGAGTAAATAATATTTAATTATGCCGTTCTTCAGAGGCAACGTAATAGGGTGATCCCGCGCTTATGGAGTGACAGTTACTCTTTAAAGACCTTATCTAATTATACCTGGATAGGCAAAAGTTGAGACTTTCACAGTAGCATCGTCCGTTTAGCTACAGTAGCTTAAAGTTACGTTAAGCACATAAATAAACCATAATTACTTCATTCACGTGGAAATAGTTGATTGTAAAAGGTGCAGTCAGTAAATTACGGAAAATAAATTTGTTTCTACGTTTCGACCTAATTTTTTAAAATCTTCAGGGCTGAGAATAAAACATATGTAAACAATGCAGTACTAAAGAAGATAAAACATTTTATGTTAACAGAAATTATATGAATGCCATTAAATACAAAGAATAAAAATATAAATTATGAAATAATTTTGTATTTCTTGTCATTGCTATCATTCCTGGTTTTATAACCTGTTAAATCTGGTTCAGTATTGCGTTATTTACATAATTTTTCTGTTATTCTCAGACCTGACAGATTTTAATATTTATTAATTTTTAACAATGTAGTAATTTCCAACTCTGTATTTTACATATTTAGCCCCGAAGAAGACCTGCAAAGTGGGTCGAAACGTTGGATATTTAATAAACATTTCTCCATATCTAAGAGAAATTTATCGACCTCCACCCGAACCATTCTCTTCCACAAATTTATTATTATTTTTAACATGTTCCTTTTAAAATTTATATCGGAAGAATGGGATTAAGTCTTAAATTGTATGGTTTATTTGGTGTATAATATGGAAGATTGAGAAGTTAAAAAAATTTATCGTTATTATAATTATAACCTATATATAAATTTTGATATATGTCCACGGTGCCATCAGTTCACAGCGCCGCACCAGTGCTATCTAGTGAGACTCGTGGTAGCAAGCAGCTTCACATTGAACTATAAAATTTGTATTCATTGGGTTTAATGAAATTATTATTATTCTAAAAGAGGAATTATTCTTCTTCACTCCCTTTATTTTAACGGCCGCTGAGCGAAACAGTTTTATAAAACTATCAGTCATAATGGAAATAATAATCCACTGAACTTCACATTAATAAAAAGTATATATATATTTTTTTAAATTTATTTATTGATATTTACAACTGTATAAAAAAAATACAAGTAAATTGGCTAAGCGATACATAATGACATGTGAAAATGACAAGTAGAGAAACTACCCACTGGTAGTACTCAAATCACTAGTTCAACTAAGCCATCTTCTTTTCAGACGCCTCGGAGGATTATCGGGAATTGAAGAGGAAGCTAGGTTTGAAACTAGAGGGTTTGAGTGGAAATAAAGTTTGTTATGAAAGGATAATCCACTGAACTTCACATTAATAAAAAGTATATTTAAAACTAAAACAATTCTATATGCATACAATAATTAACTTTTTAGATTAATGGGGAAAAATTAAAAAAAATAATTAAATCCTCTGACAAAAAGTATTTGCACACTTAATATCCTTTGTATACTATTAATTAATTCTTACACCAGTATTATCTACTCTATCTAATGTTTTCCCACAATGTTAAAGCATTAGGAATTAAATTATTTAGTCACTGGTTAACTATCATGCCGAAAACAAGTGAATTGCGTTTCGGAACTCGCGAAAAAATTGTTTTGTTGCGGGGTCAACAAAAATCATGTCGTCAGATTGCAGATTTATTAAGTATAAATTTGTCCACGGCCAGGTTCGTCATAAAGAGGTATGAGGAACGTGGGACAACTGAAAACAGTGAGCGAAAAGGCCGTCCGAAAAAGTTGTATTCCAGGATGAGGAGAAAGATAAAAAATGAACCTATGAAACGTCCCTCAGTAAGTTCTCGAGACCTGGCTAATATGGTCCATACAACTACTAGTGTTCAGGTTAGTGACAGGACTATCAGATAGTGCCTGAATTCTGAAGACCTGCATGGTAGAGTTCCTCGAAAGAAACCCTATATAAATGAAATCGACAGTAAAATGCGTCTTGCTTTTGCCAGAGAATATTTACATAAGCCGCTTAACTTTTGGGAGGATGTCAATCGATTCTCTGAGGAAAGCAAGTTCAATTTGCATGGCTCCGATAGGCGGAAGAGTATTTTGAGGCGGGGTAGGAAGAATTGAAAAATCAAAATGTTTCTGTTACAGTAAAACATGCTGGTGGACAGGTTATGATATGCGACATTTTACCCCATAACCAGCATGGTAGTACCGAAAAAATGAATATCAGGGTTCGATATGTGTTCCAGCAAGACAACGATACCATACACACTGCCAACAAAACCAAGAAATGGTTAATATTTAATGTGCGAAGACAGCTGCAGATCCCTCCTCAATCACCTGACATAAATATTTTAGAAAATTTATGACACATCTTGCATTTGAATGCGAGAAAGCATCAGATCACTGGAAGACACCATTTGAAACAAGTACTAGTCCAAAAATGGGAAACAATCAGTCTCGACTTGGTTAAAAACTTGATCCACTCCATGCCCAGACCTCTACAGGCAATTATTGATGCCAATGGACTTTTTACGAAATATAAAATTTATATTTAATTTAGGATTTCATTAGTTTTTTAATTTTTCCCCATTAATCTAAAAAGTTGATTATTGTACACATATAGATTTGTCTTAGTTTAAGATATCATCATCATCATTACATGGCGCTATGGTCCATGGAGGACCTTGGCCTCCTCAACAATTCTCCTCCACTTTGAGCGATCTCCCGCTGCTCTTCTCCATGTTCTTACCCCCAGGAGCTTAAGGTCTGCTTCCACATCGTCCAGCCATCGCATTCTAGGCCTTCCTCTTCCTCTTTCTCCGTCTGGACGCCCCTCCAGAATCAGCTTTGGGAGCCTTTTTTTGTCCATTCTGTGAACGTGCACCAACCATCTCAATCTTGCTTTTTTAATACAAGAAACTATGTCAGGTTCTCCATATAGGTCTTTAAGTTCTTGATTCCTTTTAATGCGGAAACAATTTCCTTCCTTGGTTGGGCCATACACTCTTCTAAGAATCTTTCTCTCCCATGCATTCAATAATCTCTCATGCTGTTTGCTTAGAGTCCACGCCTCCCCACCATAGGCAACGACAGGACGAAGTATCGTCTTATATACCCTTATTTTGAGACTACGGGGTACAGCTTTTTTTAACTACAGGTAGTTTAAGATATACTTCTTATTAATGTGAAGTTCAGTTGATTATTATTTCCCTTATGACCGATAGCTTTATAAAAACTGGGTGTGCAAATACTCTTTGCCGCCACTGTATATGAAACCCAACGGAACCTATCATGTTGAGTGTAATATTTAATTGAGGTCGTGTTCTAAACCTTAATTGTTACAAAAGTAAAACATCTGCAGAGAGCTTATTAAAGCTTGCTTCCTATATTCTCACCCGGCCTCTATAAAATATTATAAAAATAGAGTGCCTGAAATAAGGGGGAAAAGAACAAGTCACCTCCTTGCAGAACCGTTGTCAATGAAACAATACAGTCTCTACCATGTACTGAATCCCAGACCCATTCACAGGTTATAGTGGTACAATTTTTTTTTTTAGTTTAAAACTTTTAAGAATTAAAAAAAAAAAAAGTGAAATTAATATTACAGCTATTACCACAAATAAACAAAAACAGAAAAACTATATAAACGTTACAATATCTAAAATATAGCTGTAATTTTTGCAGCTCTATTTTAATATACAGGTGATCCAAAACATAAATTTGACAAATCGTACACAAATGTTTCTTATGTTGAGAGTCTAAGGGTGGGCAGGTGCTTAGGATGGCTAGTATGTAGGCTAATATTATGTAGGACAGTTAGTATATATGCTAGATAGTATGCAGGATAGGTAGTATGTAGATTGTATAGTATTTAGAAAGGATAGTATGGATGATGAATGGAGCAAAGGAAAGAACTGCGATCCTGCAAAATTTAGAATCCAAGATTATATTATAGATTTAAATTTCACTATTTTATGTCAATATATACATATTCTATTTATTTATATTACTAATATATATGTATTATAATAATATTAAGGCTTAGCGAACCCGAAGGCTCGATGCCGATACCACCAATCTCTGCTTACTAACTTCCGTCCATTGAGCACTACCCAAACCCAAATCGGCCAAATAACTCTTTACGCTATCTTCCTACCTACGTCTCGGTCAAACGCTTTCTTTCCCAAACGGTATAGCAAGCGCTTAATAGGAATTCGTTCGTTACTAAGCCATTCGTTACTTTATACAAATATATATATTATATTATATAATATATAAAAATCTCATGTTACGATGCTTGTTAGGGATAATCTCCGAAACTACTGGACCGATTTTAATGAAATTTCGCACAGATATGTAACATCTTCGAACTTTAAATATAGGCTATATTATAATACTATTAATGACCGCGATATTCTTATTGCAAAATTACATTTTTTCCTAACCATGATGGTGCATTTTTGATATGTTTTAAGGGCATGTCTGAGTAGTGTAAATCCAAGTTTGCAACTTAAACAACGGACGGGAAAACTTTTGGTGGCCAAAAAACCTAGACATTTTCGGTGTAATTTCAGTTTTTCGGCAGTCGTGACATCAGATAAGATTCCAGTTATTTATTATATGATAGGAAAACAAAAAATATTGTGTATCGATTTGGGCTCAATTAAATTGAAATAAATAGTTATAATTAAAAATAATATTATCAGCCATAATTAAAAATCAACCATGATATACCTCGTTCATTAAACTAATGTTTATATTTTATCAGTTAAAAATGTTGTATATTATTTATTTATTGTATACTATACTTAGATATAAAATGAATAAAATGTATAATCAAAAATATATTTAATTAATATTTTGCATTCATTCATTGTTTCTTTAAAATTCAAATGTTAACGTAATATTTTTTTAAACTATTTTAACAGCAACAGCAACGCGTGGCCGGGTCAGTTAGTATATATTTCTATATATAGTATATAAATATACTAGTAAAAAAATAAAAAAATAATAATAATATATATATATATATATATTAGTTTTCAAGAGAAAAATACGATTTTACCAATAAACGGATTCCCCAATACGGTCTATGTTAGTATTCATGTATTTTATTATTCATATATTCATGTATGTAATTTTAAAACAAAAAACGGTCACCTGTGGTCAAGTGGTTGGCGTACCAAGCCCAAGATCACGTGTTCGTAGCCGGGCAGGTGGCCATAGGATTTTTTTAAGGGAGTAAAAAATCCCTAGTTACGCCGTCCTTCGGAAGGGACGTTAAACGGGGGTCAGGTACTCGTTAAAAATCCCTATCCCAATTAAACCTGGATAGGCAAAAATTAGAGCTCCCACTGTAGCATCGTCCGATTAGCTATAGCAGTATAAAGTGACGTTTAATGAACAAACAAAAAAATAAAACAAAAATTAAGGTAGGTATAAGTTTGTGATGTTACAGAAACTATTTCGTCAATCAGAAATGCCACAATATATTTAATAACTTAATACCTGTTAATTGTTTACAATTTTTTCAAAAATGGTGGGAACGATTTTTATCAAGAACTTTAAATTGATTTAAATTTTAATTCAAATGTGAGTTTCTATGCTTTTCTTTTCGGGCTCAATTTCCGTTGTGGCAGATAAATTATTTAATTCGGTAACGAGCAATAATTGATCTATAGACCCTACTAGGACTCACATAGCCTCTATAATGCGGAGGAAAACCTGGCGATAGAGCGTGATCCTGGATAACAACGTCCCTGCAAAACCATTGTCTTGGAAACAGTAAAATCTCTACCATGTACTGAATTCAAGGTACTTCATGGTTATAGTCGCACAGTTTTTTTTAATTTTATTAATATCAGCTAATCGAAACAATTAAATAACGATATCTTATTTTTTTCAAAATTTCTACCTTTTATATCTCATTTTAATTTGTAAAAACAAATGAACAAATTTAAACAAGCACATAAGTAAACAAGTTTAAAGTTAATGAAACTACAAAAAAACTAACAGTTCTAAACAGAAATATAGCCATTAACATATAAGGACAGGAAAAATAAAAACAAATTTAATTTATTTTTATAATTATTAATTTTATTGTTAAATCAATAATAATACGAAATGTCTGCAATAATAATAATCAATCCCTAAGCGAACCCAAAGGCTCGAAGCCGACACCACTAGTTCCATCTGAATTATTTCCTAAGCCAAATCCAAAAGATCACCCTCAGAGCAATCCTTTCAAGAAATTAAGATGAAATTTAAATTATGCAGCATAGTAAGTGATTTTTTTGTGATGCGCGGACAACATAAAAAAAAGATAAATTTTAAGCCAACGGATGTGCAGGTAGGTTTTATTGATATGAAGGTTGCAGCATGGATTCTAAAGCACGGGTGGCCAACCCAAATGATCTTGCAGGCCAGTTTGAAAGTAGATTATATATCAACTATATTATTACATATTTGATTTAGACTACCATAGATATTTTTTAGAGTGAAAAATTAAAAAAATGTAGCATACAATCTTGTAACCTAACGGTTTTTTGAAAATGCTTATTGTATTTTTTTTCTAATACATAAAAAGAAATAATATTTTAAGTAGGTTTTTGGGTTAATACATGGGCTAATTTGAAAATTGTTTATTATTATTATTTGGTATTATTATCCTGTTTGCTACAATTGTTACATGTAAACATAGATAACAAGATAACAATGATACTAAATCCACATAGTAGCCAAATTAAAATAATTCAATCATATTTTATCTCATGATTTCAACATTTAATTTTTATTAAACAAATACGAATAATAATTAATAGTTTTATTTAGTAATTGGTTTTCACTACTTTAGCCATTTTAAAAATAAATATTTTGTTGTGATGATCAGGGCCCGGATGTGTTTACATATTTTTAGCTAAGTTAGATATCATAATGAACGACTGATTCATTTTTATTTCACATATATTTATATATTTCACCATAAACAGATAGATATTTTACATTTTTTCTTAAATATTCCGCAACAATCACGAATTTGCGGATGGATGTTGAGTAAATAAAGTTCGAAGTTAAGAAGTACCCTCTCAAAACAGAACGGCCTAATTTACTTGAAATCACAATAGAATTGGTACCCACAATAAAATTATCGGAATTGTTTACTTCCCTAATTTCTCAGAATCCCTCACTCCCTGTTCATCTTTGTCCTACCAATTCTACTTCAATCTCAATCAGTCGTTCTCGCTCGTATCACCGCAACCGCTGTGAAAAACCCAACTTAAAAATGTCAAAGGTACCTTCAAAAACAAGGGACTTAGTTTCCAAATATCTCAGAGAGTTTCCCGATTAGACATCTATAAGTAATTCTCCCCTGGTTCCCTGGTTACACAACATATCGGAACAGCTAAACTAAAGAGGAACGAAAAGAGAAGTTCAATGCTGCAACAGACATTCATAACAGCTTCTCCTGATGGTTCATCACGAGACTCAACTTTTAATACAGATTTATGTCGCGCAGTAATCAGTGCTGAAATACCCTTTCACAAAATCCATAATCCTTATTTTAAGAATTTCTTAGAGCGATACACTGACAAAAATACACGTAATGGTCAATAATGGTCATTTTTAGGTTTCGATAGCCGAAACCAGTGATGTTGAAGGGAGATACATTGCCAATATAGTAATTTGTAGACTATGTCCCAATGTAGACAATGTTCTCTTACATTGTGAAATATTATTATGCAATAAATATTAAAAATATAATATAAATAAATAATAAATATTAAAATGCAACCAGGCTACAATTGCAGGTTTTTTTAACGACTCAATGGTATTCTTTGGCCAGTTGGTGTTTTACACGAAAATATTCTGCTATTTTTATCAGGCGTGGCATATATGGTAAAAGCGGGGGCTGCTTTGAAGGCGTTTGGTCCGAATATGATACATCTCACATGCCTTGCACATGCAGAAATTTCCAGACTTGATGTTGACCTTTTAATATCAAATGCTAAAAAAATTTTTTTTTAAAAGCCTCAAGTCGAGTCAAAATTGTCAACAAGTATTTTCCAGACTTACCTTGGCCTCCTCAGCCAGTAATTACAAGGGGCACTTGGTTAGAGGCAGCCGAATATTACTGCAAGAACTTCGAAAAAATTAAAATCGTATCTGACCAAACTAGATTCGGACTAGTCTGCAGCCATATATAAAGCTAAATCCGTGATGGAGATACCAAGCTTGAAAAACAACTTGGATTGCATGCATAAATGCGTGTTTTTTAATTCACTTGATAACAAGGCTGGAAACCCAAAGCATGTTACTATACGAGAGGGTTTCTTCTGTTGAAAACGGTATACAGAAGCCAGAAGAAGATCTGAAGAAGGGGGAATCACATTGAAGAAGGAATTGCAAGACATGCTGTGAAAAACCCCAGGCTGGAAAGACAATCCACTGGAGACTGGATATGCTAAATCATGAAGAAGAATTTTCACAATCCTTCAGCCTTCGAATCCTATCTGTTTTTATTATTATCTATTGCTCATTTATTGCTACAACAGGTCCAACAGTAACTCGCGTTTGGTTGTCTCTTCCTACAAAAACGAGGCCTTCTGTACTGTTTTGTCAAATAATTAATTAAAATTTAGACTGCACTAGCCACTAACTCGGACGAAATGTTGTTCCTTCGAGATTCACCTGAACATTGGGAATCACTTCCTGTTCGGCCATGTTACAAATCACGTCTCCAATAGGAGGGAACACGGAGCGGGGAGCACCGTTGATTCGCGAACACAGTGTATACGCGGCCTCATACAGCGAGCTTCAAGTAGGCTCCATTGACTTCAGTGGATGCAGAGCGATTCTTCAGTCGTTACAAAGCGATTTTAAGACTCCAACGGCTGTCTTTTTTATTTAAAAATGTACATTGTTTACAACAATTTGAAACAATAAAATTTTGTATCCATAATAAATATACATACTTATAAGGAATAACAATAAATAATGTATTTTTCGATGATTTTTATTTTACATATTCTTCTCTTTTACTTACAAATTATTCAAAAAATGACCACATCTATATGTACATATTTCACAATTTTTATTACATATAAATCCTACTGATGTATTTCGCTAGCCGGAAAAATGTTCAGAGTGTTCATGAAAAATCTGCTACAACCGGCTTCGAACACAGTGTATAAATATTTTATTTAAATTTTAGACTTCGTATTACAAATTGATTTATTCAATATTCAAGGGTAAAATGGTTATAATTAATTTAAATATAGTAAAATGTCGATTATCCGAACTAATATCAGATGTGCTTCGGATAACCAAAAGTTGGGATAACCAAAATTCTCTTGAAGAAGGAGAATGCTATCAATACGAAAAACAAAAACTGATATCACGTTTGTATTAAAAAAAGTCCAATACATTGTTTGATACATAAGTTTAAAAAAAACATTAACAAAAATATGTAGCTACACAGTAATATTTTTACATACATAAATAACAATATTTATCAGTGCAATGGAAGGAAATTGCAATATTAGCTTGCTCAAATTTTGATTTCTTCAAATCAGCTAAGTATCTAATACTCTTAGGTATAAAAAACCGTACCTTAATTACCTATTAATTAATAATCCAAGGTAATCAAAATAAATTCTAGAAAAAATATTCTTAGAATTTATTTTATATGAATGACAATGTTTAGCCCTCTTTGTATCTTTTCCGCGAAGCCAGTTCGGACAATCGACGCCCTACTGCGTTTGTATTTTGTTTGTCTCAATGAAAACAAAAGTATCTAGAATCTATAGGATTTATCAATGGATTAAAAAAACAAAACAAAAAAAAACGATACTACTACAACCCGTGTCTGAACCAGTGAACGAGTCTGGGGTTCAGTACATGGTAGAAACTATACTGTTTCATGGACAACGGTCCTGCAAGGAGATGACCTGTCCTAGATCACGCTTAACTGCTAGATTCCCCGCCCCCTTATTTTGGGTCCTAGATTCTATATGACCCATCTCCGGTTGCAGACAGACTAAATAAAAGCTGAATCTAAACCGAATTTCAGGCATGGCAACTTAGTGTTCTACCACCCAGCCACTCACCTCCTCCTCTATCGATGGATGGTAACATAATAAATAATCTACTACAACCGGCTTCGATCATCGGACCTGTAAATCATCGATTATTTAATATTTAATGATAACCTTGTCATAAGTAAGATATAATTAAATATAATAATATTTAATGTGGGTAATATACTGATATACTCGTATTAGATATATATTATATATATATATAAACTCCTCACAAATTAAAGTGGACCACTTAAGAAAATTAAGACATTTTATAATTTAGCTAACTTGATTTGAGGTTTTCCTCTATTTAAAAAAACAAACTATTTTACCAGCACTTTCACGGTGTTAAAGAGGTAAAAACAAAGGATGATTCAACGTTATTTAGCAGAGCAAGAAATATCGCGCACGAACTGGACTGCTTGTTCACCAGACATGAATCCAATTGAACATGTTTGGGAAAAACTCCAACATATTGAGCTTAATAAGGAGTATGAATCGCCGATATGAAGCATTAATTCAAAGTAGAGGAGGTCCAACACCCAACTGAAGAAGCTTAGATTGAAATGAAAACCAATATTTGTAAAAATTTAAATGTATATTTTGAAAAAAAAACTTTATTTAATTTAAAAAAATAAATTTTTCTTGAACTTTGTTTGGTGTATTTATTTTTGTTGAACAAGAACCATTAACAATCGATAAGTGAGGTACTATAAGCACAAATATACAAAAAAATAACCAGAAGTATGGTTTAAAAAGAGAGCTACCTAACTTTTGATGAGTGGTCCACTTCGATTTGTGAGCAGTTTATATATATGGAAAAATATTCAGTAAAATCTATCCATGAATAGAGAAAGAATAAAAAATATATTTTTAATTATTGTTATTTTGATGGCGATAATTTTTAAATATTTTTGTTTTGAAGAGATTTCTCCTGGCCGGGATTCGAACCCGGGTCGGCTGCATCTCCGGTGCAGTGCTCTAAACCACTGAGTTACCAGGGGTCCGTATCCAAGTCAAACAAATCCATTCTCTTCACCGATCCTATATCCCCGCGTTCTCGCAATTTTTGTTATGTATACACGGGGAAGAATGTTCATTGAACATTACTTGTTGACTTACGTCAATATATTATTTATACGTTTTATTTTTATTCTATACATCCGAATGTTAGTTGAAACTTTTATTTTTTGATAAAATGATTATCGAAATCTACTCATTGCCCATAATTACATTCTCTTTTACGTACTAAAGCTCATGATAAGTTGTTTTTGTTTTTTTGGAAAATATTAAAAATGAAATGAATATACAGATACCAAACATGATACATATACGTACTATGAAGGAAAAAATTAGAAAATTCACTTAATCCCTCTAAAAGTGTTTTGATAAGGAAAACTCTAGTTGATATTAAATATAATTGAATTTTAAATCAAAGAGTTTGAGCCAGCTAATAGTAATTTTGGTAATTCTTCCGCAGGTTGTCACTTTGAGTAAAGTCACAACAAGTTTTAACATTTAATTCGTTTCCCTTTTAATATTTTCCAAAAATACTAGTTATCACGAGCATAAGTATAAAAAAGAGGATCTAATTATGCGAAATGATATCGGTAATCATATACAAGGAAATTACAAGAAGGAAATATTTAGAAAAACATTCATTTATGCCCTCTCAAACTTTTTTGATAAGGAAAAATCCTAGCTGATATTAAATATTATTAAATTTTAAATCAATGTAAGGCGTTTGAGCCGGGTTCGAACTTCCGGTCTGTATTAGATCGTACACACTTAACCCACAATCAGGCAATAATGCTTCAATATAACAATATTTTATAGATATTTTTGTACTAGTAATGAAATGTTGACGAAAACTGATAAACATGTTATCATGAAATATATGTTTGGTAATATATATATACAAGAAATATATTGCTACTGACCTGAAATAGTGCATACTACTTGCCCACTGCCATGGTCACCGTTTCACTTCACTATATCCAAACCACAAACACGTCTTAAGACACGTGGATCCGAGAGCGAGAGACAATACGCCCGAACCGACAGAGAGGCGCGAGGCGACTAAAGCGGACTGAAGCCGGAGCGAACAGCGCCCCTCGCGGCCGCGCCACCAACTTTGTTTACTAACACGGCAATCGGGCCAAGGTCGCTACAGTTTACTATATCGTCTATTTCAAGCCAGGCTATATATAGAACAATATTATTATCGGAATCATATAGCCACTTGTGTATTAGCCAGTATCCAGGGGCTGTTATCAGCCAATTATCAACACAGATAATTCTGATACTGATAAAACCTAAGTTTTTTAAACTTTATTTCTTTTATAATTTGCTATATTTCACAATATTACATGCTGTATAGACCAGTCTCAAATTTTAAAAAATTGTACAAATTTAAATGTATCTGTGCAGAATCATAATTTACAATGAAAGAACAAATGTATAAAAAAACTTCCAACAGAGAGAAAAAGAAAAAAATTAATAATAATATCATAATTGTAACTAAACATTCCTAATAACTTATGTACATATATATATATATATATATATATATATATATATATATATATATATATATATATATATAAGCAATAACAATAAAATAAAAGAAATTGGTATCCTACAATAATAAATGCTTCGTTCTTTTATGTACATACTTTGTACTATTTTTCCCAATATTTTTATGAGTGAGTTTTTATTGTTTTTACACTTAAAAAAGATTTGTTTACATAGTCTTTTGATAGATACGTTAAAAAAAGGTATATTTAATTCTTTATGCATAATTTTAATTTTAGTGTAATATGCATAATCTGATAACAACCACCTCATTGATATTAATGTAAATTGAAATATAATTTTTACATAAAATTAAAATAAAATAAAAAATAAAACGAAGATTACAATTGTAATAGGATCTATTATTATTATTTATATATAATTTATCATCATTTGAATACTAGATTTTTTTATCTTTACTTCTCATACATTTTTTCTAGATTAACATCATATTTTTTTATTAATACAATTCATATTTATATAACTTCCCACACATTAATAATCAAACATTTTATATCTTTACCTGCTATTTAACGTGATTTTTCACACATTGCTTTCTATTTATTTCTTCTATATTTATGCTTTGGGGCTCGACTAAGCCATCGAATCCCTCTCGTATTCAATCCTTATAATCCAAAATCCTCAATGCTCCTTACTTTGTTATGAACAAAGTCATCCACCAAAAATCCCATCAAATCACTTTTACCTTACGTCGTAAACCAATGACTTCCTGCCCTTCAGTATCCTTTAATAATATCCCACTTGTGCCTGTAGAACAGATCCGATACTTAGGGTTGCATCTTGACAAACGATTAACCTGGAATCCTCATACTAGACTGAAAAGACAAGAAACCACTCGACGTTTCTGGCTACTTCAACACTTACTAGATAAACGCTCTAAGCTCCCAATTAATTACAAAAGACTCATCTACATGACCATCATACGACCTATTTGGACTTGCGGAGTAGAGCTTTGGGGCTCCACTAAGCCATCGAATTCTTCTCGTATCCAATCCCTACAATCCAAAATCCTTCGTAAAATCCTCAATGCTCCTTACTTTGTTACGAACAAAGTCATCCATAATGAACTTAATGTCCCGTTTGTTGCTGATTTGGCCCGAATCCGATATCAATCTAAATCAAACCAGCTACTTCAAACACAGCAACTTCTTTAATTCCTGATAATCTTCCGAGGCGTCTAAAAAGAAGATGGCCTCGTACCCTTCGATATTGGACTTTTTATTTGAGTGGTACTGGGCAGTATCTCTACTTGCCTTTGTCTCTGGACATGATTTATCTTTCATTATATTTACTTGATGTATTCAGTATACAATTGTAAATTTCGATAAATAAATCTATCTAATAGGTTTTTTTTCATACATTTTATATCATTACCTGTAATTTTACTAAGTTTTCGATACTTGTATGTCTCACCAGTTTTACATTTGTAGCTCTTTCTGTATTTTTCATATTGTATCTTACCTTTTACTTTATCAATTATCTTACTTTCTATATTTCTTTACTTTTTCACATTCTGTCTTTTTGCTATCCTTATATATCCTAAATAATCTATCCGACGCTCTGTATTTCTTTACTTTTCTATCAACTCTATCTGTTATTCTTTAGTTACTGCAATGTTCTTATAGTTATTTTTCTGTTTTTGCTTCTTAGCCCTGAAGATGGCCGACAGTTTGGGCCAAAACGTTGGCACAAGTAAACAATAAGCTTTTCTTATTTGGTGTTATTATTGATTGCACCCTCTGACTAATTGTATCCTTCATTAGATCTTCCAGTCAACTATTTTCCTCTCTAATAATAATAAAATGCTAATTCTAGACCCCTCTAGTCACGTTCCTCATCTTATGTAAATGTTTTCTCTAAACATTCGACGAAAACATCACCATTTCTGTCCCTGTCAAAATCCATTTGATGAACTTTTTCACACTATACCATCTTTGGAATTATTCCGAAAATCTGTAAGTATTTCACAGCTTTTTCTTTTAAATGCGGTAGTATTCTGTCTATTTTAAACAGGCATAAAAAGCGGAGTGGCTCAGTGGTAGAGCACTTAGTTGCCATGCCGGAAATCCTGGTTCAATTCCCGGTGCAGGCCATGACTTTTATTTAGTCTGTTTGCAGCGGGAGATGGATCATACAGGATCTAGGACCCTCCTGGAGTCCACCCAGCCTCTATAAAATTATAATAAAAATAGGGTACCCAAAATAAGGGGGGGGGGAATCTGGCGGTTGAGCGTGATCTAGGACAAGTCACTTCCTTGCAGAACCGTTGTTCTTGAAACAGTACAGTCTCTACCATGTACTGAACCCCAGACCCGTTCACGGGTTGTTGTGGTACAGTTTTTTTTATTAACAAAAGCAATAAGACAAAAAGACAAAATTGAATTTAATCAACAATACAGAAGTTTAAATAGACAATAAAAAAATATTAAAAAGACAAACACACTATAAGCTTTACAAGAAACAATTTATAATAAATAAAACGCACTTTATATACACTAAAGAACTTAGTGACGAGAAGTGGTGAGACGAGATAAGGAGGTAGGTATAATGAAGACCGGATAATACACAAGTAGCGTTATATCTCTACAGCCCCGGTGAATGAGTGGTTAAGTCTGATTTTGTCCAGAGAGAGTTAACTGGTTTCAGATTACCCGAATCGTGGCATTCTCGTATTTTTTGGCTTTAAATGGAGTTGTAATATAAACAATAACTCCTTTTCAAGCCAATGCCTTACTTAGCCCCATATTCACTACGAAAATAACTCGATCCCGCTGACTTAAGTACAAGAAACTCATTTTGGAGAAAATTAGACTTAACCACTTATTGATGGCTGTAGATATAATATTTATAAATGAGAATCAGTAGCTAAGTCAACTTATTACAATCTGACAAATGCTTGACCGTTCAAAGTAATCATTAAACACTGATAAAAAAAGTAAGATCTTGTGGCTTATCCGGTAGCCATGAAACCTGCCTCCTTATCTCCTTTATCTTCTTCTTATCACTCGTTTCATTTGAGGTTTTGTGTGCGCGTTATTAAATTGTTTCCTGTGTTGTTTATTAAATTTAATTTTGTTTTTCGTTTTATTGGTTTTGTTAATGCCTTTGGGATAACGCTCTGGGAATAGCCGTCTTTAATAGCAGTGATTACTTACTTAAGTAAGCACTCAGTGCTTACTGTTAGGTATTTGAAATTATTGTACTGTGTAGATATTTTTATTTATTTTTCTTATAAATATTATAAGAACGAATACATGGGAATATTCGTGGGAATAAATACATTTTATCAATTCTTTAACTAATGCCCTTCAATTCAGCGGAGGGTCTTGCTACCTGCCCCTGTCATCTAGCTCTTGTAACCGTCATTTTTGACTATTTTTATTAGTAAATTAGAATTATTATATTCAAAATCAAACGGGTTCTGAGCGATACATGGCAATCAAGATACTTAAAAATCAAATATTTGTAAAACTAAATTCCTTCCTACTGATCTATATGGCAGTGAAACGTTGGCACTAACAAAGGACGTAGAACGGAAATAACCTATTCCGTTTAATATATTTAAGAAGGAAGAAACCTCTAGATAATTTAGGAGATTACAAAACGCGGCATTACAAAGCGTAAATCCGATTAGTATGATTGAATTGATAGCACTGTGAAGATTAAAATTGGCTGCACTATTTTTTTTTATTATTTATTTATTGATATTTACAACTATATTACAGTAATATAACAAGTAAATTGGCTGAGTGATACATAATGACATGATATAATGACAAGTATAGAAACTACCCACTGGTAGTACTCAAATCGCATGTTCAACTAAGAAGGTCACGTGGCCATCTTCTTTTCAGACGCCTCGGAGGATTATCGGGAATTGATTAGGAAGCTAGGTTTGAAACTAGAGGGTTTGATTGGAAATGAAGTTTGTTATGAAAGGATAGATAGCGGGTTCTGGCCAAATCAGCAACAAATGGGACATTAAGGTCGTTATGGATGACTATATTCTTAACAAAATAAGGAGCGTTGAGGATTTTACGAAGGATTTTGGATTGTAGGGATTGGATACGAGAAGAATTCGATGGCTTAGTGGAGCCCCAAAGCTCTACTCCGTAGGTCCAAGGCTGCACTATTTAAAATTAATTTTCGAGGGAATATTTAGATGTATTACCAATTTTGAAGGGAAATTGTCCCGTTGTTATAATTGAAGTTATCGCCATGATTAAAATATAAATAAATAGTAAGTTAATAAGTTCTGAGTTGACTAGTGAATATGTTGTGTAAATTCAATAAATAATGATCATGTGGCGGTATCGGCAACGAACCACCGGTTTCCCATACCCTTTTAGATATTAAAAATAACTTAATAATATTCTATAATCAACTATACAGATGGTTCATGTAATATATTACTGAATATGATGTATAATAAAGTAAGAATATAATAAAAGAAAAGGAGAACAAGCCATGAAGTGTAATGAGTTTAGTACGTAGTAGAGACTGTACTTTTTCTAAGCCAATGGTTGTGCAAAGAAGTGATTTCCCCCAGATCAATCTCAACCGTCAAGATTCACTTTATATTGGCAAGGTCAGCCGTAGGTGGGTCTGTAGAACTCGTAGTGTTAGTGTATGGTTGTTAACCCATTCGAGACGACGATTTTTTTCGAACACAGTCCCCAGGAGCGAATTTTGTTTTCTTTATATTGTAAATTTTTAATTTAAAAAACATGTTTACTATGGAAATCACCCTATTCGTAAGTGAATCCACATAAATAAGATCATTGCACACCGGGTGTGCAGCTCGCTCCTCGGAAATTTTTATTGCAAAGAGCGGATTGAACACCATGTGTGCAATCTAAGGTAAAATGAAAATACATCATTAAAAAAATTATAAACATTTATTTCAAAAATTGTTAAAACCAATGCCAAATTTTGTTTTCCTGTCCTTTAGAGATTTCATTAGTTCAAGAAAAAATATTATTTCTACTAGTTTACTCAGAATAACTGATAACACCACATTACTGTTATTGCACACAAGGTGTTATAGCCTCGGAAAACAATTGCACATACGGTGTGCAATCGGTCTCGATTAGGTTAAGAAATTACATCATTTTTCTGCCATAGCCGGATTCGAACAAAGTTCACCAGCTTAGTAAATTTACCCACTAAGCTACCACGCTCCGTTCTAATTTAATAATAGTTTTTTTTTATAATTATTTTATTGAATTGTACAACTGTAATATATACATCTAGTACAAAGGCTGTATGAATAAATAAATGCATGAAAGGACGTGTAGAGGCACTACCCACTGCCAACACTCTAATTACATTTCTATTATAGAAGGTCCCGAGGCCATCTTCTCTTCAGACGCCTAGGAGGATTGTCCGGGATGGAAACTAGTGGGTTTGGATGGGCCTGGAGTTTATTATGGAATGATAGGTATCTGGAATGGGCTAAATCGGTAACATATGGAACGTTAAGGTCTTTGTGAATGGTTTTATTTGTGACAAAATAAGGAGCGTTTAGGATTTTGCGAAGGATTTTGGATTGCAAGGATTCAATACGAGAGGAATTTGATGGTTTGGTGGAGCCCCATAGTTCAATTCCGTAAGTCCATATAGGTCAATTAATAATAGTAAATTATATTTAATTGCATCAAAATGATAATAACGTCACTCTTCATGTATCTTATCCTCCCAACGACTCCTCGGTCTACCCCCTCTGAAGTTTCCTGTCGGTACAGCGCTTATTAACATTTTAGGAACAGAAAAACCCTTCAAGGCTATCGGACATCCATGAAGAACTGTTGAAAGGAAGATTTTTTTTTAAGATAAAACTTTTACATTTCGTGGTAAAATGAGTTAACTTGGTAATGTCGAAACTTAAAAATAACAATCCCGCCTTCCACTTGAGTTTTTCTTTCTTTTTTTAAATTAAAAACATTTCAAAAATATCTAACAACTAAAAAATTTCAGTAAATTAAATGGAACTCAATAAAGTTTCTTATTTAATTAACAATACAGTTCAAAGTATCTACCCTGTACCTCTAATACCCAAGATATCTCGGATTCAGTAAACCGTAGAAACTGTACTGTTTTGTTTCTAGGACAGAGGTTGTACAGGTTTGTCCCAGATCAAGCTCAACAAGCAATTTTGTTTAATATTTCTATTCTATTTTATTATTTTTAATATTTCTATTCTATTTTTCTATACTATTTTATTTTAGTTTACTATATGTAAACTCCCTAGGAGTCTATTATCTTACATTTTATATTTTTTATATATATTCTACTACCATTTCCATAATTTTACTTCTCACCTCTGCTGTTTATACTTTTTCTTTCTTTTTTTAAAATGTCTTTCTGTTTACTTCCGTCTTTTAACTTTGTAAAAAAATCTTGGTACTTACAGTTACATATCTACCAGTTACCTTGGATAACCTTTTAAAATATTTTGATTTGAATCTGAGATCGCCTCCCTTCGGATATTTTGAAGACAAAAGATATGTGTAGGATTGGGAATCGAACCCGGGTCTCCTATGTTTCCGTCATGGTACTCTTCCACTTGAGCTATCCTGGCTTGTCTGACCGAGTTGCGAGCCAGGATAGCTCAAGTGGAAGAGTACCATGACGGAAACATGGGAGACCCGGGTTCGAATCCCAATCCTGCACATATCTTTTGTCTTCAAAAATAAAATATTTAAAAATTGTTTTAAAATATAGATGAAACATGTTTGTTGATACGTTCATTTCTTGATGAAATGATTAATGAAGTAGAGGCATTACATTTTATCATCCATACTGTTGCGATCAGAGGGACAAGAGGGAGCGGGTGAAGGAATCAAAGAGTTGCCGAGGCCCTTCGCGTCCAGCCTCGAATTGCCGAGACCGCCCCCCCCCCCACCACGACCAACCTTACCTATATAAAAGAGCCATCTGTTTCGGCCGAGTCAGTTTGTGTCAGTCTGTAATAACCCTGTGATAAGTGCTTAGTGAGTAACAGTGACAGTGACAATTAGTGGCCGTTGATAAGTGTAATAAACTGTGTGTCAGTTTGTCATATTTGGAGAGTTTTACGGTCGGTGGACTTTAGTTAGCGAACTGTAAGTGTTAATTTGTAATTGTAAACCCTAGTGTAATATTCTTGTATTTGTACAAATTTATATAAATAGTTTAGTTATTTAGTATTAGCAATATCTTATATTATTTGTATATTATTTTAGTAATTAGATAAGTTAGACCTAGGTTATAATCTGTAGAATATTGCTATTGTAAATTGATATTAGTTTAATAATTTAATTGTTTTAAATAATTTCATTGTAGTCTTTTTAATTTGTTAATAAATATTAGTATCTTGAATTTAGTAATAGTTTAATTCATTTTACACCCAGTAGCCCGTAACAATACTAAAGCTCATAATAACTCGTTCTTTTGGAAAATATTAAAAGGGAAACGAATACAAAATTAAAACTTTTAAACTCAAAGCGACAGCCTACGGAACAGATACAATTATATTAAATATATCTAAGGCATTGATTGTATTATATTATATCTAGTCTAATAAGTGTTGTTTAAATACCAAAATAAGCTTATTTGTTTTCCCCCAACGATAAAAGGCCTTAAAGACCACGCGAATATCACAACGTTGCTTCCTATTCATCAGCTTCCTCTATTCCCATATCTCCTACATGAGCCTTGCATGGCTAAGTTTTCTCTCCTCAGACCATGCAAGGCCCTTTTTGGAGCGTTTTTTTCCCACAAGAACCTTTATTCCCTTGAGCGTCCTTCTGTATTCATCTCTGTCAAAATCATCCCGGTCTGTTAGCCTCATTTGGTCCATATCATCCCTGAGTTGCTTGAAATATCCCATTGCATTTTTGTGACAGTGGATTCGGTGAAAAATTGTATGGTTCAGTCTTTCAGGATTCATCCTCATCATGTGTCCATAGAAACTTTGCCTTCCCACCCTAACGTAAGGGTTCTCCTAGGTCCTTAGATTCTTTTGAGAATTCTTCTTTCTATTTTCAGAAGCCTCTATAATCTGGGTAGACAAGAGATTTCTGTTCCATAAAGTATCACCGGCTTGATGACTGTGTTATAATTTCGAATCCTAGCTTTAATAGATAGGTTCTTCTTGTTGTAAAAATTACAGTTGGCGAAGAATAATTTCTCCAATTTGGGGACTTTCTCTGTAAAACCTTCTCAATCCGACCCATTGCTGCATATGATTTCTCCAAGGTATTTAAATCTCTTTAATTTTCCCGTATTTATTTCCAACCTTTTTCTTCTTAAAACCCGAGTCTGTGGTTATCAGTTCCGTTTTTCCAAAAGATATTTGTAAGCCTGCTTTCCTCGCTATTTCCGAGAGGGTAATTATTTGAGCAATTGCCTCTTTTTCTGTCTCTTCTAAAAGTGCAAGGTCGTCCGCATATGCGAGGCATTTAACTTTGACGTGATTGTACTTTGTCCCTAGGGTTGCACCTGAATTGTTGATTTTCCAAAGCTCCTTCATGATCTTGTCCAGTATCACGTTAAAAAGCACTGGAGACAAACGGTCTCAAAAATTAAATTAAATTACTCACAAAACCTTACAAATTATTATCAATTAAGAATTAAAAAAATATTATATGTTTAGATAATGTAATAAACAAAATTATAAAAATCATATGCTATAACATAAGCACCTGAAGCTATCTAGCGGAAATTGTGGTAACTAACATACTAGTATTTGGAATTCGCCTCCATAGAAGTTGTTAAAATTATTAATGTTTTCATTTTTTTTAATTATACTTGACGGATTTCTGTCTTATATATTTACAGCTCCGGTGACTAAGTGGTTAAGTCTTTTCTCCAAAATGAATTTCTTGTACTTAAGCGGAATCGAGTTATTTTCGAAGCGAATAAGGGGCTAAGTAAGCATTTTACTCCCTTTTAAAAAATCGTAGCCCGGCAGGTGCCCCTAGGATTTTTTAAAAGGGAGTAAAAAATCCTTAGTTACGCCGGCGTTCGGAAGGGACGATAAATGGGGGTCCCGAGCCTGTACGATGTCAGGTACTCGTTAAAAATCCCTATCCTAATCAAACCTGGGTAGGCAAAATTTAGAGCTCCCACTGTAGCATCGTCCGATCAGCCATAGCAGCATAAAGTGACGTTTAATGAACAAACAATAAGCCAGCCATTGGCTTGAAAAGGAGTTATTGTTTATATTACAACTCCATTTAAAGCCAAAAACTACGAGAATGATAGGATTCCGGTTATCTCAAAACAGTTCTCTGGACAAAATCCGACTTAACCACTTATTGTAGTGAGGTATATCCACTTCGCTACATACTAGCCATCCTACATATCGTCGTTAGAAATCCAGTGTATCGAATGTGAAGAAAAAACATTTTAATCAGGAATTGAATTGGTAAGGAGGTGCGGTCAGTGATTACACAAAATAAAAAAACACGTAAAATCGGTATCTAACTACTTTTGACGATACATTTTGAATTAGCCTTGATACCGTTTTTTTTTTCATTTGCTTTAATAGTAATTGTTTTTTATTTTCTATACTTTGCATTTGTATCGACAATATCAATACATATACATGCCAGCTATCCTACATATATGACATCACGTACTGTCAATCCCAGGCTCGCCTGGACATATCTTTTCTTTTCAAATAAAAATATTTAAAAATTAGTAACAAATAAAATAAAATAAATTATAATGACGTAAGTCAACTAGAAACAAATTAAAATAATGTTCAAAGAACTTTCTTCCCCTCGTATACTTCGCAAAATGCGAGAACGCGGGGACTTAAGATCAGTGAAAAGAAAGTGGGGCTCAGTTGGTAGTGTCCCAGACCGGGGATCTGGAAGGCACGGGTTCGAGTCCCGGTCCTGGACATATCTTTTCTTTTCAACTAAAAATATTTAAATTGTGGAAGAAAATGGTCCGGGAAGAGGTCAATAAGTTTTTCTGAATATTGAAAATATTTATTCAGTAGCCAACGTTTCGACCCACTCTGTAGGTCTTCTTCATAGAGAGTGGGTCGAAACGTTGGCTACTGAATAAATATTTTCGATATTCAGAAAAACTTATTGACCTCTTCCCGGACCATTTTCTTCCACAATTTTCATCAAGGTCAACCATTTTCTTTAAAAAAAAAAAAAAAAAATTTAAAAATTAGTAATAATTGTTATTTGTATATGTTAGATCACATACAGATTGATTAAGTGCATTACATCTACCGAGTATTGTCACGTTATCGATTCGGGTGACGTATTAGCTTTGGTAGAAAAAAATGGGTCGACTATTTGAGTTCCCACTGCCTGTCCAAAGGAGGGCCTACTTGCATTTTACTACTCGAAGCTCAAATTTTATAAGTTTACAAAGCATTCCGTTGTTCATATTGTATTATTTTTTGCAATGTAGTACAAGCAGGAAAAAATTAAATTTTAAGTATTTGTCCCATTATTAAATATATTATTATTCCACATTGAAATTTTATCACTTATGTAAAATAAAATAGCGATCCCAAAAAAGTGTTTATACAATAACGAAACTAACGTGGGAGTTCCAGACGATTCTAAAACTATTCCGAAAATTTTAGCCCTTTTAAAAATGATCTCTCGTTTAAATAAAAATGTTTACAGGGATGTAATTTTTTTTTCGGCGCTGCCTATAAATATAGCAATGTTATTTATGTACCGAGCAACTACTGCCTAGTCTTTTTTTATGCTCGATTAGTTAAACTAATTTTTTAATTTATTTTATTTATTGTTCTTTTGATGGTGATTATTTTTAAATATTTTTATTTTGAAGAGAAAATATTTCCCCTGGCCCGGATTCGAACCCGGGTTTTTTGCATCACTAGTGCGGCACTCTTCCAACTGAGCTACCAGGTGTCATATTCAAGCCAGACATATCCATTCTCTTCACCGGTCCTATATTCCCGTATTCTCCCAATTTTTACAATGCATACAATGTTCTTTGAACATTTCTTTAATTGGGAACTTGTTGACACGTTAATTTTATATTTATAATTTATTTTTATTTAGAGTTCTTCTGATGGTGATTATTTAAAAATATTTTTTTTTAATTTGGCAAATCACAAAGTCTCTATCCATAATTTCTTAAAGCCTTTATAGAAAATATAGCACTGTTTTTAATTTAAATGGAATACATTGGTTTAAACATTAAAACCAACATTTTATCCCATTATTTCGATTTTAGGACTTTTATTCATGAAAAGATAATTCAGACAATTAATATTTAGACATTTTTCTTATAAACCAAGGGTGGATTTGAGGGGGACCACGGGGTCACGTGCCACCCACACGGTTTTTGTGTACTGTGGAGAATCCATTACACCACATCCATTGAAGGCAAATTACATGATGATAGTTGTTAAAACATATGAATAAAATAACAGAAAAACATGAGTGAAACTATTGTTTTGTTGTTTTAATAAACCTTTAAAGATAAAACAAAGGATAATTACAACCCGCAAAGCTATTGGTATGCTTCACACAAAAAAGTGGAAACATGAATTAAAGGAAATGATTGGTTGAAGGAAACCTCAATCTGAGGGAACCCTTAGAGAAAAAATAAATAAATAAATAAACTTTTAAATATTTTTTTTAAAAGAAAAGATATGTCCTGGACCGGGACTCGAACCCGGGTCTTCCAGATCACTAGTCTGGGACTATACCATTTGAGCCTAATAAAATTATAAAAATTAGTAAAAAATAAAATAGATTATGATAATTATAATGACGTAAGTCAACTAGACCCAAATTAAAAAAATGTTCAAAGAACATTCTTCCCCACAAAAATGCGAGAACGCGGGGACTTAGGATCAGTGAAAGGAAAAGATTTGACCAGGACCGAGAAGCGTGCATTAGGGCCCAGGATAGCTCAAATGGTAGAGTCCCAGACTAGTGATCTGGAAGACCCGGGTTCCAGTCCCGGTCCCGGACATATCTTTTCTTTTCAAATAAAAATATTTAAAAATTAGTAACAAATAAAATAAAATATACCTTTGAAGCCTTTCTTTAAATACTACAATTTCAAAGTTATTGTTGATTTGTTGGCCCTTCTGCCCCCCCCCCCCAGAAAACTATCCTGGATCCGGCCTTGTTATAAACCATAAGCTATTTCTTTTTATAAAAAAAACAATCTAAAATAAATAAAAAAATTATTATTATTTTTTTTAAACAAAATATTCAATACTAAATGGGTACTTATATCTAAATTGATTTACTAGTGAGCTACAATATAACAATATAATATCAATTTTTAGAATAACATCGGGCTACCTCAACTAACACGTCGAGCACTTGCTGGAGTACAGTTAAATTAACAATGATGATTATTCCAATGTTTTAGAACTTTCATTAAATAGAGTACAGCGAAATAAAATTACGTCATATTTCTTATAAACTATAAATATTTTATTTGTTTTTTATTAATTGTTATAATTTTTAAATATTCAATATCTTCAAGATTACAAGACAAATTGAATCGAATAATTTGATGGGCATTGGATAATAAGCTAAAGTTGAACGTAGACAAAATCAAGGCGATAGTTTTTTTTTTTTTTTTAAATTTATTTATTGATATTTACAACTGTATTAAAAAATACATCCAGTAAATAGGCTATGTGATACATAATGACTTGAGCTAATGAAAAGTAGAGAAACTACCCACTGGTAGTACTCAAATCACTAGTTCAACTAAGAAGGTCACGTGGCCATCTTCTAAGGCAACAGTAATTGGGCCGAACCACTTCCTTAAAACTATTCCCCATAATCAAACTTTCCTGCCAAATAATAATCCTATCAAATTCTACCCAACCGTCAAAAACGTTGGAATTATTTTTGATCAATTTCTCTCCTGGAAAAAACATATTTCTGAAATCTCCCGCCGTACTTTCTCCACTCCAAAGCGTCTGAATCACCTTCGTCGCCTGTTCCCTTTTGAAACCCGTAGACTTCTATTTACTTCCTTAATTTTCCCTTATTTAGATTACTGGTGTGCTGTGTATGGGAGTATCTCTGGGGAACTCGAAGCAAAATTAAATTGATTGCTTCGTTCGTTTGATCTTTGGGATCCCGAGAGACACCCGTATCATCCGATATTACGAAGAGTTGAAGTGGCTCTACCCTTCCTATAGCAAGTTGTCCAATCCCGCCGACCATCATACATCTCCCATCTCCTTCATTTCAAAACAACAGTCCACTACCGTAACACCCGTTCTCGGCTCTCAGATTTATGTACAGTATCCCGCCGAACAGGAGCTTTCCTTATCCGATCCTCGACTCTTTGGAACTCAATACCTTCTTCTATTCGTCATTCCAATAACCTTTCAACCTTTAAATCCCGTATATTCAATCACCTAATTTCCATGGAATCCCCAAAAGATCGGAAATAGTACGTTTAGTTGTGAGATTAAGGTTTTCTAAATTATGGATGAATGATGTATTTGATATATATGTGTGTATCTGCAAAAATGTATCTGTGCTTACACCTGTGAGTGAGGTGTGTATATAGTTACAAGTGGCTCCCAAATAAACAATTCTGAGAATAATAGTTAATTCCTAGAATTGTTATGCACTTTTAGATGCAGCTGCAGTTGGCAGGTGGCTACCAAGTAAACAATTCTAGAAATTAACACCATCAATAATAGATGCTATTTAAGCCTGGAGCAGAGGCTCCTCGCTCTCTTGATTTTCATCACTTGTCCGGCTAGTTACTCTTGTATTGTGTTAGCTTACTTTTATTTGTATAATTCATTCATAATAAAGTTTTTAAAAACCTGTTGATCGATTAGAAACATTTAACTATATATATACTTTTTCTTTCTTTGCTAATTTGGCTCTTCACACTTCCAATCACATATCTTTATATTTTCTTAGTTATAATAGTTAGTATTGTTTATTTCATTAATTTATTCCTTGTTTTGTTGTTATCTTGTTTTTTCAAATATTGTATATGTATATATATATATATGACTATCAATTGTTTCTCTCTATATAATCGTTGTTATATTATTGCTTTTTTCTTTTATTTTATTTTTCCTTTATACGAAATAGTTTTCTTTAAATATTGTTTTAGGAGGTAATTGATCATTTTTTCAATTATTTTTTATTTATTCCTCATTTATTAATTTAATTGTAATTAATTAACTAAATGTAATCTACTTTACTCTAAGACATTTTGGTTATACATTATTCCTGTAATGTTATTCTAAAGGGAATTGTCCCACAATAAATAAAATCTTTATTATTAAAACAATACTAAATGGGTACCCACATCTAAATTGACTTACTAGTGAGATACGATATAAGTCCTAAATTATATATCAATTTCTAGAATAACATCGGGGTACCTCAACCAAAGCGTGTCTGGCCGAGGACCAGGATAGCTCAGGTGGTAGAGCACCATGACGGAAACATGGGAGACCCGGGTTTGAATCCTGGGCGTGGAGATATCTTTTCTTTTCAAATAAAAATATTTTATTTTATCGATGAAAATTACGGGTCTGGGGTTCAGTACATGGTTGAGACTCTACTGTTTCATGGACACCGGTTCTGTAAGGTTACAGTAGAAATTAATAACCTTAACCAAAATCTTAAGTATAAACAAAGTAACATTTATGATGTACTCGTAACTATAAGCCAAAAACTAACTGACCAAATTGAATTACTAAATTACAATCATCGAAAGAAAAGAGGACTTATTGATAGTTTAGGAAACGGTATATATGAAACGGCCGTCCAGTGGATATCTCCAAGGAAGAGGGTGCAGATTTGAAAATGTTAAGACATTCAAATATCTTGGCACCATTATTACAGAAGACAACAGACTGGAACATGAAATAAAGGCAAGGATTGAAAACGGTAACAGATGCTATTGGTCCCTCAGAAACGTGTTCCAAAATAGAGCTGTACCCCGTAGTCTCAAAATAAGGGTATATAAGACGATACTTCGTCCTGTCGTTGCCTATGGTGGGGAGGCGTGGACTCTAACCAAACAGCGTGAGAGATTATTGAATGCATGGGAGAGAAAGATTCTTAGAAGAGTGTATGGCCCAACCAAGGAAGGAAATTGTTTCCGCATTAAAAGGAATCAAGAACTTAAGGACCTATATGGAGAACCTGACATAGTTTCTTGTATTAAAAAAGCAAGATTGAGATGGTTGGGGCACGTTCACAGAATGGACAAAAAAAGGCTCCCAAAGCTGATTCTGGAGGGACGTCCAGACGGAGAAAGACGAAGAGGAAGGCCTAGAATGCGATGGCTGGACGATGTGGAAGCAGACCTTAAGTGCCTGGGGGTAAGAACATGGAGAAGAGCAGCGAGAGATCGGTCAAGGTGGAGGAAAATTGTTGAGGAGGCCAAGGTCCTTCTGGACCATAGCGCCATGTAATGATGATGATGATATCATGGGTCACCGGAATTATGGATCTCAATGACAAAGATAAAATATACAACAAATTATAATTGCGAATAAATAATCAGGTACCAACAAATTAAATATTATCAACACAAATAAACAACTCATCCACAAATTTAATGAAGACCTTAGTAAAATAAATAAAAACTTTTTCAAAACTCAACAAGGAATTTCTAATGTAACTATGACAGAAAAAGCTTATGACTTTTATTCTCGTATTCAACTCCTTGAGAATAAACTATCTGAATTAATAATTTCAATGGAACTCTGTAAAACAGGATTAATTCATTCAACACTGGTAAATGATATTGTAAAAAATATACCAACAATTGTAACACTCGTAACTCAAGATAATAACATTCTTTGGGATAATACGAAAATCTACTGTTCATTCTATGATGAAACATTCCATGTATTCGTTAAATTACCAATTCATGAAAGAGTATACTGGATACCTTATAGTAACAGTACCATGTCAAATAAAAAATAACAATAAAGACATACATATTTATAAGGAATTAGATATTACTAAGCAATTAATTATTAAGAAAAATGAATTTTTATATCAAGGAGTAAAAATGTTTTACTCCATTTATTTCTGAAATAATCTTAAACTTATAACTGATTCATGTATAGAAAATATCTATAATGCTACTTATGACAATTCTAGTTTCACTACTACTAATACTAACATTAGATTTAACGAATATTTAAGTTTATATTTTTGCTAACTACCGCAAACTCAAAGAATGTCATAATGAAACCATATTTTTTACCAAATGTAGCACTTGTTAACGCTAGTACTTATGACTGTATTCCTCTATTAAACAAAGCATATTAACATAATTTTAACCATGTATTTAAACCTATTCATAATGATTTTAAATTAAAAACTATGTAATTCATGAGAAGCGAGGAGATGGTTGAGTGGAAGATCTGAGTAAGGTAGGAAATAGTTGGGGGGTGGAGTCAAATTAAACACTAAATAAGTGGGTACTTATTTATTACCTGCCGACGTTTCGACCCACTTTGTGGCTCATCTTCAGGGCTAAGAAAGAACAACAACAAAACTATAAAAAAAACATTGCAGTACCAAATATATGATGATATAAAAAAATATATATGTAGAGTAATAGAAATATAGAACAAAAAAGTGAGGGATATAAATGTACAGAAAGGTGGTGATGTAAAAATTCACAAAGGTAAAAGAAGGAAGTAAACAGAAAGTTTATAAAAAGAAAAAGTAGTTTTACCTTTGTAAATTTTTACATCACCACCTTTCGGTACATTTTCTCTGTAATATCTTTATTCATATATATCCTTCACTTTTTTGTTCTATGTTTCTATTACTCTAGCCGGAAATTTTTTTACGTTTAAATAAAAATTTACTGGGATGAGCAAATAATCACCGACCACAGGTTAATACATGACCGTCAGGATATTTTGTAGAGCCATAAAGCAGAAAAAATTGGCAGAATCATAGAAATAGCAGTCCCATGTGATTCAAACATAATGAACACCAGAGCAGAAAGAATTAGGAAATACCAAGAAATACATTATGTATTAATATACATATTGAGTTAAAATCACTTTTTCATTTGGAGAAAGTGCTCATAACTCCAATAGTAATTTCCTCGATTGGTCTGATATTGAAAAGCACAAGGGAGGCTACAGAAGACCTTGGCCTCTGTAGGAAAAGGCAGTTCTGCTGGACATCTGCAGAATTGTTAGAAAATTCTTAAATCAGTAAAACATTTACACTTCCCTTGAATTTTGAATTCCGGGATATGAATTTGGGGCCAGAGAAATCTGTGACAAAAATAAAAGTAGTAATAATAAAAGAAAGAAATTTAATTACAAAATAATCTTTATTAACAATTAAAAAAAAGTATTCCTCACTCTCAACAAATTTTCACGGTCAATATTTTTAATTCATTCATCAGGTGTTTCTTCTGGTTTCGACCTTGTAGTCAAATTCCTACACGGAAAATAATTTGACTACAAGGCCGAAACCAGAAGAAGCACCTGATGAATGGATTAAAACTATTTCTTATTTGATTAAAATATTTTTATTTTGAAGAGAAAAGATTTGTTCTGGCCGGGATTCGAACCCGGGTCCTCCGCATCTCTAGTGCGGCACTCTACTAACTGAGCTATCAGGCCAGACAAATCCATTCTCTTAACCAATTCTATGTCCCCAGTTCTCGCAATGTATATATGGGGACAAATCTTTTCTCTTCAAAATAAAAATATTTAAATAGAATCACCAACAAATAAAAAATAAATTATTTCTTAATTGCTTTCCTTTTTTCTTTATTTGCTCTAATTTTTCTTCTTTCGCTAGCAGATTTTCGTAACCCTTTCATTTTACGGGTCTGCAATTTATGTATGTTTTGTCTTCCCACATGAACTCGACCAAGCTTCGAGCCGAAAGCATCAACATTAATATTTTTGACTTTTTTAGCCTGAAACAGATAAATAATAACAATGAAAAATACAAAATTATATTATATGTTCTGGTTCTTGAGTTCCAGATCTGGAGCTGAGATCCCGAAGAATACGAGGGCGGGTCAATAAGTCCATGACTTTTTGAATTTCCCACTTCTCAATTGAAATGGCTGCCAACAGGCAACTGACAGTTGACTCCGGTCTAAATTTGAACAAGCTGCATCATTTAGTTTCTGTTCGGCAGCCGTTGATAGCAGACTACCGCGCGTTGTGAGAAGAAAATGGAAAATAGTGAATTTTGTGTGCTCGTTAAACATTATTTTTTGCGTAAAAAAACCATCACTCAAACCAAGGCTAAACTCGATAAATATTATGGGGGCTTTGCACCATCCATTTCGATGGTAAAGAAGTGGTTTACTGAATTTCGATGTGGCCGTACAAGCACGGAAGATGCCGAACGTTCTGGATGCCCAGTTGAGGTCTCTACACCCGAAACGATTGAAAAAATTCACAATATGGTTTTAGCCGATCGGAGATTGAAAGTGAGAGAGATTGTGGAAGCCAAAGGCATCTCTAATGGCTCAGTGGTTTCAATTTTGAACGATCACTTGGGTATGAGAAAGCTTTCCGCAAGATGGGTGCCACGTTTCCCCACAATTGACCACCGTATGAGCATTTTGCAGGAATGTTTGGCATTGTTCAACTGCAATATGGACAAGTTTTTGGGCCGTTTCGTAACCATGGACAAAACATGGATCCACCACAACACTCTTGAGACCAAACAGCATTCAAAACAGTAGGTTTCTCAGGGTGAATCGGTGCCAAAGAAGGCAAAGGTGGGTTTGTCAGCTAATAAAGTCATGGCGACCGTTTTTTGGGATGCACGCGATATAATCCACATCGACAACCTTCAAAAGGGAAAAACAATCAATGGCAAATATTATACCAACTTATTGAGTCGATTCAATGAGGAAATGAAAAAAAAGGACCGCATTTGGCAAAGAAAAAAGTTCTTTTCCACCAGGAAAATACAAGGGTGCACACATGTGCAGTTTCCATGGCTATGAATTGCTCCCTCACTTGCCATATTCACCAGAATTTAGCCCCGAGTGACTATTTCTTGTTCCCAAACTTGAAGAAATGGCTCGGCGGAAAGAGATTTGACTTTGATAAAAAAATTGGGAGAAACGTTGGACTAAGTGTATAGAACTGAAAGGAGACTATGTTGAAAAATAAAATAACTTTTATATAAAATCCTGTGTTTCATTCAAAAAGTCGCGGACTTATTGACCCGCCTTCGTATTCTGGATTTTTGTCCTCCAAATTGAAAATGTATATTTATAATTGTCTTGGTTATTTGTTGTGTTTTAAATTATACATAAATACAAATATATGTTCTTTTATTTCTATTAGGTTATAACATTTATCAATAAATGTAATATTATGGTAATTTTATTTCCTGTTAACAATAAACTGTACGCCTGATTAAAGTAAACATTTTGAAATTTAAATATAAAGTTAGATACTGTCCTCAAAACTTACTTTACCAATAAATTCCTAGATTCTTATTATATTTATTATATAACAATATTCTTACTAATTATATTATATACTATGTCCTTTAATTTTAACAGAAATTGAATGTAGCTGATGGTAATGTTGAATATGTAATGAATTCTCTCTGAAATGTTTGTAATTTACTAATGTCAATAACTTGAACTTTTCAATCAATCTAAATAATATAATGAAAAATAACATTTCGGGTCCGATGCCTGACCTTATTCCACGAAAAAAATACGTTAGTCGCACTTATATAATTTTCCCACAGTCCAGGAGTTTCTAGAAAAGCACGCAGCGTATTTAGATAGAGCACAGCCGAAAGTTTGTTTATAGCACATTATCTTGTGCTTAATTAGATCAGAAGTGAATATATCAAACATAAGGCAATAACAATAATTAATAAAAAAACTCCCAGAAATGTGATTATCCTAATAGAAAATGAAATCCAAAGATCTCGAAAAATAAAAACTGAGTGAAAAACCAGCATTCATTCCTAGATTTGTTTTTTTAGAATTAAAAGTTCAGGCACCAATATTTGGATTAATATACTCTCTTTATCAGCAAATGCTAGATACAGATCATTTTTTAGGAAGATATATATTAACATATAACAATAATGTTAATAAAATGATTGCAAATAATATACATACCTTAAGTTCTTTGGGAACCTTACAAGCCTGTTTAAAAAGATCTTCTGAGGCTAATTTTTTTCGGCGTATCACAAAATCTACCGACGGTCCAAGTTCTTCGAGTTCAATGCGTGGAATTTTACAGCCAGATTTTTTCAATAAAATTCTTTAAAAAATAGATGAACATTAAATAATGCATAAAAAAGATTATCTTTATAGGATGTTGAAAACGCAAACTGAAAAAAAAGGGAATATACATGCCATTCAACTATACAACAATATTATTTTTTTACGTCAATAAATTTTTATCAAGATATGGAAGAAATGAATGCCCCCAGAGAATTGCTAAGCCTTGTGGAATTGCTGCTGAGGGAGTCGAGAACTCAGGTCCAAGATCCAGAATGACTTGCCAGAAGTATTCAAGATAACTAGGGGTCTTATGCCTGTTATTTAATTTTGCACTTGAAGAGGTTATAAAAACTCAGGGTTGGAAGTCACTGGTACGATTCTGATAAAATCCATCTAAATAATGGCCAATGCAGATGAAATAGATATAGTCGGAAGAACACAGAGGGATTTAAAATAAGCGTTTCTTGCTTTGGAGAATGTTGGACGGTGTATGTGTCTTCAGGTGAACCATGCAAAGACCAAATATAGGGTGGCTAGCCCTTCAAGGCAATCAGTACCCTCCATCATGTTTGGTGTCTACATATTTGAAAGTGTCAACAGTTTTGTCTACCTTGGCTTTCTGGTCAAAGGGAATAACTCTCCACAGAAGAATTTTGACCGCTAATAAGTGTTATTTTGGGATGGCAAAAGTTTTAAGTCATCTGATATCTAGAAGAGCCAAGGTGATACTTTACAAGACGTGCATAAGGCCTGTTTTAACATACGGATCGGAAACCTGGTCTCTGTCCAAAGCAGATGCCAATAGTTTACTGCTCTTCGAAAGAAAAATATTAAGAAGGATATATGGAGCAGTTAGAGTTGGCGATCAATTTAGAATCAGGCAGAATGCAGAGATATATCGGATGTATCAGGAGCTAGACGTGGTTCAGTATATAAGAATAGCTAGGCTTAGATGGGCTGGACATGTGGCCAGAATGGAGGACAATGCTACTCAAAAGAGACTGCTATTTGGGTACGTTGACGGAAAAAGAAAACGGGGACGGCCATGACTAAGATGGGCAGACAAGGTCGAGAAGGGGATCCAGAGCTTGGAGGTCTTTGGTACAGGACAGAGAAGAGTGGAGGCAACGCCTTGATGGAGCCAAGACCCGTACTAGGTTGTAGAGGCAGTGTTGATTGAATTAATTTTTAAAAATGTGAACCAATGTTACTAATATCCTCTATAATTTGTTCCCTTTATATTGAAATTAATGGAGAGTTTCAAAACAATAATTATGAACTGTTAATACTGTAGTTCAATGTGCCCCGAAGAATGTTTTGTGGACCTCTACAGGCCCACAAAATTGAGTTAGCATTAAAGAAGTATCATTTTGGAGTCTCAAATTATTTCCCTCATTATTTTCAAAAAATTAATTTTATATTTTAATTAATATATGAACTTACTTATAGAGCTATATAGCTAATGCATCCTAATTTTGTTTTTCTTTCAAGACTCTTAAATTCAAGAGGAATATTAAGACAATACAACCTACGACTCTTAATAAACTGATTTTTTTTTTTATTGATAATTACATATAATTTATCAAAGATCAAATGAAATTTAAAACCATTACCTATAACTTCTCATCAATAGCTCATCTTGTTGAGTTGCAGTAAACATTATGACATGTTCAAGTCCTTGTAAGCGTATATTGGTGGCATCTTCTCTTTGGAAAAAGTCAACTAACATATTTTGAATTCTTTTCAAGTCACTATCTTGTTGAAACAGTGGCCCGGAAAATATTAAGCACGGTTTCAAACCAGTAGTGATTTTTTCCGTTTTGAATTCTGAAATTTGACGATAATTTTTAACACCAAGCTCGACCATATCCAAAATGGAATGATCGTACATACGACCTGCAAATTAATTGCTTAAATTACATAATTGAGCAAAACAATTTATAAGACAAACGTAAAAGCACAATTGAAATATTTAATCTTACATAAAATTAAATTATTAGGCCTCTTCTTGTTGTGAGAGCCAAAGAAGATTAAGGAAGCATCGTGTTTTTTTGATAACCGTTCAATTTCGGAAGAACTTTCAAAAGGTAGGAAGTCATTTTTCTCACCAAGTTTAATGGCATCGGGTTTCTTGAAATGATACTAGAAAAAAAAAAATATATATATTAAAAATAGACTGATGAACAAAATTAATAGATCACTTTAAAAATGTCATAATTGGCACATATCTATAATTTGTTTTTAAATGAAGAGGGAATTTATAACTATCACATTATAATTATAGTTATTCACAGTAGAATGTGAATGATATCTGCTATAAACATTTATCTCTGTTTGTTTTTAAATTATAATAATGAGGCTTAGCAGAGCAACGCCATCAATTTCTGCTAACAAACCTCCTTTCTCGGATTATATTCGAAACCTAGATTTCATATCAACCTCATCACAATCCTCCAACCTATACCTTGGATGTTTACCAGCCTGTTCAGCACTTGTTAACCTCTAAGGAATTTCATTGTTACTAACCCCGACAACTTTACAAGCCCATCTCAACCTTTGGAACAACTTCACCTGAATTCTCCAGCATTCTCATCCTTTTTTAATGCATTTATAAATTACTTATCAGGTTTGGATTGATCCTGTGAGGTCAGGAGACCCTTCTGCGGCTTAACAAGCATATGTAATTTATAACCCATAATATTATATTAGGAAACTCGGGAGGAGAAACCTGACAACTGAACGATATTTCAGCAGAATATTATATACAGTAGACTCCCGATTATCCGAAACCCGATTAACCGATTCTCTCGCTTAACCGAAACATTTAGAGTTGCTAGGGAGGGGGAAAAAATTACTTTGTCCTAGCTTCCCGGAAAGAGGCGTGAGAAGAGGGTGTTTCTTCTTCTTTGGTTTGAAAGTGGAGTGATTTTAAAGTCATGAGTGAAAAACGTAAGCGTTCTGTTGTATCGTTGGAGACCAAGTTAGAGGCGATCGATAAGCTGGAGAAAGGTGAGTCACTAATGAAAATTGCTAATGAATACAAGGTGGGAATTGCAACAGTGCATGACTGGAAAAAAAATAAGGAGGAGTTGCGGAAGTTCTGCAGCAAAACTGAGGCAGGCTCATCTCGTGCTACGTTAAAAAAACAAAAAAATGAACTTTTAGATGAAGCTCTTTGGTTATGGTTTGCGCAAAATCGGAATCTGGGTGCTCCAATAAGTGGTCCGATATTAAAAGAAAAAGCCCTTTCTTTAAACTCAAAACTTAAAGGTGATCCGAATTTTAATGCTAGCGAAGGATGGTTAAGCAGGTGGAAAAGCCGACACCATATTCAAAGCGCGAAAATAAGTGGCGAAAAATTATCCTCTGATGAATTAGGAGCAAAGGAATTTTGTGAAAAATTAAAAAAAATGGTGTCTGACGAGTCCTTAGTTGACGATCAAATATACAACATTGATGAAACCGGATTAAATTTTAAAATGCTCCCTAATAAGACATTTGTACAAAAAGGCGAGGTTAGTACACCTGGATTCAAATTAAACAAAGAGAGAATCACTGTAGCTCTTTGTGCAAATGCAGCAGGATCGCACAAATTTCCCCTTTTTGTGATCGGGAAATCCGCGAAGCCTCGTGCATTTAAAAATATAAATTATTCTTCTCTTCCAGTTTATTATCGCTCTCAGAAATCGGCTTGGATGGATGTCAAATTATTTTCCGAGTGGTTTTTCAATCAGTTTGTCGTGGAAGTTAAAAAACATTTAAAATCGAAAAATCTCCCTTTAAAAGCTGTTTTAATAATTGACAATGCACCTTCTCATCCCAGTGGAAATATTCTCATTAGTGGTGATATCCGTGCTGTTTTTCTTCCTCCTAACGTCACCCCATTGATCCAGCCCATGGATCAGGGGGTAATTGAGTCATTAAAAAGACGCTATAGGCGAAAGTTAATGACTACAATTTTCGGAAGAATTGAAGAACATTCAATCAATTTATTAGAAGCCTTAAAATTGGTTAATATAAAAGATGTTGTATACATGCTAGCTGATGCTTGGGAAGAGATTCCATCTTCAAATTTAAAAAATTCATGGAATAAAATTAGACCTTTAGAAGTTGATCAATGTGAAGATCCACGACAACCAGATGAAGATGAAATCAGCAGGCAATCAGAAGGAATAAATGTTGAAATTCTTAGCATTTTCACTAAAATTCAAGGATGCGAAGACGTTGAAGAAACTGATGTGAAACAATGGGTCGATTCTGATGATAGATTTAGCATTACATTGACTGACGATGACATCGCAGACATTGTCTCCAAAGAAGAAGAAGATTATGATCCCGTCGAAATTGGAACAGAAGCTCGCATTACACACACCCAAGCGACAAATGCTCTGGAGACGGTGCTTCGATACATCGAACATCAACCTACCTCCTGCCGTTCTGATATACTTACCCTTCAGAAATGGCGTGACTACGCATCGACAAAAAAAATTTCAGAAGCTCGGCAAAGAAAAATCACCGACTTTTTTAACGATGAAGTTTTTTTTTTCTTTCATTTTTCTTTTTAAGTCTATAGTTTTATAAATACATATGTACGTAGTTATTTTAATTGTTAAATAAAATAAGCTTTTTTTCAAGTACATAAACGTGTTTTTTATTCTAATTGATCCATTTTCACGCAGACATTTCGGACTCCCGTTTAACCGAAATTTTCGCTTATCCGAAACCCCTCGGTCCCAAAGGTTTCGGTTAATCGGGAGTCTACAGTATTGATATTAAGAATCATATTCTTGAGAGGAATAAGTTTTTTTTTTTCTTAAAGTCTTAAAGCCATTGTAATGTCAAAGTTCTATTTTAATATTGGATCTCATCTCTCTACATGGCAGTATTTCTTAAAAATACTTCAATGATTCCGAACAGGAATTAAAGAAATTCTAACGCTGTAACTGTTCTATATAATTTTAAAGCTGAATTAACCGCCAATGTGTGTTAGCCTAAAGACTCTGAGATCATCGCACGATTCTTTGGACTCTATAATGCTTTCGGAAACGCTCGCACTCATGAAAAAAATATCGAGAGCGATTTAAATACACTAGCGATAAGATCCTAGAAAAAGCATCAGTCAGGTATCCTACCTTAATTAAAATTCCTAGCCTTCCTCAGAATATGGAATTGAAGAATAACAAAAATCTTTTGTCACAATATTTAAATATATTTCTTATCAGAACTATCAACCAATAAAATCCATTGATGTAAAGTATACTTAAAAAACACCCTTTGAGTCCCTACAAACCATTTATTTATAGCAGGGTAGGTTAGGATAATTGTCAGGCAAAAAAATTGACTATAGGTTCGAAATCAGAAGAAACACCTGATGAATGGATTAATATTAGTAATATTGTTATTTATATTATAAAAAAAAGAGCGTAACAATGGGAAATATATATATTTCGGTAATATTTCCGTGAAGAAATGAACGTCTCGCTCAACAAACATTTGGAAGTATAGTAAAAGATATAAGTTTAAAAAAATATATTGAACTCGATTGTTTAATGTTTATATAATCAGTGATAGGGAGGAAGTCGAAAATCTGTCAACATAACATCACTGGTCGTTTTCAAAAGCTACAAGAAGTGGAATAATTATATTTAAAAAAAATATATGAAGAAGTTTTCAAATACTTACCAAATCTTTTAAGCAATTGTTAATCACCTCACTGCCTTTACGCCCATGCAAAAACAAACTTTCTTTCTTATTTTCGATTAGTTTGGGCTCACGATCCAAAATGAACTTTTTTCCTTTGTGAGTAGTAGGTTTCCTAAAAGAAAGAAAGAAAAACATTAGGTAATACTAGTGTAAGGAAATATTTATCTTTATACAATTTACTCACTTAAAAATGGGTTATATTGATAATTTAAATTAAACTGTTAATTTAGGTTCAAGAGTACAGGACTTTAATAAATTATTTATCTTGAGATGCAGCAAACCTTAAGTCCAAAAATATTGTTCTTCATCCATTTATTTAACGCTTCGACCTGCATGGTCATTTTCAATATATACTGATTTCATCATTCAACAGGTATAAACTTTTTCTGCAAAATACATAAATAGGAAAAATTTCTAAACAATTAAAAAATTCAATATTATAAACAATTGCATAAAAACAACAATTATAGTACCTTATGCAGTTAAAAAATTATACAAGGTACTACAAAATTATATCCTAAAAAGTATTACTGTTGCAAAAATTGTTACTTTTTAGGAGATAAATTTATAGTACCTTGTATAATTTTGTAACTGCTTAAGGTACTACAATTGTTGTTTTTATGCGATTGTTTATAATATTGAATTTTTTAATTGTCTTTAGAAATTATTACTATTTATGTATTTTGCAGAAAAAGTTTATACCTGTTGAATGATAAAATCAGTATATATTGAAAATGACCTTGCAGGTCGAAATGTCAAATAAATGCATGAAGAACAATATTTTTGGACTTTAGGTTTCCTACATCCCAAGATAATTAATTTTTTTTAACTACAGAACTAAATTGTGCACAATATATTAACTCATATTAAAACTCCCATATCTTGTATAAAGTAGGAATTTAAGCACCAACCGTCAAAAAGGTACCAAAGGTAAAAAAAATATAAGAAAAGAACCTAGATATAAAAAAAAACTCTGTTCACAAATCATAGTGGAACCAAACAAATCCAATCTATTTATTAATAAAATTAGTTAATTTAAATTAAATATAATCAAAACAAATATGAAAAAAAACACCATGAAAATATTGTCGCTGTCAAAACAATACTGCCTATCTACATGTTCTAGTGAAAATGAGTTAGTAATTCTAGAGATTCAATTACACACTATTAAAAAAGGTTTTCAAGGTTGAACGCAAGGCAGTGTTGTAATTAGCAAATGAATGATAACCGATATACTTAAGATAAAACATGGCTCGGTTTTTATTCTCTCCTGCAAAATCGCCTAAAGTTAAAAAAATAATTGACAAGGCATGGTTAATTTAAACACAAATTGCAATAACATTAATTTTAAAAATACCTCCAAAACCATAACTATATATGAATATAGACTTTGAACAAAATGCTGTCCATACCATCGACACCATCTTAAATTAACCAATTTGAAAAATGCCATTATTTTTGCATTTTAACGAATTTGCACCCTTGTTAGAAAAATTTATATTAAAGTAACGAATAATCGTGTTTACCTTATTTTCAAAATCAGCATTGCAAAAAAGATGAATACACCATATTCCCTACTTTTGAAATCAGTTATGGCACATCATAATCAATCTAAAGTCATTGCAAACTGTTGAATTGGTATTTTATGGTATAGAAATTTATTTTTTAATTTTTGGGTGGTGCACATTAACGAATCTGGGGAAAATTGTATATTTTAAATTGGATACTTTGCCTCCAATTTCATTTAAATTCTTGTGTCTATCTCAACTATTTTTTCAAGACCATCGATTTTATTTTTTGCTTAGTTCTGCTAATACTTCTACACAAGTTCTCTTTTGTTGTCCCAATCTACAACTGTATTATGAAAATGGAATTTCAAAAATAAATACTGAAGAAAAAATGGAAAACGTTGTTTTGAATGAATTGACAGAATAGAGCACACGTTCCCATAAGAAATATGGCCAAATTCTATATTATTTGGTCGTATTTAGCTAGCGCCCGGCTAACGGAAAAATATCGAAAATAAATTTAAAACATGAAATTAAAATTGATAAAAGGTATTAGTAAACTCACTTTATTCTCTGCATGATGGATCAAACTGGTAAGAACCTTGTAGGAATAAACGTAATCAAATGTCGAAAACTAAAACATATTTACCAACAACAACCTGTACTAGCCAGAAGGCAAACCACGCGGTGAGAGGTTATTTGTAGGAAGGTTACATAATTTCCGAAAATCGATATAATTATATACGTTGAATGACAGTTTTATATCGATAATTTGTAATCAATAATACTTAATAATAATTATGTATTTATTTTTAATTATATTTTATAAATATAAACATATGGACTTATTCAATATTTATAATCTTTTACTAACGCATATAAACATTGAAATATTACGTATTAGTCCATAAACTAGTAAGTTAGGAACACTGAAAAAAGAATTATATAATTCATGATTGGCTTTATATTCCCTAGCTGTTCATAATCTATATTTTCTTAAGCTATCTTTTCTTTTTTGTTATATAGATATGTTTTGTTATATAGATATGTTTTGTTATATAGATATGTTTCACTTTCACCCTCTTATGTATACTGTTTTCTTAGCCTTTCATTAAGTATCCATTCAAAGAGTACTTTGTACAATATGATCTTTATTCAATGCGTATTAATTATAAATTGGTATCTATTCCGCTGTTTGTCGCTTCGAGTTGAGTTACAAAAACTTTAAACTGTTCATTCCTTTAATTTTTAATATTTTCCAAAAATACAACTCATCGTGAGGCTTAGTAAGGAAAAGAGAGTTTAACTATTTATTTATTTAACAAAGTATTGAGAGATTTTAGTAATCATTACATCAAGAAATAAAAGTTGCAGCAAACGTTTTGAAATAAAGATGATACATTTTTATTTATTGTTATTTTGATGGTGATTATTTTTTAATATTTTTGTTTTGAAGAGAAAAGATTTGTCCTGGCTGGGATTCGAACCCGGGTCGTCTGCATCTCCGTTGCAGTGCTCTACCCATTGAGCGACTGGTCGTGTCCAAGTGAGACAAATTCGTTCTCTTCACCGATCCTAATAATAATAATAATAATAATAATAATAGAATTGGTGAAGAGAATGGATTTGTGTGACTTGGATACGATCCCTGGTAGCCCAGTGGTTTAAACTCGAGTTTTGGGTTGAACCTCTTGGGGTGGAGGTGCGGTCTCAGGTTATGAGCCTATTTGAGCCATTATTCGTTGGGATGTATTGCACTTCTTCTTTGAGGTGTGATTGATCTTACTCTTTTTTTGTGTCTTGACAATGCCTGAATGGGGGAAACGTCGACTGATAATTGTTTGTTTTTTACACCAGATTTGAAACATAAGGCTCTGCTTGTGGTTTTTTCCATTTGCATTCTAAAATATATATAATAACAAATAAACTTAAAATAATAAATTGTAGCAGTACCAGCAAAGTGATTGGGCTTGCTGAGAGTATAACTTTCATATAATTCATATATGGCTGTATGGAATATACCAATGCCACTATTGAGGAAAAAAATAAAATGTTTTAAAATAATTTATATTAAATATAATTATTTATTATTTAAATACAACGTTATATATTTAAAACTAATCCTGATTTCACTTCAGTATGGACAATTGGGGCAGGGAACAGGAGGAGTTGGGACCGAGTCCATCTTCGGTGAATTGCAACAAAATTACCAAGTAAGTTCTAAAAGCTGCTATTACCTAAAAATCATTTCAATGAGCAATGAAAACAAACAAGTTTACTATTTTATTACATATGCCCGAAAAAATTAACAATATAATGGTAGAATGCAAGGGCAGATCCAGATTTATTTTCTGGGAGGCTCAACGGGCAGACGGGCATAAAAATCAACAATAACTGTTAGAAATAAACTTGTAGTATTTATAGAAAGGTTTTCAATGTTTTTTAAAAAGCAATAGAAAAATTACATGTTTAAAAAAGACAGTTTTCTTTTGTTTTCTACTAAAGATGTCCATTAGCGTTCATTTTTGTAACAACTTCTTGATGGATATATAATTAAGTTCATTCAAAATCTCTTCTGTCATCCTCCTGGGAAGATATGATCAGCGTAAAGTGGAAAAAGGTCGCAACGAAGAAATTTCGTAATTCCAACCAGAAATATACAGGAATTCGACTCATGTTCTTTCTGTTAACATGAAACAGACTTCGACCCCCAGCTCATGGAGGTCGATTCAGGAGCAAGATTTTCTCTCCTAAACGAGGATGATTTCCGGAAATTGAATTTGGGACTAGAAATCCAACGAACAAATACTATTTTTCGAGCGTACTCAGGCAACGAAACTCTTCCGAGAGGAAAAGTTGAGGTAACAGCCACATATAAAGGTAGAAATGCGTGTGGTGACCTGCATATTGTTCCGTCTGGCCATACAGCATTGCTTGGGCATCAATGGATTAGAGATTTAATGATTGACCAAAAACCATATATCAAGTGTACTTGCAATAGGCTGTGACACTACACCTGGCGAGATAATAGCTGAGTTCCCAACTGTCTTTGCTGAGGAAGTTGGTTGCATTCCAGATTATGAAGTTAAGCTGCAGCTACAACAAGGGGCAATAGAAGATGTGTTACACAGTCTACGTAATTCAAGGTATTTTTGTAAAATTGATTTATATAAGGCGTACTTGCATGTAAAAGTCTGTCGAGATAGTGCAATGATCCAAACCATAGCAACACACCGTGGCATGTATAGAATGAACCGCCTCAGTTTTGGCATCAAGTCTGCACCAGCCGAGTTCAATCGCATAGTGTCTCAAGTTCCTCAAGGGTTGCCAAAATCAGAAGCATATTTTGACGACATACTATGCCATGGAGCAACTTTGGAAGAATGTACTCAAAATTTGCGCGCCTGCCTCAAACGTCTTGCTGACCACGACCTACATGTCAACCAAAGTAATTGTTCTTTCTTTGAATAAAAAATTGAGTACCTAGGTCATGTTGTAGAGCACAACCAGATTCGAAAATCCCCTGAAAAAGTTCGAGCTGTCAACAATATGTCACGCTCTAAAGATGCTGACGGAGTTCGTAGATTTCTAGGACTTCCTACATATTACTCACGATTCATTTCACATTTTTCAGCCTTGTCATTCCTCCTCCGCAGGTTGTTGCGGAATAATCAACGATTTTCATGGACGAGGGATTGTGAAGCCTCCTTTTTGAAATTAAAGGCAGAGCTTTGTAGTGACCGCGTTCTGATTCCATTTGACCCTACTTTACCAGTCATTCTTACATGCGATGCAAGCCCAGATGGCGTTGCAGCAGTTCTAAGCCACCCCGTAGATGATGCTGAAAGATCTACTGCCTATGCTTCCCGCTCACTCTCATCTTCAGAAGCTAATTATAGCCAGCTAGACAGGGAAGCTATTGCTATTATTTTCGGTGTAAATCATTTTTATGATTATGTTTTTGGCAAACAGTTCACCCCAGTAACTGACAATCAACCACTACCAAGAATTTACAGCATAATTAACAATTGCCACGCATGACAAGCGCACGATTGTTGCGATACGCCTCATTTCTGTCAGGATTTGATTACAAAGTAAAATTCAAATCTGGCGAAGAAAATAATAATGTTGATTGCCTTTCACGAGCTCCTGCTCCTGCTATCCATACATCAACTGACACCTTGATGTGAGAAGAAGTTCACCAAATTTTTTCTGAACAAATTGTTCATATCTCAAGCAATAAAGTTACATTTGAGACTATTCAAGAGGAAGCCAAGAAGGATCCGGAACTCGAGAAAATCATCGAGTCACTGAAAAACGACTGCGTGGACTCAGAATTTACACTGCATGAAGATGTCATCTTCCGCCAAGATCGTATTGTCATCCCTACATCCCTTCGAAGTCAAGTTATATCAGAACTTCATGAAACACATCTAGGGATCATGAAAATGAAACAATTAGCCAGAAAATATGTTTACTGGCCTGGAATTGACAGTCAGATTGAGCGACTTGTCAAGAGTTGTGAGCAGTGCGCCGTAACAAGATCGGCTCCACCAAAAGTACCAGTTCACCCCTGGGATGAACCATCCGAGAATTGGGAACGAGTCCATATAGATTATGCTGGACCGTTCCAGGGCCATTATTTCCTTGTTTGCATAGATGCTAAGTCAAAATGGGCGGAAGTTGAACCTATCTAAGAAGCACCTACCACGTCCTCAACCATAAATCTTATCAGAAAGATTTTTTCAACGCATATATAGCTTGTTTCAGACAACGCTAGCATTTTCCAGAGCGAAGAGTTTCATCTTTTTTGCCGCACAAACGGAATTTTTCAAAAATTTATAGCCCCTGGCCATCCAGCAACTAATGGCCTTGCTGAACGCAATGTGCGGACACTTAAGGATAAGTTTCATTACAGATCAACTCCCCTTGCTAATGGCTCCTCACCTGCTGAGTTATATTTGAAAAGAAAATTCCGAATCCGCCTGGATGCCTTGTTACCAACCAAACCACACTCTTCTCAGTCAATGCGAGTTACCAGAAGATTTTTTCATGTGGGGGAGAGAGTGCAAATCCGTGTCTTCAAAAATAACAAGCCAACGTGGGAGTTTGGTGAGGTGACGCAAAGGTTGGGTCAACAACATTACCTTGTCCGCCTGGACGAATCAAGGAGAATTTTCAAGCGTCACATAAATCAACTAAGAAACCGCCTTGCAAAAGCAAAAAAGACTGTTACATTTTGCCCTTCTCAGTCTTATGAAATTCCTCGAGCTCCAGGTCCACCTCAGGAACCTCGCACTCAATTTGCACCTCATGATCTTCCGGATTCATCTTCAACCGAGCCAGCTTCAGCGGTGCCTCCTCATGATCTTCCAGATTCATCGTCAACCGAGCCTTTTCTTCAGACTCCTCTATGTCCCATCAACAGACCTGTCCGTCAGAGAAGACTCCCAGAAAGGTTTCGAGATCCTAACATATCACTTCAGTATTGATGCCCCTCACAAGATACATACTTTTTGATTCATGGTACTATTTTAATGTTAATAATTCTTGAATAGTGGGGGTGACTGTTATGTATAATTAAAACTAATTGACTATTTAATATAATTGAAACCCTTATATCATGTAACCATTTTTTGTAACTTTTTAATATAATATTCTTCTAGTTCTCGCTCCTAGCCATGTGTACCTTTTCAATTATTTTATTACCCGTTTTTCCCCATGATTTATCTAAACATAACACACTCCTTCGTTCGTTCGCAAATTTCTTCGGTGGTTGTTACCTTTGCAGTTAGATCTTTTTTTTTCCAGTGATGTTTCAAAAGACGGCGAATCACTATATTTTTCTCCCGACATCGCATGTACGCTTGAGAAATGTAAATGATTCCTTAAACCCAACTCAAGTCACAAGAAATTAAAAAATTGATAAAAGTAAGAATCGGAATTTTAGTGAGAATTAAAAGATTCTTACAGGATTAATTATGAGAGCTGGAATCAAGATTTGTATTTATGCAAAAAAAAAAAGTGTCTGTAAGCTCCGACGCACGACTGGAGTTTACTCCTTATAAGAACTAGTATTGTGTAGATTATGTAAAAATGGGTTAATGAAAGCTTCTTAAAAAATAATCAAAGCATATATAAATATTTATTCATAACATTTTCATCATTCCAATGAAATATATATCATCACCTATTTCACATAATAACAATGGTTAACATTTTAAAATAAATCATTCTTGGGAAGATTCCTTTGTTCTGCCATGAACATTTAACACGATTTTGTACAATATTTAGTCCGTGAATAGTATTATCATCATTATTAAATACTGTGACAATAGTTCAGTGATAACTAAAATACAATACGCATACGTCAAAAGTTACGTATCATGGGTTATGAATCGTGAAAAAATTGCATCAATAATTGTACCATATCTAGTCGTCCCGAGTAATCTGCCAGAAATAAAGTCTAAATATAGCCCTAAATTAAGTTCATTTTTCAATAATTGAACTAAGTGTAAACTTTCATCTTTGCTTAGTGAAAATTAAATTTACTTTTCACTATTAAAATTTTACTTAGTGACGTTAAGTGAATAAACAAATATCCACAGTGTCTTTATCTTTGAAAGAACCAAGGATAAATGAATTCATACTAAAACTGGTTTCGCTGAAAGTAAGAATTTTTCAATTTTACAACACAAATTAACGGTTAGGTTGCTGTTATGCACATATATAAGCTCGAAGTGAGGAACGTAACGTCTCTCAATGTATTTAGTTAAATATCTTTAATAAACTAAGCACTTTTTAAAAAGAACTTTTATTCAAGTTAAACATGTACATTAAAAATGGAGAGACTAAAAACTAACAGCGTAACGAGCTACAGAAATAATAAGAGAGGGCTCCTCCTAGTCAGAGGGCCTATATAGGTTTTTACATTGCTGATTCTAATTCGTGGTATTGTTTACTAGTAAGCCAGCTGCAACTTGCACCTGCACAACAGTTCCTAGAATTGTTTATGATCACATATTTGGTTTCCAGACTTACCTCATTTAACTACTTATATTTCACTGTAAAGATTGTTGACTAAACCTTCTTCCTCACCATTTAAAAATCTATTCTCATAATAACAAACAAACTGTAGCTGCCAGTGCAAACTTAGAGGCATCGGTTTCTACTACAAGCGGACGAGATTCTTATGTTTTGTGTTTACATGTTATGGGATTACAATATATTTTTTGTAATGGTTAAAAACAATTCACATCCACGAAATAAATATAACAACGGCACTCCCGTGATTGAATCTCCGAACCGAAATTTTAAATTTTAAATGACATGACGAACGAAAGAAGTTTTAAGCTAATAAAATTGTGATGAATATGATGGACGCATGAATTTCGCTTAGAAAGGTTTTTATTAGCTTAAAACAACAATATATACAAGAATATACAGTGAGTTTACAAACATATATAGTGATGGGCCAGAAATCACGAACTGTTACTTTTTCACCGTTACTGAAAAGTCACAGGTCTACCTGTGATCTCAAATTCATCAGTAACAGTTCTAAACTGTTCTTCACAGTGATTGGCGATAGAACCGGACGGAATTGAAGCGTGATTGTTATTGTGACTACAGTAACTGTTCTTCACAGTGATTGGCGATAGAACTGAACGGAATTAAAGCGTGATTGTTATTGTGACTACAGTAACAGTTCTAACTGTTCTTCGCATATGGGCGACTGGTCGTCGGCGAACGGAATTGAAGCGTGTTTGTGACTACTATTACTACCTTAATTTGACTCAATTAATTTTACGGTAGAAAATTAACTGCACAGTATAGAATATAGGCAATATTTAAAAATTACAATGTTATTTTTAATAAATAAGTTACTTTTTAAAACAATGCTTAAGTTAAGTTGGCTTCTGGTTTCGCCATTTTTTTTCACTGCAAATGATTGGAAACAAATTATTTTTAAAATGTAAAATTCACGCCTGAATGACTAAATCAGTTGGATGAGACTGGATCCTAAGCCCTCAACCTACTTATCCAAACAAGAATCCCTCAAAGTATAAAATTGTATCTTTCCATTAATCTAATCCAAAGAATCACAAGAATTTAAATCAAAATCCACTCAATGTCTGCAGTACAAGAGATTTTGCAGCTTAGCCAAGTGTGAAGACTCTATCAACCTTCTCTTGGAGACACAAACCAACAAGACCATATGCTTTAAATCCCTTCACAATGGGCCATTACAGTAAGAATTGTTGATCCAAATACCATTTTCGCCTGCACAGAAAACCAAATTACACCTTGGTTTATAGAGATCTTTTGTCCACAGACAAAGAAAGATGAAGATACACCGAAGAAGTAAGAAAAGTTTTTCATTGGTTTCGGTTCTATCGAGCAGTTCTTATGTTTTAACAACAATGTTCTCCTCGGGACATTTCCCACTCTTAACATGGGACCTAGGGGAAATTTTCATTCTGCGTACACACTGGTCAATTCTACAAGTTAAGACATGTTTATGATTTGTTGTCAAGTTAAGAAAATCAGAGTTAGAATTCACCCTTCAAAGGTTAGAATATCCAACCTCACATATTCAACCTTGTCAAAGGTCCCGTAATCTCATTGTGTTCGAAGCACTTAGGTTAAGGACAAGGATTTTAAGGGTTAACCCTCTGACCATAGATCATATAACATCCAAATTACAATATGTCACTCTTCCCACTAACAAATTATGCATTTACCCATAGCAGATCACCAGTTTGGTGAACCAAAGTCAATTGAAATTTTTCAATAAACAATTCCTGGAACTGTTAGACTTTCCGATGTTTTTTTATCCTTTATTCAAACCACATTCCAGCCAGTGGTCTAGAACGACTCAGGATCCTGAAGGAATACGCTCAACTTTATCCAATTTTTAACGAATGGGGTATCTTAGGGTGGGCAGCAGATTAAGAAGCCCATCCTTAGAGTATAGAACAAAGTATCCCATTCTCCTGCCTCGGCCTAGCTGATTGTCAACTATCTGAAGCAAACCCACTCTCATGCAGCAAACTGCTGTGTTTTGAAGGAAAACCTCAACAAACCAGAAATCGCCTTATTATGTAAATAATGCTTAAACTTTTGGAGGATTACAAAAACATTTATATTATGATTATTTCTAAAAGCTAGTTCCATCAATGGAGTTCGATTGAATCCAATTTATCTGCTTAATAAATGCGATTGATAATCACAGTTTCTCCCCTGTACGACGGGCCATTACACATATTTTCATATGTACAATTGCACTGATTTATAATCACAGTGAGGAAATTGATGAAGTTTCTCCCCTGTATGACGGGCCATTTACTACAGATTCTGCTGATTTATAATCTCAGTGAGGACATTGATGAGGCTTCTCACCGTTATGACAGGCCGTTACATGTAATTTAATCTTTCCAGATTCTGCTGATTTATAATCTCAGTGAGGACATCGATGAGGTTTATCCCCGGGATGACGGGCCATTACATGTCTTTTCATAGCTCCAGAATATGCTGATGTATAATCACAGTGAGGACATTAATGAGGCTTCTCCCCTGTATGACGGGCCATTACATGTCTTTTCATAGCTGCAGAAAAAAATGATTTATAATCGCAGTAAGGACATTGATGAGGTTTCTCTTCTGTATGATGGGCCATTACATGTCTTTTTATAGCTCCAGAATATGCTGATATATAATCACAGTGAGGACATTGATGAGGTTTCTCCCCTGTATGACGGGCCATTACATGTCTTTTCATATCTCCAGATTGTGCTGATTTATAATCACAGTGAGGACAATGATGAGGTTTCTCCCCTGTATGACGGGTCATTACATGTTTTTTCATATTTCCAGAAAAATCTGATTTATAATCGCAGTGAGGACATTGATATGGCTTCTCACCCGTTTGATGGGCTATTACATGTCTTTTCATATCTCCAGATTCTGCTGATTTATATTCACAGTGACTGCATTGATGAGGCTTCTCCCCTTTATGACATGCCATTACATGCTTTTTCATATTTCCAGATTGTGTTGATTTATAATCACAGTGAGGACATTGATGAGGTTTCTCCCCTGTATGACGGGCCATTACATGTCTTTTCATATCTCTAGAATGTGCTGATTTATAATCACAGTGAGGACATTGATGACGTTTCTCCACTGTATGAGGGGTCATTACATGTCTTTTCATAACTCCAGAAAAAACTGATTTATAATCACAGTGAGGACAATGATGAAGTTTCTGCTCTGTATGATGGACTTCTACATGTCTTTTCATAGTTCCAGATTGTGCTGATTTATAATCACAGTGAGGACATTGATGATGTTTCTCCCCTGTATGGCGGGCATTTATATGTTTTTTCATATTTCCTGAAAAAACCGATTTATAATCGCAGTGGGGACATTGATATGGCTTCTCACCCGTATGACAAGCCATTATATGGCTTTTCATACAATCTGAAGTTACCGATTTGTATTCACAGTGAGGACATTGATGAGGCTTCTCCCCTGTATGACGTGCCATTACATGTCTTTTCATATCTCCAGATTGTGCTGATTTATAATCACAGTGAGGACAGTGATGAGGTTTCTCTTCTGTATGATGGGCCATTACATGTCTTTTCATATCTCCAGATTGTGCTGATTTATAATGACAGTGAGGACATTGATGAGGTGTCTCCCCTGTATGATGGGCTTCTACATGTATTTTCATGGCTCCAGTTTCTGCCGATTTATTATCACAGTGAAGATATTTTTGGGACTTCTCACTTCCTTGGCAATTATTTTCATCATCTGAAACTAATAGATTAGGATTAGCACAAGCGAATAAATGAAAGATAATTAAAAACTTAAGCAATGAAGTCACATCTATTTCATTGATTTTATTAAACATTTAGTGATTCATAAAACCATTCAATATTTCTTGGGACAGTTCTTTTTTAACATACCACCTAAATTATTATAAATGTAATAAATGACTCAATAACGCATAGTAATTAGAACACTATTTATTTATAAGATTGTAATTATACCTCCACACAAACACTATTCATAATTTCATTGTGTTTTATATTTTTCTCTTCATTTTTAAAGCAATGTTCTACTATCATAACAATAAACCGTCATGCATTCAACTATATCTCATATTAAAACTGAAACCAAATTCAATCTAATCAACACTGAATCAATAATTGTCCCATCTAGTTCTGTTTCTTTACATGCGACATATAATATGGGAATCTTCTTAAACCTATGGGATAAAATGTTTTAAAGGAAATGTCTAAAAATTAATATTTTTGAAATTGGAAAAAAATGGACTAATTCTTAAAATTTAATAGTTTCTTAGGCATTTTATAATAAATAAGCAGCACATCAAATAAATAAATTTATCAACTCCAGTAATAGAATAATTTAATAAATTTACTCGTCAATACCATAGTGATTTGAGGATGAGAAAAATGTAAATTACAAATATTAGAATTTAATCTGAAAGATAATAATTCTAATAATAAAATTTCTTACATGAAATGGAAAATATCTTCAAAATAAAGAATAAATGAAAAACCAACAACTGTCCAAAAAAACAAAACATGTACAATAGGGCAAGCAATTAATCATTTTGAGCATGAGTTACATTTCACTAATATAGAGTTACTCACCAAAACAATACAATGATAAAACTAACTCAGTCCTTACAAAGGAATGAGTTAGGATTACTTATTGACTTCAGTTCAAAATATTCATGTAAATTTGAAACGGAAGTTCAGTGAGTACACTTTGAGGTTAATAGAGTACAATGTACTTCACATACTGGCATGATTTATTCTTAAATTATTTTTCAAGGCTTTGCTACTGTGTCAAAATCACTTAGAAATGATATTTCTGCTATAATTGTTTACATAAGAAAACACTTGATGTTTATCTTATAAAAAACATGAATGATGGTTCAACAACACTGTATCTAGACTCATTAATTCAAATGGTGCCCAAATGTCCAAATTAGGGACTCTTAAAAGAAGTGATCTATTGTAATTATGACTGTTCTCTCTAATTTATTGTGTAAAAATAATGGTAGTCCTATGACCATCAAATTTATTTATAAAGCTAACATGAGTCATATCTTTCTCCATGTCTAATAATAGTAATCTCTACTTTGTAAGCAAATAATCTATTGTTACGGTCAGAGCGGAAAGTAGGACCGGCTTCTGATCTGCCTAGAGCGGATTAGGCAAACAATGGGATTAAGCGGAAGGGATTATAGAATGGCGTAGAACCTTCTAGATCGGTCTAGGTGGTCCTCGTCCGTGTTCCGAGTAATGCCCCACCACGACCTACCTTGCCTATATAAAAAGGACAGCGTTTTCGGCCGCGGCAGTAGTAATAAGACGAGTCTGTAATAAGCCAGTGAGTAGCAGTCGTTAACTAGTGGCAGTGTGTGTGAGTTAGTTAGTATTAGTATCAGTCTGTAATAAGTGCTTAGTGAGCAACAGTGACAATTAGTGGCCGTGTAATAAGTGTAATAAACTGGGTGGCAGTTTGTCATATTTGAAGAGTCTTACGGTCGGTGGACGTTAGTTAGCGAACTGTAAGTGCTAATTTGTAATTGTAAACTATAGTGTAATATTATTGTATTTGTACAAGTTTATATAAATAGTTTAGTTACTTAGTATAAACAATATCTTATGTTATTTGTATATTATCTTAGAAATTAGATAACATTTAGTAGAATATTATTATTGTATATTGATATTAGTTTAATAATTTAACTGTTTTAAATAATCTCATTGTATTCTTGTTAACTTGTTAATAAATATTAGATTCTTGAATTAAGTAATAGTTTAGTCCATTTTACACCCAGTAGCCCGTAACAAATTGGTGTCAGGTGTGGGGTATTTTGTGTAATTGTTATTATTTTGTAATTATTGGGCTACTGTATGAAAAATGGCTTCTCCAAGTCTTAAATTAATGGATTTAAAAGTTGCAGATTTAAAACGAGAATTAGAAGAACGTGATCTGGATTCTTCCGGAAATAAAAGTGTACTGCAACATCGCTTACGTCAATTTTTTGTAGAGTTAGGGGAAAATCCAGATGACGTTCTGTTTGAAACTGATTTAAGCAAGTTGTCTGCAACTTTTAAAAATGAATTAGGTGCTGTTAAAAATGAGCTAGGTAATGAGTTAAGCAATGTAGAAAATAAGCTAGGTAATGAGTTAAGCAATGTAGAAAATAAGCTAGGTAAGGAATTAGGTTCTGTTAAAAATGAGTTAAGCAATGTAGAAAATAAACTAGAGTCTAAATTAGGCACATTAGAGACTAAGTTAATGGAAAGTGTTGAGAATAAGTTAGCCGATGTAGATAATAAAGTAGCTGATGTAGAATCTCGGTTAGGAGAAAAATTGAATTCAATTGAAAGCAAACTTAGGCAAAGAGTAGAGGCTCTAGAGGGACGTATGAGCAACCCACCGACGAACGACACCGACCGTTCCCCCGAGGTCAGTCTTCATAAAACCATTCTGCCCGCCAATAATGGGACGCCACCAGCCCACAACACCATTCCAGTATTCGACGGAAAGACGCCGTGGGAGGACTACATGACTCTCTTCGAGACAGCGGCTTCGATCCACGGGTGGTCACAGGAGACCCAAGCTTCAGCGTTGTGCCTGGCCTTGCGTGGAGACGCCTTGGGAGTTCTGCAGGGGATACCCATGTCGGAGCGGTCCAACTACGGGGAGCTGATCAGAAGACTGGAGATGCGTTTCGGCCACCGCCACATGGACCAGCTGTATCGCTCACAGCTGAGAAGCAGGGTCCAGAAGACCAACGAGACTTTGCAGGAATTTGAAGCGGATATTGCCCGGCTGGTAAGGAACGCCTACCCATCGGTCACCGACGATGTCTACGAAAGCTTGGCTGTCGACAAATTCCTGGATGGACTTCGGGACCCAGAGACACAGCAAGCAGTGAAGCTCGCCAGGCCGAAAACTTTGGGAGACGCATTATCCCAGGCCATGGAGTTCGAGGCTGTTAGGCAGTCTGTACGGGGCCATGCGCGAGTACGAGCAGCAGAAGCGGAGCCAAATGCGGTCCCCAGCGTCGAGGAAATTGTGACGAAAGTTTTGGAGGCTCTCAGGACCCGTAAGAAGGAGATACGCTGTTGGAGCTGCGGCCAACTTGGACACCCTAGAAGCAAGTGTCCATCGAAAAAGCAGGAAAAGCCACAGGAAAACTAAATAGGGTTGATGGGAAGGGGCAACTGTCAACCCGTAACGTCAAAGGCCCCAGGAAGACCACCAGGGTTGCGTCAATAGGAAGCAGAACGAACAGTTTCTACGTTGATGGGATGGTGAACGGACAGCTGCGGAGTCTGCTAATAGATACCGGCGCAACCATGACAATCTTGGACTCGAAGACACTTCCAGCTGAGAAGATCTTACCAACAACTTGGGCATTACGGACTGCCACGGGACAGCCAGCCAAGGTCTACGGGGAGACAGTTGCCACCTTCATCATCGGGGGTCAACATCTGAAGCACCGCGCTCTCGTAGCGGAGATCGATGAAGATGTCATATTGGGCATGGACTTCATGATAGCATACGGGATCAAGTTGGACATGTCGAGAGGTGTGCTGACGATGGGAGACGAAGAAGTCATCCTTCGGCAGGGAAAGGATCTCTACGCACGAGTGCTCTTACTAGAAGACACCACTTTACCTGCACAGAGCCAAATCGTGACGCATGGGACGGTCGAAGGACATCTACCAGAGGGTCAATGTGTACTACTGGAACCCGGAACGCACGAAGAACAGGAGATCGGACGCGGCGTACTGGTTGCTAGGTCTCTCATCAAGGTTGGACGTACCACTCCAATTAGGCTAATGAATCTGAACAGCTTCCCGGTAACGCTGAAGAAAGGAACACAAGTCGGGGAGTGTACAACCGCTACCTCAGTGGTTCGTCAGCTGCAACGTCGTCCCACCGAGCTCCGAGGACTGCCAGCGGAACTAAAAGGATTTTTGGATGAATCATGTCGCGACCTTTCGCCCGAACAGAGCGAGGAAGTGAAGAATATGATTATCCGATGGCATGACGTCTTCGAGATCGGACCAGGACCACGGGGCAGAACGGATATCGTCCAGCACAGGATTAACACTGAGGATGCAAAGCCTATCCGACAGGTCCCGCGGAGGCTGCCGTTAGCTAAACGGGAGGACGCCGAGGAGATTATTAAGGAGATGGCAGCTGATGGTGTCATTGAGCCTTCAAGTAGCCCCTGGATGTCTCCTGTCGTATTGGTGAAGAAGAAAGACGGAACGACAAGGTTCTGCGTAGACTACCGTCTTCTAAACAACGTCACCAAGAAGGACAGTTATCCGCTTCCCAGGATTGACGATACGCTGGACACCCTGGAGGGGTGTAAACTCTTCTCTACCTTGGATCTCCGCAGTGGATATTGGCAGGTTGGATTGGCACCTGAAGATAAAGAGAAGACGGCGTTTTCAATTGGCACTGGGCTCTGGCAGTTTACAGTAATGCCGTTCGGGCTTTGCAATGCTCCTGCCACATTCGAGAGGCTGATGGAAAATGTGTTAAGAGGTCTCTCTTGGGAGGTATGCCTGGTGTACCTAGATGACATCATTGTGCTGGGAAAGTCCTTCGATCACCATCTGAAGAACCTGGAGAAGGTCTTCGAACGACTGCGTGCAGCGAACCTTAAGTTGAACCCGAAGAAGTGTAATCTCTTCCGAAGGCAAGTCAACTACCTGGGGCATATTGTGTCAGACAACGGAGTTGCTGTTGACCCAGAGAAGATAGCAGCGATCACCAACTGGCCAGTACCTCGAGATAAGCACCAGGTGAGAAGTTTTCTCGGGCTCTGCACCTATTACCGGAGGTACGTGAAAGGATTCGCTAACATCGCAAAACCTCTTACCAGACTTACCGAGGAGAAAAGGACTTTCCATTGGGATCACGAGTGTCAGGCATCCTTCGAGGAGCTGAAGAGCAAATTGATTAGTGCTCCTATTCTGAGCTATCCACGCCCCGAGGGCAAGTTCATACTTGACACAGATGCCAGCAACATCGCCATTGGAAGTGTCCTCTCTCAGCTCCAAGACGGAGAAGAAAGGGTGATTGGATATTTCAGCAAAGCACTCTCAGCTCCGGAACGAAACTACTGTGTCACAAGGAAAGAGCTTCTGGCAGTAGTAAAGTCCATAGAGCATTTTCATAAATACCTATACGGAAGAAGGTTCCTGCTGAGAACGGACCACGCGGCTCTAATGTGGCTGCTGCGATTCAAGTCACCTGAGGGGCAAGTGGCGAGGTGGATTGAGCGCCTTCAAGAGTATGACTTTGAATCTGCTCATCGTTCTGGAACGAGCCACAGGAATGCGGATGCACTGTCAAGAAGACCTTGTGAAGAAGGCTGCAAGCATTGTTCTCGACAAGAGAAGCAGGCAGCGGTATTGAGGACTACAGTTGTCATCGACAGTTGGCAAGATGCAGAGGTGTCAAAGGAACAGGACGAGGACCCGGACTTAAAACAAATAAAGGAATGGAAAATATCGGGGCGAGGAAGACCGGCCTGGCAGGATGTTGCTCCAATGTCGAAGAATGTAAAAACGTACTGGGCCCAATGGAACTCCATTTTAGTGGACAACGGGCTGCTGAAACGGGCATTGGAGAACGCGGAAGGAGATCAGCGCAGGCTACAGCTCATCGTTCCAAGGAATAAAGTGCCCGAAGTGCTTAGGGAACTACATGACGGTGTAACTGGCGGCCATCTTGGAGTTCACCGTACATTGGAAAAAGTTCGTGAACGCTTTTACTGGGCAAACCTTAAGGACGATGTGTTGGACTGGTGCAGGCGTTGTGCGACTTGTGCGGCTTCTAACGGACCAACCAGAAGAAAGAAGGCCCCTATGAAGAAGTACAACGTGGGAGCACCGTTCGAGAGGATAGCGATTGACATCGCTGGCCCTTTCCCTGTGACAGACGAAGGCAACCGATATATTCTCGTGGCCATGGACTATTTTTCTAAGTGGGTGGAAGCGTATGCCCTTCCGAATCAAGAGGCAGTCACGGTTGCAGACGTACTTGTGAAGCAGCTCGTCAGCCGGTTTGGAGTACCCATGGAACTTCACGCTGACCAGGGAAGAAACTTTGAGTCTGCAGTCTTCTCCGGAATGTGCGAAGCACTGGGAATACGGAAAACCAGGACGACACCTCTTCACCCTCAATCGGATGGCATGGTGGAGCGCATGAACAGGACAATGGGTCGATATTTGTCTAAAGTGGTCTCCGAGCATCAGCGAGACTGGGACCAGTATCTTCACTTGTTCTTGTTAGCCTACCGGAGTTCAGTCCATGAAGCAACGGGGCAGACCCCCGCAAATGTGGTGTTCGGCCGAGAACTTCGTTTGCCTTGTGATCTGAAATTCGGGTTCAAGCCTAATGAGGAAGTGGCCGGAGAGGAGTACGTCACGAATCTACGGAAGCGGATGGATAATATCCACGAAAAGGTTCGTGCAAACATCCAGGGAGCCAGTGACAGAATGAAGGAGCGTTACGACATCAGGGCAGAGAAAGGTGGATTCCAACCTGGAGATTTGGTCTGGCTACATGATCCTCGAAGAAGGCGAGGCTACTCACCTAAACTTCAGAACTCCTGGGATGGCCCGTTTGAGATCATCAATAGGATAAACGACGTCATCTATAGGATCAGAAAGCAGCCAAAAGGAAAACCCAGGGTAGTCCATTTTAATAGACTGGCCCCATACAAAGGAGACCATGGCCCGACAAAAGACCAGCAAGTCAGGTACCTCAACAACGTGGAGGCCAGTAAGGTATCAGTTGCACAACCTAAGGTACAAGGTTCCCGTGGAGTAACTCAGGCAGTATACAGAGATATCTTCTTGTTACCCGCGGACTATTCTCTGGCCCATTGTGTAGCCGAAGATCTGAGGACTTCCCGAGGGATTGCAACCGTCTTCAGGAAGAAGTTTGCTGGAACTGAGGAACTGGAACGCCAAGGACCACGCGTCGGGAAAGCACTCCACCATACGCACGAAGGACGACACCTGTTCTACTTAGTTACCAAGTGTGCTACTGATCAGAAGCCCACATATGACTCACTGCGGCGAAGCCTCGACGACCTGCGGAGTAAGCTTCTGAGACTGCGTGTCACCAAGCTCGCGATCCCTAAGTTGGGCTGTGGATATGACGGCCTGGAGTGGAAGGTTGTCAGGAACATGCTTGAACAGATATTCGCCAACTCTGGAGTCGCCATATTGGTGTGCACGTTCAACCCCTGGAAAGGAAATGCGTCTCCATCGAGGGAAGCTCATGACCACCCGATTTCTCCGGACTATGCTCTGGGGCAGAGCACTTTTAAGGAGGGGGCAGTGTTACGGTCAGAGCGGAAAGTAGGACCGGCTTCTGATCTGCCTAGAGCGGATTAGGCAAACAATGGGATTAAGCGGAAGGGATTATAGAATGGCGTAGAACCTTCTAGATCGGTCTAGGTGGTCCTCGTCCGTGTTCCGAGTAATGCCCCACCACGACCTACCTTGCCTATATAAAAAGGACAGCGTTTTCGGCCGCGGCAGTAGTAATAAGACGAGTCTGTAATAAGCCAGTGAGTAGCAGTCGTTAACTAGTGGCAGTGTGTGTGAGTTAGTTAGTATTAGTATCAGTCTGTAATAAGTGCTTAGTGAGCAACAGTGACAATTAGTGGCCGTGTAATAAGTGTAATAAACTGGGTGGCAGTTTGTCATATTTGAAGAGTCTTACGGTCGGTGGACGTTAGTTAGCGAACTGTAAGTGCTAATTTGTAATTGTAAACTATAGTGTAATATTATTGTATTTGTACAAGTTTATATAAATAGTTTAGTTACTTAGTATAAACAATATCTTATGTTATTTGTATATTATCTTAGAAATTAGATAACATTTAGTAGAATATTATTATTGTATATTGATATTAGTTTAATAATTTAACTGTTTTAAATAATCTCATTGTATTCTTGTTAACTTGTTAATAAATATTAGATTCTTGAATTAAGTAATAGTTTAGTCCATTTTACACCCAGTAGCCCGTAACACTATAAAGCTTGTATTGCCTATAACAGAATTAAATGATTGTACTAATATGTTCCAGTCCCAAACTCCTTTTTTCATATCAGACCCAGATCACTATACAGTTGAACCAGTTAAAAACACTCACATAACTTCCAGTTCTTCATTTCTTCATCATAAGGTAAGCCAAATCGATCACATTCACTACTGTATTTCTCGAGCCAACCAATTGCATCACTTTTACTAGTAAATATTTTTAATTGTGAGCTTTCATAAATTCTTTTCGTAACGAGAGGCCTATTGTGGTGTCTGTATCAGTGTCTCTTGTGGAGGTATGTCAGTCACTTAGCAAAATAAATCTCTTTAAAAACAAAGTTTTCCTCATTATCTAGATAAAAAGGTTCTAAAGTAATTGGAAGTGGGACAAATCAGATCTTAGTTCGAAATATAAGACAACATAGTAAAGGGTTTCATCGTCTCCAGGTCTGCAGTTTACTATAGAAATCATAAAGGAAGAAAACTCATTTTTCCACCAAGACATACATGAAAATGTACAAAGTACCACCGTACTATGAAAGATCCAAAAAAGTTTAAATTAAAGTTACATTTGAAATGTGTCATTTTTAAAAGTTAATTTTTATACTAATATTAAGCATACTCTATAAAAAAACAGATAAATGTTTCTTACCTTCTTCATCTGATAGAAGCAGTTCTTCATCTTTCACACATGGTTCTTCCTTAATATGAGTAACCACTCCTGTTGACATGAAAATAATATGTAAAATGAGGAACAGCAAAAATATAATTAGACAAATAGTCAGTGTTCAGAAAAAAGTGCTAATTCAACAAAGATAATTCTGCGGAATTGATAATGAGGGAATCAATATAATTAACTCTGTCGACAAATTTGACTTAAACAATTATTCAATGTGTCAGCAAATCTAATAAATGTCATTATTATACAATTTAATAACAAGTGTTTAATTATTATTTGTAAAATCAGGTTTCTCATATCATGTTATAACAATTACAGAAGCTAAGGACATTTATCTTCCGCCCTGGAAGATCTACTGTTGACCCTATATTTACCATTAGGAATATCCTTGAAAAATGTAACGAATGGAACCTAGAACTTCACCACCTCTTCATTGACTACAAACAGGCCTATGAGCTCTACGACAGGCCTAGCATAGAAAGAAATGAGCTCTACGAAAACTTGATGTTTCTTGGGTGCCCTAAAAAACTTATCAGATTGATAAGAATGACACTGCAGAATAGTAGTGGTGTGGTTAAGGTCCAGGGAGAAATGTCCAGAGACTTCCCTATTAAAAAAGGAGTTAAACAAAGACCCTATATCTCCAGTGTTGTTTAATTTGGTGCTGCATAAAATATTAATAACAACGAAATCAAGAAGAGAGGGTTGTATTTATAACAGCATGACCCAACACCTCGCATATGGTGATGATGTGGTTATCACAGGAAGAAATGAAAACGTGCTCTTGGAAGCATTATGGGAATGTGAAGAGGCAGCTAGGAAGGCAGGGCTCATTATAAATATGGATAAAACAAAATACATGCTCTCATCCAGGAAACTGTCGTCCAGTGGATATCTCCAAGGAAGAGGGTGTAGTTTTGAAAATGTTAAGACATTCAAATATCTTGACACCATTATTACAGAAGACAACAGACTGGAACATGAAATAAAGGCGAGGATTGAAAACGGTAAGATGCTATTGGTCCCTCAGAAACGTGTTCCAGAATAGAGCTGTACCCCGTAGTCTCAAAATAAGGGTATATAAGACGATACTTCGTCCTGTCGTTGCCTATGGTGGAGAGGCGTGGACTCTAACCAAACAGCATGAGAGATTATTGAATGCATGGGAGAGAAAGATTCTTAGAAGAGTGTATGGCCCAACCAAGGAAGGAAATTGTTTCCGCATTAAAAGGAACCAAGAACTTAAAGACCTATATGGAGAACCTGACATAGTTTCTTGTATTAAAAAAGCAAGATTGAGATGGTTGGGGCACGTTCACAGAATGGACAGAGAAAGGCTCCCAAAGCTGATTCTGGAGGGACGTCCAGATGGAGAAAGAGGAAGAGGAAGGCCTAGAATGCGATGGCTGGACGATGTGGAAGCAGACCTTAAGCTCCTGGGGGTAAGAACATGGAGAAAAGCAGCGAGAGATCGGTCAAGGTGGAGGAGAATTGTTGAGGAGGCCAAGGTCCTTCATGGACCATAGCGCCATGTGATGATGATGATGATGATGAAGATCATTTATTCTGGAGTAGGGAGATGTCAGCTCCATCACCTGGCCCGGGTACAATAACCACTGGTTCTTCAGGTTCAATTAAATTGGTGCAAATGATGCAAGACTGATCACTTCATACAGAGATCACACACTTGGAACATCATCACCAGGAAACCACTCAAGGATGGAGTTAAGTGTTGGCAAGAACATGGGTAGCATTTTATGGCTCAAACACATTTAAATAAGCAGTTAAGGATTTCTGAAAACTTTAAGGATTACAAGTTATACAAAACCTTTCTAAGGAGTGCAACCATTCATCTAATTGTTTCCTTACTTGTTAATATTTTATAAACCTTCTCTAATGCTATCAATATTACATCATGCCTAGAAATGATGACAACAAGAAAATAAAATGAAATGGACAAGGAAGGAAACAAATAGTAATATAATTTTTATATAATACTAGCGACCCACCCCAGCCTTCCTCGGGTAATGAGCCATATTATGCCTACATAATTTGTCTGTGTAATGTATATTTTTTTTATCACGTTCCGGCCACTAAGGACCACGCGAATATAAATTGGTTAGGCTTCTTTGGGAGTCTTGATTTTCTTTCTTTCCATCTCAGCTAATGTACTTTATTATATAGAAATAAAAACAAATATTTCTTTATATACAAATTTATTATCTTGCACATTAGATAATTCCACGGGATTAGGCAAACAGCGTCTTCAGTGAAACCCATCGATATTCCAACCCATTTAGACAAAACCTCATCAAATTATATACCTAAACCTTCCTGATGAATCACTCTATCTATTAGTGAAAACCGTGCAGTAGTTATTGAGTTTACCCCGAACAAACGCGGCTGAGGACTTTGTTTTATAATATGTATAGATTCATGTCGTCCAAATCTTATATTTTTTAATAATTTTCAAAATGCCTTAAAAACCAAAATTTACCAGTTGATTCAGTTTCAATGGCCATTTCTTCCTTGATAGAGACATTCCAGTTATTTATACCTGCAAGTTAAGAAAAAACACAGGGTTAACTCAAACAATTTCAAATATATAAAATTACTACAAATTACACTTGCCGACACCATTTTTGTAACACTGTTCAGCCTATTATTTTTAAAATACTATTACCTTCCTAATAATAGAAAAAATATCCCAAAAGTCCTAACATGTAACAAATGGCAATAAGCACTATATGTTGGTGTATAAAAATAAAGTAAGTTTAATACGGGGGGTTATGAAAGAAAACACAGTCAATCGGCAAAATAAAAAAAAAACATTCTTTTAATTACGTTGGTTTATATCACTTACAAAGATTGAAATATGTTTATATGGTTTGTTTAATCGCCACAGTATTCTTGCTCCTCTTACTATCCTATGGATTCGTTTACGCCTGATGCAGCAAGTTTAGATGAGTGTAAGTTTAAAGACCGGCCGGCACTCACTTCAGAATTAACTTCTACACTGCCCTCACTTCGGAGTTAACTTGTACACTGCACTTGTTCCACTGACATAGATCACAAGGCGCATGCGCGCACCGTAGACACTCGTTTACATTACACTTTTTAATATTTCTTACAATTTTAATATTTATTAATATAGTGTCACCAACACTATAGACCCCTTACACGCTGCAGTTGCAGAATTTCTCCTGACAAGTTCTGTTATATTTGTGGTGAATTTCTTGTTGGGCATTTTCTGAAAATGTAAAAAAAGCCTATTTTATATATTTCGGTATTTCAATCAGAGATCAAGATAAGCATTGGGCCCCCCAGGTGTGCTGTGTTACCGGTGCAGTGGATGCAAGGGAAGAGAAAAAGAATGCCTTTTGCGGTTCCAATGATTTGGTGAGAACCCACCAATCATCTTAATGATTGCTATTTCTGTTAAACAAAGACTGAGGGTTATTCCAAAAAAGCAAACCAAAAAATCGAATACCCGAAGGTACATTTTGCCATAAGACCTGTTCCTCACAATGAAGACTTACCAGTACCGACTGCACCTTGAGAATAGCAAGATATTGTTTTAGGAGGTAATGGCAACGATGCCACCATCAACCAGCTCAGAAGAAGAGTGTACCGACTGAGTACATGCACATTTGTTCCAGGTCCCAGTGCTGCTGAGCCACATTTGATTCTTAAAAATGAACTACATGATTTGGGGTTGTCAAAGGAACAATCAGAACTTCTAGGTTTCCGTCTTAAGGAGTGGGATTTGCAAGACAAAGAAACAAAAATTACGAATTTTCGAAAAGAAATGCAGCGTTTTTTTGCATTTTATACAATGAGAAATTCCTTTTGCGCATGTACTGATATCGATGGTTTAATGGAGGAGCTCAATATCGAGTATTCTCCCTGTGAGTGGCGCTTAATCATAGGCTTGTCAAAATACAGTTTCAAAACTGTATTACTTCATAATGGAAATATCAAACCATTTATAAAAGTTGCCCATTCAGTAATAAGAAATATATTACAGAAAACCTGGGATCTCGATAAAAACATGTATTTGGCTTTCCTTGACCTCAAATCTGCCTTTGATTCGGTTTCACGAGATGAAATATGGGAAGCTCTCAGGGCGAAGAACATCCCAAGAAACCTGACAGAGGCGATTAAATCTATTTACCAAGAGCCCAAAGGAATAGTCAGGCTGAACAGCCTACAATCAAAATGTTTCAATATTGCAAAGGGGGTCAAACAAGGAGACAGCCTAAGCCCTTTGTAAGAGGAGAACGGACAGAACATTCCTGGGACGTAGGAATCTTAATCCAGTAGTGATACAGCTTCTCCTTTATGCGGACGACGTGGTATTGATTACGGACTCTGTGGAAAAGTTGCAGCTGGCAGTCGTAGAATGGTAAGAAGAGCTTTACCGAAAAGGGATGCTTATAAATACCAAGAGTAGTAAGATCCTACAATGTGGAAGGAATAAAGAAGATATTCAAATATACTGCAATGGAGAAAAATTGGAGGTGGTGGCAGACTTTACACACCTAGTTACAGTGATAGACGGATCTGGGAAGGTAGACAAAGAAATATCAAACAGAATTAACAAGACAAATGCAGTTTACTATCAGATATGTAACACTGTGGTGGGGAAGAGAGAGGTAGGCAAGGATGTCAAGCTCCCCATCTTCAAGACGGAGTATCTGCAGATACTTTTGTATGGAGCGGAGAGTCGGATATTAACAGACCGACAGGAGAGCAGAATCACCGCTGCCGAAATGAAATTTCTGCGGAGAACGAATGGGAAAACAAGGAGAGACTGAGTTCGAAGTGAAAGGATTCGTCAGGAACTGGAGATACCCCCATTGAAACAGATCTTAGAAACTAGAGAGCTAAAGTGGTTTGGACATGTTATAAGGATGGACGACCTCAGAGACCCTCTAAAGACTACGGAATATGTCCCAGATGGCAGAAGACCTAGGGGCCGCCCTAGGATGTCCTATCTCGACTACATTGATCGACTCTGTAGGACGGAAAGAACCTCCGACAGGCCAGGAATCTAGCTAAAAATAGGGAAAAATGGAATTCCTGGCTGGATACTCCTCTACGCTAAAAGGCACTAAAGAGGGAAGCTAAGAAGAAGCCCATTGGTGACTTTCCTGTCATCCCCAAATATATTTCACATGCCATTGGCGATCTAGAACATAAGTTCCAAAATGCTTGGCACTTTGCTAAGGCCACATCATGCAGTCTCTTCTAAAAAGTATTTTTCAATCTTGCTTCTTTGAAATCTGTATTGACAATCAAATGCAAAGTGTGTGTAGCGCATCTTTCATGTCCAGCCAGGAAGCTATCACTTTCACTTTGTAAGTCTGATTAAGCATCTGGAAAAGCTTGAAGTACAAGCAGTGAATCACCACCTTTATTGAGTGATGTTTCTCCAAGATCTTCTTCATACGCATGTGAAACATGTTCATTTTCAACTGTATCTGAATCAGACTTCCCAAATAATTCAAAGGCCTTAACGAAATTTGAACCGTTATCTGCAACTGTTATAACAATTTTTGACATTTTCAGGGCATCGTCTGAATGTATATTAGCTCTCATTTCTGCAACTTTATCATATGTGTGAACACCTGTGAATCTTCTGCAAGCAATAGCAACACTTATCCTCTCAAAAGTCTCACTTTCAATCCAATGGACTGTAACCCTCAAATAACTTCTTTCAGAGGAAGACTAAATATCAGCTGTACTGCACACAAATTTGTTAGCGTTCAACTCTATCTTATTTGTCTTCTTAAATTCATTGTTGATAAGCGAAGGGATGGTTGACTGGAAGATAGACGTAAGGAAAAAAATGATTGGGGGTGCAGTCAAATAAAAACACTAAATAAGTGGTTACTTATTTAATTAAATAATTAACCACTTATTTAGTGTTTTTATTTGACTGCACCCTCAACTATTTTCTTCCTTAAATTCATTGTTCTTATTACAAATATTATTTTTAGCTGTACGATAGGACGGCACATGACTTTTGGAGGCTTGTTCAACTTTATCTATAGTGACATTTAAAATTAATGTCACCATAGAACCTTGTCACGTTTTGTGAATAAATGCATAGATAACTATTACTAAAAGTGTTTAAGCAAACAGAATTTACTAAATACTAAGATACCAAATAAAATGTATTTAAATACAAGATACAAAATGAATTTTAAAAAAGTATTTTAGATACAAGATGAACATACGAATTTTGTATCTTGTATCTATATTTCAGATACTTGTATCTCAAATAAGTCACATCTCTGAAAAATATATTCCACTAATGGAATATATTTGTGGAAAAACAATTATTAACATTATTAAATTTCTTAATTAAACATAAATATATCTGTTATTGAATGTACTTCTTTCCAATATATGCTGCCAATTATTTCTGAGTATATATAGATCATTATTGAAAATGAATTCACTTAAAATATGTTAATTTTAATGAAATATTTTTCTCACCACAATAAAGCTGCTCTTCCATTTCTTTTTTTATGTTAACTATGGGAACTGTAACAAAATTAAATAATTAAAAATTGTAGGAAAAAATATTTGTTTTAGGGTTCATTCTTTGATATGATTCTTTACTAAACTAGTAAATATTAAAAGAAATATTAAAAACTGGAGAAAAATATAAAAGGGGAGAAGATAGAGAGAGATTTGATTAACAAATAGACCCAAGTAAAAATAAATAAAATACAACATAAAGAGGTTAATAATATAAATTTTTCTCACCTTCATCCGGGATAATCAGCTCACTCTCCCGTTTCAGATGAAACACCTCACCTGCAGGTATAAAGTAATTTTTCAAAATAAAATTTAAATTAGGAGCTTTGTCATATATTTAATTAATAAGTTGTAAAATGTTTAAATAAAGCTACTAATTTAGAATACTATTTTTTTGATATAATTCAAAATAAGGAATATATTAAATCACTATTGTAATTTTCCAGTCTCTCCTCTACTTTAATATCAGGTGTTGAAAATGCAACAAATTTCAATTATCAATTATTACAAAATGTAAACAAACATTAATCAATTAGCACGTTGCCGCACACTTTTAATTTGACGATCGCCCTCAGAAACACATTTTTTTTCCTCGATTGTTTATGACTGCCAGATGAAATTGAGTGTAGGTCGTATGTTTGGAAGTGAAAATTATCACATTTGGCCACATTTTTTCCAAAAAAACTGTCGATTGCTATAAATTCATTTGCTCATCATGTCATTTTTTCTCTTCCCAGAGCAAATGACGGCTATGACCGTCGTGACGACTATACAACATTTGCTTTACTAATTCAAAATGATTCCAGAATTCATTTGAAAATGAATAAAAGAGAGTAAATAGGTGTAAACTTAACACAAGAAAATCATCAAGAAACAAAATTATCATTTGTAATTTATTTTGCTTATAAAATAGTGAAAATGAAATAAAAATTAATGCACAAATGTTTCGAAGCGGTAAAGCATGAGAAAACACATAAAAGGGCAATAAATATGCTCTCTGGCATCCTACACCTTTTTTGTCCGATGTATTACTCAATAATTAACAAGTGTATGCGTCAGTACACTTGGCACTAGCGCTGTTCTTTTTTTATTGATTAAAATGTGCTATAGCCGTCATATCGCCAAAGATCGAACGGCTCTAGCCGTCACTTGCAGCAACGTATGAACAGAACATGAACAAAAGAACAATACCGAGGATGAGCGGAATGTTTTAAAGGGTGTAATAATAGAAACAGCCCAAGAGGTACTAGGTGTGAGAATTATAAAAAGGAATGGTGAATACTTTCAAGTAGAATATGTAAGATCTTTTGAAGAGAGGAATAACGATAGGAAAAAAATGCTGAAAGTGGTAAGATGATCAGAGAAGAGATAAAAGTTATGAACAGAAGGGGGGGGAGCATTTGGAGTATATTCTTAATGAGAAGTGACACAGCATGCTTAGAGAAAAATAAGAACACTCTAGAGGACCACAGCTTTTAACTTTTAAAGGAATAATTGTTCCTTTGAAGAAGAATACATCCCTTGTGGGCCAAAATTGGACTAGAGGCTGTAGTTTGAAGACCCCTGCAATATAGTCATTGTAAATAGATCGAACTACAGTACTGTGCGAATTAATGTGAACACAAGTGATAAATTGGAAAAAAATAAGAAATATTCTTTATTGAGGAAAAAATACACAGAAACAATTACAATTGAGTTTTTTTTAGTACGAGATGTAGGCTCCCATAACTTTAGTACGAGATGTGCGCTCCCATAACGTTTGGCATAGAATCAACAAGTTTTTTTACAATTTTCTGATATTTGCATGTCTCTAAACCATGTCTGACTTATTGCCTCAATCAGCTTTGTTTTTGTTGTGAAATTAATTTTTGTAAGTCTTGCTTCAACTATAGCCCACAGATTTTCGATTGGATTGAGATCCGTAGAGTTACCTGGCCATTCAAGGCATGTAATTTTTTTTTTTCATTGAAATATTTCATCAACACCTTGGACACATGACATGGACCTGAATCTTGTTGGAAAACTGCTTGACCGTTGGCATCAACTTTTCTTAGCTCGGCTTCCGATTTTTGTTCTGGAAAGTCTTTGTATTTCTTTGAGTTTATCATGCCTTCGATCTGCACAAGGGATCCAGTACCTTTAAAAGAAAAGCATCCCCAGAACATCTTCTTTAATGTATGTTCGACAGTTTGATCGAAATGTAGTGTTGTAAGTTTTTCATTGTTGCTTTTTCTAACGAAAAGAGATCGCTGTCCTTGCACCAAAAAATGCTCTCATCTGAGAACAGGACTTTTATCCAGTTTTCAAGAGTCCAGCCTACATATTTTTTCACCCGACCATATCGCTTTTTCATCATAGCAGCCGTCAATAACTGGTTTTTTTTTTTAGGTCTAATATTTTTCTTCTACCTTCAATAAGACGTTTTCGTATGGTGGAGTCATGAACAGCAACCCCAGCATGCACTAAACCTTGCTGAAGTACCTGGCTGGCTTTTTTAAGGTTTAATTTACTTTGGCTTATGAGAAAAGCTTCATCTCTTGCTGTTGTATTTCTTTTCCACATTTCCCTTTTCAGTTCACCTCAATCGTCCCAGTTTCCCTTTTTTGCTTCAAAATTTTATTAACAGCTCCCAAACTCACTCCACACTCCTTGGCTATATCTATTTGAGTAACAATCTTAGTGCGTTTTTTTGGAGAAATATCCATCTTCAAAAATAAGAAACAAAAAACTGTAGTTAAGTTTATGTCTCCACAAAAACTGTAGTTCTAAAAAATAACAAAATTTAAAGCGTCTGTACCTTTGTTGTTTCTCGTAACTTACTGATTGACAAAATACAAACACAAAATAACCGCCATTTTGACAAATAAACACGTTTATGCCAACTGCAAAAAAACAAAGAAATTTTATTATTATCACCGCTGTAGAAGATGAAAGTGGTAAAGAAGATAAAAAATAAGATAAAAAAAAAAGAAACAAAAAATAGTCAGCTAAGGTTAATAATGTAAATATTTCTAACCACCATCTTGGATAAGCATTTCTTCTTTTGCTTGAATAACCCCATCTGTAAACATAGAAAATAATAATTTAGGCAGGATAATAAACTTAAGTACTTCATTAGGCACATTGCATAATCGAGCAGATCAAACACCAGTAGAAATAAAATATAGAAAAAAGAACCTGAAGCAATATAGAGGCTCACAGACAAAATCCTACATCTGGATATTGATAGGAATGTTTGACAGTTTAACTTGGATTACATTAAAAACAATAATTTATTGTGAACACTAAACATTCCTGTATTAAGTTCTTTGTGTAAAAACATATAATAATAATAGAATTTAATAATAAAAATAAGACACATTAGTTTATGATTACCAATCCCACCAGTGGAAATTATACAACTTTCTCTTTCCCAATATTTTTTAAGCTTGGACTGTTCTCCTTTAGTTAAGCTCTTGTGTTGAAAGTGTTAGATTTTTATTTAAGTGAGTTCCACAAAATCAAAAATAATCAGAGTAAACACAATGAGTTGGTCATTCAACATTTTAATCAAAAGAAATATCTGATTTAATTAACTGATATTCTTAAAAATGGTCATTCAATCGTCCACCATATAGTTGGGAATTTCTAAAATGAAAACCACATTTTGAAAAAATGTTAAAATTGCAAGTAACATTTTAAGTGATAGGAATGAGATTTGGATTGTCAGAGAAGCAACACAAACTCCAGGTTTGAGTGAACCAAACAAAGTACAACCTAAAAAGTCCTGAAAACAAATTAACTAAATTAATAGTTCGCTAGAAGTAAAAGTATTAAAAAATTAAAAAGAAGTGAGGTGAAATTATTTATTCATTTTTTGTTTGCTATTTGTTTTAAATAATCGAAGTTAATTGTTTTAATTTTAATTGTTGTACAAATTTAAATTGATATTATAAATAAATGTGTCATTCCTTGTAATCATTTAATTTTTTCTTTTTCTACAGGGCGTATCATTTTTACAGTGAGCCACAGTATATTAGTGAAATAATGGATTCATGAGTTTTTTTCTTGTTTAATAAATGAAACACTTGAGAATAAGTAGGATCAACTGAGGTAAATAGAATCCAATTTTTTAATATTAAACATTCAACAATATTGTTTCTTACACTTTAAATAATAATAAAGATAATATTTAGTGTAAAAAGAAAAATAGAATCCATTGCTGTACTTTTACTGAAATAAATAATTATTTTGACTTCATATCTATTTTTATGACAGAAGACACATGAATTTTTGAGGAATAAAAAATACATCCACACACAAACATTTCAACAATAATTATTTGTAACATACAAAACTCCTTATGCTCTAAGTTCAATGCATCAAGCTACAAAACCATGATAAAGCTAAAAGTATGATTAATAAACACAATGACTGAGTACCTTCAAGACATTTCTTGAGATCTAAGGATTTAAAACAAAATACAAAATTGAGTATGTCAGCGTTATAACAAATAAAGAGATTAAGGAGATCAATTTTTTATTCAGAAGATTGATTTACATTATATATATATATATATATATATACATTTGTTACTTACCGATTTGATTCATCACTCCTTTTTCTTTAAAACAGAAATTCATAGTCGAGAAAACGTAACCAACATTAATACTTTCCTCTGAGGTAGCAGAGATTGCCGGGCTTCTGTAACCTCCTCTTCGCCTTTGTATTTGTGCTCAGTGTTCGTTTAGTGAGGAGTCGTTCCATTACTGGAGTGATTCCATTTAACTCTGTTAGTTCAGCATTTTGGCCATTTATAGAAGGGTAAATAAAATTAAATCTAATATCAGATTAATTAAAAAAAAAACATTATGAAAATTGCACACTGAATAGTAAACACTTCACTAAGGCTAAGACCAAAGAAAAAAGAAAATTAAATTTAGAAAAGATAAATTTAGCAATACCATAATAATTAGAATTTACAAATCTATACACTACAGAAATTTAGAATTTAAAACATTACCGAAACATTTATACTTTAAACTTATTAAAACTTCACATCACAACACTGCTTATCAAGTCGTTTAGGTTTTCCAATTTCTCTTCCATATCTTGAAAGTTTATTAGGAGTTTTATCAACTAGCTGAGTAGTTTTAGGAGTGCCGAAGTGCAGGTAGGAGTCTTAGGCAATGTTAATTGTTACCTTGGTGAAGCCACAACTTGATGACTAGGTGACCTGACAATATCACCTGAAGGTGGTGTTGAACCAGCAGGTCGATTAGCCTCAACATCTTCTGTAGGGACTGGAGTAGGTCTTCCTCTGTTATTACTAGAAACACATTTGTGCCGACTCCTGTGGCAATCGTGTGCACCCAAGGCAATAAAACCCAGGTTCAATCTCATAAGTACGCAGCGCTGGCCCTAGCCCATGTCGCGCCGTGTGCAATCTTGACCTCCGCGCCCTCTAGTGGGCACGTAATTAAAATTGAACACTTACAGTTATACAAGGCGTTACAAAAAACGGCAAATCCCCTAATGAGGTGAACGTGCCCCTGAATCTAAACAAATTTTGGTACGGATCAACATGAAATGAAATTTTTTCAGATCCTGAAACGCCTGGCGTCGCCCCTTGAGACACGGCCCCCATGTGCCCCGCACATCCTGCACAATGCCGGTCCTTTAAGTACGACGGTTTTTAGTCTTCTATTTAATCATTTTAATCAATCATTAAATTAAGGACATCCTTTATACTTTTAACTGAGAAATTTCAATGTAAACATTTACACTGTTCTTAAATTAACTTGTAGTTTTAGCTCTTTGGGACTAAGGTAGGAGGTTACAGTAAAGGTTTTCCAAGGTTATAGTGCCGATTCCGGGCTTCTTGGTATTTTGAAACCTTTTATATCCATCCATAATAATGGTAAGTTGAATAATTTTGATTGATTGCCATGCGTTAATTTTGATTTAAAGTATAGTTTTTTGGCTATTAATTTAGTCGAGCAGGGCCGAGATAGTTATTTGATCCCAAACATTGCTTCCTACTTCCAAAGAGTTGTTATTCTTAATTATATTAATTCATTTAAAGTAATCTTTGTCGAATAAATGGATAAATTGATTATTAACAGTACATTAAAATATAAAACATTTAAGGATATTTCTATTCTCTCATTAACATCATTCTTTGAAAACATTTTATTATTTATTTTAAGGGTAGATTATTCTGTGCTTAACAATATTGATTTATTATTTATCATAATAGTTTATTTTGATGTTTTAGTTATTTTACTCATTCTTCAAATCGTTAGTGGGGAAAGATGTTGTCGTCGAATTGAAAAATGACCTGAGGTAACGTACAACTTCCATTATTTATTTAGGTTACTTTTACAGTATTTATATTTTATTTTTAATTGTTATTATTTATTAAATGAAGAGTGAAAATCGAGGTCATTGTCATCGGTGTCATAATTATTATTGAAACGCTAGTGAATTTCTGGTCTTGTCGATCTGCCAATGAAGAGGGTGTTGGAGATGCTCGAAACCCAAGCCATGGGATCAGCTAACATAGTTTTTCCTATCACGAGCTAACAGTGAGGCTCTATTCAGTTAAAATAGTTTTCCCCATTTCTGTACGAGTCATTTTAATTTGTTTTTCTCTTGTTTTGACCACATTATAACCTCATTTTTCCTCTTAACTTGTATTTTTGGAAAATATTAAATATGAAACAAATAAAAAGTTAGGACTTGTTGTAAATCTGCGGAAAGGATACCTTTAATACACTTGTAAATTTCAATAAAAAAATTAATTATGTTTCTCAAACAAACCTGCTCCTTAATTTTGAATTGGATTGAAAACTTTAAAAAAACTAAGTGCCTTGAAAAAACTCATTCACTTCAACTTTCTTGTTTGTTTGTTCATTTAACGTCACTTTATGCTGCTATGGCTAATCGGATGATGCTACAGTGGGAGCTCTAAGTTTTGCCTATCCAGGTTTTATTAGGATAGGGATTTTTAACGAGTACCTGACATCGTACAGGCTCGGGACCCCCTTTTAACGTCCCTTCCGAAGGACGGCGTAACTAAGGATTTTTTACTCCCTTTAAAAAATCCTAGGGCCACCTGCCGGGCTACGAACCCGCGATCTTGGGTTTAGTAGTTTGTTACGCTAACCACTAGACCACAGGTCGCCGCCTTCAACTTTCTTTAACTTACCAATAACCCTTTATTGGTTATTGATATTATTTTATTATTCTCAAAAAACAAAGAAAATCAAAGACAGCTCTAGCGGGCTTTGGTGGGTAGAAACAGGACTGCATGAGTTTTAAAGATTCCTACATAAATTATTCCTGGTGGTCCTATGCAGGAAAAAAGTAATAAATCGTGAATTTATGTACAAAGCAGTGCATTGAAATCCAAGTTTTGAGGAATATGAGATTTTATCATTTGTTTTGTTGATACAATAGATGTTGATAAATATATTGTTGATTTATTCACAAGCATGTGTATGTGCTTATATGAAAGAGGATTAATTAAGGAATTAGTCATTGTTTGTTTATACCTTTAGTTATAAATATTGAATCATTATATTGTAACAAAAAAATGAGAGATAAAGAGATGGTAAAAATAATTTGATTGAGATAAAAATATTCCAATCTACTATTAAAATTTCTTTCAAGCAGTTCACGCTCATAATAATATTATGTTTTCTTGAGACATCAGGTTGAGCGTGATCTAGGACAAATCACCTCCCTGCACAACTGTTTTCCATGAAACAGAGCCTTCACGGATTGTAGTTTTTTTTGTTGAGATATCAGCGCATTAAAGTTTAAAATCAAATTTTCTGATGAACCTGGAATCCTTTGATTAGACATTGTTAATTTTATTTTTCTAGTAGTTTCTAAACAAATTTAATTATTGTTTTAAATACAAATTTATTTTTACTGAAAAACAATCTTTAGAAATAAAGAATATGGAAACAATTTGTTAAAATTAAAAAAATAAATAAATAAAATGATGTAACTTTTATGATTTATTCGAGCAAACTTTGAACCGTTATTATATTACGATTTATTTTGAATTACATGAATGCAGATATGGAAGTGTTACTATTTATTTTGAAATTCTTTGAATCCATTTTAACTTCTTTCAAATGCTCTTTTATAAATTCTTCTCTCGCGAACAGTAAGCCACAGAAAGTTGAGATTTTATATTTAATATATACATCTAGTGGTATGTCTCTCTTTTTGTTTATTACACGATCATAAAAAATTGTTTACTTACTGTTTCTATTGAAACAATTACAATAATAAAATTGTATTGAAAAATAGTGCAAAGCTACTTAAGATTGTTATTAAAATATAGTGAAAAACTCCTGAAGTTTAGTATTCAAGATTAATATATTAAAATTAAAACCCTTCAAAACATTGGCGATTAATGCCAGTGACATGGCATAATTATGGTATGAATAAATGTGAGCAATTATTTTATTTTTAGACTTTATTTTTATTATCATTTTTGGAAGTATTTATTTTGTTTTTATTATCCGCATGTATATAAATATATATATATTTTTTGTTTCTATTGTATGATTGTATAGCTCCTTACCGCTATTTTTTATTGCCTACATGTGGCAGATTGTAATAATATTTCAATAAAGTGTATAAAAAAATATTTATATTAAAATTAATAAAATACTTTATTTTGGTCGAAATTTAGCATTAAGCTTTTTTCCAATGCTGCTTTTATTACAAAGATTCCAAAAAACAAAACAAAATATTCCAAAAAAAAAAAAAAGAGTATTAGGTTCAATACACAGTTTTGTTTCTAAGCCAACAATGTGATACGTGGTGATTTGGTCCTGATCGTGATCAACCACCAGGTTTATAATCCAATCAATGTTACCTGGTTTATACAGGTTGTATTAGTTCCAAATCAGTCTCCAATCGGACAGAGTAATTTCACGGCTGTTAATGGAATAATTAATTTACCTGCCTCTTGAACTCATTACCTAGAGCAGGGGTCAGCAATCTTTTGCGATAGGAGGGCCACAAATGTTGCCAGAGTATCAGTGCAAGCCGGATGTTTTCATTTGTACAGATATGTAATTTTAATATTTGAAATAAAACGCATGTCTACATTTTTAATCATATATATATTCATATAACCATGTCTATTTAAATTGAATTACTATACTAACATAAAAGTAAGAACTAGTGAGATGTTTGCGGCTGCATTTGACTTGCAAGTTTTTTAACGTCTGCTTTCATTTTAGTCGTTGACAAGCGCAGTATCGCGTCTAAATGTTCATCTGTTAACCGCGAACAATTCTTATTTTTGTGGTAGTTGAGAAGTGAAAAAGTAGGCTCACACAAATACGTACTACCAAACATAGTGATTATATGCTGAGCAAACTTTTTCAACTCTTTGAAGTTTTCAGAACTCAAACCTTCGTAGAACTGTACCAAGTCGGTGCTTTCCTTAAATGCCGTTTAATGTGTGCTTTTACTTTGCAAATCTAGCGTCTCCATGAAGTTGCCAATTTCTTTCCTAAAATCAAAAAATCGTTCCAAAACGGCACCTCGACTGAGCCACCTAACTTCACAGTAGTAAACAACGTCGCCATGATCAGCTTCCATATCTTCCAAAAACGTTTGTGGCCCGCGGGCAGCCGGTTGCCGACCCCTGACCTATAGAGATAGAAAAAAAAATTTCAAAAGGAAAACTGTTCCATTAAATCTAATGTTCAATTGTATTTTATTTTTTGTGACTGAGTAAAGCTTTCAAATTACTCTCATATCCGAACCTTGCAACCCAAAATCCTTTGGTAAATTTTTAATTTTCCTTACTTTGTTCAATGAAATCAAACATAATGACCCTAAGGTCCCTTTTGTTGCCGGTCTGATCTGAACCAGATATCAATCCTTTCAAGACAAATTTTATATCCACTCAAACCTAACTGCTTCTTCAATTTCTGATAATCACCTGAAGCATCAGATAAGAAAATGGCCTCATAACCTTCTAATTTTTTTTTTTTTTTAAATTATTTTATTGAATTGTACAACTGTAATATATACATCTAGTACAAAGGCTGTATGAATAAATAAATGCATGAAAGGACGTGTAGAGGCACGACCCATTGGCAGCACTCTAATTACATTTCTATTATAGAAGGTCCCGAGGCCATCTTCTCTTCAGACGCCTAGGAGGATTGTCCGGGATGGAATTGGAACCAAGGATGGAAACTAGTGGGTTTGGATGGGCCTGGAGTTTATTATGGAATGATAGGTATCTGGAATGGGCTAAATCGGTAACATATGGAACGTTCAGGTCATTATGGATTGTTTTATTTGTGACAAAATAAGGAGTGTTTAGGATTTTGGATTGCAAGGATTGAATACGAGAGGAATTCGATGGTTTGGTGGAGCCCCATAGTTCAATTCCGTAAGTCCATATAGGTCTTATAACATTCACATAAATAAGTCTTTTGTAATTGATCTGAAGCTTTGAGCATTTGTCTACTATGTGTTGAAGTAGTCTAGCTGTTTCTTGTCTTTTCAGCCTTGTGTGAGGGTAACCTTCTAATTTAAATATGCTATTTGAAATTCTACCCGTGGCTAGTTCCTCTACTTCCCTTTCCTTACTTATCATTTCTAATATTTATTTGTTGAATTATTTAATATAGTTGTAAATTTCAAGAAATAATTTTTTAGTGAAAAATATTAATTTTAAAATTCATAAATTTGTTTTTGAAATTTACAGTTGAGTTACTTTCTTCTCTTTATATTAAATTCTATTCCACTTTATTTAAGTAAATGTTATTTTTTTCTTTACAATTAATATCCTAATTGATTTCTTTGTTTTAGTATCCATGGTATTTTGCATTCTGTCGACCAGTATTTAAACATTAAGTTGACAGACATCAGCGTAACGGATAGTGAAAAGTACCCACACATGGTAAATTTTTTTATAAATCTTTTCATATTTTTATTATTACAGGTTGAGAGTATTATTTGTCAATACATTTGTTTCAGTGTTCAGATTTTGCTTTATCACAATTTCTTGGACAATATTTCTGGATTTTTAAAAAATAATATGGTTTGAATTCTTCTACTATCTACTACTATCAGATATGAAGAAAATAAAATGAATCAATCATTACCATTGTAGTCCCAACGATGGTATAAGAAGTTGATTCAAGCTGGTAAACTTTTGGAGCTGTTGGCTCAAATTTGGTGTGCTTGGTCTTTTACTATTCTGTTGAATTAGTAATTGAATTGCCCAACTAAATGTCTCAGTCCTGTAATTTGAGTGTTGATCCTGGCCAGGACAAATCTTTTCTCTTCAAAACATAAATATTTAAATATAATCACCATCAAAATAACAATAAATAACAATAAATTATAAGTATAATATTGGCGTAAGTCAACAAGATCCTAATTAAAATAAGAAGTTCGATGAACATTCTTCCCCGTGTATACATCGTAAAAATTGCGAGAACATGGGGATAAAGGATCGGTGAAGAGAATGGATTTGTCTGGCTTAGATACGACCCCTGGTAGCTCTGTGGTTTAGAGCACTGTGCTAGAGATGCAGACGACCCCTGGCCAGGACAAATCTTTTCTCTTCTAAACAAAAATATTTAAAAATAACAATACATAAAAATAAAAAAATTATAATTCATTCACTGACCAAGTATAAGCAATCTTGATTCCTATTGAACTTCATTATATCTTTTGTCTGTTATATGACCAGAGTTATCATTCAATTTATTTTTCAAATTAATACACATGTGCGTGTTGAAGTTTGAAAAAACAATATATATATAGGAATTTTAATTTTTCAATGGCGATTCAAGATTGTCTTGTTTAATTAAAATAATAATCTGCAAATAGCCTAATGAAGGTGTGGGAGATTAGTTGAGACCACTAAATCTTGATTAAAACTTATTCTTGTTTCTATGGTATTATTCTATCAATATCATTTAATTTATTGTATTTTATTTGTTATTAATCTTTAAATATTTTTATTTGAAAAGAAAAGAAAGAGTGCGAAGAAGAAAGAAGAGATAAATGCGAGAACGCTGGGACTTGGGATCAGTGAAAAGAAAGGATATGACCATGACCGAGAAGCGTCCTTGATTGGGCCTGGATAGCTCAAATGGTAGAGTTCCAGACTAGCGATCTGGACGACCCGGGTTCGTGTCCCGGTCCTGGACATATCTTTTCTTTTCAAATAAAAATATTTAATATATCATTTAATGTTTGAAGAAACATTAGGTCCCAGATGACACTAAAATACAAATATATGAGTTACTTTTTGTATTTATTGAATTCATTATACGATTGGTCAATTTTTAGCCTTTTTCTTCCAATTTATATTCAAGGGACGTCCCGGAAGTAAGGGCATGGAGGATGTGGGAATTTTTTGGACGTGTAGAGAAGTTCCTAAGGGCCTAAACAAACCATTGAACACCTTAGTCTGTTACCAAATCTTGTCCTATTATTATTAAATGATATTTTAAATATACATTGACATATCGCTCCTTCAAAAGAATAACAACAAAACTCGAAAATTAGTATTTTTTAGTTAAGCCTTCAGTAGCCATTGTATTGGTTGAAGTTTTATAATTCAGGAACGATATATTTGATATTCCATTTCATGTTTGAACTTGAAGTTTTATGGGAATGAGAACATAAGTTAAAATAAAAAAAGTTACAAGCTTTTAAAAATTTGTTAATGGTTAATAAAATAATTTCAATACCATCATTACAATAGGATTGCTTTCCTTTACCAATACTCAAATTATATTATTTTTTAACTCCTGTAGAAGTTTCAAATACCTCTATTAATAAATTATGAGGTGTACGCTTTTTGAATAAACTAAAGTGAAAACGAGATCAATAAGTAATCAGAGTTGTATAAATACAAACATACACACACACTTATAAACATACACAGCATGTACTCCAAGAGTGGCAGGCCTTATGGGACAATAGTCCTCCAAATAAATTGAAGCATGTTAAAACTGATGTCAAACCATGGAGCAGCTCCTGCGTAGCATTTGAAGAGAGCAAGTGGTCCTTACACGACTTACAATAGGATATTCAAGACTTACCCACCCTCACCTGATTACTTATGAACATGCGAGAAGTGGAGCGAGAGCTTGTCAATAGCCCATATCTTCGAAGGCTGTACACTTTACAAAAGAGCGATGGATTAAATAGGACCAATCTATCCATGAAAACAGGAAATGAAGAAAAGTACATTAATGAGGTCATCACTTTCTATCAAAAGGACTTGTTAAGAATATCTGATGCATTTTTTTTTTTTTTTTTTACAAAAATTGTTACTAAAAAATTATTACACTACTAAGGCATTGATGACCAATCGGTTATATGCCTCAAATTTGGAACAACCAACCAACACACACTTATTTATTACTAAGTAATTAATTTAAATCTTCTGTTCCAGCTATCGGTGAAGAACTGCTTCATCCGAGGCTCTGTTGTGAGGTACGTCCAGTTGCCAGCCGATGAGGTTGACACCCAACTGCTCCAGGATGCTGCGAGGAAAGAAGCCTCACTCCAGACGCGATGATCTTTTAATATAATTTTTATTTTATTTTAATTAGCTGTAATTTTTTTTTTTATTAAAGCAATATCAGTATAAGTACTTTAATATTTATTATTCATTGCCTTGAAACGATTTAATCCTTTAATGATTGTGAGCTGATTAATCATTATGTATATTTCAGGTGACCTTTGCAGTTAGATCCTTCTCACTGTTTTTTATAGCTTTGACTATTTACCCCTTGACTTACACTAATGAATAAGAGACGTTGTTCATTTAATATGGCATTGTAAACTTTGATGTCTCCGAGACCTCATGAATGCCTCTGGTGGACGCTCACAGTACTTCATCAAATTGTGCAAATACTTCATTCATTTTTCGATTCAATTCTGTTTTGTTTAAAATGTATATACTGTGGAGTATTCAATCAAATTCAGATTTATATGCATGTCAAGAGTTTAAGAAAAGTTTTGATTATGGGCAACATGTGATAAGTGGCAAAAAAATAAAAATTTTACCTCCCGAAAAATTCGAAGTTTTTCATTTATTGAATACTAGCGAACCACCCCCGCTTTGCTCGGGTAATAAGGCACATTATGCCTTCATAATTTGTCTGTGTAATGTTGTTTTTTTTATCACGTACCGGCCACTAAGGACCACGTGAATATCATTGATTAGGCTTCTTGGGAAGTCTTGATTTTCTTTCTTCCCATCTCAGCTAATGTACTTTATTATATTGAAATTATAAAAATAAAAACAAAACCAAATATTTCTGTATATACAAATTTATTATCTTGCACGGGATTAGGCAAACAGCGTCTTCGGTGAAACCCATCGATATTCCAACCCATTTACACATAACCTCGACAAATTATATACCTAAACCTTCCTGGTGAATCACTCTATCTGTTGGTGAAAATCCGGCCAGTAGTTATTGAGTTTACTGGGAACAAACACGCCGAGGACTTTGTTTTATATTATGTATAGATATGTAGAATTCAAATATTGAAATAAAAAACTGCCTGTCAAGGTGAATACAGACGACGACATAACAGTGAGCTGCACACTCATGTTGTTTTTCCTGTTATGTTATAAAAGGAGAATATCATTCTATGGCCAGCTTTTAGGAATGAAACCGACAAGACTGGCGAACCGTATTTTACATATTTAAAGGAAAAGAAAAACAAGCCTATCTGGTTCGAAGACGTGGAAAGAGATTTACAAGAGATGGGGTTTACCTCTGTCTCTGATGTCTTAGAAAGCAACGGTCTTAGAATGAAACTAGATACCGGTTTGGGTTTTCAAGAAAAGCCAAAGCTGAAGATGGGAAAGAGATGGACAGAAGAAAGGTGGAAGCATTACCGGCAACGAATGAGGGAGTACTGGGCCAATGCCAAAAATAAAAAAGACGGTTGAAACAAAGTGGTCCTTAGTAGGCCAATATGGAAAAAAACAACTGCGTGTTCACATAGCGCTGCATTATTTTCTTTAGATTTAGGAATAAAGGCACAGATCTTTCCCTGGGCAGTCCTCAGGCTTTGTCAATAAGATTACTCCTTAAGTTTGAAAATTATAACCAATAAAAAATTTAATATGTCTATATCTCGGCCACATATAAAGAAAGTGTAGACATGAAGAAAACGGATTTGTCCTGACTGAGAGGCGATCCCTGGTACCCAAATGGTAAGAGCGCTGCTGCGGAGAGGCGGACGACCCGGGTTCGAATCCCGGCCAGGGAAAATCTTTTCTCTTCAAAATAAAAATATTTGAAAATGTAGACTGTTTTAGAATCAGTATAGCCAACCCTTAAAAAAAAGTTCATATAAATGCATTTAGTCTATTATTATTATTAAGATTCAATTATGAATCTTTGCAATCAACCTAAGAAAACAATTTTGGGGGTGGAGTCAAATTAAACACTAAATAAGTGAGTACTTATTTTATTTTGTGCCGACGTTTCGACCCACTTTGTGGGTCATCTTCAGGGCTAAGAAAGAAAAACAGATAAAACTATAAAAATACATTGCAGTACCAAGTAAATGATAATATAAAAAAAATATATGTAGAGTAATAGAAATTTAGAACAAAAAAGTGAGGGATATATATGAATAAAAATGTTACAGAGTAAATGTGCAGAAAGGTTGTGATGTAAAATTATGGGATTTGAATAATTTGAACAAACGTTGGCACAAAATAAAATAAATACCCACTTATTTAGTGTTTAATTTGACTGGACCCCCAACTATTTCCTTCCTTACTCACATCTTCCAGTCAACTATCTCCTCGCTTCTCATAAAATATTTTTCATTATTTACTAAAAGACTAATTTAATTCGAAAATATCTCTGACCCTAACATGCTCAGATTAGGAACATTTTGACCCGCAGCCCAAAAAAGTTGCCAATCCTTGCTCTAGAGAGGAAAAAAAAGAAGAAAGAAGGAAGAAATTAAATTGATTTTATATTCACGATCGAGCATGTAGGGATGTTTAAAGGTTTGAAGTGAGATCCAAGTAGGATGATCCAAGAATGTATGGCTTAATGCTAAACATTTCCTGTTCACTAGAAGGAATATGGTAATAAAGGAACTATTTTAAATAATAGAAACCAAAACCAATTTATTTATCATCATATAATTTAATAAACAAGCCTTTTTTGATAAACAATAAATTACTTTATGTATAATGATTAGAAATACACTTTATTTACAACAAATATATATATAGGACAATGTACATTCAAAGAAATAACAATATTCCTGGTATTTACAAAAGAAAGTCGATAACATTAATAAATTGGAAATAATATTTCTGTACATTCGGTTTTAACAGGTTAATGGCACATTTTATTAATTACAACAATCAATTTTTGTTATATATATATATATATATATATATATATATATATATATATATATATACACAATTCTACTAAAGATATCAATATTCCTTTAGGAAAATAGATCTTAGTAGTACAAATGGTATGTTAATATCCAACATAATATTATATTTACATTAAATCACAAATACATTCTTTATATTTCTTTGCAAAAATAATTTTGGTCAGTTTTTAAAAATTATTTTTGCTTGCATATTGAAATTTTTTTCTCAGTATTTTCTTTGTAAATTTAAAGTAGTTTTTGCTTTTCGTCAATCAGTATCACATTAATTTTTCCATAACAAATTTAATTTTTATTTTAAAAAAGGACTTGTTAGAAATAAATTTAAAGATATTTTCATTGCATGAATACTCATATTTTCAGATAAAATATTTTTGTTACGGTAAAATAAAATCAATAAATAAATATTTCTTCTCATTTATTTAATATATTTTGCTCTGTTTTAGAAATATTTGTCTTGTAAGTTAGTAGATAATTTTGAATAAAGATTTTATGTAATGTTTTCTGGGATTTTCCGTAAAAATCAGAATAATTTATAATTATTATTTATTTATAAAAACTTCAATTAAAATAAATTGTATTATATCCATTTATCTTAAGTTTGAGATTGAACTTGATGTTCAATAATTTTACTATATATTCTGTAACTTTTATTGTAATCTCAACATCAAATAGAAAATTTTTATTTGTTGTAACACTTAGTAATAATGTATCTGTAAGTGGTTTTAATTTAGTGATCTTATATCCAAACCATGCCTTTTCAATTTTAAATAATTGTTTAAAAGTATTTAGTTTTTAATAGTTAATGCCATGTATCTTTACCAACTCTTAAAAAGACTTTATTTTTTTATTTATAGTTAGTGCGTTTAGATTGTGGTTTATATGATTTGTGATTGGTATTTATAACTTTAATGTGGGTTCATAATTACTATAAACTTAAGCTGGGCAATGCTCATAATATTGATGTGTCTTGATTATTCTTGTCGTAAAGTTGTCGGCCTGTTGAGATGAGAAGTGATCGCTACTGTTAGCCGCGGAAACTTTACAACTGAAAACATTTTGTGTATAAAAAAAAAATTCATAACCTTATATAAAGTAATTTATTGCAAAGAACAATACCGGGTGAGATAAATATTTAAGGGAAAAAAATTAGATTCTCAGAAACAAAAAAAAAAAATCCCTCTCATGTTTGGTAGTAAGAAATAAAAAATATCAGTATTCATAAAAATACAACAGTAATTGTTTTGAAAAAATCTGTAAATGTAATACAGATATGAAGAGTTTTCTATCAAAAGTTTAACATTTCCACTTCTAAAAAATTAATATTTATTTGAAGAAATAACATTTTCCCTGCAAAAATTATTCAGTTTATTTCAAATTAATGTTTTCTCTATTCAAACTGGTGTTACAAATTAATATTTTCCTTAAAAATTGGCTTTTTATCATGAAATTCCCTCCTAATAATTTTTTAAAAGCAATATTCCAAAATTAGGTATATTAATTTTTGATAGAATACTCATATGTAGCATGTTTACATAAAGAAATAATCAGTATTTTTCTTATTTTAATCTAAGTATTTTGTTTTCTGTATTTGTCTGATCCATATTTTATCCTATTTTTATTATTACAAATATATGAATAAAAATCCTGAACAATTTCACTGCTTATAGATTATGGATTTATGATATTCCAGTTTGTACAGATTTAATCTTATTAAGTTTAGCATAAACTTATCAATTAAGTAATATTACAATATCAATATGCATATCTAGAAATCAGCTGAGGTTACAGTCAATAAAATTAAACATACTAATAAATATAAACTTATCATTTTTTGTATGCTCAAGGGCGGATTTAAAGGGGGGGACGGTTTTTCGTTTACCATGGAGAATCCATTACAGTACATATTTATAGGTAAATTTCAAGATCATAGTTGTTAAAATATATGAATAAAACAACAGAAAGAACATGAGTTAAACTATTGTTAAGATATTTTAATAAACCTTTGAAACCTTTCTATAAATACTACAAGTTTATTTCTAAGTTATTGTTGATTTTTTCGCCCCCCTGCCCATTGTGCCCCTCCCAGAAAAAAATCCTGGGTCCGCCGTTGTGTCTGCTGATGTTTCGGTCTTACTTTTTGGCCATTTTTATGGTTGAGAAAAACCAGTGTTGTAATTATACAAAATGTTGACATATTGAATAAAATTTTATTATGTTTTTTCTCAGGTTGAAATGTAGGCATACAATAAATAATATATTATCATTATTGATGTATTTGATTTTATTGATCGTTCCTCCGAACAATTTCTATATATCTATTACATCATTCCCATATCAACACAATATGCATATTACATTATGATATAAATTTGTAAGTTTATACCTTGCCTTGTCTAAGGTTAGCAAATAATTTCAAACTCAATTCCCTTCGAGAAAATATTAGTAGAAAATGGATGCAAAGTAATTTAAGGCACTACATGGATTTTCTTATTTTTTTTGGAAATTTTAATGGAATACAATTTCAAGTTCAAGTTCGTTCATAAATACATTTAAATAACATTGTAAAGGAATATTTTTGTTGTAACACAAGTTAATAACGTCTTAAAGTTCGTTTATTAAACCAAACAAATTTGTCCCAAATTATGTAAACAACCACATCTTGTTTGTAAGTTTTTTTAAGAATGTTTTAATTGCGGTTTCTTACTGTTCCGTGCTGCTGAAGTACGAGTTCTGCATTAGGTATAGCTTGTCGATGGGGTTGATGTGACCCATTGGGTTGTGAAGGAGGCCTTCGTGACTCGAGGGCGGCCCAAGTTCTAATGAGAGTGTGTCTGAGCCACCTTCGTCTAGATTTGTGCTATCGTCTAAGGAAATGTCAGAGCTGCAGAAACTCTCCCCCGAGTGTGCTGGATAAGCATCTAAAATAAAAATAAAAAATGAATATTATTTCTTATTGATATTTTTGTCAGGATTATTAATTTAATAATGTCATGAATATTTATTCAGACCCTCAAGTTGTGTCTTTTTATTTCCTTGTATGCATTGAATGAAGTAATTATGTAAGCATGTTTATATATTAGTATCCATCATAACTAAAAAAAAGTTTAAATATTGTATTTTGGATTGTTGTAACATCCCTTTGTGCATCTTCCATTTTGATAACTATATGATCATCGGAAAAGATACTTTATTTGTAGGTAATAATTATTTTTCATCATATTCTATACTGAATAGGGATACTGCGAATTTTGTAGTGTATATTTTAGCTAACATTTATATTATTATATATATAGTAATATTTAATGTAGTTTAATTTCTAATTAATTAAGAACTGTATAATGATTATTTTATTCAAGTTTGCCATGCAAAAGCATCAGAGGACACACATCTCGGCCTCTATAGCTCATTTGATAAAACAATAGATTACTTTAACCATTTGAAAGTAGCAAAAAAAAAAATTAGCTTAGTTATGAAATGTAGAGGGGAACTTCTGAATCTAAATTACAAACCATTTGATTCGCAAAATATACAGCTATGCTCACTGTGTAATTTGAACAAAATCGAAAATAGTTTTCACTTCCTGGCAGTATGTCCCGTCTTAAAATCGTATAGAAAAAAATACTTAAAACATGAGCGGATCTCAAAACAAAAACTAATAGATATTCTGAATGGGGAGAATTTAATAGGTTTATATAATTTTGTAAGAAATGCATATTTATTAGTTCAATCGAACTCCCGGCAGACGGTATAAAGTACCATCCTCTGGTTGCTAATGTAAAAAAGCATTTATATCTATATCTATCTAAATATTAATGCTTTTTATAATAAAAATTATATTAAAATGAAAGGAAAAGTAAATACAACAAAATTAATAGCACCCCTATTCAGTTTTGCCCAGTTAATATTTAAATGAATAATTTGGTTTTAATTAATATTGGCATCTAGATGCGTTACATTATTGGAAATAGGAAACAATTTCTTGAAAAATATATGTAAATAATAAGAAATTCTTTTTAAATTTAATATTTAACAGTTTTATGCCAATGGAAAGAACATATTTAATTTTAGATATATTAGATAAACCGGAAGTGATACTTTTTCTAAAATTTGAAACTATATTTTACTGCCAAATGGGTAAGGTAGATATAGAAATCGAGCTAAAAGTCAACTACCGAATTTTTTTTTTTTTAGCAATTATGGCTATTACTTTTTATATATTTAATTGTACTCTGTTAAAGAATTAATTAATTCATTTGATCTATCTGATGCAGTAAAGTTAAATATTAATTTTAATTTGATTCATAATGACTTTTTAAGCCCTCAAATTATAATTTAATTGAGGAAGAAAATGGTCTCGATGGAGGTCAGAAAAAAAAATCTCTTTAGTAAGACGCACTGTTTATTTTGAAAGGCAACATTTCGACACAGATTGCAAGTCTTCTTCAGAGCTAATTATAGAAGATAATAAGAAGATAAATGGTAAAGAATAACAATATATGTAGTATTTTTATTTTGAAGAGAAAAGATTGGTCCTGGCCGGGAATCGAACCCGGATCGGTGAATAGAGTGGATTTTTCTGGCCTGGTTACGAGCTCTGGTAGCTTAGTTGGTAGAGTACCCGGGTTCGAATCCCGGCCAGGACAAATCTTTTCTCTTCAAAATAAAAATATTTAAATAATCATGATAAAATAGAAAATTATAAATATATGTAGTATATTGAAAAGAATAATAATATATATTATTACTACTTATTATTAGTTACTTATTTTAATTATTTAATTATTCTTTTTTAATATACTACTTATATTGTTATTATTTAACATATATTGTTTTAATTTATATAAATCTTGTATGTTGAGCCCTGAAGAAGACCTACAATGTGGGTTGAAACGTTGGCTTTCAAATAAACAGTTTCTCCCTATAAATGAGAATTTTTCTTACCTCCACCCGGACCATTGTCTTCCTCGTTTATATAAAATCAACTAATAAAATAACATCAGGCATACACTCAAGTCATGTAGAATCCACATCACTTTTTTTAATATGTATAATGTAAATAATACATTAAAAAAAAAAAAATTACCATCTGGAGAATATGGGTGATTAGGATTGAGGGGCTGACTGCTCGACGTTGGGTAGCCAGCTTCTGAAGAATCGTGCATACTCAAAGCATTAAGTCCTAAATAATGACCTGAAAAAATATTTATTATAAATTTAGTTAATTGTTTAATTCACATATAATAATTATAAATAATAATGTTTGAAAGGGTAGGGATATGGCCTTTCTGAATTATGTAGTTTTGTTGCGATTGTAATATTGTTAAAAAATTTAACTACAATATATTACTGAATTCTTAGATATATTCAGTATTACACGTATAGCTTAACCAATGCTTTTCAAAATGCCAAGCACTTTACTAATTCATTGTTAATTAGAACTATATCATACTCAGAATAAAATTTACAAGAAAACATATGTTCAGGACCGGGATTCGAACCCGAGATCACTAGCCTGGGACTCTACCATTTGAGCTATCCTGGCCCTAATCAAGCACGCTTCTCAGTCGTGGCCATATCCTTTCTTTTCACTGATCCTAAGTCCCTGCGTTCTCGCATTTTTGCGAAGTATACGAGGGGAAGAATGTTCTTTGAACATTATTTTTAATTTGGATCTAGATGACTTACGTCATTATAATTATTATAAGTTCAAGTCCCGGTCCTGGACATATCTTTTCTTTTCTAATAAAAATATTTAAAAATTAATAACAAATAAAATAAAATAAATTAAAATTTCTAAATTTCGTAAACTTAAAAACTAAACTGTCATCATCTCAAAGTCTTCAATATCTGGCCCAAGCCAAGATAAAAAATAACTGTTCTCTCGGAAACATGAGTCATAGGGAATCCCCAAAGTCTTCTAGAAGAACTTTAAAAAATGAAGGAAAAAACCTACGTTACAACCTGTAAAGGGTATGATTTTCATTATTAAAAGTTAAATAAATATTATAAAGAATGGAGAATAAAGACTAATTTAAAAAAAAATCAGAATACATGGCTATTGCAGGCTATTAGAATGAAGATATAACTATGAAAGGCGAAATATGCTAGTCTATGGAAAGCTTCAAATAATTTTACGTTCTACACTGAGGGATATGAACTGAAGAAGAAGAAGTGAACAGGAAAGAAAGGAAACAAGAATGTTTTTTTCAGTAACCTGACACAAAAATCATTCAGAAAAAAATAGAAATAAAATAAAATTCTTTTATTGCTTACATATGCAGCAGAAACATCTGCACAAAATCGGCAAACATTTTCTTCAAAATCAGTGCCATAGAAATGGATTATTGGATATGTTTGTAAGGCTGTAGCAGAAAGGATCAGAAACGGAAATAAATGGAATAGGGAGAAACCATCGGCAAAACTGAGATGGTATGGAAACTTCCTACGTAAGTCTCCTGTTCTTTGGCCGGAAAAAGTAAGGGATTGGGGTCCTAAGAAAAAGAGAGGAAAAAGATTGTTCAACAAAGACATGGTGTAAAGAATTGGAGGAAGAAATGTCAGTCAGAATTCTCCGAAGGGAATATAGGAATATATAAATACAAAAATGTACTACAACATGGAAAGGACACTTCCTAAGCCAACGGTTGTGCAAGAAAGTGATGTGGCCAGGACTACGATGTGAGGTCTGCGATTCTCACAGAATCCAGATTTGGAACGAAATGTTCTGGAAGCCTCTGGTACAGAGCAGGCTATGTGTAATACTGAAGGGTAGTGCGGAAACAATTGAAGTAATTTAAGGATTTTATTATACAGATTTCAAACATTTAACTTTAGGATTTTTCATTTAATTAAACTTACTGTGTTCATTAGACAGAGGCTCTTGCTTTATACATTTCTCCCGTTTCTCGTCTTTGTCCGCCGGTGATTTATCGGAGTCTTGCTTTGCTTTCCGTTGAATCTTCTTCATTTTGGCCCGCTGATTTTGGAACCAAACTTGAACCACTCTTACGCTTAGACCCGTCTCCTTCGCTAGAGCTTCTCTCACCTGTTTAAAAAAAAAAATACAGAGTATTAGTTGTTTAGTCTTAATATTGAAATAAAAAGATTTAGGAATGATATGACATAAACAGAAGCATAATATTTTCAAAATTAATTTCTTTCCCATTATCAGTTGAAATGTATCTTATTATATTTTTAACTCATTATCTTTGTTTAGTGTTTGTTTTAAAGAAAATTATATGATATACTAGCGACCCAGCCCAGCTTTGCTCGTGTAATAAGGTATATTATTCCTACATAATTTGTCTGTGTAATGTATTTATTTATTTTTGTTTTTATCACCATTGTACCGGCCACCAAGGACCACGTGAATATCACTGGGTGGGCTTCTTTGGGAGTCTTGATTTTCTTTCTTACCATCTCAGCTAATGTACTTTATTATATAGAAATTATAAAAATAAAAACAAAACCAAATCTTTCTTTATAAACGAATTTATTATCTTGCACATTAGATAATTGCACGGGATTAGGCAAACAGCGTCTTCAGTGAAACCCATCGATATTCCAACCCGTTTACACAAAACCGTGACAAATTATATACCTAAATCTTCCTGGTGAATCACTATCTATTGGTGAAAACCGCATGAAAATCCGTACAGTAGTTATTGAGTTTACCGCGAACAAACACGGCCGAGGACTTTGTTTTAAAATATGTATAGATACTTATAATATGCATAAAATTATACTTTGACTTTGCAATAATGACATTTGCAGTTACATTGTAAACCTACGACCCGTGAACGAGTTTGGGGGTTCAGTACATGGTTGGGGTCTCCATCACTCGAGCAGGCGATCGGGACGATTGGGGTAGAGCGGTTGAGCAGGCCAAGGACTTCTTTATGAGTCTGTCGCGCCAATAATGTAATGTAATGTAGTACATGGTTGAGACTGTACTGTTTCATGGACAACGGTTCTGCAAGGAGGTGACTTGTCCTAGGTCACGGTCAACCGCCAGGTTTTTCCTCCTTGTTATGGGTACCCTATTTTTATAATATTTTATAGAGGCTGGGTGAGCCCCAGGAGGGTCCTAGATCCTATATGATCCATCTCTGGCTGCAAACAGACTAAATAAAAGTAACTACCCGCAGCGGATTTGAACCAGGATTTCCGGCATGGCAACTCAGTGCTCTACCACTGAGCCACTCCGCTCCCATTACATTACATTGTAAAACATCTGATACAGGATCATTCATTTGAGTTATAGATGAAATATGAATCTTTTTATATATTTTTTAAAGTAACGATTTTGGTTTAAAGAAGTACAAAATTAATGTGAACGCCAGCTACTAATTTCCTTTTAAATCTTATTAATTTAAAAAAATAATTACTGAAATTTTAAGTTTTTTTTCTTCCATTTTTGGTTTTCTAGTTTTGTAGTGTATAGTATATGGCTGGCAGTTATCTTTTAAAAAATCATGAGTTGGATATTTGGTTATGTTCCCATTTATTATTTGTTTAACTTATAAATTAAATAAAACAAAAAATATATATACACAAACTTCAGTTGTTTCTCCTGGTTTAGACTATGTCGGTGAATTTTCTGCCAACGTTTCGCCAGACATGCTGCTGACTTCCTCAAGGCTTAATTGAGACTGAAGATGTCCAGGTAATCCGCGGCGTTATATAGTAGCCACCCTTGAGTAGAGTGGCTACTATATAACGCCGCGGATTACCTGGACATCTTCAGTCTCAATTAAGCCTTGAGGAAGTCAGCAGCATGTCTGGCGAAACGTTGGCAGAAAATTCACCGACAAGGTCTAAACCAGAAGAAACAACTGAAGTTTTTTGTATAAATAGTGGGCGTGGAAACTTGAAAGAGTAAAAAATGTATATGTTTATACAATGTTATTAAATTACTAATTGAATTGAAAGGTTGTTATAAAAATTAATAAAAATGGAAAATACATGAAAACACTAGCAACTCTAAATACTAACACACTATTTGAAAGAGATGTTTTGATCCTATATCCTTCTAAAAATTAATAAATTATTGACTGGATGATGATTTATTTCTCCTTACTTTGTTATAATGAAAGTATTTAGTCCAGTAAAATACATCAAATTGAAATGTTTTGATTCTATATAATCTAACAAAAATGTGGAATGAGTCTTTGATATTAGATAATTTTTGTTTAATTATACTAAAAAATTAGGGATTATTGGCTACTAAAAGCTTAAAAAAACAAATTAATTTTTGGACTTTTTTAGGACATTCATTAAGGGAATAAAATTTGAATATTCTCAATTATTGCCACATTACGCTTAATAACATTCTATTATTTAGGTGAATTCTATAAAATAAAATAATATTAAAATTATGGCTATGATGATTGATTCTTCATTAGTATAAATGTAATTTTAAATCTAGCTAAGTAAATTTTTATTTAATAACTGAAAAAGGAAATAAAATGAATAAAAGATAAAAGAGCTGACCTTTCGACAAGGCTTCGGGCTGACTTCAAACGAAGCCTTGAACTGCCGGCGCTGAGCTGATGTTAATATTGTCCTTGGTCTTTTAGGACCTCTTCTTCCGTCTCGAGGCCTACTGTTCTCGTCCAGGATCATTTCATCTGTGGAATAAGCATTGTTTATTTCAATTGTTAAAAATAAAGATTTCTTACAAATAATAATTAAACTATGTGGAAGAAAACATGGTCCGGGTAGAGGTCAATAAATTTCTCTTAGATGTGGATAAATGCTCATTAATTAGCCAAGGTTTCGGCCTACTTTCCAGGTCTTCTTCAGGGCTAAATATGCAAAATACAGACAATTGGAAATTAAAAAATAGTAAAAATTGCTAAGCATGGTAAATATAAAGGTTAAAATGTATGAGTGTATAGCATTAATAACCAAGTTACAGGAAAGTAGTAAAATACAAAATAAAGAATAAAACAGAAAGTGTTAAAAATTAAAGAATAAGGTAATATAGATAAAAATTAAATATTAAAATGGGTAAATATTAAAGTAAAAATAAATAAGTATCAGGTATCTGAGTGGTGGACAATAAAGATGGGGGAGGGGAGAGAACACGAGATATATATCAATAAAGAGCAAGGATGATCATGTGGAGCATAAATAACCATAACAATAAAAAATAAATAAAAACTACAGAAAGTAATAAAAAAATACAGCTAGGAATAAATATATAAAGTCAGAGTAAGGAAGAAAATAGTTGGGGGTGGAGTCAAATTTAAACACTAAATAAGTGGGTACTTATTTTATTTTGTGCCGACGTTTCGACCCACTTTGTGGCTCATCTTCAGGGCTAAGAAAGAAAAACAGACAAAACAACAAAACTATAAAAATACATTCCAGTACCAAGTAAATAGAATAGAATAGAAAGTAACTTTATTCTGGGACAAAGCCCCTTTAGAATAACAGATATGAACAGGAATAAAAAACATAATATTTATCTGGCCAGAAGGCTAAATGTTACAAATCATAAAGCGTGAAAACAATTTAAAAAGAAATATATAAACAAAAATAATAGTAAGTAAATAAACAGTAGAGATCTTGACAGGATATTAAGCAATTACAGAGAATAGATAAATCCATAGCTTTTGAAATTGAATGCATGAGCTAGCATTCAATAATTTGTTTACATGATGTACAGCTTTTGAAAGAGCAGAATCAAAAGAACTAGATAACACAATGAGTTATTCTATACATTGTATTCTAAGCAAATGACTAACCTACCTAGAGACTATCCTTTTGGGAAGCTAATAGATGTTGATACAGCAAGGATTTGAATAATGATAGAGAGGGAGTATGACGGATGTTAGGAGGGATTGAGTTCCACATTGTGGTGGAGCGGGCGAGAAAGGAACGTTCGAATGCTTTAGTTCTGTGTGAACGTATATAGAGATCAGAAAGGCGGGATCTTGTTTTATGGATAAATGATAAATGATAATATAAAAAATATATCTAGAGTAATAGAAATTTAGAACAAAAAAGTGAGGGATATAAATGAATAAAAATATTACAGAGTAAACGTCGGCACAAAATAAAATAAGTATCCAGTTATTTAGTGTTTAATTTGACTCCACCCCCAACTATTTCCTTCCTTACTCACATCTTCCAGTCAACTATCTCCTCGCTTCTTATAAATTCAGAGGTAATGAAAATAAACAATACAGATAAATATATAATATACATTATCATACCCATTGGTAGTAAACTGTATTTCTCACTTCTATTACTTATCATCATTGTTTCTTATCAACATTTTCATTTTTATTGCACTATGCCGTATTTTTATTACTTGGTTTATTACTTACTTAATTTATTACATACTGTATTTTTTATTTTCATTACCTCTGAATTTATATATTTACCCATTTTAATTTTTATCTTTATTACCTTATTCTTTAATTTTTAACACTTTCTGTTTTATTCTTTATCATGTATTTCACTACCTTCCTGTGACTTGGTTATTAATACTATACACTCATCCATTTCAACCTTTATATTTACCATGCTTAGCAATTTTTTTACTATTTTTAATTTTCAATTGTCTGTATTTTGCATATTTAGCCCTGAAGAAGACCTGCAAGTTGGGTCGAAATGTTGGCTAATTAATAAACATTTCTCCACATCTAAGAGAAATATATTTACCTCTACCCGGACCATATTTTATTCCACATATATGATCAAGGTCAACTATTATCATTCAAAATAATTAAACTATTATACATTATATCAGTTAATGAGAATCTTTTGATTTTATAAAAAATTCTGGTGATAGTTTGAAAAGGATTTAATTAAATTCTTAAACAAAAAATATAACAAAAGGCCTGGCTGTTACAAATGTTCTGATTCTTACACACTTCACATTTTTCCTCTGCTTTTATAATTTAGGGAGTAGGTTAGTTCAGTGTATTTCTGTGCTGAAGATCCGAGGTTAGAATCAGGTTGTGGTAAATAAATTATTTAATCTGGTAATAGCCGTAGGTGTCTGATCTGCAATCCTCGTGGTGCTCACCTAGCCTCCATGTAGTGCCTACGCTGTATCAGAGGAAACACTTGGCGGTTTTCAGAGAAATCAACTTCTTGTATTATTGTGTTCTAATAAACAGTAGGGTTGGTTGTTCCAAATTTGAGGCGTAAAGCCGATTGGTCATCAATGTCTTAGTAGTAGAATAATTATTTAGTAACAATTTTTATTTTTTTTTAAAGTGCATCAAATATTCTTAATAAGTCCTATTCTTGATGGAAATGTAATGACCTTATTGATCTATTCTTCCTCATTTCTCAATATCATGGATATATTGGTAGGTAGGCCTATTTTATCCATCGCTCTTTTGTAAATGGCACAGCTTTCGAAGATACGAGCTATTGACAAGCTCTCACTGCAGTTCTCGTAAGTTGGCGGATGTTCTTTTGTAATCAGGTGAATGTCCTATTCTAAGTCGTGTAAGGACCACTTCTTCACTATTACATGGTGTCTTAGTGGTCGCGCTAGCTCAGATGGGGTCAGTACAGCTTTACCACGACCTGGAAGAATAAGAGCTTGTTTTGCCGCCCTATCAGCCAGTTCATTGGCTACAATACCTACATGTGCCGGTGACCAGATAAAATTTATCGATGTTCCAATACAATGTAGCTGTTATGTAAGGTTTAATATATTCTATATATATTCTATCCCAGGGTGGTCTGGGTACATTTTACTTATGACTTTTAAGGCATTCAAATAGTCTGATACTACTACCAAATTTTCAACAGGTGATTTCATGGCATATCGGAGGGCCATTCTGATGGCATTGATTTCTGCTGAATATATACTGCTAAGCTGATGTAGCTAAGATTTGTAGGCAGCAACCGGTGTGACAAAGGCAGAAACTGTTTAAGTATCCGATTTAGACCTGTCAGTGAATATTAGCGCTCTGTTAGAAACCGTACGGTCTCTGCCATGTATTAAACTTGAATCCCTTCATGGGTTAAAGTGGTAAAGTTTTTCTATAAATGCTTAGTTATGGGCATAAAAAACAGGCTATTGTTATAGTTTCCAATTCCCTCCTTACATCGATCCACACCCTTTCCCAACTAATCCTAAACAATCACCCTATCGCTTTCAGCTCCTCTGTTAAAACAGGAAAAAGACCAAATCTTTTCCTGGAATTCTCATATTGCCCAAATATTCAGATGGGGAATAAGTTCCCTTAAGTTAATCCGACATCTTCTGACACAACCTACCTTTAAGCTCTTCATATCCTCTCTCATCTTCTCCACTTTGAATGTTGCTGTGTGGAAACAGTGCCCTCTCAAATGTGCTTGAGGAAAAATAAAAGCATCTTGTGAGCCCCAACTTTCAATCCTTTGACAATATTTCCTCAGTTCAAAAATAAACCAATCCATTAACTCTCAAAAACCATACTATATACTCAGTCTCCTATAATTTAAATCCTCGGTCCGGGACTAGAAGACAAAGTCTTGCCTTTCCGCTCCGCCATTCTTCTTTCCTATCCACATTTAAGCCTTGCATTTTCAACATCTCCTCACTTCCCAAACTGATGCCTTCTGAGCAGGTCGAGATATTTGCTTAAATGGATCAGTAATAAATAATGGTTTTTTTCCTTTTGCCAATTCCAATTACTTCTCTTTTGTTGTTTTCTTCTCCTCCAATACTCTCTCATCTTTTCACCATATATCTTTCATCTGATCACTTCGTGCCTGTTTTCTTATTGATTGTACCCTGCAATCCTAAGTTTAACACTATCATTCTGAAGGCATCTCTCAGTGCCGCTGCTTCTGCTTTTATGCTGTGTATTTCTAAATCTCTTTTAATTTCTCGGATCCAGCCTGAAGTTAATTTCTTTTCCCAGAGATACTTAAAGATGTGTTTTGACAGTCTGTTGTCATCATGGCTTTTATTGGGTAGTCTGTCTTCTTCCAACTTTTGTTCCCATTTTATGGTTTTATTCACGGTTATTTATCTATTCTCTTTAGCCGCATAATATTTAGTCCCAAAATGAACTTTCTTTTTTTTTGGCACTTTTGTACGGACCTTATGATTTGAATTAGTAGCCTTCTAGCCAGATGTTTGTTATTCTTAAGGGACGTAGTTACAGAATAAGATAAGTAGATGGTAATGTCGAGCTTGGAGGATCATCCTCCTTGTTTTTAGTGCGAAATCTGAAAGAAAGCTGCATATGGCAAAAAGTTGATTTTTTAATATTTAACTTTCTTCAAACATAAAACCTAAAATTTTGCAGATGAATTATTTTTTTGGCTTATTAATGATAGTACTAAAACCAAAATAATTTGTGTATAGTAAATAGTAATGAACAGTTTAATTGACTGACCTGATGGAGAAGTAGACTGTTGGAGAAGGTACATCTCCTTCTCGAAGTCCTGCCTGCAGAAGAGCTGGCCACTCCGTAGAACGAACTGTTCTCCCTTCTGCAAAGGTTGGAGGCACATGACGCAGGTGAAGCAGGGAAGGTGGAAGACGAGGCTCTGGGCTCTCATGACCATTTCGTGGGGCAACAGTCTATCTCCACATCTACTACACTTCACTCCGAATAACCTATTGTTAAAATAAACTTTTTATATTTCAATATGCATCTTATAGTTTAAAATATAGTTCAAATTTATGTTTAGTTATGTTAATATTTTTTTTAAATAAGATGATATTTAGTGTAGGGAAGTGGCGACCCTATCCCCCGGTCTTTGTACTACAGTCAGCCACTTACCCTCCAGTTTGGGGGAGCAGCACACCAACACACAAACAGTTTACAATCACAGAGAGAGAGAGAGAGAGAGGGAGTGAGAGAGAGAGAGAGAGAGAGAGAGAGAGAGAGAGAGAGAGAGAGAGAGAGAGAGAGAGAGAGAGAGAGAGAGAGAGAGAGAGAGAGAGAGAGAGAGAGAGAGAGAGAAAACAAGTGTTGGGAAAATAGCAAACTTTATTAGGTTGTGTTCAATAATAAACCTAACCTGTACAACTATAATCCATGTTTTGGGTTCAGAACAGGGTACAGACTGTACTGTTTCTAGGACTACAGTTGTGCAGAGGAGATTGTCTGAGATCAACTGCCAAAATTCCTTCCCCCCCAATTAAGACACCCACTTTGGAGAGAATGGGTGAGCCCCAGGAGGGTCCCAGATTAATATTTTATATAAAATAAATTAATCACCTGTCGTAGTCAGGCTTGCAGTATAGCTTGCCGTTCCTGCAGTAGCAGGAGTGTGACAAGAGAGCCCGGCAGACGCTGCATGAGAGACAGTGTTCATGCCAGCTGGCATCTGCCACTCTCATCAGGTACCTGTCGTGGATCTTCTGTCCGCAGCCCTCGCACATCTCGTACGTCTTCTCGCATTTTCCCTGACTGCTCATAACATCTGAAATGTCACAATATATTATATAAAGTGTAATATATATGGAATGTAATATATATTTGAGAGACAGTTGCACGTGAACTTATATTGCACAAGACCTGTTTTTAAAAATATCGCTTCTTCAAAACTAATTTTTCAATAGAGGTATCTGAAGGTTCCATGTCTTATCAAAATCAAACCAGATGAGTTTAAAAAAATAAAACTTTTGATCCTATATCCCCGTGGTCTCGCAATTTTTCCGGGTTCGAAATCCGGCCAGGAAAAATTTGTTCTCGTCAAAACAAAAATATTTAAAAATAATCACCATAAAAATAAATTATAAATAATATACTGACGTAAGTCAACGAGATCCTAATTAAAGTAATGTTCAATGAACATTCTTCCCCGTGTATACATCGCAATAATTGCGAGATCACAGGGATATAGGATCGGCGAAGAGAACGAATTTGTCTGACTTGGATACGACCCCTGGTAGCTGAGTGGTCTAGAGCACTGCTACGGAGAAGCAGACGACCCGGGTTCGAATCCCGGCCAGGACAAATCTTTTCTCTTCAAAACAAAAATATTTATAATTACAGAAACGTTGATAAATGCAGGTAAGGAAATAGGGCTGGAAGTAAATTCGGATAAAATTAAGTATATGGTTAGAAGCTGAAAAAGGGGAGATTTTGGTGATATTGTTTTAGGATGGAATAAGTTCCAACATGAGGAGATGTTTAAGTACATAGGTTGCTATGGTAACTGGAAACAACGAAATTGAAGAGGAAATAAAGGCGGGAAATGCTTGTTACTGTTCGGTCTCGAAATTACTAAGCTCGCGTCTTTTGTCCCGAAATCTAAAAATCAGAATTTATAAAACTATCATCCTTCTAACACTTCTTTACGGATGTATGGAATATATGATGGTTTTGAACGCATTGAAATTCTTTTGTTAACCATTATAACTTTTTAAAAACTTAAAACTTGTTTTTATTTAACCTATGTCATTATTCCCGTAAAACTTCAAGTTCAAACATCATAAAACTCAAAAGATGACTTCATTAAAAGAACATGTTGAAAATAGAATATAAGACATGTTCCTGAATTAAAAAGGTTCAAACAATTTGTATTGTTGCTATTGAAGGCTCAAAAATTCTAATGTTTGGGTTATTCACTTGTTTTTTTCAATGCGGGATGTAACAAAGGAACGAGTCATTGCTCATAGGACAATTGTTCCTATACACTTTTTTTTTTTGAAGAATTAATGATCGTACATTTCTAAAGTATTTAATATGCTTTAATAACAAAATTGTTAAACATGAATGTGAATTTTTTGTTCATTTATACAGAGAAGTGAAACAAAGAAAATCCCTATTACAATCTATTCAATTGTATTAAAGAGACTGTACTGCTTTTAAGACAGCTTGTATAATGGGGTGATTTGTCCGAGATCACGCTCAGATGCCAGGTTTTCCCCCAATTAAGGGTACCCATTTTACGGTGGATGGGTTAGTCGTTGTGGGCTCGATACCCTTGATTTAATCTGATTTTAATTTACATAATTTGGCAAGTGATTTTGTATTCGGCTATGTCAGCCTAGGATCGCTTTTTTGTCAGCTTAAGTAGTAACGTATACTAATAGGATAGGAGTAGAAATTAAAAACAGATTAATGTCCACCAACAAATGTGACTTTCCAATTAGGAGTGTCAATTCAAGCAAATTGATCGCGAGCCGAACTAAGTTAACTTTGTATAAGACCCTGATCCTCATCGTGCTTACCTATGATTACGAAACTAAAAATACCACTAAGTCGGAAGATAAAAAGCTGTTAATTTTCGACATAAAGGTACTCCGAAGAAATCCACTCCAAGGATGATGTTGACAAGAGAGTTGAAGGGATGTCGAGCGATCGGTAGGTCATGTTTAAGATGGACGGATAGCTTAGCGAATGATGGCAAGAAAGCTGGAGGGAACAGCTGGATGACAACAGTGATAGAGGAACATGGAGATTGGTGATGGAGGAGACCAAGACTCACTTGCGGGTTGGAGCGGCAACATGATATTAATAATTAAATATATTTACTGATAAGATAATTTCTTATCAATTGGTATCATACACACACACACATATATATATATTGTTACATGAAGCAACTATCGTCTAATGAACGAATCATTTATCTAAGAAGAATATAGAGTCATTCCTTAATTAATATAATAAACCTGGAAACAAAGGCGGGAGGATATAATTGTTCCTGGAGAATCAGGAGAATTCAATGATGAACCCTGACAACATTGGAGAGTTCAGGTGAATTCCAATAGAGGTCGGCATTCTCACCTATCCCTTCCAGATAAAAAACAAGGCACTAGATCTCAGACCTTATCTCTGAGACCAAGAATGACCATATCTCTCTATCTCAAACCTCCATCATCTCAAACAGGAACATACATCTTTCTACCCACAGAGCAATCTTCACAGAACGTCACAGCGAAAGGATCACCTCTTCTGTTAAATGCAAATACTAGATTTCAACATTCTGGAGAATAACGTTGACAAATATAATTTTTTAGAGCTCATTAAAATAAATTAAATAAATTCAAAAGCGCTGTATAAATATAATATGTTAGTTGATTATATCTTGATTATAAGATTTGATAGTAAGAAATTAGTAAAACTGTTTTTCTAGTGAAATTAATTTGTTTACTATATTATTATTCTATTGAGATTAGTCTGTTCATTATATTGTTTTTAAATTGAAAACAATTTGTTTATTAATTGCTTTCAATTGGGGTTAATAATTTTTTTTTAATTATTTTATTGAATTGTACAACTGTAATATATACATCTAGTACAAGGGCTGTATGAATAAATAAATACATGAAAGGACGTGTAGAGGCACTACCCATTGGCAGCACTCTAATTATATTTCTATTATAGGAGGTCTCGAGGCCATCTTCTCTTCAGACGCCTAGGAGGATTGTCCGGGATGGAATTGGAACCAAGGATGGAAACTAGTGGGTTTGGATGGGCCTGGAGTTTATTATGGAATGATAGGTATCTGGAATGGGCTAAATCGGTAACATATGAAACGTTCAGGTCATTATGGATGGTTTTATTTGTGACAAAATAAGGAGCGTTTAGGATTTTGCGAAGGATTTTGGATTGCAAGGATTGAATACGAGAGGAATTTGATGGTTTGGTGGAGCCCCATAGTTCAATTCCGTAAGTCCATATAGGTCTTATCATAGTAACATAAATAAGTCTTTTGTAATTGATATGAAGCTTTGAGCGTTTGTCTAGTATGTGTTGAAGTAGTCGGAAGCGTCTAGCTGTTTCTTGTCTTTTCAGTCTTGTGTGAGGGTTCCAAGTAAGACGTTTGTCTAAGTTGAGTCCTAGGTAGCGGATCTGTTCAACAGGGATAAGTGGAGTACTATTAAAGGATACAGTAGGACAGGAAGTCATGGGTTTTCGGCGAAGGGTAAAGGTAATTTGATGGGACTTTTTGGAATTGATTTTAATTCTCCAATTCCGACACCATTCTTCGAGACTTGATAAATGTGATTGAAGGGATTGGGATGCAATATATGGGTCGTTATTAACTGATAACACACATGTGTCATCAGCATAGGTGGAGATGAAGGTGTTAGGATGGGTTGGGATGTCAGCTGTATATACTGTGTAGAGAATAGGACCGAGGATGCTACCTTGAGGAACACCAGCAGACTGGGAATAGAGAGGAGAGTAGGAACCATTATGATTTACTTTAAATGTTCTGCCAGTTAGAAAGGAGCGAATGATCAAAAAGTATGTAGGAGGAAGGAATTGTCGGATTTTGTAAAGGAGACCTGGGTGCCAGACTCGATCAAAAGCCTGTTCTACATCGAGAAAGGCTCCCGTGCAGTACAATCTACGCTCCAATGCAGAGGAGACAACATCCACCACACGATGGCATTGCTGGATAGTGGAGTGGGATGTTCGGAAACCAAACTGGTGGTCTGGGATTATGTGGTTACTTTCTAGGATGGGATAGAGACGTTTTAGTATGAGCTTTTCGAGGATCTTGCCCATTATGGGTAAGAGGGAGATAGGACGATAGGAGGATGGAAGTTCTGGAGGCTTTTTGGATTTTGGGATCATTTTTACTATAGATAGTTTCCATGTATCGGGAAAATAGGTAGAACGGATTACAGAATTATAAATGTATGTGAGGAATAGGATAGCTTTTCGAGGAAGGGATTTTAGGATGCGAGCTGTAATTAGGTCATGTCCAGGAGCTTTACGGGAAGGCAAACTATGAATAACATTGGATATTTCTGACGGATGAAAAGCCTTAGGTGGGAGACTCATTTGGAGTGGGATATCCAGTTCTGCTTCAATACACTCAATGTGAATAGGGTTGAGGATATCAGGGTGTGGATTAAAGGTTTTGAAGAGGTGTTGGGCGTATATGTGAGATTTTTCTTCGTCAGATCTGGACCAAGTTTGATTTTCAGTAAGGAGAGGATGGTTAAAATCTTTGAATTTAAGGATCTTTTTGGTGGTCATCCATAGTGAATTATTAGTAGTCGTAAGATTTTCAGTCACACTAAGCAAATTTTGGATTTTGTAGTTTCTAATCTCCGTTTTCAGTTTGTTAGTCAGTTGGGTGTAATACGTTTTATCTGATGGGTAACGAGTCCTGTGCCACTTCGATCTTGCTCTGCGTTTTTCGCTCAGCAAGCTGCGAAGGTGCTGTGGCAGGTTAGTCTGTTGTGTGATATTATTTCTGTTTATGGTAGTGTTATCTTTTATACTGTCTTTTATTGTTGCTGTAAGTATTTCTATTGCGCTGTCAATGTCTTGTTTAGTCTTGAGTGGAATCCGTAGGTCTAGTTTGTTTTCCAAATCGTTACTAAATTGCTCCCAGTTAATTCGTCCTGTAATCAATGAAGGAGAGGAGGGCTTAGGAATGAAGGTTGAGTTTAATGAGAGCAGAACTGGACTGTGATCTGAGGAGAGGTCATCCAGGGATTTGATTAATACGTGGGAAGGAGAAATCTGGGATGTGACAAATATATCCAGGATATCAGGGCGTTTTTTCAGGGAAGTTGGCCAATAGGTAGGATTCGGGGGAGAGAGGATTGAATAACTACGAGAAGTACAGACATGAGACAGGATATTGCCACGAGAGTTGGATGTTCGACAGCCCCATCGTTGGTGTTTAGCATTATAGTCTCCTCCAGCAATAAAGCGTGATCCGAGGGATTGGAATAATGATTCTAGTTGGTTATTGGATAGAGAATTGCCAGGAGGACAGTATACAGCTGATAATGTAAGATGGAAGGGACGAGTTGATATGATGATAGAGGTTGCTTGGATAGCCTCATTTGGAGTTGAGGGAATAAGGGAATGTGGAATCGTTTTATGGATAAGGATGCAAGAACCGGCGTGTGAAGTGTTGTCTGGGTGGTCAGATCTATAAGTGATATAGTCGCGTATATAAAAATATGAACGTTTAGTGAAGTGAGTTTCAGTCAGTAGGGCAATGTCAATCTGATTGTCATGCAGAAATATGTCAAGTTCGTCTCGGTGGTTGTATAGTCCGTTCGCATTCCATAAGAGGACAGCTAGGGGCTTCACATTCATCGCGGGAAGTTAAATGGAATTTCTGTGAGGAGTCTAGTGAGGAGGGTGATGAGCGGTTTGATAGTTTGTTGTAGGTCTATCAGGAAGGAAGATAGGATGGAATGTATGTCGGTGGGATTATGGATTTGGAATGGATATGGATGAGGAGGTTGAGATGGAAGATCAGTAGGGGTGTTGACTGGGTGCTGAGCCCGGTGTTGGGGACGAGGAGGTAGATCAACTTTCGTTGGTCGATGTAATGTGGGGTTTACGTGGAGAAAAGGTTGTGATGGAACTGGAAGTGGGTGTTCTGGAGGAAGTTTAACACGGAGGGGTAAGTGGTGAGGAGGAATAGGATGTCGTGGAGGTTGGGACTGTGCTTTGGGGATCTGTGGCTTGGGTTGAGAGGTTAGGGGTTTAGATTGGGTGTTCTGAGGCGTCTGACGTTGCGGCTGCTGTAGACTCTTGGTGTAGGCTTGAGAAGGCGGCTTTATCTCTTCCTGTAAATCGGTGATCGTTGAAGTAGTGGGATGCTGCTCGCTGATAGATGTTTGTGGCAGTTCTGGGAAATCCGATAAATTGGCAGGTTCAGGAACAACATTTAAGGTCTTCTGTTCTGTTTTTTTTTTTGTATGCAGTATTGAGCAATCTCTGTCTATAGAGGTTTTTATATACGACGCAACCCCTGTAGCTAGCAGGATGGTCTTCACCACAGAGTGCACATTTTGCAGGATTCTCCTTAGGCTTCGAGCATGCGTCAGATGAGTGTGGGCCGGCACATTTGACACATCTGGTCTGGTGATGGCAGTAAGCCTTTGTGTGTCCTAGATTTTGACATTTTGTGCATTGCACTATTAGTGGTTTTTGTCGGGGCTGCTCAAATCTTACCGTAGAATATACTAGCCTTGAGATCTGAAATACCTCGGCGTTATTTCGAGCTGGTTCTAAATCTACAAAAAATAGTGGTAGTGGGTATTTTTCTGTTGGGTGTAGAACACAGGATATGTTTCTGACACTATGGCCTATTTCTTCAAGGCCTTTTTTTATGGCAGCTGTGGGGGTGCTTGAATGAAGACCTCTTAAGACCACACGGTATGCTTTATCTTCTCTTAGCTGGTAACAATGAAAATCGTAATTATTAGCAGTAAGATGATTAATAAGTTTTTTATAGTCTTCTTTGGTATTAGTGTTTATTTTGATATCCTGAACGCGTGCGTAGCACCTGAAGTTTGTTTGCCCAATTAAATTGGCGATTTCATCACCGAAAGACAGAAAATTGTCAATTTTGGTGACATATACAGGTGGTGGCACAGGGTCAGAAAAACCTTGAGATTCCGAATTCTTACTGGCTGAGCTATTGTTTACTGGTGAATTATGGGAGGTTACAACAGTGGAAGTTGCGTTTGGAGTTTTATTTATGGCTGCAGAAGATTTACTGCGAGTTTTTGGTGGTGATATTTTTTTATCGGCTGTTTGTTTTGATTTATTTTTTTTTTTTATTTGGTGAGTTGCCCGCGGAGCCGGGGGCAGGATTTCGTTGGCGCTTTTGTAGTGTACGCCTCTTTAAATATAAGGAATCAGATTCACTTATTTCAGAAAACGGGGTCTCTTCCTCCGAATTTTCGGAAGCTGAATTCTCATCCAGATCCATTTTATCCGTTCCAAAGAAAAAAAATATTAAAATAAAAGTTCTTTAAATAAAACCTTAAAAACTTGAATATTTACAATATTATATACAATTATATACAATATAAAACATTTTGAGCACATATAGATTAAATAAAAAGTATAAAAGAAGATAGAGGAAAAAATAGAAAAAAAAAAAAAAAAGATAATGTCACTGGGTTCGAACTCAAGATCGGCCGGTGAGGAGAACAGTAGACGGCCGTGACCGTGAAGTCAATAGTAAATAGCTGATAAGACCTAGAGGAATTACCAGCCGGGTTCGTAGTCTCTATCAACCGATCACTATGTTGTATATTTATTAATTGTCAACAATAAACCACTCACCTCACTTTTAGGTTAATGTGAAAATGTCCCATGGGTTATAAACTCAATGTTTATAGAGTTTCACTAAAAGATGTGAAGTAATAACAGGCTGAGAACGTAACAAGCACGGAGCGAAACTACAATGGAACTTCAGTTGCGGCCATGACACTTGCTACTCTGGGGGTTAATAATATATCAGTGTTAACAAAATGTATTAACAAATACATAATAATAAATGTATTGCCTTATCTATTGATTTCCTGATGTCGATCCATATTTAAATTCAAATAAATGGTAAAAGGTTTATTAATAGTTGATAAAAGTAATTAATCCACTCAAGGTAAGATTTTCAATTTAACTTAAATAATTTATTCCAGTTCTTATCAGTGAAGAGTTCTATAGATAATCAAAATCTGCCCATTTAAACCCGTAAACACCCTAGACAAGCGAAACCAACTTAGTGTTGATTGAAAGTAATTAGTATCAATTTATAAAAAATTTTCACTGGTAGGAATGGAATAATATATATATATATATATATATAGGTAGGAAGTTGGCTATCAGTGTTTAGAACTCAGCATTGCTGTTTTGAAGATCCAGCAGTCAAAAAAGGCAGTTGCAGATAAATTATTTATTATGTTAAGAGCTTTCGGTTGACAATTTGGGTTCTGTACTTAAGTGGGGGAGCGCCATTGCTGACAAATAACTCCCTGCCCAACCGTTGGCTTTGAAACAATACTGAACCAAAGGCTCTTCTTGGGTTACAGCTATAACGGTATGTGTATATGTTGGAGTGGATAGACAATAAAGAGAAAGAAATTATCGATGTGAGGGGATTCGAAATGGACAATAAAAGTATCTAATAAAGAGAGCCACTGGCACATGGCACATGACACTCGGTGGCAGAGCCTTCGCTACGCGGCACTTTTCCATTTGCGCCAAGTGCATGGTCACATCCGCCGGCGATTAAACGCAGCCTGGGCCCACAGATGTCGCTACGATCGCTATTTCCATAATCCTTCCGCCTTCCCTCCCTCCCGTTTAATTGTTCCCTCCCCCTCCTGTGTGTGTCTGCGTTGGGGGGAGGATCTTGTAGAGGCTGGCCAGCCGTCGCCCTGCTTAATCAACAGTTAGTCGAAAATATTGAACTGCCGAGGCGTAAGCGGGAGGATTTAATAGTTCTCTATTGAAAACGAGAGAGAAAAATAGTTTAGAAAGTGTTGGGATACAGAGACGAAATAGATATTCTAGTGCTGTGGACGCTATAGCCCAGGATCCATTTTTGTACTTGATTAGTATCAAGCTGAATCTTCGTGAATACCTTCGTTTCGATGAGACGCCCAACAATTTCCTGGGCGAAAATTCTCGATTGTGGTAGCTAAAAGAGGTAGCAGGGATAAAATATGTCGATTTGATGATTCTCAAAAATTTATTACTAACTGGTTTTTTTTTTGTTAAATCTCAAGATAATTATCTAAATTATATAAAAAAATCTTTGTCCTACAAAATGTATGGTTTGATCAAAGAGTCCCCTCCTTACAATATGTATCGATAACGAAGTCAAAAAAGAAGAAGTGAAAAAAAAAAACAGCTGGTTAGTAATCGTTTTTGATGACATCGTTATCGATACAGGTTGGAAGGAGGGGACTCTTTGATCAAACCATACATTTTGTAGGACAAATATTTTTTCAAATAATTTAGATAATTATCTTGAGATTTAACAACAAAAAAACCCAGTTAGTAATAAATTGTTGAGAATCATCAAATCGACATATTTTATCCTTGCTACCTCTTTTAGCTACCACAATCGAGAATTTTCGCACTTGAAATTATTGGGCGTCTCATCGAAACGAAGCTATTCACGAAGATTCAGCTTGATACTAATCAAATGCAAAAATGGACCATGGATCCTGGACTATTACGTTCCTAGTGAACGAACAAAGAACAAAATTTAAAGAAAACTTCCAATCTAGAGAGGATGTTTCAGTTAGGCCAATTTGCTTGTAAAATTATTCCCTTACTTAAGGTAATTTATTAAAGCCGACCATGAAACGGGAAGCGAGATAAAGAATAGGGTCGTATCAGCAAACTTCTGTTTCTTCGGACTTAGCCGATACCTCAAGAGCCACTTCGTCTTTAGAACGTTGAGACTTTCAAAACGCAATGAACAGATTTGCGTATTTCAACTTAAGATCCTTCGAAGGGTATATGGAGCAGTGCATGATTCCTCAGGCTGGAGAAGGTGCACCAAACAGGAAATCAGTTACCTGTATCTGGAGTCCCATATAGTTAGGAGAGTAGGATGTGTGGCACTCCATATTAGAAATTAAAAACATTCAGGGCTGGAAAGGGACGAATTGGGAAGGCGTGATCTAGAACAAATAATTACACAGCCGTTTTCAATGAAACAGTACCGCTTAATATTCGTCATTAAAAATTGTACCACTATGACCTGTGAAGATTTAGGGTTCAGTACATGGTTGAGACTGTACTGTTTCTTGGACAAGGGTTGTGCAGGGAGGTGATTTGTCCTAGATCACGCTCAAACAACATATTTCCCCCCTTATTTTGGATATCCCACTTTGTAGAGGCTGGTGATCCCCAGGTGGGTCCTGGATTCCAGTGGAATTATCTCCGGCCGCTAACAGATTAAATAAAAGCCTTGCCAGGAGTGGGGTTTGAACCCAGGACCTTGGGCATGGCAACGCTGCGCTCTACCACTCAGCCACTCCGCTCCCATGGTATAATTCACTATCATACAATTTCATTATTTCAAAAAATACTTTTTCAAGACTCAATTTCTAGATAGCTCTACTATAACGTTATGTACCTACTGTACTACAATTATATAAACAGTTCATATAACTTAAATATTATACTTAGGACATTGGAGTTAGTACAGATTGACATTAGTAATGTTTCTAAGCAAAAGCTGCGAATCTGATACGGTCTATACTATGCTGTTGTTAGAATAATAGAAATTTATCTTTATCTCGACTTCTGGGAAGAATGGTAACTCGATACCTTCGATACAAATTTAAATATCTAAGTAGGAAAAAATATCGCACGTTAGCTAATTAGGCACGAAGAATTTATAGAGTCAATAAATTACGGAGGGCTGGGTGAGTCCCAAGAGGGTCTGTAAACAGATTAAATAACGTATCTGTCTCAAACAGATACGAACCAGGAACCTACAGCTCGTCATCTCAGTGCTCTCCACACAAAGCTCCCTACATATTAAAATAATAAAAACATCGGACTTTCAATGCTAAAAAACATGATTCATGAACAGCTTTAAAAAAAAATCATAAATTGTTAAGATTTTTTTGAAATTTTGAAAGTTGCTGAACTTTTATATATTTCCGACTGATAAATTCTTGAACTAAAAACTTCTCTAGCCGGGTTTAGCGAATTTCAGTAGTGGTTAAAATTGTAGGTTCGCGTCAGCAACATGCTCGAGACTGGCGACACCAAGCGGCTTGTGCATGAGTTATACGGTTTCTTTTAATCACCTTTAGCTTAGAGGTTTGAATTCCATTGATATAAGAATTTTTTTTATTTATTTATTTTTTTTATTTAATTCAATGATATTTACAACTATAATAGTATTATATCAAGTAAATGTGCGAAAATGTAGAATATGACATGAAAACACTTGTGGAGAAACTACCCATCGATAGCACTCCAATAAAGTTCTATAGTAGATGATCTCGAGGCCATCTTCTTTTCAGACGCCTCGGAGGGTTATCAGGAATAGTATGGGAAGCAAGCTGAGAGACTAGCGGATTCAAGTGCGTATGGAGCTTGTTATGGAAGGATAGGTATCTAGTTTGGGCCAAATCAGTAACATATGGGATATTAAGATCATGATGGATGAGTTTGTTTGTGACATAATAAGGAGCATTGAGGATTTTACGAAGGATTTTGGATTGCAAGGATTGGATAGTTTAGGAGATGAATTGGATGGTTTAGTAGAGCCCCAAAGCTCAACTCCGTATGCCCAAATAGGTCTGATGACTGTCATGTAAATAAGTCTTTTGTAATTAATTGGTAGCTTAGAGCGTTTGTCCAGTAAGTGTTGAAGTAGGCGAAAACGTCGAGCAGTTTCTTGTCTTTTCAGTCTTGTATGAGGATTCCAAGTGAGACGTTTATCCAGATGGAGTCCTAGGTAGCGTATCTGTTCGACAGGGTTCAGCGGAATATTATTAAACGATACAGTAGGACAGGAATTCGTAGGTTTACGACGAAGGGTGAAGGTAATTTGATGGGATTTGTTAGGATTTATTTTAATCCTCCAATTTTGACACCATTCTTGTAGGTGTGAGATATGGGATTGAAGAGATTGGGATGCAATAAATATATAAGAATTAAAAGTCGTTCTATTCAGGGTAATAATAAATTAAAACATCAATAAATAGTTAATACTAGGGGCGGCCGTGGTCTTGTGGTTTGCATAATAACCTACTAATCCCAAAATCGGAGGTCCGTAGTAAAAAAATCCTTAGTTACGCCGTCCTTCGGAAGGGACGTTAAACGGGGGTCCCGAGCCTTACGATGTCAGGTACTCGTTAAAAATCCCAATCCTGATTAAAGAAAATTTAATAACCCACTGTAGCCTCGTCCGATGAGCCATAGCTGCATGAAGTGACGTTAAATAACTGAACGAAACAAACTAGTCATAGTTAAATGCCTTGTCTTATGAAATAATTGAAAGCACAGATGATCGAAGTATTGTTGGCGATGGTGAAACTTGGTGATGATAATAATGGTAAAAATAAAAATAAAGTCCATTAACATCAATTCAAATACAAATGTAAGGTATAAAAAATATAACTTTATACCAATTATTATTATTAGAATTAAATTATCGATATTTTGTGTTGAGGTTGTGCAGGCCATTAAATGTTTTGATTAATAACCTAACTACTTGAAAATGTATATAATTATAAAATTAAAAAAAAATCAGAATAAAATTGATTTAGAAATTTAAGAAAGAACACAGTCATTCCAAAGTTTTCAAGTTTCACTTCGGTCGGCCTCATGACTCCATAATTAATTATTTAAAAAAAATAAATTCCTAACAAAATTCTAATTTCATGATATTCGTTTAATATGACCAATATGATTTTAATGAATAGATAGGAACTGATATGGGTGTAAGCCGCTATATGATTGGGCGAGAGATAGATAGAGGTGGGGATGAAGCTGGCCAATGAGAGGAGAGGTATGATGTAGCAGCGCCCATTAACCTTAACGACCTGAGCGCCTCCTGTTAACGAGACCCCAGAGCTCTGCCCTATAATGAGCTCCTCCTATTAACTGCCCCCTCCTGATATATACCGCTATAGGTTAGGTCATCAACTTCTTGTAGTGGTCTTGTAATCGGGTCTTCGTGGTTCTGTTGGCAGTCATGCCTAGTCATAAACTACAATGGAGAACCCTACAATTATATACTTGTTTTCATTTGTTAGTAACAGTATTTAATTATTTTTCAATTTTTAATTCGACGTTTATTAAACAGATAAGATGAGCTAACAACCTACTAGGCCCAAAACCACGTGTTCGCAGCCTCGCAGGCTAAAAAATAAAAAAAATAAGGCTAAAAAATAAACCTTTACTGCTACAATCCACTAAGAGTCTTATTACATGGTAGAGACTGAAAGGGATTGTGCTGTTTCTGTGGTAACGGTTGTTCAGGGAAATAATTTATCCGAACTAACATGACCTGAGCATTCTAATTCAATTAGTTACATGTTTTTTCATTATTGTTATTAACTTATATCATACTGTTTTTCTCTAAAATTAATTTTTTAAAAAATTTTATATTTAATTTGGTAGCTTGTTTATTCCAATTATTTTAGTTTTGTCTATATGTTTGTGTCTTATTTATTGAAGCCCTGAAGAAGTCCTGCAAGGTGGGTTGAAACGTAGCTTTCTTTTTAAGAAATTATTTTTTTAACTCCACCCGGGTACTTTCTTCTGTATATTTATGGTTAATTATTAATTATTGAAAAAGTAATATTTTTTCATGGATCATATATTAATAATAATATTTTTTATTAAAATTGCAGGAGGTGTCCATTAAGAATGTATTTATTACATTTATAAAATACATGATAGTTAAAACATTAGGACCGGAAAGGTTAAATATTAAATTTAAAAATAATTCCGTTTTTGTTTCAAGTAGAAACAAAATAATATTTTTTATGCTAATGAAAAAAAGTGAATAATTTCATCAGATTAATACACAGTAGAATCCCGATGATTCGTATGGTCAAGGGACTGAAGATTTGCTACGAATTGTCGGGAATACAAAATAAAAAAAATTAAAAAATGTATTAATACAATTTTTTGAATCTATCGAACCTTCCACCACTTGCACGAAAGTCTTCAATTCCCATTTTTCTGAGAAAACTCGGGCTTTTTCCCTTCAAATATTACCTCCAACTGGTTTGAATTCCTTGCTTGTACGAACCACTTTTTTAAGTTCTCTACAAGTCTGGGAAGTGATTTTGTCCTTGTTCTTCAGGATTGATGTGATCGTGGAACCAGGGAGGATGAAATGCTTGGATACGTCAATTAGCTTACAGCCACTGGTCACGGCGTTTATGATTTGTTGTTTCTCTTCAATAGAGAGGCTAACGTATTTTGGAGGCATGATTACGTGTCACAACGGTAACAAAAACGAGACTGAATTGTAAATAAAAGTGTGATTGTAAGAAAAGCTTAATAAAATTCCTAGAATTCCCCTCACGTTCTTTGAGTGAAAACAGTACGAATTACTTATGAGATTTCCTAGAAATCTTGTCTCTCCCGTAAAAAAAACAATAGGATCTACTGTGCCTCTAAACAATACAAACATATTTGTGTATAAAAATAAATACAAATTGAGTGATTTCCTAGAAAGGATTTATTCTCATTCTGCTCCCTGGCATATCTGCTTCACTGTTCTCTCCCTCCCTTTCGAAAACAGTACTAAGTAACGAGATTTTAAAGCAGGAAATACGAATTATATGACGTTATAAGTGACCTCGAGCATAAAAATATTACGAATTACCGAGGGGTCTGAAATGCATTGATTTTATACCATTTATCGGGATTTTCTCTGGGGACCGGCAAATTTGTACGAATTAGCCGGAAATACGAATAATCGGGATACGAAATATCGGGATTACACTGTATTTGGAAAAAGAAAGAGTCTTTATAACAAGCAGAAACTTTGAAAATTGGTCATACAAATTGATTGTTTAAATAGTCTTAAAATTATACGTTGAGTATTCTTTATCACTTTATAGTGATGGTAAAAATTTGAATTCGTTAGTAACAGTAACTTAAATTAAATCAGACAACAGGAGTAATAATTCTAATGATCAAGGGCGGACACAGGATTTTTTTCTGGGGGGGGGGGGAGGGCACAACAGGCAGACGGGGCAAAAAAATCAACAATAACTTAGAAATAAACTTGTAGTACTTATAGAAAGGTTTCAAAGTTTAACTAAAATATCAAAACAATAGTTTAACTAGAATAGTTTTTTCTGTTATTTTATTCATATATTTTAACAACTATGATCACGTGATTTGCCTCTAAGTGTGTACTGTAATGGATTCTCCACAATACACAAAAAACCGTCTGCGGAGGGGCATGTGCCCCTATGCCCCCCTAAATCCGTCCTTCCTGGGTTATAACAATAATTTAAATTAAATCAAACGAAACCAGTAATAATTTTATAAACTGTTAAAAAGATAACGGCTTATAAAGTTGAAATCCTGTAAAAGGCAATTAAAAAATTAATTTATTTTTATTTATGGTTCTTTTGATGGTGATTATTTTTAAATATTTTTATTTTGAAGAGAAAAGATTTTTCCTGGCCGTGATTCGAACACGGGTCGTCTGCATCGCTTGTGCAGTGCTCTAACGAAGAGTAAGTTGGTTAGAGCACTGCACTAAAGATGGAGACGACCCGTGTTCCAATCACGGCCAGGACAGATCTTTTCGATTGAAAATAAAAATATTAAAAAAGTAATTGACTATCACGAATTCCGCTAGGTAACACTAGTGCTGCGCCTTGCATTGATAAGGTGGATGGACTCTGGATTTGTACTAAATTAATAATTACATTCCTTTCTGAAACGAACAAAATTTTTTGACCCGTGAATGTATTGCGTATTGTAATAATATTATTTTTGACAATAAAAGATTAATTCGTAGTAAGTAGGTAGCCCAAATTATAGATAGCACTAGTGCGCTCCTTGAAATGACGAGTTGTACCAAATTAATCAAAAATAGCTTGAATAATGCATACCTCACAGAAAGGAACAAGTTCGTCGGATACGTTTATGTATTTTGTACAGTTATAATATTATTTTTGACTGTATACAATAATTCATAGTAATCAGGAACCAAGAATTCCGTTAGATAGCACTAGTTGAATTAATAAGGCGATAGTAACATTGCAAGCTAGTTAAAATGGGTTTAAAAAGCATAGATAACACAGGCCCTCTCGTTCATGTTATAAATTTGTTCTTGAGTGTTCTCTAAATCCGAGTTGTAGAACCAAGAGTAAGTTGGTTAGAGCACTGCATTAGAGATGTCGACGACCCGGGTTCGAATCCCAACCAGGACAATCTTTTCTCTTCAAAATAAAAATATTTAAAAAAATAATTTGTTACCACGAATTCTGCTAGGTAACACAAATACTGCATCTTAAATTGGTAAGGTGGATGAACTCTGGATTTGTACCAAATTAATTAAGTTAATTATATAAGTTTGTTCTTTAATGTTGTCTAAATCCGAGTACGGTTGCTAGCCAGGTCCTGGTGAAGAGTAACCTCCCTCAGAGATAGAGAATTTATAAATATTGAAGACACGAAGGAGAGGAAGAGAGGGAAGAGAAGGAGTCCATCCATATTGAGGACCACTCCAGGAGCTGTCCTCTCCGGGAGCAGATATTGATCCTCTGTATCCTTAGTCTGTCTTTGTATCCTTCTCTCCTCAGTATTCATTTAACGTAGCTTTGTCCGTCAATACTCACCTGGTTTCAAAGCAATAACTAAATATTTCAATATCTTAAAGAGTGCAGTGTTTTACTAGAGTTCACTATCTAGAGCAATTTGGGATAACTAATTCATAATTCTTAACTTCAAAATTCATATTCATTGAAATTATTACTAATTTAACATGGTATTATTTGGGAGCGATGGTGTAAACCATGTTTGTATTTTCGTTACATCTATACGATCAGGGGCGGGTCCAGGATTTTTTTCTGGGGGGAGGGCACAATGGGTAGATTGGCCAAAAAAATCAACAATAACTTAGAAATAAACATGTAGTATTTATAGAAAGGTTTCAAAGGTTTATTAAAATATGAAAACAATAGTTTCACTACAATAGTTCTTTCTGTTATTTTATTCATGAATTTTAACATCTATGATCATGTGACTTGCATATACGTGTGTACTGTAATGGATTCTCCACAGAAGGCAAAAAACAAAAATATTTCTGTACAGTTATAATTTATTACTCTTGTTACTAAATATTCGAATTTTAGTGTGAGTTTAATAACATAAAATTGATAAATGCTTCTGCTGTGTGTTGAGATCTTAATATTGAGCTGTAAGTCTCGGTTCTAAAACGTTGATTATTTATTATATTAACAGAAGAAAGAAAAACCTGACGGTTAAGTGCCATCTCAAACTACAGTCTCTATCATGTACTTATCCTAATACAATTGATAGGCTCTAGCGGTACAGGTTTTGTACGAATACTAGCGAAACCGACTGAACCTGTCCTATTCAGACGTTTTAAATCCAAAAATTATGTTTATACATTAAGTTATTTTAAACAGATAGAAATTATAAGCAACGTTTTGATGAAAATATTTGAAAATAATGCCTGATGCTATCACGCGTACAGTTATCACCTCCCCAGATGATTCCAGCTGTTACCATAGTGATTGTATCAGTAGCATGAAAAAGAAATGTACCACTACAAACCTTGATACTGTCTTGGATTCAGTACATGGTAGAGCCTGTACTGTTTCTTGAACAACGGTTGTGCAGAGAGGTGATTTGTCCTAGATCAGGCTCAACCGCCAGATTTTTACCCCTTATTTTGGGTACCCACTTTATAGATGCTGGATGAGCCTCAGGAGGGTCCTAGGTCCTATATCCGGCTGCTAACAGATTATATAAAGGTCTTGCCAGCAGCGGGATTTGAACCGAAGACCTTCGGGATTGCGACTCAGTGCTCTACCACTGAGTCAACCCTCCTCTCATATGTATATATGTATATTAACAAAGTGTTTTATATTTTTACTTTAGCTTTAAAATGAGTTTTGGCAAAATTACAAAATTAATAAAGGCCTCAGTAGTTACGGGGTACCTAAGATAGCACCTTTAAAAACCTCGGCAACTCATATTTTAAATAAGACTTGTTAATATTGTGAATTTGTTGGGGCATGAAAATGACCACAAGGACTCCTACAATATGATGAACTTCTTCGCTTCCCTACTTTTCCAGACACCTTCATTCCTCTTCCTTCAACTCCTGCCGACCGGAAGACTCTTCATAGGAGGCGACGGATCGGCGGAGAAGCGGAGGGAAGATGTTATTGTGGAAGTTGAATAGAGGGCGCTACGGGGAGAAGATATTAAATCGGAGTCCTCAATAGTCACAGGTGCCTGCCCAATCTTCCATTATCCCCTACACCGCCTTCGCCTTCGCAGGTTTTTTTTTTAATATCAACTCTGTATACAATTGATCCTTCCATCTGTTACTTCACCAAAACGTCTTCAACCGTTATCATCCCCTTCTCGCTTCTCCCACACTTTTTATTTTTACGAATTTTTAATTTTCTTTCCGTTTCTAAAGATACTTCACTTAAAAAAGTTATAAGGTTTAAATTTTTACCGGGGATTTTTCTTCGGAAATTCAGTGAAACGTACGTTATCAGGATATCAAAGTAACCACGGATTACACTTTTTTATACAACTCTTCAAAGGGTAGCAGTAGAGATAGTTTTAACAATGGGCTGAAACCATAGCGCAAGGAGAGAAGAGACAGCTCACTCTTTGTAGGGACGATCAAAGCGAGGACTCTGTCATGTGAAGACATGTTTTACGGAATTCTAAAATGCCCTAAAGAAAAGCAATTAGGATGTTATTTATCGATAATTTATAAATATGGAAATGGAAAAAAGATTAATTTGGCCGATCCACAAAAAGGGTGATAGGCTTGACTGCTACAATTACAGATATCGCTCCTACCAACAGTATACAAAATTCTTTCTGGAATTCTCTTCAAGCGGAACAAATTGTGGGAAAGTACCAAACTCGCTTTAGAAGTGGGAGATCTACAGTGGAACACATTTTTCCCTGAGGACTATTATAGGGAGAGGGATTGAATATAACATGTCCACCTACCATCTTTTTGTGGATTTCAAGAATGCGTACGATAGCATTAATAGATCTCAAATCTACAAAGCTCTTGAAGAATTTGGCATTCCCAGAAAGCTTAACAGCCTTGTTGAGATGTAATCAGAATACAAGGAGAGTGCTCAAGTGATTTTCAGGCCGATAAGGGGTTGCGACAGGTTGGCATGTCTACTTTTCATTTTGAGACTTGAAAAAGCGGTAAGGGTCTCGAAAGTATAGACAACAAGAACTATTATCAATAGAAGTGTCCAGATCCTGGGCTTTGCAGACGATATTGATATAGTTGCAAGATCGAAAGCTGCGCTGAGTACCGTTTTGCTGGCAATATAACAGACGCCTTCGCTGTTGGGCCTTGAGGTAAATGAGACCAAAACAAAGTATATGGTAGTAAAGGCCGACGGAGCTCAGGAAGGTGGAAGTCATTTAGAAATAGGCCCTACAAATTTGAAAGAGTGCAGGAGTTCACCTCTCTCGGATCCCTCGTAACATCGACCAACGACATGTCCAAAGAAATTGGAAAACGGATCGCGGCAGACAACCGCTGCTATTTTGGCTTGAGTAGGCAGATCAGGAGCCATCTACTCACGGGGCAGACCAAAGTATATCAAATATATAAATCGTTGATTAGACCGGTGGTAACCTATGCCTCACAAGCATAGACGATGACAAAGGCTGATGAGAATAACCTCCTTATATTCGAAAGGAAAATTTTGCGACGAATATATGGCCCCGCAAAAGAAGGAGAAGCTTGGAGGAGACGATAGAAACGGAAGTTATATGAACTGTATAATGACTTGAACGCCGTCGACTTCATAAAACTGGGAAGATTGAGTCAGGCCGGCCATGTGATTCGGATGGAGGAAGGTGAAATTTCTAAAAGAGTCCTTGAGGATAGGATTGACCGTACCAGAAGGAGAGGCAGAACCAGACTGAGTTGGATGGATAGTTTGGCGACTGACTCCAGGATACTGTAAGGCAAACCGAACTGGAGAGCAGCAGCAATGGACCGAGCTGGATGGCGGAAGCTCCTAGAGGAGGCCAAGACCCACCCCCGGGTTGTAGTCCCATATAGATAGGTAGAATTTATTAATATGAATGTGAAATATATCAATATCTAAAACTAATTTTTGATAATTTAGAAATATAAGTGGGAGGAATTAATAACGAACTTGACTTCCCAATGGAGCTGACCATACTCCGGGAAGTTAGCATACTCCCATAAGGGAAGGCCTGTAAACAGCAAATATGCATATAATTTTATAAATATTAGTAGTTTTTTGTAAACCAATTTATTTTGTTTATATTTCTCTTTATAATAAAGGCTTAATTCATTAATTTATTTACTCCTTTTTATAACAAATTTTTATAACAATATAAAAGTAATAAGCATTTTAGTGTGAGTTTTAATTGTGGAGTGTGCGCGCTGAGTGATCCTTCTCCGGACTCGTTTAGATTTGAATTTTCTAAATTCTTTCTCTTTTTTTTTTTAAAGGTAAATAAAAGTGACCTATTTATTAATTTTTAATGTCAATGTATGAAATTTTCATAACAAACAAATCTGATGTGTACACCATATCAATTATTTGTTCGCTCGTTAAACTATCTGAAGATCAAACATTTTTTGATTTGTTTAACTCTCTACTATTGTTAGGACTCTCTACCATCTTCCGATCAACCATAGCAGCATAGAGTCCTAAATTTTTACTCCCTTATTAAAAGATCATTATTGATAAACTAGCGGAGATACAGCTATTTCACAAAATATGTTCATAAGCATTATGAACGGGTCAACCTGTAGTCTAGTGGCTAGCGTAACAAGCTACTGAGATCAAGGGTTCGTAGACCGGCAGTTGGCCCTGAGGGAGTAAAAATTCGTTTTTTTCATTTTTTATTGTGATTATTAAATATTTTAATAATTTTTTTTTAAGGAGAAAAGATTTGTCCTGGCCGGGATTCAAACCCGGATCCTCCTCATCTCTAGCGTGGTACTCTGCCAACTAAGCTACCAGGGCTCCTAACAGGTCAGACAATCCATTCTCCTCACCGATCAGGACAAATCTTTTCTCTTCAAAATGAAGATATTAAAATATTTAATAATCACAATAAAATAAAAATAGAAATTATAAATATAACACATCTCCTGGTCTAAATCCGTCACATTCCTCGGTTTAATTCTAGATAAGTCCTTAACATTCACAGAGCACATCAACAGGAAAACCGAAAAAGCGAAAAAAAAAACATCTACAAAATGTTTCCCTAATTTTAATAAAAAATCTAGGCTAAAAACAAACTAATCCTTTACAAAACAGTAATCCGCTCATTGATAACCTATGCCTCACCTGTCTGGAGTTCAACCTGCGCCACAAATTATAGAAAGTTTGAAAGGGTACAAAACCTATGCATGAGGATTATCAATAATTATCCCCGCTACACGAAAATATCGACTATGCTTAGAGATCTTGAACTTCCCACTATTAAAGAATATGTTTCAGCCCAAACAAAAACATACTTCGAAAAAACTCCGGTTAACTATGAAAGAAATCGGTAACTATGATAAATATTCGCTACGACGCTACACGCACAAAATAATAAAACATATACTTCTTACTTAACAAATCACTATTTGCAGGTATTGTAATCAAGTTATCTGTATTTATTTTATAGTTGTTTTTAATTGTATATTTATTTTCTATTTAATTATTATTATTATATTTATTTACTTTATTATTATAATTTTATTTATTTATTTATTATTATCATTTTTTATATATATATATTTTTTAAGCGGGTTTCGTCTACATTTTCCAGCTATTGTAAAACTTTTTTATAAAAGACAACTTTAATTAATTAAAATCACTGTTGTTTAAACATGTAAAGGTTGTCCGGAACATGAATTCACAATTATGCTCCTTATATATGGAAAATTGCAAATAAAGTTGTTTTATTGTTATTATAATATAAATATAAAATTGACGTACGTAAGCAGATCCCAATTAAAGTAATATTCAATGAACATTCTTTCCCATATGTACATCACGAAATTGCGACTGCTGGGGATGTGGGATCGGTGAACAGATTGGATTCATCTTGCCTAGTTAGGAGCCTGGTAGCTTAGTTGGTAAAGTACAGCGCTATAGTCGAGGAGCACTTGGGTTTGAATCCCGGCAAGGAAAAATCTTTTCTCTTCAAAATAAATATATTGGAGCAAAAAATCCTTGGTTATGCCTTCGTCCTTCGGAAGGGACGTTAAACGGGAGTCCTGTTCGATGTCAGGTACTCGTTAAAGGTCCCTATCCTTATTAAACCTGGATAGGCAAAAACAAAAATTATTATCGATAACCTTGCGGATATAAAGCTATTTTTCAAAATATGTTAATGCCCAAAAGCAGCGGGACGACCTTGTTAAAAGTTGTTAGCGTAACAAACTACTACGCCCGAGCGAACAATAGCAGGTAACGAAGAATAAATTAATTAAAATGTTTAAATTCATTAATAATTCAGCAAACTTTTACTTTAACATAGCAATTATAAGCTATTTAGCTTCACCGAACGTTTATGTCAAACAAACTTAAATAGCAATATTGTACGCGAGTATTGTTAATACGAAAACAATAATTTACCTTGTTCGGAAGTAGAATGAATTTCTAATGAGAGAATTTTCGCAATACAAGTTTAATCATGAATTTTAATTTCAAACAAATATTTATACGAAATAAAAGCAATCATCTCATTTAACATTTGGATATTGAATGCAAAAGGAATGCAGAGTTATTTTTCGACCGCTACAAATTTCGTTCGCATCGTGTGCATAATCGGCGATGCATTTAATTTCTGCATTTATTTTCGTTTTGAGGGGGAGGGGGGGGGGAGAGAATGGTAACGAAACCTGGATATTTTGTACTAATGGGGTTGTTAAAAGTGGTTTAGGAATCCGGGAGGAAAACAAATGAAATTAGATTGGCGGGTTGAAGTGAGGTGTGTATCATCTGTCATTAATTAATATCAATCGAAGGGCTGTATAGGGCGCTGGATTCCATCAATACCACCAATAGCCGCTCATGTTCCATCAATCACCTCGTCAGTCGCGTCAACGTAATGAACCCGCTTGTTTCATATCGGCTGTCATTGCGTGTTTCTTTCGTTTCGCTTCATTATTGTGAATACTTCTTCAGTCGCGTTTAAAAGTTTTGGTAAGTTAAATGTCATAATAAAAAAAAAAACTTTATTTGGAATTTTCCATATAGAATCAGCATAAGTGTGAATACATGTTCCGGACTACCTTTACATGTTTAAAGAACAGTGATTTTAATTAATTACAGTTACCTTTTATAAATAAGTTTTACAATAGCAGGAAAAATGTAGAAAAAACCCCGCTTAAAAAAAAAAAATAATAAAAAAATAAATAAATAATAATATAATAGATAAATAAAAAATGTTAATAATAAAGTAACTAAATATAATAATAATAATTAAATGGAAAAAAATAAACAATTAAAAATAACTATAAAATAAATACAGATAACTAGATTACAATACCAGCAAATAGTGATTTGTTAAGAAAGAAGTATATGTTTTGTTCTTTTGTGCGTGTAGCGTCGTAGCGAATGTTTATCATAGTTGCCAATTTCTCGGATTAATGGGTTTTCGGAAGCTGCAGTTTTTTCGAAGTATGTTTTTGTTTGGGCTGAAACATATTGTTTTATAGTGGGAAGTTCAAGATCTCTAAGCATAGTCGATATTTTCGTGTAGCGGGGATAATTATTGATAATCCTCATGCGTAGGTTTTGTACCCTTTCAAACTTTCTATAATTTGAGGCGCAGGTTGAACTCCAGACAGGTGAGGCATAGGTTATCAATGAGCGGATTACTGTTTTGTTAAGGATTAGTTTGTTTTTAGGGCTTAGCCTGGATTTTTTATTAAAATAGGGAAACATTTTGTAGATGGTTTTTTGGTCTTCCTTGATGTGCTCTGTGAATGTTAAGAAATGTCCTAATATATTCCCGTTATATATACTCGTACTTATATTCTGTTAGGAAACCAAGGCAACCATGTAGATCTACTAATCCCACACCACAGTTGAGTATTGCAGTTACAGTTTGGCCTGCCCCGTGTCTTTTTTTAAGTTATATTATTAGAAAATTTAAAATAAATATAAATAACACAATAATAATAAATCAATACATAATAAATAAATGTTACTGAATATCGTAGAGGATGAAGCTGTTCGTAGCCATATGCAGGGAAACGAAAGGGAGTGTATCCTATAATCTGTCGACCTAGAATAGCAATATCTCTGATTGATGGAAGGCCTACAAGGGAGCAAAGCAAATTGAAGGCATGAGGTATAAACATTACGTTGTTAACGATTCTAAAAATTTCGTTCACTTGAACGCAGGAGCTCATACCCAGTGGGTGGAATCACTTTGGGCTTTAGTCAAACGAAGAAACAAAAAATAATATAAATATGTTGAATTCATATTTATGCGGGAAAAGGTACGAGAATGAATGTTTGTTTTACCAAGATTTTAGAAAGCATTGCTTATTTTTATCCATCAATTATTTTAAATTGTTTTGTTTTGAGGTTATTTATAAATACATACATGTTTTCTTATGATTATTTTATTTAATAGCATAAATAATAGATATCTAAAAAAAAATATGCATGCGTTTTCCGAAACAGTCCCTGGTTTTTTTTAAAGATGGATATCCGGGAAATTCCATTCCAACAGTTCTTATCAATCCCTGTACTGTTTGCTCTCACTGGTCCACAACCAATCTATTTATAATAATTTTGGATTAATATGATCCTCATGAACATATTTCATCACTGCTTTCGTATAATACAACTTGTCCAAAAAAACATACAATTTATCACTCAAACGCCAGTACCATGTCCTGTAAATTACTAGATCTTGTCTAAGAATTCATTATTTTTTTTTAAGAATAAATAATTCAAACTAATTAATCTATGCATCTTTATGTTCAATTCATAAACAAATTTAATAATTTTTCTGAAGAATCTCAACCAAAATTGAATGTCCGTGGGACACCAAATTAGAAATTTGATTATGATTGAAATTGTACCCTCAAAAAATGCATTATTTAAAAAAAAGAAGCGTAACAGTTAGAACAAAATTCCCATCTTTGACCTAATTTGAAATTTGTTCCATGTTTTTATTTGAAAATATTAATTAATGTAGTTTAGTTAATATTAAACTGTAAGATGAATAATTATTATTTATATTAGAATAAAACAATTAAAAGAGACATAATATTATTATTGAGTTAATGAGTACGTAATGGTACTTAAATGAGCAGAGACAGAAGCTGGAGTGTTGATAAACACTCGTGACATTATTGCCTGTTGAAGTTGGGGCAACGGGGTCATCAAAACGTAGCAACCGTCGAGTTTTTTCTTTGTCCCTTGGGTCAGGTACCCATTTTATCGTCCCTACGTGAGGCCTCTCTTCAAACTGTGGCGTTCATTTGACAACCGTTGTCATAATTTGTCGGCATTTAATTTGTTTATTCCTTTCTGGTTTAGTTGCAGAATAAATCATACATAAAATATAAAAAAATCTTTTTTTTTATCATTAACAGTAATAATATTTTTTAAATAATGTAGTCGGGAAAACTAAACCTACATATATTTAAAAATATTCTTCCATCTTCTTTTCAGACGCCTTGTAGGGTTATCAGGAATTGAAGAGGTTGCAAGGTTTGAAACTACTGGGTTTGAGTGGGAATGAAGTTTGTCATGAAAAGATATCGGATTCGGGCCAGATCAGCAACAATGGGACATTAAGGTCATTATGGATTACTTTGTTCGTAACAAAGTAAGGGAATTGAGGATTTTACTAAGGATTTTGGATTGTAAGGATTGGATACGAGAGGAATTCGATGGTTTAGTGGCGCCCCAAAGCTCTATTCCGTAAGTCCAGATGGGTCTAATGATTGTCATGTATATGAGTCTCTTGTAAATAATTGGGAGCTTAGAGCGTTTGTCTAGTAAATGTTGAGGTAGCCTGAAACGGTGATCAGTTTCTTGTCGTTTCAGCCTAGTATGAGGATTCCAAGTTAAACCTTTGTCAAGGTGTCTTAAGTACCGGACCTGTTCTACAAGCATCAATGGGATGTTATTAAACGACACAGGAGGATAGGAAGTCATAGTTTTAGCTTCGTCACTTAAATTTTATAAACATATCATTAAAAATGTTACAACTTCAAATAAAAACTAGGAAAATCCTAATAATATTACATTTCTATGGTATTATACACATATATTAAATAAATATTAATTAAATAAATAGAGGCCATTAAGAATATTTGTCAAATTATTCTATTGTGTAGTATTTGATTAGGAAATTCCAAAGACATTCTATGTCAGAGGTGGGCAAACCCAATAATCTTGCGGCCCGCACATAAAATTATCACCAAATTAGATTTAGAACCAAAATAGAAACTTTTTTTGAGTGAAAAATTAATTTTTATATTTAATTACATTATATTTATATTTATTATATTTTTATCTTCATCATTAAATATAATGAGATATTATTGTTGTTTTTCCTATCTTTATTATATGCAAACTCAGATTATATAATAAAATGGTACCAAGTACTCATTATAATCATTGTAATAATTTTATCTCAAGTATATTGAAAAAGGGAAAGGTCAACAGAGACATCAAATAAATGCTAATACATTAGTGGAAAATTTCAACTAAAAACCTTAAGTCTCTGAACTAAAACAGATTATTAAAATATTTTGGAATTTTTCCACTAATTTATTAAAATTTTATCTCATAATATGGACGGTTAATTTTTTAATATATTTATGGAAAAAAATTACAACAAATAATAGGTACATTGTTTTCAAATACTTTAATTATTATAAACTAAATATTTTGTAAAACTGTGAAGAATGAAATGTGGGCCGGAAAAATGTTCAAGCCGGGAATGTGATTGCATCCTTGAACTATAATTTGATATCACATAAATAAATATGACTTTCTTATATCATCAATTGTTTGAATTTTAAATATTTCCAGTCCATTAAAAATTTTCATTTTATAATATCATATATTTGGCATGTGTATAATAAATGAGTAGATAGACAGGGAGAGGCCTGTCACCGATTTTGTTTAATGCTGTGCTGGACAAGATCATGAGAATCTTCTGGCAAAATGACGATGCGGGTGCAGTAATAGGAACAAAAAGGGACGCTGCTGGCAGAAACAGAGGAGGAAGCTATAAAACAGATAAACACCCTGAAAGAAATAGCTGAGAAAACGGGACTACAGATTTCGTATGAAAAGACAGCGGTTATGGCAACAGATGCCAGCTTTAGTAAGAAAATATTGAACACAAATTTTGGGCAAATAAAATTTAAAAAAAAGTTTAAGTACCTAGGGGAGATAATATGTAACAATGGAACAGACACATCCGTGGAAGAAAGAATAACCAAACTGGAAAGACTGAACTTTGCCACTTGTAACATGTACAGCAAGAAAAATTTGTCCTCCAATGCAAAAATAAGGCAGTACTGTATGGTATGGAAACAGTCAGCCTTCCAAGTCTGGAGAGGTCCTGAAGATTGAGAGAAAAATTCTGAGGAGGATTCATGGACCTAAAGTAGCTCTAGAGGCGAAAATTCAGCGAAGATCTGAAAATATACAAAAATTTGGAAGATCTTGAAACACTCATCAGGACCAGGAGACTGAGGTTCTACGGCCACATGGTCAGAATGAACAATGGGAAGCTGAACAAAAAAATCGTTGATAAAGTATTAAGCTATAAGAGTATAGGTGGATATGTGAAGCAAATAAAAGAGGAGCTGGATAGGCTAAAAATCAAGGATGAGGACTGCTTGGATAGAGAGCTTTTCTGAAGACGTTGAAAAAACTGAAAGAGGTTGGGGAAAGAAGAAGACACGACGGAGAAAATCGTCCAAAGAAGAGCGAGAGGAACAGTCCAGGAAGATGAGAAAGTACTGTAGGGAAAAGGAAGGCGGAGAGTGTGAAGAAGATTTGAGTGATATTCGCCTGGTCCTTGCTGGCCGATTCGTGGGAAAAACAAAATGAGTAGATATAGCGATGTTTATTCTTTCTGTAGCAAATTTTACACTTTTGTTGAGGTTTCTTTTCCCATCACTATATTTACTGAGATTTTCAAACAATGGATCATTAGAAAAAAATTTCATCTGAAACTAGAAAAGTTAAAATTAATGAATTTTCCCCTCATATAATTTAACCCTTCGAAAGGGCCGTTATTTATCGGTACATACCATAAATGTAAATTTATATATAGATATATATCATATTTTCTATATATGATGCGTGAAGATGCAAAAGGGGGTAAATCCAAATTTGAAAATTTTTCAGGAAACACAAAAAATATGCAGAATTCGGGTGATTATTTATTTAAGACAATTATTTTTCGAAAAATAAGATTGGATTTAGCAATTTTGAATTGTGAACCATGTACAACCGTATAGAGGACGCTAAACTTGTGAGAAAACATTTAAAATAATAAAAATGATAAAATATGGATATACCCCTTTTTGTAGATATCTCCTTATATCTCATATTTACAATATAAAAACGAAATTAAAGTTTTATAAACAACACGAGCTACATAAAATAAAATAATCCTTAACCATAGTTAGTAACTCACCCCAAAAAATATAAAGCGAAGTAATTAAATTTGAGGAAATTACATAAAATCCTAAATGATTCTCATTAAGTCTATAATAAAATTAGCCACTAAATATATACACTATTTCTTAAGTTCATAATTACTCTATAGATTAGCTGTAGATAGATCTGTTATATAATTTATAGATCTATAAACATGCATGCTGATTTGTTATTAATCGTAAGTTTTTATGAGTATATGAATATACTAAAGAAGTATATCATTGTTGGTAGTATACATATATTTACATAGATATTACAGATGGTTGATTGTCGTTTGTTATTCATTGTAAGTGGAAATATAAAATATTAGAATGTACAAAAGGACAGTTAGTCTGTTGTTTTGTTTCCAAGTACGATTTACTTTATTTTTATCAGTTCATTCTGTGCATATCAAACCTAATAAAGGTATGTTTTGTTTATTATATCATATACTTATTTGAATTATTATTTTAGTGACCTTAAGCAGGACAATTGTTTAAACCATTCTATATAATATCAGTCGACAATTTCACAATAATTTATTTTTATTTGAATTGTCTCGTTTAAAAATTCCATTCAGAATTAATCTTAAAAATAATCTTTCTTTCCGCATCCGTATCTCGACTAACTTTTTGTAACTAGAAAGGAAATTCGTTGACTGGTAGGTACTAATATAGGATGTAAATATTTGGGGGTGCAGTAAAAAAAACACAGCAAATAAGTTGAAATCTATTATATTATATGTGTGCCGACGTTTCGACCTAGTGTATAGGTCATCTTCAGGGCCAATGGCCTATTGGCCCACAGTTACCACTGGTAACAGGCCACTTACCTTCTGCACCGAGCAGCCACTCCTTGGCTTGAAGATGACCTACACAGTAGGTCGAAACGTCGGCACACATATAATGTAACAGGTTTCAACTTATTTGCTATGTTTTTTTGACTGCACCCCCAACTATTTCCATCCTATAACTTTTTGTAAGTTAGGTTATGTGTCTAAAATAACTCTACCCACTACCCAAGGATGTAACAGAGCGTTAACTAGTCAATAATAAAAACTTTAAATTATTACCAAGGAGAGCCCCTAACGGCGGACCAAGACCCATTTTACAACTTATAGAGTTAGCCTCGTATTAACTTCGTAGTGACTCTATTAAAATATGACTACCCACATAGTCTTGTATTCAGATATTGACAATTTTTTTATTAATTAAAATAAATAAATGATTTTAGTTGTTTTATTTTTTTCAATTTAGGTTTATTGTATAAATTAGAAAAAAAAATGGTATCTGTTCCGTAGGTTGTCGTTTTAGTTGAGTTACAAGTTTGTTCATCGTTTCATTTTTAATATTTTTCAAAAATACAAGTTATCGTGAGCTTTAGTATGGAATATATTATGGAAATGAGTAGATTTCGGTAATAGTTTCATCAAGAAATAACATTTTCAACTGACATTTCCAAGTATATATTATATGTTTTTATTTTGAAGAGAAAAGATATATCCAGGGCCAGGATTCGAACCCGGGTCTCCCACGTTTCCGTCGTGGTGCTCTACCAACTGAGCTATCCTGGCTCCTACCACGGTCAGGCAAATCTCTTCACCGATCCTTTATCCCCGTGTCCTCGCAATTTGCGATGTATACAAGAGGAAGAATGTTCATTGAACATTACTTTAATTAGGATATTGTTGACATCTTTTATCTTCAAAAAAAAAATTATTTAAAAATTATAACAATTAATAAAATAAATTATATAGATTATATATGTTTGTTGGAACGTTAATTTCTATATGAAATGACATGATGTTACTGAAGTATACACACTTTCCTCACTAAAACTAAAGGTCACGATAACTTGCATTTTAGGAAAATATTAAAAGGAAAATGAACGAAAAGTTAAAACTTGTCACTCAACTCGAAATAATTACGACAACTTGCGGAATAATTACCAAAAAATTAATAGCTGATAAGAAACATAGCTTAATATTATTTCATTGCAGCCTCTTGATCGAAATGACAATCTTAAATTCGAAACATTAGAATGAGATATAGGCTGTTTTATTATTTAAAACGACGCATTTCATTTGAGTTCAAAAACAGTCCTGAATTTTCAGTGATTGCTTATGAAGTTCACTCAATATTTTTATTTGTATCTATTCTTAACGATTTTTCTATATTATTTTAATTTGTTTTGATCTTGCCTATCCAGCCCTGTAGAGGAGCGGATATGTGTGCCAAAACGCCATTTCTAACATTATTTCATCTCTATTTAAGAAATTCTTTGTTTGACCTCCCCCGAACTATTTTCTTCCCCCATATATATATATAAGCTCAATTAATTTTTTAAGATGGAAAAATTTTTGTTTACTATCTTTTATTACACATTAGTTAATAACACTAGTTGATTATCAAAAGTGGTAGGATACATATAAGAAAAATATAGCCTTATACTGGGGAGCTGAGTGGCTCAGTGGTAGAGCACTAAGTTGGCATCCCGAAGGTTCTAGTTCAAATCCCGCTGCTGATGAGACTGTTATTTAGTCTGTTACCTGTAGGAGATGGATCATATAGGATCTAGGACCCTACTGAGGCTCACCAAGCCTCTATAAAGTTGGTACCCAATATAAGGGGTAAAATCAGGCGGTTGAGGGGACAAACCACCTCCCTGCACAACCGTTGTCCATGAAACAGTACAGTCTCTACTATGTACTGAAACTGTTACCCGTTCACGGGTTGTAGTGGTACAGGTTTTTTTTAGTATTATACTAACATAGTAATATTATAGGATTGTATTGGGACGTGATTTAGCCTAAGTTATCAATAAAACCTTTTTTAATTAATTTATTTATTGATATTTACAACTATTAAAATAATACACCAAGTAAATAGGCTAAGCGATACATAATGACATGTGGAAATGACAAGTAGAGAAACTACCCACTGGTAGTACTCAAATCGCACATTCAACTAAGAAGGTCACGTAGCCATCTTCTTTTCAGACGCCTCGGAGGATTATCGGGAATTGAAGAGGAAGCTAGGTTTGAAACTAGTTGGTTTGAGTGGGAATGAAGTTTGTTATGAAAGGATAGATACCGGGTTGGGGACAAATCAGCAACAAATGGGACATTATCGTTATGGATGACTTTATTCTTAACAAAATAAGGAGCCTTGAGGATTTTACGAAGGATTTTGGATTGTAGGGATTGGATACGAGAGGAATTCGATGGCTTAGTGGAACACCAAAGCTCTACTCCGTAGGTCCAAATAGGTCGTATGATGGTCATGTAGATGAGTCTTTTGTAATTAATTGGGAGCTTAGAGCTTTTGTCTAGTAAGTATTGAAGTAGCCTGAAACGTCGGGCGGTTTCTTGTCTTTTCAGCCACGTATGAGGATTTTTAAATAATAGTGAGAAAAAGGTGAATTAAGAACTTTCCCGCGCACAATTCTGATGAGATAATATATTTATGTCGACTACAATAAAAAAAAACATCTACTATACAAATTTCTGAAATGTAATTTCCATATCACCTGTTGAAGGCGCAAAACTTCTAAACAGGTGATTACACGTGAGCCAGGCATCAACTTCACGGCCCGAAGTTTTGGAGCAAAAGTTGTAGAGGAAAACTTCTGGAGCAAAACTTTTGTCCTCAATGAATGAGAGGTATTTATGAGCTTGGCAGCTACGTCATGATTTTTAATTATGTTTTTCATTTACATAAATATGTTAATGAGGAGTTTCATACATAAACGTATGTTTATTGAATTTAATGTCAATTTAAGCTGCTATGGCTAAGCGGACGATGGTGCAATGGGAGCTCTAAATTTTGCCTCTCCAGGTTTAATTAGGATATGGATTTTTAACGATTACCTGACATCGTACAGGCTTAGGATTCCCGTTTAACGTCCCTTTTGAAGGACGGCATAACCAATGAGGGAAACTGGAAATCATATAATTTATTATAATGATTTATAATAAATAAATAATTATTTGACTATTAATTTTATAGCTGTTAATAATAAAATAGCGTTCAGGATCAAAAGCGGATAAATAATTTCAATAATACCAACCAATACTTTCTGCTGTCGAATCTTCAGGTTCTGTATTTACTAAAACCAACAGAAAAAAGGCGTCAAAGTACTGTGTTAAAGAAAATTGCTTGACTAAACCAGAGAAAAATAAAAAAAGAACAATTTTTGAATTTCTTGAGTTATCCGTTATTGGTCCTGAACGCCTCATTTAATAAAATAGGATTTAAACTTGCGGGAAAAATAGAACAATGGACTATTCAATGCAGACAACTATTTTTCTAAAAAAAAAGTAAAATATCTTGCGATATAATATGTGATAAGTTTAAATGTATTTTTATGTTTGATATATGGCTCCACTAAGCCATCGAATTTCTCTCGTATCCAGTCTCTACAATCCAAAATCCTTCGTAAACTCCTCAACGCTCCTTATTTTGTTAAGAATAAAGTCATCCATAACGACCTTAATGTCCCATTTGTTGCTGATTTGGCCCGAACCCGCTATCTATCCTTTCATAACAAACTTCATTCCCACTCAAACCCTCTAGTTTCAAACCTAGCTTCCTCTTCGATTCCCGATAATCCTCTGAGGCGTCTGAAAAGAAGATGACCACGTGACCTTCTTAGTTGAACTAGTGATTTGATTAGTAGAGTCTACTTTCCATTAACTCATGTCATTATGTATCACATAGCCTATTTACTTGATGTATTATTGTAATACAGTTGTAAATATCAATAAATAAAAAAATGTTTGATATATAATGTATGTGATGTGTATACGTTTAAGTCGTTATTAGGCACATTAATGGTTTCTGTTTGGGATGTAAATATAGTACAGTGTAAATATCTGTACCTTAGGCGTTTTTAAATATGTTAAATTATGATACATATAACAAGAGAAAATTAACTAAATGGCATAACATGAAAAAATAAGTAATGAAAAAATAACAAAAATAAATTAATAATCACTGAAACAATAATAACAAATAAGTTTTACTTATTTTGTGTTATCTTCGGCTGTACCCTCTCACCAGTTCAATCCATCATTAAATTATTTTTAATGCCTATTTTTAATATATATATATATATATATATATATATATATATTTTAAATTATAACTCCTTATTTTCTGGATTTAATTCATTTATTTTTAATTTAACTATTCATATGTTACCAGGTAGAAAGGTAATAGTGATAATCAACAAATTAGTTTACAATAAACCTGTAAGGGCATAGAGATCATTTCGTCAGTTGTTTTCACAAGCCTTTTCGTATTACTGAGATAACCGTGGTCATATCATTTATCTGTTAGTATATCATTGAAGTATATAATAAATTTAAAAAAACCACTGTACCACTAAAACCCGTGAACGGGTCTGGGGTTCAGTACATGTTAGAAACTGTACTGTTTCATGAACAACGGTTCTGCAAGGAGGTGACTTGTCATAGGTCCCGCTCAACCGCCAGATTTTTCCCCTTTATTTAGTGTACCCTATTTTTATAATATTTTGTAGAGGCTGGGTGTGCCCCAGGAGGGGCCTAGATCCTAAATTATCCATCTCCGGCTGCAAAACTAAATAAAAGTCTTGGCCGAAGCGGGATTTAAACAAGGATTTCGGCATGGCAACTCAGTGCTCTAGCACTGAGCCACTCCGCTAACTGAAGTATATAATGGAATGGAATAAATAGAATTAGTCCGTAAAAACATTTTATTTACCTCTTTTTTCTATTTGAATAAATAGTTTATATCAAAGTTATAATTTAGTGACGAATTAAAAAATATTAGGGAAGGTACAACAATCAGATAGGGTTTTTCAATTTAGTTGCGAAGCCAAATTTCGTTGTATATAATTTTGTAAATAATTTTTTAATATTTTTGATAATAATAAAAAAAATGAAATGTTATTTTAAAAAGATTAAACCTGAATCATCGCCGAACATTTCAGTCTTTGAAGTACAATATTCGGTGCTTTTCCGTTAGCGGAAGAGGAATGTTCGTTTGGGTCCATGTGCTCTATTCTCTGAATTGGTTTAAAACAAAACACGTTTTCTTTTTTTTCTTCAGTCTTAATTTTTGTAAAGAAAATAATAATGTGAAAATTGTGGAGTTAGCTAGATCTGAAAAAGATGCAGTCCCCTTTTTTTCAAGAAAAAGTTATATTGACAAAGAATTTGTGGTCCTGATTCTGATCGCATGTTACATTCTTTGTCGATATATCTTTCTCTTGAATATAAGATACTGCATATTTTTCAGTTCTAGTTTTAGCTAAATCCCAAATTTTCTTCCTTTTTTTTACACACATTAAGACTGAAGAAAAAAAGGCCAAGCGTGGTTTGTTTTGAATTAATTAATAAAATAGAACACATGGCCCCAAACATTTGCGCCGGCTGTCGGCAAAGTACCTAATATTCTTATACGGTGATTTAAGGAAAAATAATTACAAGTACCTACTTTTGGACTGATAAATATTTTTACAGTTGTCAAAGGGTGTTAGCATGATTTCTTTTACAAAGAATGAGGTAGACTGGCTGTTAATTATTAATTCCACATTACTACAACGTTTTTGATTATGTTTTTTCAGTAACATATCAAAAAATTATTACTGTAGCTGGAGAGATGATTGATATGATGAGTTAAGAAAACTTTGATATTAATTTAAACCAATCTAATTAAGTTTCAGTTGACATGTTGTAATTTTATAGTTTAAAACAACCAAACCCAAAATAAAATTAGCGAGTTTGTAAATTTGGCTATTGTTTTGTATTTATTGATTCTATACAAATCCGGTATCATGACTTGCTTACTAACACAAATATATACAAATAATAGGTATTCATTAGTTTAATTATTATTGTAATATGGGTATCAGTTCCGCAGGTTGTCGCTTCGAGTTATGTTACAACTACAAGTTTAAACTTTTGATTCGTTTTCTTTTTAATGATCTCGAAAATTAATTTTATTACTCTCTTTATATTGATTAAATAATCATTTACAAATAATAAAATAAATACTTCGATAAGTTTTCTATACTTCGAATAGTTTGCTGAAGCGTTGACTTTTGATGAAATGATTACCGAAACACATTTCCCATAATTAGACTCTTTTATTCACACCAAAACTCACAATTACTTTTATTTTCAAGATAATAAAAATACTAAAAAAAAGGAATTGAACGAAAAATTATAACTTATTTCAATTTAATTCAAAGCGACAACCTGCGGAACTGATTACAAAACAAGTTGTTTTTTTTTTTGTAGCAATTCCGCATAATTACATTTCCCATAATTGCACTCTTTTTTCCATACTAAAACTTGTTGCTAATTCGAAGTGACTACCATCGGAACTGATACCCACATTTTAATATAGTAATTAAATTAATAAATACCTGTTGAATATATATATTTATATTAGCAAACATATTGAGAAACACCTGTTTTCTAGAATTAATGAGCTGTCATACATGAAATATCAATTTTTAGAAACTTAATAACAACTAAATCATTTACAATGTTTGCTAATCCCTTTTTTTTTTGTATCAGTTCCGCAGGATGTAGCTAACGGATGATGATGTAACTTAAACGATATGTTAAAAGTCTTTACTATATATACAGTCAGTAATATTTACTATATACAGTCAATTATATTTACGAAATACAGTCCGTAACAGTATGAATTTTTATTTTTAAGAATATTAAAAAGAAAAGTAATGAAAAAATAAAATTTATTACAACCTGTGGAACTGATAACAAAATATGCAATGTCGTTCCTAAGCCAAAAAGCTTCTTTTGTTTTGTTCCGTAGTTCGTCACTTCGAGTTGCCACAACCAGATTTAAATTTTCATTAATTTCTTTACTGATAAAATATAAAATTAAAGTTATCATGAGTTTTAGTTTTTAAAATATATATATAATTGTAAGAAATGTTCATATTTCGGTAATCATAAGAAGTAATGAACGGTTCAGCGAACAATTTGATGATGTTACCTAAACATTATGTGTAAGTCGATTCATCAATCTATATACAGTCACTAATACATTTTACAATATATGAAAAATCGTTTTGACATAACATGAAGGAACAACCTCCGGAACTGATACCTTTTTTAATTCCTAATATAATAAGTAGATATTTGAATATGTGATATAGTTAGTTTGGGATATAGAATACGCCAATTGAGATGTTATATTTGGAAGTGGTATAATTCCATTTGAATGTAAAATATCTAATAATTATTATTTCACAATAAAATTTGAAAGGTGTATAGGGTTTTAAAACGTCACTCTTTGCTAAATGATAAGTTAGCACTTATAAAAACATTTGCCCGTTTCAATATATCATATACATTAATAAAGTAATTCAAATATAAAAATATTGAAAATATTAAAAATTGTACTCAAACCACTTTCAAAAATATAAAATAACAACTGGATACATTACAGTCTCTACTTGTGTACTCTGAAAGATGTAAACATTTTTTATAAAACTGATTATTTTAAGCATTAATTCTCTAAAAGTTATTATCGACAAAATATTTTTTCAAAATTTTACAAAATAAAATATTAATTTAAACAAAGCAAAACTCGAAGGAAACATGCACCAAGGCTTCATAACTCTGCTATTAGGTTTTTTGGGGTAAAGTCATGGCAGTCATATTTTCTTATACATGTTATCAAAGTATTAATAACATTAAAGCTGAAAGGTTTTATCTATTTCTCTATATAATTATCTATTAAATATAAATTTTATCTATCTATAAAAACAGTTAATAATATTACAATGAAATCATATGTTAACTAATGAACATGATGAATATGTTGCAGTTAAGCGAACAAACTTAAAGTTAAGTTATAAAAATTTTGATAAACGCCATTTTGGTTTAGGATACGACTGACATATGATAAAATAAAATAATTAAAGATATAATATAATACAATACTATAGTTACCGGAGGCAGCGTTGCAAGGCCTGATCGCCTCCATACTGTGGACCATGCTGCAGGGGATGAACTCGAGCATTGCCTCCTCACCGAGCACTCGCACTCAACTGAGCTCCGGCGCAGACACGCCCCTCCACAAAGTAGTCCCCTTGGCAACACCCCCTCGATTCCTATTGGCCGGCCGAAGCCACGCCCACTTCTCATTGGCTGAACGAGGCCACGCCCACTGCTCCTCAGCCATTGATCTTTCGCCCCGTCACTCCCTGTCAATATCCTCTTCTACTGTCTCCTCTCCGGCAGAAGTAGAAGTATTCCTCCATGTACACAATCCGGTTTTTGTTTCCTCGTCTTCAAATTTACATTGGGCAGAGGTTGCCCTGAAGGCTAGGAAGGGATGGCGGGGTTCTTATTGGACCTTTTGATCTCTTTCCGGCTTTATTTTAATCCCCACTCTAAGCTTTCTTTTTTTTTGTTCAGTTGAAATGTAGAATTTTCTCAGAGCGCTATTTTCGACTCATCCAACTGTGAACGGTAAAGTAAGGAAGGAAATAGTTGGGGGTGGAGTCAAATTAAACACTAAATAACTGGCTACTTATTTTATTTTGTGCCGACGTTTCGACCCACTTTGTGGGTCATCTTCAGGGCTAATGGAAGCTGAGGCTAGACTAGTTTGTGAACGGTAAAGTGTTTGAAAATAAGATAGTGAGTGACATAATAGATTAGAACATAATGGAATAGAAAACATTATCATTCTTCAAAGATGTTTTATAAGAATAAGAAAAATGGTTCTACAAAAAAAAAAAAAAAATGTTCTAGCTAGAATAGATACTTACTTAATAAAATAAATAAATATAATATACAGATAATAATAAATAAAATTGCAGAAAAAAAGAGAAAATCATGAAACTGAGATGGGAAGAAAGAAAATCAAGATCCCCACAGAAGTCTAACCAATGATATTTGGATGGTTCTTAGTGGCCGCAACGTGATAAAAAAAAAAAAAAAAAAAAATGCATGCTACCGCGCGTCAAAATAAAATAGAACTAAATGGGAAAAAAACTCTTTATTCTGGAAAGATGTTTTATAAGACTAATAATGGTTTTAAAACTACAAAACTATTATAGTTAGGAGACTTACAAAATAAAATAAGTGAATATAATATTAAACAATAATAATAATAACAATTTTTTTTAATTGTGATTATTTAAATATATTTATTTTGAAAAGAAAAGATTTGTCCTTGCTGGGATTCGAACCCAGGTCTTCTGCAACTCTACCGTGATACTTTACCAACTATGCTACCAGGCTCGTAACTTCAAAATAAAAATATTTAAATAATCAAGATAAAATAAAAATAAAAAGTTATAAATATAAAATTGACGTACGTAACCAGGACCTAATTAAAAAGTAATGTTCCATGAATATTCTTCCTCATATATACATCGCAAAAATTGCGAGTACTGGGGATATAGGGTCGGTTAAGAGAATGGATTTGTCTGGCCTGGTTACGAGCCTGGTAACTAAGTTGGTAAAATACCGCGCTAGAGTTGCGGAAGGCACGGGTTCGAATCCCGCCCAGGACAAATCTTTTCTCTTCAAAATAAAAATAATAATAATAAATTGCGCTCAGCAGCCCATACCAAAATAAGATAGAATATAATAGAAAAAAACTTGAATAGTATTTAAACAATAAAAATAAATAAATCGTGATTTGGACCTTATGACAGAACACGAGATAAAATAATAAAACAGAACAGAAAAGCTTCATTATTTTTGATCGTTTCATAGAAATAAAAATAATTTAAAAACAAATAAAAATTCATGCCAGGTGATTATAAAACACAATTAATATTGTAAAAATCGCGCTCAATTGCAGGTGACAAAGCACATTAAACTAGAATAGAACAAACAAAAATAACATTATTCTCATCCATGTTTAGAATACTTAAAAAAATGTCTTCTAGCCAGGAGACTTAAATAATAAATTAAGAAAATATTAAACGAAAATAATATTTTAAAAAAATAGTAATTTGGTCATATCTCGCACAACAGCTCGTGGCACTTGATAAAAATGAAAACAAGATATTCTGGAACGATGTTTAAAAAAAAGAACGTCGGAATATATACACAATGTATAATAACCATGAATAAAACGCAATAGGTACGTAACAAAAAATCTCGCTCAATAGCTAACAGAGCAGATAAATATCATTTATCTGGAACTAACTTTTTTCGTCTTGATAACCACAAAAGAAAGTCTAGACCTAAGCCTTACACAATGAAATAATCAACGTAAATAATATTAAACTTATACTATATATATATATATATATATATATATATATATATATATATATATATATATATATATATATAATAAATCATGAATATAAAATTGTTGTAAGTCAACGAGATCCCGATTAAAGTAATGTTCAAAGAACATTCTTCCCCGTGTATACCTCGCAAATCGTGCGAGAACACAGGGATAATAGGATCAGTGAAGAGAATGGATTTGTCTGGCTTGGATGCGAACCTTGGCAGCTTAGTGGTTAGAGCACCGCGCTAGAGACGCAGGCGGTTCTAATCCCGGCCACGTCAATCTTTTCTCTTAAATAAAAAAAAATAAATATATATATATATATATCGTATATCAGTTTCCATGTTACTTGACTGGTATAGAAAATATATTCCGTGATTGTGGAGCTCCAGTCAGTTCTTAAGTTAAGTTAGTTCCAGTCAAAAGTAGTTTAAGAACTGACTAAAACTCGAGAATACATATCTAATTTGGCCCATATTATATCCAACGTCGCTTAACATAATAAAATATAAAAAATAAAAATCTTTATTTTTAGACAATATTTCTTTTACCAAAGATTACAAAAAAAAGTATATATTACCAGGAATAAAAAAACAAGGAAATTAATCCTTTTGAATCAATATAAAGGAGAACGAAAAACCTTTTCTGCTACAGCTCATGAAGGGTCTTGGATTCAGTACATGAGAGAGACTGTATCAAGGACAACTATTGTGAAGGACGATCATTAGGTCGAGATCGCATAGAAGTAACGGATTTATAATTTGTTAGCTTATAAATTTAATTTCCCTTTATGCAGCGGGAGTCCCCCCCCCCCGAAGATCGGTGTAGCCATAAATGTTTTAAGGCCTTCAAAAGATCCTTAGAGCACTGCCTATTTGTGTCCTTAGGCATTAGTTATGCTAATTACCGTACAACAGGTGACATCAGCTCGACAGAATAGAAATGAAAAAATATATTTCCGAGTCGGCTTTAGAACAAAGGTTCTATCTAGAAGCATTTCATTCTAAAGCAAGCAAACATAAATCGGAAAAAAGGATCAAATGAAAAATAATTATTGTAAAATTATATGAACACTTTTAATAATAATGGGGAAGTAAATTCCTTGATGGGTCCTGGAACCAGTACTGTTTCTAAATAACGGTTGTGCAAGGAAATGATTTAGATAAGATCACTTTAAAAAAAAAAAACTTTCATGGAGCGGGGTAGATTAGTGTCTCAGGTTGAAATTCGGCTATAACAGTCAAATTATTTAATCTATTAACAGCGACGGATGGCCTTGCAGTATCTTTAGACCGTTAGTTAAGGGTAATCTCACTATATAACTTTTGTCTTGGAAGCAGTACAGTCTCTGACATGAAGTGAACCCAAGACCCTTCGTACCTGGTACAGATAACCAAAACATTTCAGTTCAGTGAAATATTCTTCGGATATAAAAGCTTACCAATTTTTAAAGCGTAAATAGGAAGACAGAACTTTATAGGAAAAACATCAATTGAGACTGAGTGAAAGAAAAATAACGATTTTCTTTAGGAATAATAAGATATATTTTGATTAGGATGTTGTCTATTCGATTCAATTTAAAAAAAATTAATGTATGCTGAAATCCCATAAGAACTTCTAAAAGCAGCTTAGAATTTCTTTATATTTATTATATAGCCCAGTCGCACATAGATGTTTGCGAAATAAACATCCTATTCAATGGTTGGTTTAATATCACGATGTAATTAAATTTAATTGAAATTAACTGCCTTTTTTATTATAAAAAAACCCTGTACCACTACAACCCGTGAACGGGTCTGGGGTTCAGTACATAGAGACTGTACTGTTTCATGGACAAGGGTTCTGCAAGGAGGTGACTTGTCCTAGATTCCCCCCCCCCCTTATTTTAAGTACCCTATTTTTATAATATTTTATAGAGGCTGGGCGAGTCCCAGGATGGTCCTAGATCCTATATGATCCATCTCCGGCTGCAAACAGACTAAATAAAAGTCTTGCCCTCAGCGGGATTTGAACCAGGATTTCCGTCACGGCAACTCAGTGCTCTACCATTGAGCCACTCCGCTCCCCTTTTTTATTATACTTATAAGTCAATTATTATAATTTTAAGGTGTCTGTTTTTAAATATTATTAATGAAAAATGTGTATAGTTGAACTTGGTTTTTCTGGATATGTTAATTCCGGAAGACTAAGCTAAGTAAAGTGGTTGAGAAGAACTATCCATCCAAGATTATTGTCAAAAAATAATTATTAAAAAATATAAATGTCTCCACAGCTGTTGCTATGTATAAGCTACGTGTCGTATACGCCATACCAGGCTAATAATCATTATTATTAGAAAAATACTTACGAATGTAGAAAATAAGAATTGTAAAATAAAAAAAGAATATGTTGGCATAATGGATACTACCAAAGAGTCAGGAAGGTCGGAAGCAGTGGGAGCTAAGGGAGGGTATATACCTGCAAAAAGATACATCGCTTCTTTGGAGACCGGCATTAAGGACAGAACAAAGTATTAATAAAATAATAAATATTTATTTCAAGGATAATATATTTATATATAATAATATAATTATATATAATATATTTATTTTCTTAAAACAAAGCTTTATTAAATTGGCATCCCTTGTGGGGACTTACAATCCAACTTACTAATTAGTAATTTTTTAATTGTTGATGTTTATTAACTTTATGTCCATAATTAGTTTAAACTTTTTTTTATTTTAATGATTCAGATTAATAGATTAACTTTTTTGTTCTACATTTCCCAAACTTTTTTCTGTTTATAAAATTATAGTTGATTATTTTTATTGCTATTTTATCGCGTTGTATCAATTTTTATAACCGAAATGGAATGTATAGAGAATAAGAAATTAATGGATGAAAGTAAACAATTTGTAAGGTATCTAATGTAATCACTATAAAATATGATATTAGAAAAAGACAAAGATTTGCATTTGGACGAACTGGAAATTGTAATAGGTCAAGTGATGTATAATGGTTATGATGTTACTTGTAAATATTATTTTGTACTATTATAAATTAATAAGTAATAGATATGAATATAAATTAAACATTCTTTTGAACATCACATTTGATATATAATTGTTAAACTGTGTTAATATGTAAAAGTCAAAATTGCAAAAGTTCGACAAAATACGGAGAATAAGGTATAAAAAAATGGTGTGGGAGCTAGTGGGGAGAGAGCGGTCTTATGAAGCAGGGGGCTGTGGAGGAAGGATCCAGGGAGAAGTGAAACTGAAGAAAGGGGAACAAAGAACAAGCCTAGCTGGAGAACAAAGGAAGAGAGACATTTGTTGACCTACTCGTGAAAGTGGCAAAGGAACTGTAAATTTTATAAGTTCTCAAGTGATGTGTTAAAATCTGTGTATCAGGAGATATAAAGGGATATAATTTAAGATTTAAAAATGTTTATGTCAATCGAGTGAGTAAAACCCGAATTATGTTATTTTATAGAAATGCAAATATACTTCGATTCTAATATAATTTGTTTTGTCATATTAATTCGTATTCTATAAAATATTATTATATTCAGTCTTTATTTATCGGGGCCCGAAATTAATGTTTAACATATAATTAATTGAAGTAGAGTATTTTAGAGTTAGGTTTTTCATCATAAATAATAATTTAGGGTCATGAACCTGAAGGAAACCTAACAAATCAAGTAAAGTTATTGAGGAACCTTCTAGGAACAGTAGAAGGAATAGAAAAGGAATACAAAGACTTCAGAGAGGTTTTAGTCTCTAAGAAGTAGTAAACAAGATGGAAGAAGTGAATCGAAAATAGGAAAACAAGTTAGAAGAAATAAAACAAGAAGAAAAGGGAAATACAGAAATGAATTAAACCAGAAAGATGTATTTTTTTTTACCAGATCGGCTTGTTGGGCCTTTCCGTGGTTGTTATAATATTGATTTTTTATTGTTGATAGCAATTGATGATAGAGGGGTAAAGTCTCGTACAATAGACACCCCTGACTAAATACATCGTTATAACTATTAATTAAATGTCTAAAAATCTACAAATATAAAATAGCTGTTTAATAAATTTAAGGTAGTAATGTCACTTTCTATATATACTTATACAACTTATAATAAGATGTCCTGCAGTAACCTGGGCTATAGTCTTCGAGATGATGTCTGCTTTCCTACCTTGTGATTTATTGCTCCTTTAACTCCTGGTAGTTGGGTGTGAAATTTTGTGAATCTTTTTTTTATTTGTCATCTGTTGTTTCTATTTATAGTTCTCGGTGCAGTTGACTATTTCTGATGAACCAGGGGGCATCCACTGCGATTCTTAGGACCTTGTTTTGAAAAGTTTGCAATATTTTTCTTTTCGTAAAGGATGCTTCTCCCCAGAATTCACAGGCGTACATCAGTAATGGCCTTAGGACTGTTTTGTAAATGAGAATTATTATCTCTGGTTTTAATTTGGATTTTCTATTTACGATAGGATAGATCATTGATAACCTTGCGTAGTTTTGGGTTAATTTAATATTGATATGGGTATTCCAGGTTAGGCGCCGGTCCAGGTGAACTCCAAGGTATCGTATAGCTTTGCTGGGAGGGTTCCATTTCACGTTTTTACCTACGAGGGTTAGCTCAGGTGGGCCTGGTGGGCGTCTAAGCGTAAAAACTTAGCGGTGCATTTTTCGATGTTATGAGTAATCCTCCATTTAGTAAAGTATTGCTCAAGATCATCCAGGTGGCTCTGCAAAGTATTTCTGGCTATTATTATGTCATTGTGTTGGGAGAAAACGGGTGTATCGTCGGCGAACATAGCTATGGAGGTATGTGTAGACTGGATGATATAAAGAAGTATTAATAGATTAAAAGATGTAAATTAGAAAGAAATTATGAACAGAGTAGAAGCAATAAAGCAGGACGAAATACAGTAGTACACAAGATAGGAAATGTAAACCTGAAAGAAGAAGTTAAATAGATAAATCAAATTATTCCAAGAAATAAAGAAAACATATTCAATTGGTCGATTAAAAGTAAAAGGAAGTTAGGGAAATTTCTCTTTTGAGGGACCAATCGATGTATTACTAGCTTTCCCCGCGGCTTCCCTCCCCGGGAATTTGGTCTGCCACATAAAGTTTCGTGACAGATCATTTGAAATAAATAAATTTATGTTTTTAAACTGTAAAATCAAAAATTTCAAGTGTCTAACTTCAAAACTGATGGATTCCATAAAATCTTTGAACCCCTTTTATATTGAGGGGGAAACCCATGGGGGTGGAATTATTTAAATTCCTTTCTTAGTGGTCGTTTAAGCTATACAAAGAACCTATCTCCGAATTTCAAGATGCTAAGTTCAGTGGTTTCTGCTGTGCGTTGACCGCTGGGTGTGTTAGTCAATCAGGTTTCAGTTTTATATAAACTTCGCCTGTGTGGTCCTTCCCCAGGGTTGAGATTATCCATATCAAATTTCATCACAGACGGATCAGCACAGCCGTGAAACATACACTGACACTGATTTACAATCGGATGGTCAGAAGTTTACTGTTGTTCGTGTCAGTAAAGGATTAGAATGTAATGTTATTGAATTTATTGAAAAGGATTACTTAGTATAACGGTTTCACTTGTCGTACTCCAGCAGCGAGGAATTAAAACTGAAATGATTAGAATAATGTACATATGTAGGTAATTTATCGATGTGATTTTAGTTTTGGGGATCCTACTTACTTACTGCAATATACTCCTGTAAACTATAATACTTAATTTGTTTCGTTCAGCGAAAATATGTAAGGGGATGAATTTCAATAAAATCTGAAGCACATCTTCCATCAATTCTGTTAAAAAAGGTTTATGAAAAACTTGAAGTAGATTGGACCAAGGAATTACGTTGTCCCATACAAACTTAGTGGTAGAATTCCGGAAAATCGTTTCTTTTCTGATGTCTACGTCATCAAAGAACACACCCTCAAAGTTTCAGGTCTCTAAGATCAGGGATTTAGGCTATGCGTTGATCCGTCAGTCTTTCCGGACAAATAATTTTATATGGATAGATAACATGATACGATTTCCTGTATTTTCAATAAATAAAATGGCGCGTTGGACTTATAAAATGTACCTACTGTCCGAATTTCAAGCATGTAGCTTATGCCGTATTGTCTCTGTGATGGTCTTTTCAGTCGGGACGAACTGTTTTATATATACAGATTGTAAGGATCTTAATGATGGTAAGTTTAATTTAAATAAGAGGAAACTTACTGATGCCGAATTCCTTGCATCCAAGAAACCGAAAAATGAAAATAAAAAAGTCGGATATGACTTTTATATACACAGCACTATTTATTTAAAGCAACGTACTTTAATGAAGGGGGAGACTCCACCTGCTCAGGGCCGGCTTTACCTTATGTGCAGGGTGTGCGGGGGACATGGCCACCGGGTCTCAAGGGCCCCGCGAGGCGTATAAGGGTCTCAAAAAATTTCATTTCATGTTAATCCCTTAGCAAAATTTGTTTTGTTTCATGGGCATATTCACCTCCTTAGGGGATTTCGCGTTTTTTGTAACACCTTGTATAACTGTAACTGTTCAATTTTAATCGCATGCCCACTAGAGGGCGCCTAGGTCACGATAGCACAAGGGCGCGACATGGGCTAGAGCTGGCGCTGCACCTGCTAGGTTGCTCCGTGGTCATCTCATTGCATCAAACAGTGGTTATACAGCTGCAATCAACACAGGGTTGAAAGTGAATGAATGTCCCTTGCAGTATTTAGCTTATTGATTATTTTTTCATCAATTATTATGATAGATTTATAAAAGTAATGAGATGTTTAAGATAGATTGACCAATTTATATACATATTCTGACACATATGTTTCCTAAAAATAATTAGGTAAGATGAGAATATTTTTGGAAGACCGTAATTTTCTCAAAATATATCGTTTTAAATATTTTTGTTTTGAAGAGAAAACATTTGTCCTGGCCGGGATTCGAACCCGGGTCGTCTGCATCTCCGGTGCAGTGCTCTAAACCACTAAGCTACCAGGGCTCGTATCCAAGTCAGACAAATCCGTCCTCTTCACCGATCCTATATCACTGTGTTCTGTACGGGGAAGAATGTTCATTGAACATTACTTTAATTAGGATCTTGTTAACTTACGTCAATATATTATTTATAATTTATATTTTCATTAATAGTTATTTTGATGGTAATTATTTTTAAATATTTTTGTTTTGAAGAGAAAAGACTTTTCCTGGCCGGGATTCGAACCCGGGTCTTTTCTCTGTAAAACAAAAATATTTAGAAATAATCATCAAAATAACTATTTATAAAAATATAAATTATTATGTTTTGATGATTGATACAGGCCTCGCTAGAACCTAGACTTGTGTAGTTATAACAATAGATTTTATACAATTTATATAGAAAGTCATATGATTTTTAATTATAGGTATATTAATCCCAATAAATTAATATTTAAATTTAAGGAGCAGGCCCATTATTTTATCTTCTTGAAATAAATATTTTTATCGTTTAATTAATGCTTTACGGATCGGGGCGGCTCAGTGGTAGAGAACCGAAAATCCTGGTTCTAATCCCTCTGCAGGAAATACTAATAATAAAGCTGTTAGCACCCGGAGATGGATCGTATAGGATCTAGGACCCTTCTGGGGTTCACCCAGCCTCTTTAAAAGATTATAAAAAATAGTGTACTTAAAATAAGGGGGGGGGTCTGGCGGTTGAGCGTGACCTAGGACAAGTCACCTCCTTGCAGAACCGTTGTTCATGAAACAGTACAGTCTCTACCATGTACTGGACACCAGACCTTCACGGATTGTAGTGGTACAGGTTTTTTTTAATAAATGCTTTATATTATTTTATTTGGGATATCGTGGGTAACTATTGAGGATAATTACTCAAATGATTATTTTACTGTTCTAACTTCGTTTTAAATTGGATTATTTCCGAGAGGTTAGTTGTGTGTTTACCAATTTACTAATCAGTGAACTTAAATCCTGAATAAAACCATCAATATAGTATTCATTAATATGTATTGTAACTGGGCTAAGTATGTACTCTAATAATTACAATGGTTATGCATTATTAATACAATTAATCATTTTGAATACTATTTAATATATTCATTAAAACCTGAGCAATAATGATTCAGATTGATTGAGGATTACCGTAAAATACGTACGCATACGTATGAATACTATATTGATGGTTTAATTAATTAATAAATTGGTAAACACACAATCACCTTCTGGAAAAGAATGCAATTCGGAATAAAGTTAGTAGGTCTAAAGTAATCATCTTAAATGATCCCCAAATAAAGAATTATTTTAAAACATATTTAATCATCTCAAACATAGCAACTAAATATATGCATATATATAAATAGATAATGAAAATCTAAAGAAAGAGGAAAGAAAAATAATTTTGAAATTATTGAAGAATATTCTGATAGATCGACGTTTGGGAAAGACGCCTTAGGTTCTACGGCCACGTAATGAGGCTTCCCGATCACAGACTTACAAAAATAATAGTGAAATGCGTAGCATCCCTTGTTAATAGAGGGGGAACGGATCCAAAATATTAAGAAAGACTTGTAATTAGCCAAAATTACTAATAAGGTCATGAACACAAGAAACAATTTTAAACTTTTTTTTTTTTAAATTGATTTATTGATATTTACAACTGTATAAAAAAAAATACAACAAGTAAATGGGCTAAGCGATACATAATGACATGTGAAAATGACAAGTAGAGAAACTACCCACTTGTAGTACTCAAATCACAAGTTCAACTAAGAAGTCACGGGGCCATCTTCTTCTCAGACGCCTCGGAGGATTATCGAGAATCGGAGAGGAAGCTAGGTTTGAAACTAGAGGGTTTGAGTGGGAATGAAGTTTGTTATGAAAGGATAGATACCGGGTTCGGGCCAAATCAGCAACCAATGGGACATTAAGGTCGTTATGGATGATTTTATTCTTAACAAAATAAGGAGCGTTAAGGATTTTACGAAGGATTTTGGATTGTAGGGATTGGATATTCATACTAATTTAATGTTTAACCATATTCGAAGGTCTGAGATCTAGTGTCTTGTTTTTTTATGTGGAAGGGATAGGTGTGAGAATGCCCTCTAGTGGCTTTTACCTGAACATTCCAATTATGTTAGGGTTCATTTAATTTTCCTGATTCTCCAGGAACAATTATATCCTCCCGCCTTTGTTTCCAGGTTTATTATTATATTATTCTTAGATAAATGATTTGTTCATTAAACGATAGTTGCGTCATGTACCAATATATATATATATATATATATATATATATATACCTTACCTAGCCACCTAAGATTAATATCTTGGCCTTAGCTAGCAAGTCCCCTACCGTTTGAACTGGAGACAATAGTTGGCGGTATCATCAAGACATTCCTGTGGCCTGGAACTCGGCAATAGTTTCCTCCTCGCTTGGAATCCAGACAGTATCCAGGTAACAGGTAGGGAGGTTACACTTTACCTCTCTCTTGTAGAGGATATTGCTTCCGGTCCGGAGGATATCGCCTCTGTTCCCGATCGGATGGTTCGCCAGGGTCTTCCGGAAGGGGTTGATATAAAGTTGTCTTTATTAGGGAGGATATTAGACATAATGCTGAAGTATTTGGATCATATGATTGTGGTAGGTCTTCAATTTTACCTGTAACAACATAGGTATCTATGTACAAAAAAGCAAAACAACTAAGTATTACATATTTTTATTAATTTAAAAAACAAAAAAATAAATTAAAGATGAAATAATGTGTAGTGAGAGATATTTAGTGATGATGTAAGTGTCTATTTATGGGTCATCTAAAAAAACCCATCTTTACCATCTTTTTTTCTTCTTTATTTTTTGGCGATTTATGTTTAAATTAAGAAAAATGGTATCTTACCCTCAATTATTTTTTAAGTTTGGGAGCAAGGGAGCCACAATCGTCAAAAGACAACTTGATTAATCTCAGGGATAATGAAATTTTCAATGATAACAGTGTGACAGATAAAAAAAAAACTAGCAGGTCCAGTTTCGGCATAGGCTCGTTTCCCTCCAATAATCAAACCTATTAAGGTTCTCTATTAAGGTATAAGATGTAAGACTGTATTAACTCTAACTCTAAATAAAATATAGGACATCGATTGCTTATATTAATTAACTCTAACTATATAGGACTCTTTTCTCTTTAATTTAAAAATAATTACCATCGAAATAACAGTTAATAAAAATACATTATAAATAATATATAGGCGTAAGTCAACAGGATCCTAATTAAACTATTTCAATGAACATTCTTCCCCGTGTATAGATCTCAAAAATTGCGAGAACGGATTTGTCTGACGTGGAAACGACCCCAGGTAGCTCAGTGGTTTAGAGCACTGCACCGGAGATGCAGACGACCCGGGTTCGAATCCCGACTAGGACAAATCTATTATCTTCAAAACAAAAATATTTAAAGATCTAAGATGGTTTGATCAAATGCTTGAAGACACATACTTTATATGATCCACTCGCTAGTGAAGAACATGGAAGATATTAGAGAGAAGAACATTGACTGACAGAGCCAGGGGCCCACCTCCTTAAAATATTTATGAAAACAGATCGTTGCCTTATTGATAGGCCTCCGAGGAGAACCCTCTTCCAAAAATGTAATCGGAATTTTTAATACCACCCTGCTTCGGTCCTCCCTTCGGCAACGTCATTAGAATTGTTGATATCCAAAAATAATAATCAATTATTTTTTTTATTCTTCATTGAGAAACTTCAGTTAATTCTATTCCGAAAAATTATATATTCAATTAAATATTAATTAGAACAAAGCAATCGATGTTCTATATTTAATTTTGAATGAAATATTTTCCCGGACCATTTTCTTCCACACTATATTTAATGTTTCCACCATTTTGTAAACATAGTATAACCTTTGAAGAAAGGGAACCCTCAACAGAGACATCAAATAAATGTTAATACATTAGTGGAAAAATTTCAACTAAAAACCTTAAGTCTCTAAACTAAAACAGGAAATTTAAAATTATTGGACAGGTATTTTAAATTTCCTGTTTTAGTTTAGAGACTTAAGGTTTTTAGTTGGAATATTTCCACTAATGTATTAATAGTATAACCTTCTTCTTTCTCATATATATATATATATATATATATATATATATATATATATATATATATATATTTGTACTCCAAAGACTAAGGACACGGTGCAGCACATGATCCACAACACTCAACTATCGGTTTTTTTTCTTTAAAATAAACTATTGTATTGGTTATTAATTTTTATATCACCTTCCTTGTCACTTTGTTATTAATACTCAGCATTTATCACCCTTAATTTTTACTATATGTAATTTTTACCAATATAATTTTAATTTTCTGTATTTTGCACATTTCTCCCCATTTAAAATCAATTTTTTTGACGTCTTATTGCACATTAATAATTAATTGGCAGTATTAGTCATAGTATTTATCGAAAAACCTAGCATTTGAGAGTGATTTTAGAGAAATCACCGTTCTGCGCAACTGTGGCCCAAAAAACAGTAAGTCTCTTCTCTGTACTGAAACCAAGACTCTTTATGAGTTGTAGTGGTATATGTATATTTATATAAATAAAATTTTTATATGTATATAAATAAAAATCTCCTGTCACGATGTTTGTTCGGGCTTATCTCCGAAACTACTGAACTGATTTTAATGAAATTTCGCAAAGGTATGTAACATTGAAAAACTTAAAATATAGGCTATGTTTTATTTCGATTAACGACCGGGATATTTTTTTTTGCAAAATTATATTTTTTTCTACCCTGCTGTATTTTCGATATGTCAATTAAAAATCAACCATTATATTCCTCATTCATTAAACTAATGTTTATATTTTATCAGTTAAGAATTTTGTATATTTTTTGTTTATTATATACTATAGTTAGATGTAAGATGAATGAAATGTAAAATTAAAAATCAATTTAATTCATTTTTACATTAAATCATTTTTTTTTTTATTCAAATTTTAATGTAATATAAACTAATGTTTATAAACTATTTTAATGTAATAAACTATTATAAAAGCCACAGCAGCGGGTCGGCTAGTAAGAATATATATGTATATATATATATGGTAGAAAAATGTATGAGTAAGGAAAGGAATATACATAAAAATATGTAAATATGGTATGTAAACTGTTTTGAATATGGCAAACAAACCTCTAGGATTGTTGTATTGTATTAATGTTGGTTCCACACAGCCCTGCATTGTCAATGACCCATGAGTCGACTCGACCACTGAATCGATTAATCGGAAATAAAAAGCCCTGGCTCGCCCGAGTTAGGATGGAGTGGACGTAGAAGGGATGATAACAAAGGCCCCAGTCCACCTGCCCACATCAGCTGCAGGCCTCTCCAGTGGAGGGCGCTCTGCCACTGCGCTCCAATGACACGCTCATCTTCCCGGCTAATTCTTTTTTATGTTCCTCGTTCCGGCCTGTCTCCTCCCTTGTTTTGATCTCATCCCTGCTCCCGCATTCCAAGTCCATCCTAGGGAGGTGGCGTGGTAGGCACTGGCTCGTTAGCACGTTAATAATGTAGCATGTTGTTACCATCATCATTATTCAACGTGGACCTTTCCTCTTTTACACATTATGGAGTCAGGAGACTCTGAAAATTAAAAAAAAATACCTGTACCACTACAACCCATGAAGGATCTTGGGTTGAGTACGTGGTAGAGACTGTATTGTTTTAGACAACAGTTTTGCATGGAGGTGATTTTTCCTAGATCACGATCAACCACCAGATCCCCTCCTACTTTATAGAGGCTGGGTGAACCCGAGAAGATCCTAGGTCCTATAGTATCTATTTTTGGCTTCTAACAGACTAAATAAAAATCTGTCGGGGGAATTGAACCCAGGTCTTAGGGTTATCTATTAAAAAAGAGGGACATGGATATTATCTGAATTATTTTTTTATTTTAAATTGAATTTATTGATATTTACAACTATAATATTATTATAACAAGTAAATCTGCTGATATGTACATTGTGACATGAAAAACACTTGTGGAGAAACTACCCATCGGTAGCACTCCAATAAAGTTCTATAGTAGATGGTCTCGAGGCCATCTTCTTTTCAGACGCCTCGGAGGGTTATCAGGAATAGTATGGGAAGCAAGTTGAGAGACTAGAGGATTCGAGTGTGTATGGAGCTTGTCGTGGAAGGATAGGTATCTAGTTTGGGCCAAATCAGTAACATATGGGATATTAAGATCATGATGGATGACTTTGTTTGTGACATAATAAGGAGCATTGAGGATTTTACGAAGGATTTTGGATTGTAAGGATTGGATACGAGATGAATTGGATGGTTTAGTAGAGCCCCAAAGCTCAACTCAGTATGTCCAAATAGGTCTGATAACTGTCATGTAAATGAGTCTTTTGTAATTAATTGGGAGCTTAGAGCGTTTGTCCTCATCGGGATTTAACATAAATAGCGTAGAGAAGTTCATTTAATAGTTTAAATAATTTATGCGTCATATCTGGATTTGAACACGTGATCTTAAAGCATCAGCTCGGCACTCTACTACTGAGCTATATCTCTCTCTCTTATTTGTATATATATATATATATATATATTTATATATAAATGTGTTTTTTTTCCATTTTTTTATTGTTTCATCATCACTAACTATTTCAGTATATACACTTGTGAACAAATACAAGTATACAGTTGATCATTCATTTTTTCCCATTGAATTTTTCTCGTATATTTTGCCACATTTAAGAAGACGAAAAAATCCAGCGAGAGTCATAACTCATAATAAGCCAGATATTTGAAAAATCTGTGCCTTTATAAGATTAAAATATTATTTAACTCGCGACCCACCCCAGCTTTCCTCGGGTAATGAGGCAAATTATGCCTACATAATTTGTTCATGCACAGGCCACTAAGGACCACGCGAATATCATTGGTTAGGCTTCTTTGAGATTTTCTTTCTTCCCATCTCAGCTAATGTACTTTATTATAAAGAAATTATTTATAAAAACAAAAACAAATATTTCTTTATTTACGAATTTATTATCTTGCACGTAAGATAATTGCACGGGATTAGGTAACGTCTTCGGCGAAACCTGTCGATATTCCAACCCATTTCCACAAAACCTCGACAAATTATATACCTAAACCTTCCTGGTGAACCACTCTATCTATTGGTGAAAACCGTACAGTAGTTATTGAGTTTACCCCGAACAAACGCGGCCGAGGACTTTGTTTTATAATATGTATAGATACTTATAATATGCATAAAATTATACTTTGGGTTTGCAATAATGACAGTAGCAATTACATTTTAAAACATGTGATACAGGATCATTCATTTGTATTATAGATGAAATATGAATCTTTTTATAAATTTTTTAGAGTAAAAATTTTGGTTTAGAGAACTACAATATTAATGTTAGCACCATCTACTGATTTCCTTTTAATTCTTATTAATTTAACGCGAACAAACGCGGCCAAGGACTTTGTTTTATAATATGTATAGAAGTTCTAGAAATATGATAATAAACACGTGATAAGTAAAATTATTATTCAAAAAAATAAATTAATGCAGCCTTTTATTTGTTTCGGTTTCCATCATGGTCAATCCTTTTTACAGCAGGTTCTTTTCCCACTAGTGTTTATTTACATAAAACAAATCGTGTAAACATTTTATTTCTTAACACATTGTTTAAAATTATAATAAAACAATAATTATATAGATTTAATTTTCATTTTAAGCAACAATTAAAATCTTACTTCGTTTAATCCCCCCGCATTTCTAATTTATGGTTTAGAAATAAAACGCATGTTATGAAAAAAATAACTACATTTAATAACAGTTATCCTAAAATGATACTTAATTCTTCTTTACAAAATAAAGTGGTTGTATATTTTTTAGTACAAGCATAAATGAATGTCTAAGTCGTATTTAATGGACCTTTAGAACCAATGGGTCTTTTTCGTTTAACCCCAATACAAAAAAATGTTGTTAAACAAGAGTATACCACAACAGTGGGTCTTCGGTGGGATATGCCGGCGGAAAAAATGCTTCATTAATGGTAGTGCCGAACAGGAATGAAAACAGGCATTCAACCTCAGACTTATGGAAGGCCTACTCAAATATACAAAAAAATTGTAGGATATGAGTACAGACATTACACAGTCAACCCCTCAGAACATTTTGTGGGTCCGTCAACTGGAGTGCCCTCGCAGTCAATCGAGTCACTCAGTTGAGGAACTAAAAGATCCTGGACTCGTATTTGTGTGAATTAATGTCGAGGCAGAATGATAAAGACAAAAATATTTTTGAGATTGTTATAAATCACATATCTACATTTTTCATAACATGTTATTTATTTTTAATATAAAAATAGATTCGGGGATTAAACGAAAAAGCCCAAAATCGCGGATTCGTAGCTCGGCAGGTGGCCCTAGGATTTTTAAAGGCAATAAAACTTCCTTCTTTATGCCGTCCTTCGGAAGTGACGTTAAACGGGGGTTCCGAGCTTTTACGATGTCAGGCACTCGTTAAAATTCCCTATCCTAATTAAACCTGGATAGGTAAAATTTATAGCTCCCACTGTAGTGTCGTCCGATAAACAAGTGACGTGTCATAAAAAGACGTGTCATAAAGAGACATTAAAAAAGCAAACAACTACGGAGAAAAATTCGCGGCTGAGTGTGACCTCGGACCAATCACCTCTCTACGGGACTATTATTCTATAAACAGTGTAGTCTCTACCGTGTAGTGAACCTAAGGCTTAGTGGGTGGCAATAGTACAGTTATTTTTGTAATATTAAATGGATCAAAAAATCGAGCTAATCCCTATTTTTATAATTGATAATATATAATTATTATAGTAAACTATTGTGATATTGGGTGAATAATAAAACTATGTAATATGTCTTAATTTCGTAATTATGTAATATGTCTTATATTTCTATACGTTCCTTGTATATTTACGTCATATATTTATACCACTTCTTTCTATATGCATGCATTTTAAAACTCCCCTTATATTTTCTACTTTCCATGTTCAGTTTATTTTTCACCTGTCTAGATTTATATCCTGACTTTCTACTGTTATTTTTCCTTTATTTACTCTTTGACATCATTTTCGTTATACTTTCTTTCATTTTACTTATGTAAAATTCCCTAGGAGTCTATTATCTTACATTTTATATTTTTTATATATATTCGACTACCTTTTCCATAATTTTACTTCTCACCTCTGATGTTTATACTTTTTCTTTTTTAAAAACTTTCTGTTTACTTTCTTCTTTTACCTTTGTAATTTTTTTTGCATCACCACCTTTCTGTACATTTATCTCTCTACATATATATTTTTTCTATTTTGTCATATACTTAGTACTGCAATGTATTTTTATAGTTCTGTTAGTTTGTCTGTTTTTCTTTTTAGCCCTGAAGGTGAGCCACAAAGTGGGTCGAAACGTCGGCACATAATTAAATAAGCTACCACTTATTTAGTGTTTTCATTTGACTGCACCCCCAACTATTTCCTTCCTTATTCTAAACATGTTTATTTTAAAGAGCAAAGATTTGTCCTAGCCGGGGTGAGAGCACTGCGCTAGAGACGCAGACAACCCGGGTTCGAATCCTGGGCAGGACAAATATTTTCTCTTCAAAACAAAAATATTTTTTTTAGAATTCAATGGGTGATGTTAAAAAAATCAACAAACACTTTTATTTCTCCAGTCGTGTAAACGTTTCACAAGCAGCGATCTGATATTCTGTCATATCATTCCCTTGAAATCATACCATGGAGCGATGACATATGAAGGGCTGCTCTACAACATGGGGGTGGAATATCGAGGAATGACGCAACCTCTCTCCCCAGCAGAGGCGGGACCTGACCGCAGAGCGGAATATCAGAGCCGGGGGCGGCGCGGAGCAATTCCGCGGCGAGTTATCCGGAACGGACACCTCCAGGAGACACCTGCTCCTCCGGGACTCGTTAGCATGATAATGGAGCACGTGGCCGGGGGCCGTGGCATCGCGCACAATGGCCACGGGGGCGGCCAAGGGGTGGCACTGTGTATGCTCCCGCCCTTATTGTTTTCGTCTTTATCCTTGTCATATTGGATTGGCCAAGCATCGCTTTGACTGTTTAATCGCTCATTTGGCTTATTATAATATTTATATCACTAACCTGTTGCACTAAGATAATATCGGAGGTGTCCTACCTGGATCCATAGTATTGTAAATCAATCCTTAATCTCGAATTCCCAAACCACCTGTTATATTGGGTTGTCACACATTAAATCTTAATCTTTACAGAGGATTAAAGCGTTCCCTGTTGATTCCTAGCAAAATATTTACTATCCATAATTTTTTTCCCAAGTAGACATACAGATTTTAGGATAATTTTAACCGTGGCCATGGAAACACGGGATTTCCGAACGATTTTTTTTTTTATGAGTACAAACTCGGTGATTCCGCAGGCATCAAGAAATATTAATCATGCGTTTGGTGAAGGAACTGCTAATGAAAGAACCATCCGTCGTTGGTTTACAAAATTTTCCTTAGGACATTAGCAAATCTGCCCCGTGGACGGCCTCAAACATCAATAGAGGACGAAGATCTTAAGAATGCTGTGGAAGAAAACCCTCGTAAAACAGTCAGAGAATATGCGTCAGAGCTAGGCACAAGTCTCCAGGCATTTAAAATTGATCGGAAAGACAAAAAAGCTCGAATCCTGGGTCCCTCACGAGCTCCTTCATGATAACGCCCGAGCTCATGTTTCAATACAGACAGTGAATAAATTAAAGGAGTTGGGCTATGAAGTCTTACCACACCCCCCATATTCCCCTGATCTATCCCCTACAGACTACCACTTTTCGGAGTTTGGACAACTTTTTGTGAGGAAAATTGTTTACCAAGGATTTAGACATTATAAATGCATTTTCTGAATTCCTTTCATCACGTGACTGGGATAGAAAACTTGGTAAGCCGTTGGCAGAAATGTATTGAAAATGATGGTAAATACTTTGAATAAAAAATATGTTAGATTTGTTCTCAAATTAGCATTTCCTTCCTAGTTCTAAAAACGGTCATTTCATGTGTGACAACCCAATAGGTGTCGATACCGGAAAATATATTTTGGCTGCGTTTTGAGATTTTATTTTTCTCACAAGGTAGTTGAAAAATTATGACTGAATCTCAAGAACAAGAAAAAACATTTTGTATAATGAGTAATAAAAAAATCAAGGCCAATATTTATTGGGTTGTCCGGAAAATAATGCAACCCCTCCAAATAGCAAACTGTTTATATTGGTTGGACTTTTATAAATGTAATGGACTTTTTAATCCTCTTTCAAGCTCTTTTGTTTACCTCTGTTACATCTTGCGGTACTTGTCTACATAATGCACGCCCAAAGTAGGCCAATGTTGTGCGCATGCCCAAGCGGTTACATTTTATAACAGTTACATTTCTACCAGTTACCTTGGATAACCTTACATTTTTGACATACATCATTGTTTGTTTACTACTGTGTTCGAGAGTTGTTGTGTTTCTTGCTCAGTTGTTGTTTGTTTGGTGTTTTAATGTCCATTTTTTGTTGTTTGGTGTTTTATCATTATACGACAATGCTTATTTGGAATTTGCCAAAAACCGAGGAAGATGCAATTTTTGCAAAGATTCCACCATGCTAAAGTGAATCATAGGTATAACTTTATTGACCAAGAAACACGAGTACATACTCAAACAGTTGAGAGAATGTGGGGTAGTGCTAAAAGGAGGAACAAAAGACATAGGGGGACAGCAAGACATTATTTGGATTCTTATTTATCAGAATTTATATGGCGACAACATCAGGTTGATGGAAATAGAGACTGTTTTGAATCCATGTTGAACTGTATATCAATCCATTTTCCACCCAAATGCGATTGAATGTTATGTTTTTAAATAATTATTTCAATTTTCAATAGTTTATATATGTTGCATTATTTATTTATGTCATTATTATATTTGTTTACATTATATACATATTATTTATTATTATATATACTTATTATTTATTTATTATATACTACATTATTTTATTATATCTTATATATTCAATTATATTATTATTACTTTGATTTATTTATTTCCATTATTATTACATTCCATGTTTTATTTTGAAATCGCCTCCCTTCGGATATTTTGAAGAGAGGCGATCTCGGCCGAACTTAGATTCAAATAAAAATATTTTAAAAGGTGATCTAAGGTAACTGGTAGAAATGTAACTGTTATAAAATGTAACCGCTTGGGCATGCGCACAACATTGGCCTACTTTGGGCGTGCATTATGTACACAAGTGCCCATCTTGCTAATTGGAAATAATTCAGCCTTCGCTAACATTTCAAAGCGTGATTTTCGTTTAACTTTGTTTTACGACTTCAATTGTGGGTGGATTGATATTTTTAGCACAAACGGCCAGAAATATCAATGAAGGCTGAGGTGAAGGCAACATAAGCGAGTACAACGGTGGTTCCAGAGATTTCGAGTGGGAGACTTGGGCCTTATATTTAAAGATGGCCTTGGAAGAAATTCTGTCCTTGATGGCCATGTTCTCCGAGCTTTGGTGTAAGAAAATCCCAGAAGGCTTATTCGAGAACTGGCAGAGAAACTCGAAGTCAGTAAATCAACCGCCGTTGACCATCTCAAGGTGATTGAGAAGTTGAAAAAGCTTGAAAGTTGAGAGAACTTCTTCCATGACCTTCCTTGTCTAAAAGGCTGTAGCCTCCCCATCGATATCTCGAACCACAGTGCACTAATTTATACGGCTCCCGCCCCAAATTTCATTAAAATTTCTAACCGTTCGACCTAGAAATATCAATCCGGTGAATTTTTTTTATTAAAAAAATTTTTTTTTTATTGAATTGTACAACTGTAATATATACATCTAGTACAAGGGCTATATGACTAACTAGATAGAACAGAGTAGAAGCAATAAAGCAGGACGAAATACAGTACACAAGATAGAAAATGAAAACCTGAAAGAAGTTGTTTTTTTTTTTTTTGTTTTTTTTTTTTTAATTATTTTATTGAATTGTACAACTGTAATATATACACCTAGTACAAGGGCTTTATGAATAAATAAATACATGAAAGGACATGAAGAGGCACTACCCACTGGCAGTATTCTAACAACATTTCTGTAATATAAGGTCACGAGGCCATTTTCTCTTCAGACGCCTAGGAGAATTGTCCGGGATGGAATTGGATGCAAGGATTGAAACTAGTGGGTTTGGATGGACCTGCAGTTTATTATGGAATGATAGGTATCTGGGATGGGCTAAATCTGTAACATATGGAACGTTAAGCTCTTTATGGATGGTTTAGGATTTTGGATTGCAAGGATTGAATACGAGAGGAATTTGATGGTTTGGTGGAGCCCCATAGCTCAATTCCGTAAGTCCATATAGGTCCCGGCCAAATTTGATGTCGTAAAAAAAATTTGCGAAATAACGCTTTGACATATTAGTAAAGACTGTATTATTTCCAAGCAGCAAAATGTTACTGAGACAAACAAACATTTTTTTTGAAAGGTGAATAATAAGTGTTTACATTTATATAAGTCAAAATTCCAACAAACAGAAAGAGTTAACTGTGTTAACAGAAAAACCCAATATCTTATCGGAGTATAACATCATGTATACAAACGAATATCAATGCCCGTAATTCCCCTTTTTCTTTCATACTAAAATTCAAGAATTTTTATTTTTGATAATATTAAAAAAGAAATGAATGAATACTGTTAGGTTTCTCTGTTGTGTAGATATACACACAAACACAAACCTAAAGACTTGCAACCGAAATGAGCTTAAAATATCAGGATTAGCCTAGTAGAAGAGCTAATCCTATCAGGAGGTGTAAATAGGAAAAACAAACAGGTCCTGGCTTTGACAGCGCCATCAATAACTAGAGATTAGCCAGCAGTGATAACAGCAGGTAAGTGATAATGCCCTGATAACAGATAAGAGATAAGGGAGCCGCGTGTGCCGGCCTCGTGGTGGTTTGGCGGCTGCTTCGCGGTCGATAACGACTTTACATGACCAGATATCAATTTTTAAACAATTATATTACGGTTTTAATTTAATGCTAATGCACACAATTAGGACGGATATTCGTACCAAGAATTTGAATTCTGGTGGTGAGAACCTTTGCATGGGGTCTAGCGTATAAAGTCATTACGCATGAATACGGGTAGGATATTAAAGCATCATTTCCATCAAAACAGACAACATATATTTATGATTAAGAGGAAAATGGTTGACTGGAAGATCGTAATGAAGGATACAATTTGTTTGGAAGTGCAGTCATTAATAACACTAAATAAGGTTAATTTATTTATTATAAGTGCCGACGTTTCGGCCTGCAGTGTAGGCCATCTTCAGGGCTAAGAACGAAAAACAGAAAAATATCTATAAGAACATTGCAGTACTAAGAATCATAGAATAATATATAGAGTATAGAAGAGTGGGGAAATATAGCGTCGTATAGATTATAAAAGACATACAGGGTGTCCCATTTCAAGTGGATCAAACGTTTTTAACTTTTAAAGAAAACAAAATTCAGAAAAAGTTTCAGGTAAAAGTTGTAGTTATTCAGGCCTAGTTTGAAGAAATTTTTTATTTTATTTTTTATTTATTTATATTACAATAAAGCTCTTTTCGAGCTTATTAGCAATTTTTGTCTATTAATAATAATAACACATTTAAAATATAGTTTTATTTTTCAAAGTTAAGGAGCTTCAAATGTCGCTAGCTCTGAATATAAAACACAACACATTATATTAGTTCATGGGGCTTCCTTCTCTTTAGCAGTGCATTGAAGTCGAGGAGATGAGCGGCCTCGGCGCACAGTGGAACGAGCGTTAGGGAGGCCTGGACATTTATTAATATCTCCGCTTCTGGTTCTCCTAGAATAAGGCTAATGCTACGGTTTTAAAGCTTTTTGAATGGACTATTTAATTATATGATAAACAGAATCAAACATTTTAGGGGAAACGTGTAAAAATTCTAGATTTGATATTTCGATGTTAGATAATTTATTATCTAACATTGTACCTATATACTACTAGAATGGGTACAATACTGTATTCTATGGAAAGACAGATACATAGGTATTATACAAAGGAAAAAGTAACAAACGAAATAATTTAATTATTAAACAAAATGAATATAATAATTGATGATTACTTATGTCAGTTAATACACTAGGTATAATTGATACATCAAAATTATAATAAATGCAGGTGCCTATATAAAATTGTTTTATTTAAATAATGAAATAAAAATTTAAAAAATAAATAAATAAAAATTTAAAAACTTGACGATTTGTTGTAGGGACTATTGCACCTATGTGCACCATTACACATATGTCATTCAAATACCACACCCAAACTAAGTTTCATTGTTAATACTATTATGTTAGATAAGGATTCGGATAAATGAATGTAAACAAACATTGGTAAACAAAAGAAAACTTGCGAAAAGTAGACGCCAATATCAACAGAAATTATTTTAAATTAATTCTCAAGGCCCGGAAAAGAAAAAAAAAAAAAAAAAATCATTTTCTCGGAAAATAGCACCTAGTAGCAGAATCCGACTAATGGAAAAAAAAACTTCAAACATTCTACTAGTTATTTATTGTGAACGTAGTTTTTTGGGCGATTTTGAGCGATTTTCGCAATTGATTATTTTAGTTTTATCCCCCAATTTTCACCGAAAATTCCCAAACGTTTGAAATAATCCTAAGTTTTATTTGCCTAAAATATCTTATTATGGATGAGTTTTTTTCCATTAGGTGCACGATTAATTTAATGCATTACCTCAGACAGTAGATTGCTTTAAAAATATGCGTTTTTAGAAAAATTTATATTTCAATTCAGAATTTTTCATATAAGATTTAATTTCACAATTAATTTATCTATGGATTTTGTTGAGCAGAAGTATAAAGTATAATTTAAGATCAAAATTAAGGACAAATTTAGTTATTTGAGAATTGGCCCAATGTCCAACAAATGCGTTGATTCGTTCCACTGTGCGGCGTTAACGTGGTCTGGCAGGCGACTCTGATGTGTCTGGGCGAATTTTTGGACCACAATAAGATGTATATAAATAAAAACTATGGAAGAATTTGATAATTGATTGAAGGAGAAAATGGGATAAACATGTTTCGTGATTGAAGAATTATTATATTTGAAGGATTGATTATATATTTAAAACAGTTAAGATTTTATTCATTTTTATTATGTTAGATAATTGCATAATTAAACGATATTTGTATTTATATGTGGTTTTATCTAATTAAAACAATCTAACAGGGCTAGAATGTGTAATTTTGAAAATATTTACCTCTCATATTCCGAGAAATCAAGATATCATCTACGTATTGCGCTTCATAGTAACCAATGCCTTCCTGCTCTCCAGTATCATTTAGTAATATCCCACTGACTCATGTAGAACAAATCTGATACTTGGGTTAAAGCACATGGACCTGATGAGGGCAACGAAAGAGCAGACCGTTTAGACAAAGATGCATCCAACAGCGAACTCTTGCCCTCTTACTGTAAGTTCCCAATATCTTACCTCAAGAAACCGCTGATAGAAGAAACAATAAAAAAATTGATCACTACACGGACTTCATCGACAAAATCACCCAGCTTACTCGAAAATTAGAAACAATTACACAGTTTAGACTTCAAATTAACACAATTTTTAACAGAACACGGAAACACAAAACATTTAACATTATAAGAACAGACGAGCGTGATGAAGAACGACAGACCCACATTTTCAGACACATACTGTACGACTTTTCTCAATACGAAAGAGAAAGAATTAAATTGATAAAAAAACATAAGACTCAAACGAGGGACTTGGCCTGAGACAGAACATTTAATTTTCTCTAAATTTAAAACAGACTTGCTATCATTTATAAAAGACATTGTTGTGACTAACTCTAAGTCGTAAGAAGGACAATTCACTAGTTACATAGTTTTACATGTTTATATTGTAACTTTTTGTGTATACATTTTTATTAATTACTGTCGCTTATCATAATATTTTATATTTATAACTTATGCATTGATGTTTTTAAGTATAAAAATAATATTATAAAACCTTCTTGGTGTGCTTAAAATACTTATTTTGTTTCATTTTTGTTTATTTTTATATTTGTTAAATTTTATTTATTTATTAAAATGTATTCTGTAATTATAATACTAAACTGATCTGTAATTATTAAAATCACAAGTAATGACATGTAACATGCTTATTTAAGCATGGAGCATGTCCTAGTATTAATAAATGCTCCCTCCATGGGGGTTACCATGGGGGGGGGGGGAAAGAGGAAATAAAATCTGAAACTTAGGACTACGACTTGACAAACGCTTAACTTGGAATCCTCATACCAGACTGGAACGACAGGAAACAGCTCGACGTTTCAGGCTACTTCAACATTTACTAGACAAATGCTCTAAGCTCGCACTTAATTACAAAAAGACTCATATACATATATATGATATATACATAACAATAATATATATATATAATGATAGGTATATATAAAGGTCATATAACAACTATATGACCTATTTGGGGTCACGGAGTAAAACAATAAGCCATCGAATTCCTTTCGCTTCCAATCTTAACCATCCAAAATCCTTCGTAAAATACTTAATGGTATTTACTTTATTACGAATAGTCATCAATAATGACTTAATGCTCCATTTCTTGCTAATTTGGCCCGAACCCGATAGCAGTAATTTAAAATGACTGATTGAGAAACTTCAATCCCACTCAAACCGACTAGTTTCAAACCTAGTTACTTCACCAATTCCCGATAATCCTCCGAGGCGTCTGAAAAGAATATGGTCGCTTGATCTTGAAATTGTGATTTGAATAATACCAGTGGTTAGTTTCTCTATATATCTTTTGCCATGCCTCTATTTATCGTTCCTCCTCTTTACTTGTTATAATACAGTTGTTTTTATAATAATAAATAAATAAAAAATGTTAATAACAATATATAGTACAAGTATCTTGAATATTATTTTCGAAATTAACTTTTCCTCCCACCTATAAGAGACATATGGCGCTCATACCCTCCAATATCCTCTACATCGGCTGACCACAGAAGACATATCCTCCCCCCCCCCACACTTAGAAGCCCGGGATAGTTTTAATAAGAGACCAAGATGCCGAGGAGGAAGTGTTATGTGCGGCATTCTCCCGGGCCATTGTACGTGCGCCATATTGGACCTCTCTCCTCCCCCCCAGGACCTCTCTCCTCCACCCCGGGCATTTTTCTCCCTCCCCCAGGACCCCCTATAGCGGAGCCCCTGATTAATGACGGGACTTAATTAAAAGTAAAATTAGACGCGAGAATTCTTGTCCTAGAGGCTGAGTCGACCCGACAAATGGTGCCAATTTACAATACGCTCTGTTCTTTCTCTTTCCTCGATTCCTTTATTTCCGGATCGCACCTCCATTCATCTTCTCTTGAATTTTTTCTTTATATCCGCTCGGAAGATTTTACAAATAACATTCAGCTCAATATTTTTACATACATTTATTTAGCTCAACATCAATTTATAAGAGAAATATAGTTAGTTGGATCTTTTCTTTTTCCTCAGTTACGAATCGGTCATTTCTATGATAATGTCTGTAATTTTGGGTGCTGAGTTTTAAGCATTCCTCAAGGTAGTATCCTTGGCCCAATCCTTTATACAGCTGACATCCCAACTCATCCTAATACTATCCTTACCACGTATGCTGATGATACATGTGTATTATCAGTCAACACCAATCCAATTATTGCATCCCAAAGCCTCCAATCCCATATCACTGATCTTGAAGAATGGTGTCAAAACTGGAGAATTAAAATAAACTCTCAAAAATCGCATCAAATCACTTTTACCTTACGTCGTAAACCAATGACTTCCTTAAGTATCCTTTAATAATATCCCACTGGTGCCTGCAGAACAGATCCGATACTTAGGGTTGCATCTCGACAAACGATTAACCTGGAATCCTCATACGAGACTGAAACGACAAGAAACCGCTCGACGTTTCAGGCTACTTCAACACTTACTAGACAAACGCTCTAAGCTCCCAATTAATTACAAAAGACTCATCTACATGACCATCATTCGACCTATTTGGACCTACGGAGTAGAGCTTTGGGGCTCCACTAAGCCATCGAATTCCTCTCGTATCCAATCCCTACAATAAAAAATCCTTCGTAATCCTTAATGCTCCTTATTTTGTTAAGAATAAAATCATCCATAACGACCTTAATGTCCCATTTGTTGCTGATTCGGACAGAACCCGGTATCTATCCTTTCATAACAAACTTCATTCCCACTCAAACCCTCTAGTTTCAAACCTAGCGTCCTCTTTGATTCCCAATAATCCTCCGAGAATTCCGAAAAAAAGATGGCCCCGTGACTTCTTAGTTGAACTTGTGATTTGAGTACTACCAGTGGGTAGTTTCTCTACTTGTCATTTTTACATGTCATTATGTATCGCTTAGCCCATTTACTTAATGTATTTTTTTTTTTATACAGTTGTAAATATCAATAAATAAATTTAAAAAAAAAAAAAAGAGTTTTAACCATAATATACATCCCTCTGGTGTGTCCTATTTTTATTTTCCTCCCACTCTATCTCTGTCCTTTATTCTACGCATACAATTATAACAATTGATGTTTATCAATTTAATATTGCTTTATATTCCTCGAAGAATATAAGCGAAAATACAAGGAACGAATGAAGGAGATATGGTACATAAGAACAAAAGGAAATAACAGTTGAAACAAACGCAGTCTATAGTGACTCGGTCGGAAAAAAATAGAAAAACAATCTATAATAAAATTTCAAAATTAATTATTATTTAGCCAGTTTTTATTTATTTTAAAAGTGAGTTAAGCTGGTATTAAAATAGATAGATATAAATCATTTTTTATTAGTAAATTATTTACAGTGGTTTCTTTTTAATTTTATTTACAACATTAGCAACCACAGCATGGTACTTTATACCGTCTGCCGGGAGTTTGATTGAACTAATAAATAATAACAAAACTAAAAATAAATTAAATTTCCTATTGACAATAATAATTAAATTCTGAAATTAAAAATTTTCTACATCGACCTGCATTTCTTACAAAATTATATAAGTCTATCAAATTCACCACATTCAGAATATCTATTAGTTTTTGTTTTGAGATCAGCTCATGTATTAAATATTTTTTTTCTGTACGATTTTAAGACGGGCCATACTGCCAGGAAGTGAAAACTATTTTCTATTTTGTTCAAATTACACAGTGAGCATAGCTGTATATTTTGAGAATCAAATGGTTTATAATTTAGATTCAGAAGTTCCCCTCTACATTTCATAACTAAGCTATTTTTTTTTCTTAATTTGAAATGGCTAAGTTTTTGTTCTATTGTTTTATCTAAAGAGCTATATAGGCCGTGGTGTGTGCCCTCTGCTGCTTTTCCATCGCAATTTTGAATAAAATAATCATTGTACAGCTCTAACATTTTGGTAATTTCTCCCTTCCAGGTACCCAGTGAGGTTAAAGTTAATTTTAATTTATAATTTATTTTAGGCATTAAAATAATGACATTTGATAACCATTACTGCGCCTTAAACTACCATTATCGCATAACTTGGAAGCAATACAGGCTTAGCCTAATCTATATTTTTTAATCTCATGACATCTTATCGTAAGTTTTAATTTTAACCAGAACTGAGAACTCTAGATTTATGAAGTTAGGTTGCTGTGCTAATTTTAAAATTAAATTACAATTTTGATTCTTAACGGGTTTGAATGAAAAAAATAAATAAAAAAATTGTGATGTCTTATATTATTTATTATCTATATAGATCGCGCTAAAATCAGCCAATTTCCATAACAGTTTGTGTTTTTAGTGCAGTAAATAACGAAAAATGGACAGATTCTTTTCATTTTAAGAATAATTAAGTCTTTTTTTTAATTATTATATTTTGAATCTGTAACTTATAATCTGTTACTATTTGTATACTTCTTATATTCAACTTCCGGGATGGACCGTGTCTTGTTGATGTTATGAACCAAGCTTTCGCTCATCGTGCTGTGAGCTTCTTCAGGGTTAGTCAGTTAATGAAGAGCGTTGGACCATCCGCTCTTCATTAACTGACTAACCCTGAAGAAGCTCACAGCACGATGAGCGAAAGCTTGGTTCATAACATCAACAAGACACGGTCCATCCCGGAAGTTGAATATAAGAAGAATAATAATGACCGTGGAAGCCTACGTGAACACTATTTGTATAATTTTTAAACGGTTCTATAACATTATATTTATACTGAAGTGGAAAATAGATTTTTATTCATTTGAGGTAACTTTATGTGCACCATGGCTAATCGGAAGAAGCTACAGCGGGAGCTCTAAATTTTCCCTATCCAGTTTTAATTAGGATAGAGATTTTTAACGAGTACCTGACAACGGACAGGCTCGGGGCCCCCGTTTAACGTCCCTTCCGAAGGACGGCATACCAAGGATTTTTTACTCGTTTTAAAGAATACTAAATATATATAAATATAAAGGGCTTGCTGTCCACGGCGTATGCTACTGAATAATATTTGTATTTTATATTTATTTTTAATTATAATTTAATTTTTAAATGAAAGAAATATGACAATGAAGTAAGGTATTGATAAATGTTTCTAACCTGGAGCATATAATAAAAACCTGGGTACAATTACTTCAAATCGAATTTCCTCACAGCTGCAAGACTCTCAATCAAATTATGCGAGCGCTTCCACGTGCCCGAGTGGATGTTGACTTCTCAGTTAACATCAGTCAGCCTGTGTTCTGGTTCTAGTGCAGATCGGTTAGTTTAGACCTGTGAAATTTATTATAGATTTTAGAATTTTAATTTATATCTATACCTATGTCTATATGTGTTTGTTTGTTCTAATAAGATATATTGACTTATTTCATCTATAAATGAATAATTATTTCCCCCATTTAGAGTTTAGAGTCCCATCATCAGAACTGAAAATTTAAGCGATTGTAAAAATAAGAGTGTGATTGTTAGAAATTTATAAAATGAAATAAACATTTTAAATTTTAGTTGATAAGTTGAAATAGTACAACTCCTTAAATACAAATTATTTTATAGCTCTAAAATGCTTAAAACGTTATAGTAATAATTTCAACAATTAATTTCCATAGTTATCGACTTCTTACAGAATATTAAAATTTATACGTTTTCTTCACTTATAGGAATTTATTATTTAAAGTAATAGCTTTCACGTCTAAATAGTTTAATTTGTTATTATCTCGAGTTTTGTGTTTTTATTCTTTGAATAATTAATAATTTATAAGGCACTGCTTAGTACCCGATAGCCATTTTCGTTCCTTAAGATGCGTTCTAAGAAAAAATAATTTTCAGTATCTTTTAAATTTTAAATATGGATAAGCAGTGTGTAATTAAATCATTATAAATCTATACACTTCAGATAATGGCGTACTTCGAGCTCTTAGTAACAATTAATATTTAAAAAAATCGCTTTTATTATTTTCAGAAAGTATAATTTATTTTATTAGTTTAATTTATTTTATTTATTTATGTTGATTATGTTTGAAATAATCATTAAATTGTGAATTTAAATATAAATCAAGGACTACAATTTCTTATTTTTTAATTTCACAATTCTAACGAATAAAACTATGTTAAAATACAATTGTGCTTATTATAAGGGCTTGTAATAATAATTTGAAATATGATTATTAATATTTATTAGGAAAAAAATTATTTTAAAATTAAAGGTAAAATTTAATAACTATTAACGGATCCCTAGGTTTTTTTAATAGGTATAAACAATTTATTACTATTAAAGAAATTAGTTTAACTTCTACAAGGGCGATTTTATCTTTCCTATAATTTTTGAGTCAATCAATAATTATTCAAGATAAAATATTTTTTGTTAATACTTTAGTTGTTCTGTATAGAAATAATGATTATTCAATATATAATTATTATAATATAAATGCATAATTTATTTAAACTATTTCTTAAAATAATATATGTTTTTGGTTACAACAGTAATAGCTCTTAATGATATAATAATAATATATTCACCTTTTATTAATTGCATTTAGTTTAAAAGCTATTTTATAATGTTAAAATTAAAAACCTACCTCTGCTTTTATTAAATCTCCAATATATGTGTATTCTTTAGAATGGATAATTTAAAATTCATCCATTTATTTAGAAATAACATTAATTTACCTGAGAGTAGGACACTACTGATATCTGAACAGGAGCAGACTGAATACTAGCCATTTTCCATAAATAGTGTTAAGGTGCCAGTTTTGGCGGTAACTGCGGACCAATCAGAAGCGAGCAATCTCTACGATCAAGTCAGCATGCATCTTTGGCGCCTTCACCATACAGGTTTATACCTCAGTTGAATATTCGGTGGGATCGGTTCTGTGTCTGTGTCGGAGTGTTTTATTTTAGTGAAATGTGTTGTTAGTGAGTTAAAGTTATTAATGTGCTAAAGTTTAATTATCAGGGTTACTTTTGTGGTCATTTACTAGTTTTAATGTCTCCTGAATCTGCCTGTTTTAAAGAACACAAGACGGATAGTGAATTCTACCAAGAAGATCGGCCATCTTAGATCTTTCTACTCTCAGTGAAAAAATCGTAAATGTAAACATTTAATTTTTTTATTCTTTCAGAACACACTTTAGTAAACTATTCTCTTAAATAACGAATTAATCTAAAAAAATTATATATTTAATTCTGTAATTCTTTGTTCAACAAATTACTCTCATTAACTGTTGATAAAATTTTTAATAAAATTAAATTTAGTAACAATCAATGTAATAGAATTTGCTTAAAATTTACCATGACTATTGACTATATTGCTACTAATGAAATTTGTCGATTGAAATCCATTTTTGAATATTTTACTCTAATTATTGAAATTTCATTTGAATAATTAGAAGATGACACATTTTTATTTGTTTCTACTCCATCTTTAGGTAGGTATTCACCATCAAGATTAGTTCTGAAGAAATAAATCTCTTCTTCAATTCACTTTATTGAATTTTTTTCCGGTTAGTTGTATTATAAAAACATACTTAAAACGCCAGAATATAAAGAAAGGTAAAATGGGCGCCAGCTAACTTATGTTTCTGCCAAATGCATAACGGAAATTTCCATAGAATCCTGTTAATTTTAAAATTTTGTTTTCATCCCTTTTTAATTAAAATTAAAATTCTTTTTTAACATTTTTTAAAATTAAAACTGAGGCAACTTTCAATAAACTGATATTTCTTTACATATAAGGCGTGGAGATGCAAATATTTTATCATTTTTAATTTTTTTCAGAAATTTAACGTCCTCTTTGCGGTGGTACATGGTTCACCATTCAAAACATGTCAAAGCCAATCTAATTTTTCTAAAAATAATTGTCTCAAATAAAAAATCATTTCATAACAAGCTCAATTATGCATGTAGTTTGTGTTTCTGAAAAAATTTCAAATTTGGATTTATTGGATTTGGATCTCAACGCCTCATATATTATTAACTTTTTATTATGACCCTTAGGTGAGCAAACTAATGTGGATTCTGTGAGGGGTAATATTTTTTAAAGAAATTAGATCCATTATTGATTATGTTAATATATCTAAATTGTTATTATTATTACTCTTTATTTAAATTTAATTTATATTTTCGTTAAAAAAATTAGATCAGATATTGTTCTTATATTTGAACTCTAGCCGTAGATTTTTAATAAGATGGAATCAGAAAAGAAATTATTCAGTAATTCACCCTCATAAATTTTCTCAATACTAGTAGAAATAAATAATTGTTTTAAATAAAAAGAAATTAACAAAATAGATTTAATAATGAAAGGTTTTAGAGATATGTGCAAAGCCATATCCACACTAATGAGATTTAAGATGAGAGATAAGTCGTAAGCGATATTCGGTATATTCAAGACGCGATACGCACTAACAATACCATGAAATCGTAAGGGATAAAAGGTTACGCGAGTGCGCAACATATCGCAAGTGAAATATCTCGAGATGTATCATTTGTCTCCTCAACGATTTGTATCGTCCGATATTTTGAGGTGTGAATATAACAGGAAGAAAAGAAGTTTCGGTAATTACATTCTCTTCGCCCAGGTTGCGCCGATTTATCGGCTGTGGTTATTGAGCCTTCCTAGCTATAAATCGGCGCGATATATGCCTTACGGTATATATCGCCTGAACTAATGCAAAATGGTTGACAGCTAACTTAAGAATCCGCCAAATATATAACGGGAATTTCGATTAACGCCTTTTAATCGGTAAAATACATTTGAATTTTTAAATTTATCTTTTTAATTGAAAATTCCCTTTCAAGCTTTTTACTAGTGTCAATAAATTCCTTTTCATTGAAACATTTTATTAATCCAATGGGTTTATAAATTTGAGAGTGATTATTCTCAAACAAATTTTGTGAAATGAGCAAAATAAAATTAATTATTTAAAAGTTAATAAGCGTACATGTAATGATAGTGCAATTACCTGTTAGTTCTTCCTTATCTGCTATTTATAATATATATGTATATATATTATTCCGTTCTCACCAGTGATAAACATTTTTATATATAATAATTAAATAAATTGATTGTTCTTTATTACTTTCAATCAACACTAACTTGGTTTCGCTTGCCTATTGTGTTTGCGGGTTTAAATGGGCAGATGTTAATTATCTATATTCACTTATAAGAACTGGAATAAATTATTTAAGTTAAATTGAAAATCTTACCTTGAGTGGATTAATTACTTTATTAACTATTAATAAACCTTTTACCATTTATTTGAATTTAAATATGGATCAACATCAGGAAATCAATAGATAAGGCGAAATACATTTTGTTAACATTCCTTTATTATTAACCCCAATTGAAAACAATAAATTAACAAATTGCTTCAATTTAAAAACAATATAGTGAACAAATAAGAGAAATTGATCTAAAAAGTTTACATGTATCAAATATTAAATATATTTACCAATTTCTTACTATCAAGTCTCCTTATAATCAAGATATAACACACTAACACATTATATTAATATAGCACTTTTGAATTTATTTAATTTAATTTTAATGAGCTCTAAAAAATTATATTTGTCAACGTTATTCTGCAGAATGTTGAAATCTAGTACTTGCATTTAATCGAAGAGGTGATCCTTTCGCTGTAACGTTCTGTGAAGGTTTCTCTGTGGGTAGAAAGATGTATGTTCCTGTATGAAGGCTTCAGATGAGAGAGTTGGTCATTCTTGTTCGAAGATCTGAGATCTAGTGCCTTGTTTTTTATGTGGAAGGGATAGGTGAGAATGTCGACCTCTAGTGGCATTAAACTGAACTCTCTAATGATGTCAGGGTTCATCATTGAATTCTCCTGATTCTCCAGGAACAATTATATCTTTGTCTTTGTTTCCTGGTTTATTATATTAATTAAGAAATGATTCTATATTCTTCTTAGATAAATGATTTGTTCATTAGACGATAGTTGCGGCATGTATCAATATATACCAAATATTCTAAATATCCTAAATATGTATAGACTGCTGAAGAGCAGTGGTACACTGGAGTGAAGCGAGGTAGCGATCTGGCTAATTGCTATCGGCCACTGTGGTCTGTTGTCCAATGTCCCAATCCTGTCCGCTCTTTCCTAACACTTAATTATATACCACTTGCTCAGTATCATTACTAGAATTATGTAATCTCTAATCTGTGTAATATCTATGTAATATTTATTATAGTTATAATAATAAAATCCAAAGCAGTTGATTCAACCTTAACACAATCCCCCCATCTACTCTTTGGTCTACCCCCTTTAAGAAATAATTTTTATTCAAGATAATAAAAACTGATAGCTTTTTTTTTTAAATTATAAACAATTGAAATTGAGATTGTTTGTTGTAACGGAAAATATATAATTAAGTTAAAGTTAAATATATTAAATAATAGTAAAAGACTTAGTTAAGTATTTTAAATGAAAGCCTGCCTGGTTCGAAGAGGTAGAAAAAGATTTACAGGTGATGGGGATTACCTGCGAGGATGTTCTGGAAAACAACCTTCTGAGGATGAGACTGGATACTCACGTGGGTTATCGAGAAAAACTTTAAAGTTTTAGACGGGAATGAAATGGACGGAAGAAAGAAGGGAGCAGCATCGGCGACGAATGAGGGAGTACTGGGCCAGTATGAAGAAGAAAAAAGAGACCGTTGAAATGACGTGGTGTTTTCAATAAAAAAAAAAGTCGCTATTAAGAACCTTTTCTATCGATTACAGACGAAAAACAAATTCCTATCATCTAATATTACGCAATCCTCACTAACGCTCAGTAGGCGAAAATCCCGAATTCGTGGCCAATACCTCAAATTACCTCTGATCGGAATACAAATTGGTGCACAGGGGATTTTTAGGGTCGATGCTTACGAATCCGAAAGGCAAATTATTGTAAACGGCATGGCCGATCCAATATGGCGGACATGGATGTTAAAAAAGTGTCCGATTTCGACAAAGATTGGTATATGTATGTGGGTTTTGAGCGTCGCTGATTAGGATTCCGAAATCGAAATTATCGTAAACGAAATGGCCGAGTATCCTATTTAATAAAAAAAAAAACATGTACAACTACAACCTGTGAACGGGTCTGGGGTTCAATATATGGTAGATACTGTACTGTTAGTATGGACAACGGTTCTGCAAGGAGGTGACTTATCCAAGATCATGCTCAACCGCCAGATTTTTCCAACTTATTTTGGGCACTCTTTAGAGGTTGGGTGAGCCCCAGGAGGGTCCTTGATCCTAAATGATCCATCTCCGGGTGCAAACAGACTAAATAAACGTCTTGCCCGCAGCGTAATTTGAACTAGGATTTCCGGCATGGCAACTCACTGCTCTACCACTGAGCAACTCCGATCCTGTTTAATAGATGAAATATAAAATACAACAATCATAAATCATAATTGTATTTTATATTATATCTCATCTGTTTAACAGGATACTCGGCCATTTAGTTTACAATTAATTCGATTTCGAATTCGTAATCATCGACCTTCAAAACCCAGATATACGGATTTTTGTAAAGATCTGACATCTTTTTAACATCCATGTCCGTCATATTGGGTCCGCCATTTTGTTTACGATAATTTGGCTTTCGGATTCGTAATCAGCGACCCTCAAAAGCTGTATGTCAAATTCTATTCCGATGAGAGGACTTTTGAGGTTTTGGTCACAAATTCGGGCTTTTCGTCTACTCTGCTACCCAATGCAAATAAAAAAAACAGGCAAAACGCACGTTTGGAGTAGCTAATTTTTGTTAATTTCGCAATTTTATGCAATAAACTAAAGGCCTAGAAGCGAAATGGGGCAAAATATGTACCTTTTTGAATAGTTGAAAATATATCTTTTGAAAATTCTTCAATTTTATTAATGCATAAGTTTATACTAAGTTTCAGTAATTTGCAGATGAAGTTTAAACTAAACCAATGTAAAAATATTTTCTACATACCTCCAGAAGTTGTATCCATGTCTTAGAATTAAAATTGAACACTTCACCTGAAAATTATAGATTTTAGAAGTAACCGTACTTTTCGTTCGTTCAGGGCGCGACGCTCTTCACGCAGGCTAACTTTCAACTGAAGCAGCAACTAAGGTCCATGGTGAAAATGGCTCCCCTTTTGTAATACAATGCACCAATTCTTCTATCTGACTGACTGCTCAAGTATCCTTATTTCAAAAAATTATTTTTGGGGGTTTTGGCCACGAATTCGGGATTTTCGCAAAACTGTGCAACGTGCCTAAAGAAGTATAGACTTCAACAACTTAAAATGCACTGTTCAATAATTGGAATTGAGCCCTGCTTTGACATCCAACTCCCCAAGCCATTCACTTCAAAAATTAAAAAATAAATAAATAAATATATATATATATATATATATATATATATATATATACTAGCTGTACCCTGCCACGCTTCGCTGTGGCACTTGTGGTTGCATGTGAGGAAATGATGAACAAAGAAAAGGATACGTTTTATAGAAGTTTAATATTGCAATACTTGATAATATATGCTATATATATGCCATTTATATATAGTATAAATAAATATGTATATATATATATATATATATATATATATATATAAATATATGCTGTATATATGCCATTTATATATATATTATTTTAAATATATTATATTATATATAATATCGTAACATATGTATGTACACATATGTCTATATTATACAGTGTACATGTATAATACGCAATTGATTGATTATATGTATATATAAGTATATATCTCTTTTGCCATTCTACTGAATACATCCAGCAGCACACAGATCCAAAAACACCATTTATAATGAAATCCATCAACGACTTGAGCTTATTTTGGTTGTATTACCGTCATTTACAACTGCATCCCGTAAATGAATATATTCTTCGGAGCGGAGTTTGGTCTGATCCAAACGCAGGAATAGTAAACGTTCCGTTTCAATTTTCGCATACATATCCACAATGTACTGGTGAAACAACTGACGGTATTCTAAAATACAATTATCCTGGTCCTTTCGAATCATTAAGCGGTATGAGCAAAAGTTCATTGCACTGGACTTTTTATTGATTTCTGCACCATTTGCTGGATTTATCATCTTCACGTTGTAATGATAACCATCGGCACCATCCCAGAAAATAAGTGGATATTACAGAGCATCGTAACATCGGTGAGTTTCTGCGACGTTTATCAGTTGATTGTTTCTTCGATGAAGAACAATATCTCTGGGTTGGAACTGATCTCCGACTATGACAATTGCTACTTCATCTATAGTTGGAGCATTATATCTTCGAACATGTTCTCCAGCAGGCGTTTTGTCTGCGTGGATGACAATCTTGTGAGTATCTGATGGCATCATACCAACTGCCGTTTTAAACAAACGCACCAAATTGTTATTTTCGTGAAGGAGCTTTTGCAGTTGCGATATGATGGATCTTCGTAGCGATGTATCTATTCCGCAACGTGCATCGATATCATCTCTATCATCGTCGATAAAGTACATTTGAAGGAATTTATGGTTACTATCTTGGAACGGGAGTAGTGATCCAGCTTGGTGATATATTTGCCCTTTCATTTTAAAACTTGGCATGAATTGAGCAGTCACAATTTCTGCACCAAAAGACGTCATTTGGAAGTATGAGTTATATTTCCTATATTTTCGATAAAAAATGCTTCGATTCAGCGGTAGATCCAGCAAGTAGAGTTTTCAATGGCTCTGGTGGTGCTTCAAGTTGAGGCAGTTTGATTTTTCCGCCAGCACAACACATCCCTTTTGTTTCGTTATTGAACCTCAGAGCCTGGCAGTAGGTACAGACTTGGCTCATCTGGCCAATGACAACATGCTGACTTGAACTATAATCAAGAGCTGGATCGTACCGGAATGCAAGACGATTGTATTGCAGATTCAGATCTGCTGTTCTTTGGATTCGTGTATTAGCTGTTCTAACCCTATCACTTTCATTCCGTTGAGAACGAACCATATCTGTTGCTGCAGCACGCGACTGCCGTGCTCGCAATCGTGCATCCTCACGCCTAGCTGCTCGTCTTTCTGCTGGTTCCGCGTTACGCATCTGGCTGGTGCTAAGTCTGTTCCTCTCTTGTACAGTTGCTCGCTCTTCCTCAGTCATATTTGAAAGCCGTCTTCTCTCTCCTTCTGCATGGCGAGTACGACGACCCAAATACGATTTCCTGCGAGGCATTATTTCGATTTTCACTGGAATAGAAGGAAGAGATAAGATTACAACCCAAAAACCAACGACCTCGATTTTTTCTTTGGATTATCATCTGGTTTATTTATAAATAAAACTGTTTAATTATAAAAAATAATAAAATACGTAAAAAATGTTGGCCGATTAATTTATATTAAAAACAATTTTTATCTCACTTTAATTTCGTTTAATGGGAAAAATGTATATAAACACTTTTGTTTGTCTCGGCGTGCTGAAAAAAATGACACCTCGAACGTGTCGATAAGACAAAGTTGATAAATTCAGCATATAATAAATAATATATATGCGCAGTTAGGGTTATGTTAGTAACGTGAAAAATAGATAAAAACAATCGTTGGAGCGTGTTGTACATCATGGTAAAATTTTAGCTGAATCGATGCAGAACATTTTGAGTTTTTGAAGCATACACAAACGAACATAACATTTTTATATATATAGATATATACACACACACACATATAATGATATTTTATAAATTTTTAATGTTTTTATGCCTTTGGAAAATGAAATATAGACGGAATTGTTTTTCTGAAAAAAAACAAAGATTTATTTACAATACATATTTACATGTCTTAATTAATTACATTTTCAATGAAACATTTCCTCAGCTGACGAACACAATGTAACATCATTCAATGCTTTTACCTCGGGTTTCTTTCAAATTTCAATTTAAGGATTTCAATTTACTCAACACACTGTAACCGTACATTAAAACTATTCCCTCTCGTATCTTTTATTTATAACAGCTGTTATGCCAAGAAGGCTATGACGCTATCGCAGCAAATAAAAAATTAAGAAAACGTTCGCAGATTAATGACGTAGTTTTCTTTACACACACACTCACTCACTCTCCCTCTCTCTCTCACACACACACACACACACACACACACACATATATATATATATATATATATATATATATATATATATGCATACACAGTATTCCATAGACGATAATGAACATTTTCTATTTGTTAACATTTCTTAATTATTAATATATTTTAACTTACTTAATTAACTATAGTTCAAACTGATACTTTCATATCATCCATTTTAGGACTTCTAAAATACTTATACAGAGATTTTCCTCATAACTAAAAAGGAGTGAACTGTAGGTTCAACCTACTTATACTTTAAACCATAATAATATTCCACTCAAACTCTCCAGAAGCATACTCATGTATCAACCTACAAACACCTGGTATCAACTTCGAGATCAATTCTCACGAGCATGGGGTGCTCAGAACCCCCCCCCTTTCAACCTTTTTTATGCTTCCTAACCCATAACCATTGCCGTCATGAAAACCCCATCGTTGAAGTCCCGCAATTTTTTGCGTTCATTTTTTACTTTCCTAAGCTCTTGATAAGGGCTTTAAATCATACATATCTCTTTTTCAAACCTTATATAGTCGTCTGGACCATTTTTAAATTTTATTTTGTTAGATACTATGGATGAAAATTTGAATTTATAATGCTCGGTAAACATTTTGAGTAATTTAATAAAGCATTATTATGTATTCACATAGCAATCTTGGGGACAAAAGTTTAACTTGAAAAATAGATTCATAACTTCAAATGATTAAAATTTAACTTTACCGAAAATTATAATTAAAATAAAATTAACACAAACCATTGGGAAGAATTTAAAGGTATTTTGGAAATCTATTGGCTTTCATATTATATTACGGAGTGGAGTGGCTCAGTGGATATATAGGATCTTGGACCCTCCTGGGGCTCACCCAGCCTCTATAAAATGTTATAAAAATAGCTTACCCAAAATAAGGGGGGGAATCTGGCGGTAGAGCGTGATCTAGGACAAATCACCTCCCTGCAGAACCGTTGTCCATGAAACAGTACAGTCTCTACCATGTACTGAAACCCAGACCCTTTCAAGGTTTTTTTTACGTTTATTAGTACCTACCTGAACTACAACTCATGAATAGTCCTTGGCTCAGCAAGTTTTAGACTGTTAATTGGACAACGGTTGTGCAGGGATATGATTTGTCCTAGATCACATTCTACCACCAGATTTTCCCCCTGTTCATGGTACCCACTTTATAGAAAATGTGTGAGCCCTGCAGCTTCTCTAGATCTCACAGGGTCCATTCCCGGCTAACAGATAAAATAAAATCTGCTATAGCCGGATTTGAACCCGAAAATATTGGCACGGCAACTGTTCTATGACTTGATCGCTCCGCTATTTAAAAATTTACTTTTTATTTATTTATATATTGTGTATATGTATAAGATGTGGTAGGTGCTCGTAGCGTTCGGTCAGTTCTTGTATTTTATTTATTTATTTATGTTATATGAAAGTCTAATGTACGAGATAACGTATTTAGTTATTAGAAGACCCCCGTCGTAAACCTAGGACTCCCTGTCCTCCTGTATCGTTTAATAACATCCCACTGGATTCTGTAGAACAGATCCGGTACTTAGGACTACACCTTGACAAAGGTTTAACTTGGAATCCTCATAGTAGACTGAAACGACAAGAAACAGCTCACCGTATCAGGCTACTTCAACATTTACTAGCTAAACGCTCTAAGCTCCCAATTAATTACAAAAGACTCATATACATGACAATCATTAGACCCATCTGGACATACGGAGTAAAGGTTTTGGGCTCCACTAAGCCATCGAATTCCTCTCGTATTTAATCCTTAAAATCCAAAATCCTCCGTAAAATCCTCAATGCTCCTTAGTAAAAAGTATTCCATATTGACCTTAATGTCCCATTTATTGCTGAATTGGCCCGAATCCGATATCAATCACTTTTCATGACAAACTTCATTCCCACTCAAACCCAATAGTTTTAAACCCCGCAACCTCTTCAATTCCTCATAATCCTCCGATGCGTCGGAAAAGAAGATGGCCTCGTGACCTTCTAAGTGAAGGCCAGTGGGTAGTTTTTCTACTTGCCTTTATCTCGGGACAGGATTTGTATTTGATTATATTTACTTGATGTATTCAGCATACAGTTTATATTTCAATAAATACATATTTTTTAAATTTATTTGAAGGCACATATTCGTCAATTTTGATTGCTAGGTAAGGATGACGTGTAGGGAAAATCTAACGTCGCTCGATTTTTTGTCATTTATTCTGATTTTCCAATTGTGATGCTGCTTTTCAAATGGGTGACTTTGGAGAGTTATAGAGTCCTGCTAAATAGTTTTAAATAACCCCACCAAAACTCCCCCAGCTGCCTTGAGGCTGCAAAGCTGCAGTGTCACCGACTGTTTGCAGTGTGAGACAGTCCGTGTTATTCCTCGGGACTAGAACCTGGCACACGACGCCCCATTCACAGCCGAAATTAGCCAGATCCCAGTTTAAATAAACATCCTCAGAGCTGACGCTCTCAGCAAACAGCGGACTGGTGCCAGCTCAGTGCTCGCTGCGCTCCCAACACCGTGGGAAGTTTCGGGCTAACTAGTATTTAATACCGGCCACAGTAAACAGAGCGCTTTGTGTAGCGTTCGCTCTGCACATCTGTCGTCTTCTCCATTGAGTGTGATCTGGTCTTCACGCCTTTGTTCTTGATGTTTATACCAGCTTTATATAAACAGCGATACCTCATTAACATATTTGTAAATGGTTTCTTATACTTAACGAATAAATATTTAACGATAAATAAATACTCAACCAAATATTTCTTGTTGTGAACACTTTATCGTTAATAAAATGAACCTGTACCGCTTGAACTCATGAAGGATCCTTGGCTTAGGACTTCCTAGAGACTATACCGGTTTTAGGCCAACGGTTGTAAGTGATCTGATTGATATCATGTTCAATCATCAGCCAGATCACTTCATATTTTAAATCAAATACGGTCTGAATGTTTATAATGTAATAATTTTAAATTTTAAATTATTAACTTAAGCCTGGTTTTCACATATATTGTCACTCCGAACAATTATCATATAAATTTCATCTAGTTCATTAATATATCAAAAGATATAATGGACCGCACATGACCAAACACAATGATTCAATTGAAATAAATATAGACTTATTTAATTTACTTGTATGTTTTGGTATCACCACTTTAGAATTTATATAATTGATTTTGTTTGAAATAAATAATAAACATATGTTTGTCATCATCACAGTCGTTCCTTTCTACCGCTCATGCAGTGCTAGGTTTCTTTCTGTACAGCCCGGACCACACCGTACGATTCTCTCCTTCTGTTCCATTCCAGACTTCTCTTTGCGAAGCTTTCCTTAATACCTTAAATCTTCCCAGGTATGTCGGGCTCTTCCTCTGGACCTTCTTCCTTCAACCTTAGCCTCGCATGTCATCTTGGCCAGCCTGTTATTTTCCATTCTTAAAACATGTATATCTTAGACTGGTTTCTTCAATAGACTTTTTCCGCAGGGTCCACTCCGAGGCTTAATCTAATGATAGAATTGCCTATTCCGTCTCGTCTTGTTTTTGCCCTTTATCTTCCTGAGGAATCTCATTTCTGAAGCCTGGATCCTACTTTTATGTTTGGTGGTCAACGCCCAAGATTCCGAGGAGTATGTTAATATGGGGAGAAAAGCAGATTTATATACCCTAAACTTTGTGTCCTTGGATACTACTCTTTCATTCAGGAACCTTCTATTTAGTGCATGGAACAATTTACCAGCTGAGTTGACCCTCTCCCGGATTTCATTGTCCATGACTCCATTCTCATCAAGGTGTGCTCCCAGATATTTAAAGCTTCTCACCTGTTCGATGGGCTTGTCCTTGATTCTTGTCTCTCATTTTTCGGTGAGGCATCCTGCCAATTCTCATAACCTTTGTTTTGTCAGGGTTTATTTCCACATTGATCTAACATATGTTTGTATTAAACAAATTTTAATTGTTTACATCAATCCAAAAATCTCTAATATCTAAAAAAAATTGGGCCAAAAGTTCGGATTCACCAAAATAGCTGTCTTTTCTTATGCCCACACTTTTCCTGTATCTTCGTTTTAACACCTCCAATTTAGTTTTGTATCATAATACATAGCCATATCATGACCTTGAAGGTATATATTAGTGTTAGGTAACAGTCCCTTACCTTGGAGGAATGATATGTTATTCTTTTCGTCTTGAACCTCCCGAAATATCCTTTTTAAAGTGTATATTTTCACACAAATAAAACTCACCGTGTAAAAACCATATAATTACCAATTTAAAATTTGTTTACTTCACATGTGTTTTATAATCACGAAATTCAATAAATTCTATTAAATTCTAAAGTGGTCAAACCATAACATACAAGTACAGATTTTATTTTCATTTTTAGCATAATACTTTCAATAATTTCATAAAACAAGATTACAAATAAAATCTTTTAGAGGAAACTAAAACCTCAACCAGTTATTGATGTTTAATGATATTATTATTATAAATTTCACGACTGAAACTGAAGTTGATTATAAGAAATGGTATAACTCATGCATAAGCCGCTAGGCACGTTGAGTATCGAGCATGTACAGTGGCGGAAAAAAGTATTTGCACACCCAGTTTTTATAAAACTATCGTGAAATAATTGAAGTGAAATAATAATCCACTGAACTTCATATTAATAAAAAGTATATTTAAAACTAAACCAATTCTATATGTGTACAATAATTAACTTTTTAGATTAATAGGGAAAAATAAAAAAAAATAATGAAATTCTCTGGCAAAAAGTATTTCCACACTTCCGATTATTTTTTTTAATTTTGATAAAAAATATAAATTTAATATTTCGTAAAAAGTCCATTGACATCAATAATTGCCTGTAGAGGTCTGGGCATGGAGGGGATCAAGTTTTTAACCAAGCCAAGACTGATTGTTTCCCATTCTTGGACCAGTACTTGTTTCAAATGGTGTCTTCCAGTGATCTGATGCTTTCTCGCATTCAAATACAAGATGTGCCATCAATTTTCTATAACATTTATGTTAGGTGATTGAGGAGGAGTGTGCAGCTGTCTTCGCTATTAAACAATATTAATCAATTCTTAATATTTAAATAAATATTAACCATTTCTTGGTTTTGTTGGCAGTGTGTTTTGGATCGTTGTCCTGCTGGAATACATATCGATCTCTGATATTCATTTTTTTGTACTTGCATACAGGTTATGGCACAAAATGTTCATACTCAGCATTTAAAATTCCGTCAATGGAACCAAGACTCCCCATACCTTAACATGTCGACCACCATGTTTCACTGTAACAGAAACATTTTTCTTTTCAATTCTTCCTTATGCCGTCTCAAAATACTCTTCCTCCCATCGGACCCAAGCAAATTGAACTTGCTTTATCAGAGAATATGACATCCTCCCAAAAGCTAAGCGGCTTATGTAAATATTCTCTGGCAAAAGCAAGACGCATTTTACGGTTGATAAGGCTTCTTTCGAGGTACTCTACCATGCAGGTCTTCAGAATTCAGGCAGTATATGATAGTCCTGTCACTAACCTGAACACCAATAGTTCTATGGACCATATTAGCCAGGTCTCGAGAACTCACTGAGGGACGTTTCATAGGTTCATTTTTTATCTTTCTCCTCATCCTGGAATACAACTTTTTCGGACGGCCTTTTCGCTCACTGTTTTCAGATGTCCCATGTTCCTCTTATCTCTTTATGACGAACCTGGCCGTGGACAAATGTATACTTAATAAATCTGCAATCTGATGATATGATTTTTGTTGACCCGCATCAAAACAATTTTTTCGCGAGCTCCGAAACTCAATTCACTTGTTTTCGGCATGATAGTTAACCAGTGACTAAATAATTTAATTCCTAATGCTTTAGCATTGTGGGGAAACATTAGATAGAATAGATAATACTGGTGTAAGAATTAATAAATAGTAAACAAAGGATATTAGTGATAGTAGAAAACAAAAACTGGGTGTGCAAATCCTTTTTGCCGCCACTGTAGCTGACGCAAACCCACAAGTTTATCCCCTACCAAAATTCGCTAGCCGCGGAGCATAGCCTCATCACATAACTATTATTCATGGCACATAACGTGGTATAATGTTTTTTATTTGTTATTCTATGACCTAATGCAATCATATTTTTTTTATTAAGCCTTTCTGAATACGCAATACCCTCATGATAAGCGTATGTTTGATATATTCGCTGTTTTTATAGAGGGCGTATCGCAGGGTTAGTAGGCTACTCTTGTGCATGTTTATGTCCTATTTTAAATAATTCGCCCACCTCGGGAAGAACGAAGAAACGAGTGAACTGACTCAGAGGATTAGATTCGGGTAAAAGAGGCCCTAAATCGCCCTCCCCCCCCCCGGGGGCAGATCATGAAAAGGGAATGGATTTAATCAGTTGTTGATCCGCGAGCATCGTTTGCATCTCCTCGCCCCCTCGCTTATATTAAAAAGCTGGCTTAGTTCTCTCCCTCTCTAACCCCCCCCCCCCCTCGCTCACTCACTCTCTCTCTCTCTCTCTTTCTTTCTCGCTCTCTATCTATTCCTATATATCGTTCTCTCTCTCTCTCTCTCTCTCTCTCTCTCTCTCTCTCTCTCTCTCTCTCTCTCTCTCTCTTCTAAATACCTTTTGATGGGCTCTTAGTGTTCAAAAGATGTAAGTGATATTACAATATATATATTTACACAATACTCTCGTGGCTCCTCCATCATATCGCAAGCATTGTTCAATTCACTAGAAGGTACTACATCACTACTTCTTCTGGCAGGTTGATGTTTAAACAGATGTTTGGTTCAATAACTCTCCGTACATTATTTATTCAATTGAAGTAGTGCAACCACCTGTGCTGCGGAAGTTATGTACATGACCAAGTAGTAATATTTTATTTTCAATTCGAAGAGGCAAAAAAGCCCGTTTAAATATTCGATAATTTAGAAATTAACTGAACTAATGTTTACTCAATTTGAATAAGTTAATTTTGAATTAAAAGTTGGAATAGAAAATATTTCAAAAAAACATGTTACTAATAATATATATAATTTATTATTCTTTTGATGGTGATTATTTTTAAATATTTTTATTTTGAAGAGAAAAGATTTGTCCTGGCCGGGATTCGAACTCAGGTCGTCTGCATCTGTTGGCCAGACAATTAGAGCACCACGCTAGAAACGCGGCTGACCTGGGTTATAATCCAGGCATGGACAAATCTTTACTCTTCAAAATAAAAATATTTAAAAATTATCACCATCAAATAAAAATAAATAAAGTATAACTTATTTTGTACATAGCTAAGTTCCAGACGAGTTTAAAAATCAAATTTAAAAAATTATATTTTCTACAAGTAGAGAGCGGAGTGGCTCAGTGGTAGAGCACTGAGTTGCCATGCCGGAAATACTGGTTCAAATTCCGCTGCAGGCAGTTACTTTTATTTAGTCTCTTTGCGGCGGGAGATGGATCATATAGGATCTAGGACCCTCCTGGGCTCGCTCAGCCTCTATAAAATATTAGAAGATCAATTAAAGTAACAGATGATGAATATCTAAAAGAAACTAAAAACAATATTTTCAAAATCCTCCTAAGCAACGCTTTTCCGATTAAACTCATTAACGAATTATGGCACAAACAATACAATGTTATTAGGAATAAAGTTGATAACAGCATGTCAAAAAATAAAGAAATTAACTTAATTCCAGGAGAATCCAGTAATAATTCAAAAATTGCCTACAATAATAATAAAACATCAATAATTAAACCATCCCAAACAAAAATTACAAAGTTTTTTCATACAGAAGATAATAATAGCAATCCGCAAATCAATAATAGCACAAACCATACAGTCACTAAATCACCAAATAGGGAAGGTAAACATAATAAAGTAAATTATAGAAGCATAACCTACATAAAAAATCTCTCTGAAAAAATAGCACCAACTTTCAAGGATTATGACATCCCAGAAATAAAATTAGCATATAAAACAAGAAACCCGATAAAAAACATAATATATAGCCACAAAGATAAAATACCACTTTTAGACAATAAAAATGTCATATATAACCTGAGTTGCAATAATTGTGATAAAGAATATGTGGGTCACACTAGTACACATTTAAAAAATAGATTTTATCACCATAAAAATAATTTAAAACCTAATTCAAAAACTAATACCACATTATCAACACACTGTAAAAATGAATTACACACTTTTAATTTTGACAAGCCTAGGGTATTACACAGAGAAAAGAATGTAATTAAAAGACGATTCCTTGAAGCATTATATATCAGCGATAATATAGATAATGTGGTGAATGATAGGAAAGAGGGAGGAGAAATTAGCAAATCATATGCATCAGTTATTTTGAAGTTAAAGACAAAATAACAAATGGGATGGTCTACTTTAAAAACAGAGAGAGATAACCTAGCACTATAACCTCCCAACAGTTACCTAGATATCCCAATTTCAGTCCTATCTGACTTTTTAAAATTAAGAACCTATAAAAAAAAAATATATATATTAAAAATAAAATAATAAACTTAATAAATTTTACATATAATTTTTATTTGTAATTTAATTATGATAGTTTTAAATGAGAAAAATTTTAGTATGTAAATATAAATAAAATATAGTATAAATAGAGACCAAAGTTTAAATTATTAACAAAAGGACCATGGAGGACAATGGACCTCCAAGAAAAAATGTTAGCAAATGACAATGAATAATTTAAAAAAAATGTATCTATACTTACTTCTATTTATGGACGATTTAAGAAATGTATATTTGTTATATTGTTGTGATTGTATGTAATTAATAATTTTCAGAAAAAATATGACTTATAACTCTTCTTAGAAGTTAAAGAAGTTCTTGATGGATTGTAAATAACATATAGTCGAAACGTATCCACTTAATAAAGTTATATGAAAAAAGAAACGACTGGAAATAGGTTTTCATTGAGTGAATGAATTATTATATAAAATATTGTAAAAATAGGGTACCCAAAATAAGGGGGGGGGGGAAATCTGGTGGTTGAGCGTGACCTAGGATAAGTCACCTCCTTACAGAACCGTTGTAGTGGTACAGGTTTTTTTTTCTACAAATAAACACAATAAATAAATTTTGTACCAACAAGTACAGCATATTTCGTTTGTGCCTTCGTTTTGGCCTAATTTAAAAATCAAATGTCTTTAGTTATATTTTCAATCAATTTTCAACATTTCTCAAGAAATATCAAGTCTACCATTTTCTCATCGATAAATATTATTGATTCGCAACATTATTCTTATTTGCAAAATAAATTTCTAAGTAGCAAATTTAAAGCTTCCATTAATGTTTTATCAAATTTAAACTAATATCTAGAATGCTATTTAGTTGGGTATATAAATCAAATGTCTTAACTTCAGGAAATATTCCATTTTAAAATATTCTAATACAGATTTATATGTATAACTGATATGGACATTGAGTATATGTAACAAAAGGTCAGTGATGGTACAGTGGCCCTGAACTCCTGGGGTTCACACTCAAACTGTATGGGTACTCATTTTCTAGAGGCTAGCTTAGCGGCTATTGTTTGGAAGTACCTGTTCGGTACCTGTCTGTACCTCCTTCCTGTAATTCTCTTAGGGCACTACATTTTTCAAAATATATCTGGTTTAAGTAGTTGTACGGATAAGGACAAGAAGCGAAACTACCCAGTGTTGGTACTTAAATAACAAATTTTACTCAGAAACTCACGAAGCCATCTTTTCAAACGTCTCGGAGGATAATCGAGAATGAAGAGGAATGATTTGATGATAAAATAGTGTTTTGGAAGCCAATCACTTGATGAGGATTAACCTCAGCCTTTTTAGATGAAAACATTGATTTCTGATGTTCTGTCAACTAGTGCATAATACTTTTTTATTGTCTGTTAAATAACCTAAACCAAATACCAATAAGTTTTATTATTAACCAAAAATACTAATTGGAAATTATGTTAACTGCATAATGTGAACATGCCCATTTAAAATAAAAGGCCTCCACTATTTTCTGATATAATATAATAATATTTTATAAGTAATTGTATTTTCAAAGTGACAGAACTGCAATTTTACATCGATCTTTTGGCTTTAGTTACCAAGACATCATAAACAGTAAGTTTATGAATAATATTTGTTATATTTTCTTTTTGTTCGGTAAAGTTCCGAGGCCTAGATGTTAAAAAAATATATATGATTTGTTATTAATAGCAGATTACCGTTCTTATTTGCTCTTAAATCTAATATTGTTGGATACAATTGCTACACATTCATTTTCTTTATTGTTTCTTATGCAGTGAGCCCATGCAATATTTTGGAATAAAATCGGTTCAAAGACACGTTTCCAGCTGTTTCTTATGGAATAATGGCACTCTTCCAATGCCACCACAATCAGTAAAGTAACATTTGGACAAATTAAATTATTTTATTTAATTTTTTATAATTATTATAATTTTTTAATATTTTTATTTTGAAGAGAAAGATTTGTCCAGGACCGGGACTCGAACCCGGGTCTCCCACGCACCCGTCGTGGTACTGTGCCACTTGAGCTATCCTGGCATGTACTCCGGTCAGACAAATCCTTTCTCTTCAGCGATCCCATATCCCCGTGTTCTCGCAATTTGCGATGTACACAAGGGGAAGAGTGTTCATTGAGCATTACTTCAATTAGGATCTTGTTGACTTATCTCATTATAATATTTATAATTTAGTTTATTTTATTTTTTTATTAATTTTTATAATTTTTATTTTGAAGAGAAAAGATTTGTCCAGGCCGGGATTATTATTATTTATAATAAAATTATTTTTAGTCAAATACTCAAGTTTCTAGAGTTATTTTTAGAGCATTTAAAAAAAAAAAATATATTCATTGAAATTTACAACTTTTTTATAACAATACCCCGAGAAAATGGTAGGAATGGTATATTTCAGCATTTTAACTTATCAAAAATAATTTGATAATTTAATCATTTGAAGATAAAACTTTAAAATTTTGGAAAGTGTTCCAAAAATACTCCATCTTAAGGTATGCATATTATAAGTAATTTCATTGGTATTATGGAAATTTAATCTCTTGTCAAATTTAAAGAAGTGCACAAGTTGCCTTGCAGTAAGCGATTCATTCGTGGTTTCTGCTATTGACACGAACTGACAGGAATTTCTCGTTTTTATAATGACCTCAAGGGTTTCTAATGCATTAAAAATCTTATGTTAAGATTATATGAAACAATAAGAAACGAATCTTTAATCTGCACCTAGATCATTTGACTCTTGAAGGATTGCCGTAAGACTCTTCCGGCTATTGTGTTGAGCTAACTAATGTGGTTTTCAACACCCCTGAGGTAGGAGATATCTTGAGTAAAGATGTTGAGGAATGTTAAGACCAAGAAGGTCCAGAACTATGCCAACCCTTCCACTTCTTGGACCCTTCCCTAAGCCGACAATGTGCCAAATTTATGACACCCTAAAAGTTAAGCCGAGCACGGAAGGGTTTGGGAACCTTCTGAGAAAGGAATGCAGGGGTTACTGAACTGGCTCTAAGGATAGGGCGTATCTTACCTACAATAGCTGCCATCTTTATTATACTAATTGGTTTGTATAATTTGTATACTATACAACTTGTTATTTTTGTAATAACAAGTTGTTTTCTACACTTCGATAACCATCGCCTTGTTGTGTATAAATGGACGGTAAAGTTTTTCCAATCTATCGGTAACCTGCTAGATGCCAATGATTCAGTTCATCATAATGAATTGAATTGGTCAGGGGGTGCAGTAAATTATTACAGAAAATAAGCGATGTTTATTTTAATGTGAAGATGTAGGCCATCTTCAGGGCTAGCAAAGAAACAAAAAAAAAAATAAGAGAGAAAAAGTATCTTTCCTAGATCTTAGGCCGAAACGTTGGAACATTAAAATAAGTATTATCCCGGTCCTGGACAAATCTTTTCTCTTCAAAATAAAAATATTTAAAAATTATAATAATTATAAAAAATAAAATAAATTATAAATAATATAATGACGTAAGTCTACAATATCTTAATTAAAGTGATGTTCAATGAAAATTCTTCTTCGTGTATACATCGCAAAAATCGCGAGAAACGGGGATATGGGATCGGTGAACAGAACGGATTTGTCCTGACTGATAGGCGACTTCTGGTAGCTCAAATTGTAAGAGCACTGCCATGTAGAGGTGGACGAACCGGGTTCGAATCCCGGCCAGGGCAAATCTATTCTCTTAAAAATAAATACATTTGAAAAGATGACTTCGTGACATTCTAAGTACTAACACAGGGTAGTTTCTCTGCTTGCCTTTATCCGTACAACTACTTAAGCCAGATATATTTTGAAAAATTTATGGCCCTAAGAGAGTTACAGAAGGAGGTACAGACAGGTACCGAACAGGTACTTCCATACAATAGCCACTAAGCTAGCCTCAACAAAATGAGTACCCCTACTGTTTGAGTGTGAACCCCAGGACTTCAGGGCCACTGGACCATCACTGACCTTTTGGTACATATACTCAATGTCCATAACATTTATACATATAAATTTGTATTAGAATATTACACGAACGTAAGTCAACAAGATCCTAATTGAAGTAATTCTCAATGAACATTCTTCCCCTTCTTTACAGCACAAATTGCGAGAACACGGGTATATGGGAATGTGAAGAGAAGGGATTTTTTTGACCGAGGTACGTGCCAGAATAGCTCAAGTGGCAGAGCACTGTAACGGAAATGCAGACGACCCGGGTTCGAATCCCGGTCCTGGATAAATCTTTTCTCTTCAAAATAAAAATATTTAAAATAAGTATTGTTTATTCTGTGTAATCATTGACTGCCCCCTCCCCCCTGACCAATTCAATTCATTATTTTCGACTCAAAGATTCGGTTTATCACTAAACTTAATGTATTGCATTAACTAACTAATAGACAGCGAGGTGCACCGAGATTATGGATAAAACATTACACCAAATTGTTATCAGTAGTAATATCCATAGGACATTGATAATAGGCGAGGTAATTTTATGGCAATCGAATGCTCGTTCCTTCTGCTTCGGGCAGTTATCAAGCAGAAATTTATCATAACGTTATGAGGCATTTGTCAATCTTCCAGGGATATTCGACGGAAAATATTTGGACAAATAGTCTCATATTGACCGCCCAATCTTTTTGTATCAACGCCAATTCTTATGAGCTTCTATGTTCATTTAATTTATATTCTCGTTCACAGCAAAATTCCATAATTTTCCGCAAATATATTTGTGACTGTAGGTTGTATTTCTGGGAATTTTTTCTTTGATTACCGCATTTATACTTTGAACAAACAGTCGGATCTGGATAAGTGGTACCAGCGTAAGTGGAACACCTCTATAAGCGGTACAAAACTTTACTCCCTTAAAAAAATCCTAGGGCCACCTGCCGGGCTACGAACCCTCGATCTTGGGCTTAGTTGTTGGATTACTTTGAAAACGTGAAGTGATAGATGGTTTAGTTTTGTTTTGATTGGTACCTAAAGTGTAAACATTAAGCACATTGTTACTCCACTCTAACCTATTGTTGTACCTTTTTGTTGCTACACTCTAACATATTGTTGTTCCCTATTGTTGCTATACGCTAATCTTCCACTTATCTAGAATAGGAAACATATATCCTCGGACTTCAGCCACCGGATTGGGAAAAATTTCGTAAAATGCGGTGCTTATAGTATGAACTACATAAGCAGGTAATACATTTTTACATACATAAAAATTACAAGTTGCATGAGAACCTCTTTTAATGGTACATCCAACGTTAATGACCTGGATAAGTGAAACCTTGTTAAAGTGGACTTGGAATCCTGTCACCAAGAGATTCATTCCACTTATCCAGGTCGACTGTATTAAATATTATTGACCAATTAAAAAAATTTACAATTAATTGAGGGTCTTGGATTCAGTACATGGTAGACGCTGCACTGTACATTAGTCAACGGTTATGCAGGGAGGCGATTACCCCTAGGTGCTAGAATAGGAATATTATGAGGATAATACAATATTATTATGGGAGCGGAGTGGTTCAGTGGTAGAGTACTGAGTTGCTTTCCCGGAAATGCTGGTTCAAATCCCGCTACATAAAGACTTTTATTTAGTCTGTTTGCAGAGGGAGATGAGCCAAACAGGATCTGGGACCCTCCTGGGGCTCATCCAGCCTCTATTTAATATTATTAAAATAATGTACCCAAAATAAGGGGGAAAATCTGGCTGTTCAGCGTGACTTACAAGTCACCTTGCAGAACTGTTGTCCATGAAACAGTACAGTCTCTGCCATGTACTGAACCCCAGACCCTTATAACTATAACTATAATTATGAAACAGGGACTCGATGTAGATTGAAAAGGTATGAAGTTCATTTACATCTGTTGGCCTCCAATCAGATAATTAAAAGTCAAAGCGCTGATAGTACAACTAAAGCTGAGCTGGTACAAGCACCTTCCACTCCGAAGCCTTATATATAACTGTTATTTTTTATTTTTAAATGTTTATCTTTATTGCCTTATGCTTTATTTTTTATTACTTTTTGTATTTCCTTACATGTCATTTAGTTATATCTTAGGTCCCCCCCCCAATCATTATTTTCCACCACTCAGATACCTTGATGCCTGTATGTTTTAACTTTAATATTTACCATACCATATGAATTTTAATTGTCTGTATGATGCATATTTAGCCCTGAAGAAGGCCTGCAATGTGGCTCTTCAATAAACAGTTCTCCCTACTTAGAGATAAGACTAATTTATGCTCCTTAGTCACTCATGGTAATGGCTATACGCCCTTTCTCGTCTGGTCCATTGTCAAATTTATGGTTAAGATTATTGTAATCTCAATTTATGGTTAAGATTATTGTAATATAATCTCAATGGGAAATGTAGGTTATATTTCATCTTTTTTATTATGTCCTAAAGACTACCTCAACCTGACCTGTGATAGAAATAAGATTGAAACAACAGTTGGAAGTTATACAAGGGACCTACTATACAACGCTAGCAGGGGAAAATCGGAGTGCCTTGCACATGAGCAGCTTCCCAGATCTTCAAAGAGGCGTAGCTGTTGTGAGGTTCAGACTTATCACCTCCAGGCACATCTGCACAGAATAGGTATCACAGAATCTGATATTTGTCCTATATGTCTTTTTGGTGTAATGTACGTTCTTTATGGGGATGTTCGTCTTTATTGGGATGCTCGTATTTATTAGGAGGCTTGTCGGCGTATGGCAAACATTTCAAGTTTCAAATTTTTTTTTTCTCGAAGGCATTATGAATGCGGAGTTTATATCAGATGTCAAAATGTGAGTAGGATGAGATCTATGCTGTTTTATTTAAAGACAGAAATATCCTTCTTATTTCTTGGATTGGATTTTTATTATTCTTCAGGTCATAAAAATATGATAATCTTACTAAATCGTTTTTATTGAAATAACGGTTACATCTTGGTTACAATAGTATGATATATAAATAATGGGAAATCACCCCGAAGATGGTGGGGTGTTAAGGAGGGGGTTGAGTGTAGGATTGGCCAAAGGATCGAGTATTGGATTGGCCAGAGGATCCAGGAGAGGATTGGCCAGAGGATCAAGAAGAGGATTGACGAGCGGGTCGGAGGATGGGTTGAGGACGGTCCGTACTCCTCCTTCCAGCTGAGCGATCAGGGGGGCGATCGGGTTGAGCGAAGTGAGTCCTGGGGCCAGGTTCTGGACGTCCAGGGGAGACAGGCAGGAGCTGCCGCCTCGGTTGTCCGGGAGGCAGAGTGCCGTCAGCGGGAATCCACAGCAAGTAGCGGCGTTGAACAGGGTACACTGGAACATGTGTTATACATGTATGTAAAAAAAGGTTGATGAAAGACATTATTAAAGTAGGGAGGAAAATAAGTTTGAATAATAAGAACCATATGATCTTATGAACTTAACAGAAATGGCGGATAGTATAAATATTTATAAATATATAAATATTATATCTTCGGATAAACTCGATAGTATAGTTTTTTTTTAATATTTATTTATTTCTTGTATAATTTGCTACTATTCACGAAATTAAATGATGTAGCAAATAGACCAGCCTCAAATTAAAAACAATGGTACAAATTTAAATGTATCTGCGCAGAATCATAATTACAATGAAACAAAAACTGTATAAAAAAAACTTCCAACAGAGAAGACAAAAAAAAAAAATAAACAAAAATTGTTACTATACATTCTTAGTAACTTATATACATATACATAAACAATAACAATGGAATAAAAGAAATTGGTATCCTATAATAATAAATGTTTTGTTTTTTTATGTACGTACCGCTTTGTACTATTTTTTGTATAGTTCCCAATATTTTTTACACTTAAAAAATAATTGTTTACATAGTTTTTTGATAAATACATTAATATAACATATACTTAATTCTTTATGTATAATTTTAACTTTAGTGTAATATGCATAATTTCCAGCAATTTTAAGTCATTTATTTTGGAATATTTGTAATTTTTTGTAATTAGTTTTAGACAAAGAACTAATTGTTGGGCATGCATATGTTAGAATAGATCGTAAGCAGGCTATATATAATAATGACTTATTATCTGTGCTTAATTTAGAATTCCTGTTAAAGTATGGATATTAGTACACAGAGCCCTGTTAGCTTTATTACTCACATAATCAGTGTGGAAAGTAAAAGTTAACCGTTTGTCCATGTTAAGTCCTAAATATTTAATCTGCATTGCCCAGGGTACAGGCGTTCTGTTTACATTCAGCTACGTGATATTATTCGGTCGTCTCTTTTAGATAGTATAGTTACAAGTAACAAGTATAGTAAAACGTAAGTAATTGATTCGGCAGTGTTTTCAGTCCTCGTGTACTGCGCAAAAATGAATTGGAATATTGCTAATTTTGTAGCATTTATATTATTATATATTTAATAAACAACTTTACCATTACAACCCGTGAACGGGTCTGGGGTTCAGTACATGGTAGACACTGTACTGTTTCATTGACAACCCATATAACTACATTAATGTTAATTTGGGATTCAAATCATATAAAGTTGGAGTGCTACCGATGGATAGTTTCTTCACAAGTGTTTTCATGTCATATTCTACATTTTTGCACATTTACTTGATATAATACCATAATAGTTGTAAATATCATTAAATTAAATAAAATAAAATAAATCATATAAATAAGAATAAAGGAACTGTAATAAAACGTTCACAAAATTTTAAATATTAAAACCTATAAAATCTAATGATTTATTAGTCCAACTTTTTAAAATAAATTTTAAATAGATTGGTAACTATAGTAAAAAAAATTTTTTTTATAGTCACGAACTGGTTAATTGCTTTCATGTATATTAAATTTTATTTAACCATATCAAGTATTTACTAATTAACACATATATTTAAATAATTATCAAGTATTTACTAACCGAGGACTGGTAAGGAATGCAGGCAACTGCATAATCAAACGCCACGAACTGCAACAGGCCAAAACTCAAAACAGTTGCCAACATGTTAGGTAACATACTGAGAGCTCCAACATAAAAAAAATTATTTATATTGTAGGAAGCTCATAAAGATAAAAATTACAATAACCTCATTATTATCTCTGTTATTTTTATTATTTTCGCAAACAATAATAACAAAAAAACAACGCTACGACCTTTGCCTGAAAGATATTGCCCAAATATTTTGTATATATTAACCTGAAGTAGGTTAATTTCTCAGTTTGCGAATATTTTAAAGTCACTTACATCTGAATGAATCCAGCCTATGTCCTCATATTCATACTGTAAGCTGAATAAATATTTGTTCATGTTCATGAATTCAACGTAGACAATGTGGAGAAAGGACTTAATTATAGGTATGAATATTTTTTAAAATTGGAATACGAATTACTCAGTGTGTAAAGTTGTGAGTTGCTATGCTACAGTAAAGGTTCAAATCCAGCAATGGCAGATAAACTATTTATTCTGTTAACATCAACGGATGGACATTGCGGGCTCCAGCCTCTATAAGGGTTTGACTCATAACTGAGGGAAGAACCTGATGATTGAGTGTGATCTCTGGATAATCACCTCCCTGCACAAGCACAAGCTACAGTACAGTCTCTACCATGTTCTGAACCCATGACTCTTCATGAATTGTAATGGTACAGGTTTAAAATAGAAGGATATAGAAATAAATGACATGTATGGAAACTGAATGAATAATCAAAGTCATTTTTGATTAAAGGCCATGAGGAATAAAAAACTTGTACTCCATGGAAAACATGGACTTCCTAAATAAATACTTTAAACTTGCTGAATACACTAAATATCTGAGCCATAAATATACTGTGCTCTGATTGCTTTCAGCTGATTAGTGAGAAAAGCTACTTTAAGCTGGTGTCATTATTATGTCCCGCTAGTTACTGTTTTTCAAAAAGCGGATTGAGTTTGAATGACTGAATAACTCTTCCGTGATTACTGTTTTCGACTAAATAGAGCTATGTATTGTTTGAAAGCGGCAAAACTATTTCCAGGTTAAGGCTATATTTCCTAAGAAAAGATTTTGTCCACAGATTTGTCCAATAAGTACATCACATTTATTAATCCCTTGGCAAAACTGATACATTGTAATAGCGGGAAAAGTATACTAGGCCTCATCAAGTGAGAATAACGTAATATTATTTTGAAATGAACGGATGCCTGCGGTTACATTGTTGGAGTATCCTTTAATAAAAATGGTAAGCTTTATCGTTACCAAGGAAGAAAATGATCGGAGGGAGGGTCGGAAACATCTAAGCAGAACTAATTATTTTAAAGCCGACGTTTCGACCCACATTGCAGGTCTTCTTCAATGTCTAAATATACAAGATGCATACAAATTAAAATAATAGAAGGTAAAGAATAAGAATATAAAACCGTAACAATTTTCATTATCATTCAGGCAAATCAAGTTGTCGTTTGCATGATGATTAGCTGTTGTACTTGTGCGATTTCCTTTAAAAAATATATGCCATTAATTATTAAAGAAATCGTAATGTCATGTTATTTACCGTGACAGATGAAAATGACATTGCTTGTTTTAAAAATGACCCTGATGTGGTTTAACATTTAGAAGATGTAGTTTTGTTTAGAAATTTATTTTCACATTTTCTAAAATATCTCTTGGTTACTCTTGACCTACAAGTATAATGGGTGTTTTTATTTACTATTTTAAAAGGCCCTATTTATATAAAGTACCTACCTTGACAAAGAGGTCAATTAGGACAGATAATCGAGCCCCGGACCCGGAGGAGAGGTACAGGTACCGGTAGACGAGGGATGGTGACAAGGAGGGGGGCAGCTAACCGAGGGCACGTGCCAACCTTCCACACCTGGCCCCTGTCCAGTTCCCACGTACCTCCGTCGGCTCCGACCCAAACCCCCAGCACACTCAGTTGCCTCCGGGTTAAGTTAAGCTCCTCTCTGTGAAAGTGTGTCAGTGCTTCCTCTGTGGGAGTGTCAGCTCGTCTGGAAACTACCGGGAAATCTTCATTACAGCGCACTTAGTGGACACGCTCCCGCTAACAATTAAAGCACAATTGCCTACTCTTGTCATTCAGAACACTACGGAGATCAGTAAAAAATATAGGCATGATAACGGTGCTACGCCTAACATCACAAAAGGAAGTAAATATCTCGAAAAAAATAGGAGATTAAATTACACTGAACTGCAGATCATGCACCCAATTAGTACATTTGAAGTCTATTTAAAAATAAAATGGGCCTTTAAAGTTGTTTGGAATTATTAAAAAATGAACTCCTAACAAGTTAATAATTGCTATGCCGACAGGTCAACGTCTAAGGGATACGCCAATGCGTAATTTCGAGGATACCGTATAAGATTTAACGGATTAGGATACGGGAAGCAGGAATCGTTCCGCCATTTATTATTAATGTAATTAAGAATCTAGGTCCAAATATTGATCGATATAAAAAATTAAAGTATCCTCATGAATAAATAATTATATGGAAGAAGCAGTGAATAATGTTCCGATGATAATGGAACATAAAATAAATTGTTATTTTTTTATAAGCCGTGGATTAAACCTGTAGGATCTGAAAAGCTCACCCTCCCATTAAAAATTGGGTACTTTTAATTAGAAGAAAACCTGGCACTTCAAGGGGATCTCTGTCAAATTACCTGACCATACAACCGTTGTCCAAGAAACAGTTCAGTCACTACGGCATACTGGGTTGAATACAGTCCCTCAAGACAGTTCATGGGTACTATTATGGTTTCTGTAGATTTACATCAGTGTACATTTTTTTATTTTTATACAATGATCTAATCCCACTTGATAAAATATAACCTCCACAACCTTAGGCTCACTAACCGAACTATCGTTACAATACATTACAGTGGAAGACGACTGCTGTCTAATTAAAGATGGAGCCATTAAAATCACAGTATGGCTTCATTTAAAAGGATTCATTGAGTTTTGATATATCTGGGATGATAAAAATAATAAATCAACTCTAATAACAATTTTTTAAGTATATCAAATCAATTCAGTTGTCAATTTAATAACAACGATTACGAATTTACTGTTGAATTCATTCGATGGCTACGAGCTATTTCGAGTAGACATATTAAAGTCGAAGTAACCTCGTTAATAATAATCTCTACTGATAGTGTTAGTTAACAGTTATCTTTCCAACGGGCCTTGAAGTTAGTGACATTGTAAGTTCCGGCATTGTGGCGACCTTCAGGTGAAAGGTTCTATGTTTATATAATATATAATATTTATAGTAAATAAGAATGCTTATATTACATTAATAATATTATATTAATTATAGAATAAAATAAAAAAAAGAAATACCAATAGTAGTACAAAAAGACTCTTGAGTCATAAGAATTACTTAAAAGTTAAAAATATAAATATATTTTGACCCACAGATGTCCATAAAAAAATATATATATATAAATTTTGGTTCTTGAGTTTCAGTCAGTTATTTCAACTTCTTAAGGCGGCGTTTCGAGCTAAGGTTAGTCTCATATTTATGCCCCGACAGTGAAAAAATGAGCTTTTAGTAAAAACATTAAATAAAATATAAAATTACACGTATAAGTTGTAATGGATAGGGCGTACTTACAAGTTCCAAAGAATTGATCAGTTTATCATCAATCAGTTACTTCGCAATATATCATAGAATGTTTATATTGCATTAGCTATGATCAACCAATTAGTAATCTATTTTTAGGAACAGAAGTTTTATTTTATTGTTGAAACATATTATATTATTTTTTTTATTATTTATTAAGAATTAATTAAATTATCATAACACGAGCTTAGACCTTGAACATCCGATTTTTTGTTTACGAATTTTATACTTCTCTATTGTTATTATTTCTTTTATATTCCGTTTGAAACTATTTTTCTCTTGGTGTATTATTTAAGGTTTATCAAATTTAAATGTATGTTGTGTATTTCTAAAATGTGTAGTGAGCGCTGTTTGATCTGGTTTATTGGGGGTTTTGATTATTGAATCACAGCTATATTTGTGTTGGTACACTCTACGTTTTAAGTAATGTTCCGATGTTCCGATATAGGATTAACCACATTTATCTTCACATTGTATTTAGTACACGACATTTGATTTTAACTTTAATTTATCCGAATCTTTGGTTTTTGTAAATAGTTGACACAGTGGCTGTGTTTTAGAAACTACCAATCTTTATAGACTTCCGTCCACGAATTTATTATTAATACATTAATAATTTATTAATACCAATAAATTCTTTAAAATGCGGAATTATTAAACCTAATTTGAATTTATTCTTTCCTGGTGAATAAGCGGTTATCTATTAAAAAAAAACGAGTTCCTTGAATTTAGGGAACTGTTTTCGATTTTCGTAGGCAATAAAGGGATTACACCTCCATTTCAAGCCGAGAACTACAAGAATTACACGATTTCACTTCTCTAAGTCCAGTTAACTCTTTCTGGACAAAATACAAGGACTTGATTATGAGAACAATATAGTCTAGAAACGTCACAAATAACTACCAAGAAATATAAATTCCAATATATATTGTTATTATTATTATAATTAGTACCTGTTAGTGACTTTACTATTTCTAAGACCGGGATATCTAACCACTTGGCTTTTACCCCTAATGGTTTAAATGGTCTCCCATGGATAATAATAATAATAATTATATATATATATATATATATATATATATATATATATATATATATATATATATATATAGTTAAAGGCTCTGAACGTATCTAATACTTTTTAAAAACTTTATTATAAATGATACATAGAATACATGTAAATAAATGTCAACTAAATAGCGATATTAACTGTACAAATGTCTACGGACGAAAAGGCCCCTCCCTTTGGTCTGGGACGGTTAAATAGGATCAGCCATGCTGATGCTATTTCTTTAGAATTGTTTACTGTTTTTCTGGCCACCTGCAGCCACCTGCATCTTAAAGTGCATAACAATTCTAGGTAATTGATTATGATTCTAAGATTTGTTTACGTATTTACTCGGGAGCCACCTGTAAATATATATATATAAGAATAATTTATCTACACTGCTGGATTTGAACCCACAGCAGCTCGGCGGACAACAAATATTAGGAGGAGGATGACAGATGCTCTTTACCCACCTCCTTCAGATCCTCCAGATAGGCCCTTGGACATCCTCCGAGGAAGACATGGAGGCCCCCTCGGCCATCTGACATCGACTCCCCGCTGCCGTGGGATCCTCGCGTGGGAACTGCCGCGATGTTTTATTCATCCAGCGACCCTCTTCCTCTTGTAGCTTGATCGGGAAACAAAACTGAATCACCTGTTGAAGATCCGAGATTATATCTAATGCTATTGTGATGGCGCTTGCTAGCCGTCAGCTTAGCAGTTCCCCGTGCTACCCTTGTTTACTGTGAGCAGTCAATGATAGTATCGCTCCTCTCACACTTGGTATCGACTAGGGGATTTACTAATTGTTCTGGGCTATCAATGACTCTATAAAGATTGGATCAGCATCATCTCGATAAGCTGTCACTGAACAGCTTTTGCTGCATGTCCCAGATCAGATTGGCTGATGTGACTGTCACTATAATTGGCTGTATAGAGGTTCTGTTCAAGTCTATGATAAGTCAATGGGAATATAGAAAGTTAATCATTGAAGTTATTGATACGTCTTCATTATTTTTTGAAATTAAAACTGATTTAATCGCGTTTAGCGACTTCTGGTAGAGATAAAACTCATTCATTGGCAACAGCAGCATCCTCGATACTGGCGGCACCTTGCGGCCTGTGCATGAGTTATACAATTTCTTTTAATCAACTTTAGGAAGGTTACAATTCCATTGACATAAAAATAATTATATTTATCTAAGAAGTCTTTTAATTGTTTTGCAATTCATATTAATAATATATTTTATTTTAGTTGTTATTAATTTTTAAATTTATTCATTTGAAAAGAAAAGATATGTCCAGGACCGGGACTCGAACCCGGGTCTTCCAGATAACTAGTCTGGGACTCTACCATTTGAGCTATCCTGGGCCCTAATGAAGTACGCTTCACGGCCATGGTCATATCTTTTCTTTTTGATCCTAAGTCCCCGCGTTCTTGCAATATTTGCGAAGTATACGAGAGGAAGAATGTTCTTTGAACATTATTTTAATTTGGATCTAGTTGACTTACGTCATTATAATTATTATAATTTATTTTATTTTAGTTGTTATTAATTTTTAAATTTATTCATTTGAAAAGAAAAGATATGTCCAGGACCGGGACTCGAACCCGGGTCTTCCAGATATCTGGAAGACCCGGGTTCGAGTCCCGGTCCTGGACATATCTTTTCTTTTCAAATGAACATATTAATAATAACTAAATCCATCAATAAATGTTTGAAAATATATATAATTATAGACCAGTGTACCTATATATGTGAAAACCAGACTAACATTATTGATTAAAATTTTCAAATTTGAAATTTTGAAATTTAAATAATTCAGATTATATTTGATTTAGAAATTAAAAAAAAAAGAACACAGTTATTCCAAAGTCTTAAGTTTCCACTTTTGTTGGTAATCTTCATGACTGCCTATTTAAAAAATGTATAATTTATTAAATAAAAAAAAAATTCAAATCTACAACTGTACTTTTAACAATCTAATAAATTATACATAACAGTATGGATAAACGCTAATAGAGAAGCTTCCCATTGGTTCGATATCGACTTCGAGCAAAGTTAGCAACAGATGGGAAGTTGAGGTCGTTATGGATAATAATGTCAGGATTTTACGAAAGATTTTGGATTGGATACAAGAGGAATTCGATGGCTTAGTGGAGCCCAAAGCTCTACTCCGTAAGTCCGGATGGGTCTAATGATTGTCATGTATATGAGTCTTTTGTAATTAATTAGGAGCTTAGAGCGTTGGTCTAGTAAAATTTTGAGATATATTAAAACCGAGAGCAGTTTCTTGCTTTAGTTTGGTATGAAGATTCCAAGTTAAACATTTGTCAAGGTGTAGTCCTAAGTACCGGACCTGTTCTACAGGAATCAGTGGAATTTTATTAAACTATACAGGAGGACGAAGAAGTCATAGGTTTTCGGCTATGTGTGTTGTTAAAAATACAATATTGCTTTAACTACCAATGTGTAAGTAGATTGCCAAATTTCGAGTCATTGTTCCAATTAATGAGACCTTTGCAGTTACCGTTGAAAAGATTCTGTAGAGATATTTGTTGAATTGTTGGTACAAGGTTGCTTTCTATATTTAATGAATCTGTTTAGTGTGTTAATGTGAGGTGTACAGCACTTTGCCTTCTTTGATTCTGATGCCTGTATTGGCTAAATGTTCAGAATTGAAATTTTGCTTTTTGGGATTTTCATATTGTATTTTAATCCAAATTTAAGTGCGCTTAAGAACCACTGAGAATTTTACAGGCGTATAAATAAGTATAGTGTTGTAAGATATTTAATCTAAAAAAACTTATTGATAAATACTCTTTCAAGTTTCCAAGGCCACTATTTTTACAAAAGGCTTCAGTGGTTTCTTCTAGTTTAGACCGTGTAGCTGAATTTTCCGCCAATGTTTCGCCAGCCATGCTGCTGGCTTCCTCAAGGCTTTGTTGAGACTGAAGATGTTCCGCTAACCCGCGGCGTTCTATAGCAGCTGCTCGGGTCCGCTCGTAGTTCATCGGGTCGTTTCGATAGTCGATCGGGTTTTTTCGTGTGCGGGGCCGGAGTATACTCTTCCATGACTGTGATTGGGTAGTTTCTGTTTGATTGGGCTCTGATTGGCTGGAATTCGGCTTGCTTGTTTCTGCTTGGTTGATTTCTTGTTTCTTATTCTGTGGTATCGGTTAATTTGTATCGGTCCTCCCTGTTGAAATTTTCTGGGTGCTTAACTATTTCTATCGCTTCCAGTATTTTCCTTTCTGTGACCTTACTACATTTCTTAACTATTCTGACTCTATTCCGTGGTTTATGGTAGGGAAATGTTCTGCCAAAGCTGATGTTTTGCTGTCCATCTTTTTCACGCTTTTGATGTGTTCTGTCAGCCTTGTGGATATCAGCCTTCCCGTTTGTCCAATGTATTCCTTACCACAGGAGCATGGAATGCTGTATATCTATGGTCTCCTGAGTCATAAGCTGTCTTTCGCATTCGACAAAACCTAACTTGTCTTCTTGTCCGTGGGGTATATTGTTTTTATCTTAAACTTCTTCAATACTTTTGATATTTTCTCTGTGGTGCCTTTGACATTGTGGTGACTTAATAATTGAGCCGTTTACATATTTAATAACTCCACTTTTTGAAAAAATTAAATTTAAGCTTAAAAGCACTTGGTATAATAATAACTTTTTATATTAATAAAATCTTTACTAAAGAATAAAGTTTAACACCATTAAACGAAAAAAAGAATTTGGCCCCTGACTATCATTTTTTTCAGAGGTCATTTTGATTAACTGCTCACTCTAATGCAAATCGATGCAAAAATACCATTTAAACGCATTAGCAAGTGCTAAATGATGAATTTTATCTAGTTAGAAAGGTCCAAACCACACATTATCCAATTTAAATTTGTCTATAATGAATATTCAAAATTTGATTTAATCAATATAAAGAAATCTGTGGCAGATAGACCACTAAGTTTGAAAAATATGGATCAGTCTTTATTATATCCTGAAGATAGATCTGTAACAAGGGAAGACATGATAGATCTGCTGAAATTCATTCCTGCTGTTTAAGATGATTACTTTAAAAACTTGCGAAGAATTCGAAATAAGTCTTACAGACAGCTGATGAAGAAGACATCATTTATACTGCTGACAATTTAATCACAAACAATAATACAAGGTAACAAAAATGTTAATATTAATTTTAATGGGAAATTTGTTTTTAAAATATCAAATAATAAACTTTTCTATGATAAGAATCTTAAAAATTTAAACACTGGATTTAAATTTATTACATTTTTCACTTGCCAAATCGATCACCTTAGAAGCAAGAATGTCACATAAGAATTGTAACATTTCTGCGGATAGCTTTTTGGCTAGTCTTTCTTATTAATGTTATATACTTTTAGGTGAAAGCTACTTCTTTATTTATGCATTCTACAATATTAATTTGAATTCATATTATAAAGGGTTACCACGTATGCTGATGATACATGCGTATTATCAGTCAACGCCAATCCAATTATTGCATCCCAAAGGCTCCAATCCCATATCACTGATCTTGAAAAATGGTGTCAAAACTGAAGAATTAAATTGAATTATTTATTTAAAATAAATTCTCAAAAATCCCATCAAATCACTTTTGCCTTACGTCGTAAACCAATGACTTCCTGCCCTTCAGTATCCTTTAATAATATCCCACTGGTGCAGGTAGAACAGATCCGATACTTAGGGTTGCACCTGGACAAACGATTAACCTGGAATCCTCATACTAGACTGAAAAGACAAGAAACCGCTCGACGTTTCAGGCTACTTCAAAACTTACTAGACAAACGCTCTAACCTCCCAATTAACTACAAGAGACTCATCTACATAACCATCATACGACCTATTTGGACTTACGGAGTAGAGCTTTGGGGCTCCACTAAGCCATCGAATTCCTGTCGTATCCAATCCCTACAGTCCAAAATCCTTCGTAAAATCCTCAACGCTCCTTATTTTGTTAAAAATACCGTCATCCATAACGACCTTAATGTCCCATTTATTGCTGATTTGGCCCGAACCCGGTATCTTTCCTTTCATAACAAACTTCATTCCCACTCAAACCCTCTAGTTTCAAACCTAGCTCCCTCTTCGATTCCCGATAATCCTCCGAGGCGTCTGAAAAGAAGATGGCCACGTGACCTTCTTAGTTGAACTACCAGAGGGTAGTTTCTCAACTTGCCATTACTCATGTCATTTTGTATCTCATAGCCTATTTACTGGATGTATTTTTTTTTTTTATACAGTTGTAAATATCAATAAATAAATTTAAAAAAAAAATATTATAAAGGGAATTTAAAAAAAAAAAACACACTATTTTCTCGCATTTCTCCAATTTTTTCTTTATGGAGTTAATCAATTTGTGCATTTAAAGGCTCAATTGATAATTTCCTTATTAAAACACGCACTATGAGAGTCTAATAAAGACCCTATTAACTCTATTTACTAAATAATACATAGATTGGAGAGATGAATAGCTAACCAGTTTGTAACAAGGGAGCGAGCTGTATCTGTTACTCGCTCCATTACACCCTCCCACCCTATCTCTCTTCATCACTCCCCATCACTCTCGGCCACGCGACCGACACGCTTTTAATATCTCTCCCATCTACAGCATCCTCTTCACATCTTCTTTGATCCCGACGGTTCGAGGGCAATTAAGTGAAAAGATGAACGTCGATGTGTATCTTACCTGGGGCGAAAGGGGTGTGCTTGTACTTGCGTCTGTGCTATGCTTCGAAATTGAATCTCGCATTTTATCTCTAATCATTATCAGTATACAACAATAAAGGCTTACAACAGAAATTTATTTTGAACCGCTTTGAACTAATTTCTATTATACTAGTTATATTTTGTATATACATGCGGAGCGCCTCGGTGGTTGAGCGCTGAGAAGCCGTGTCAAAGGTCCTAGGTTCAAATCCGCAGATTTTTATTTAACCTTCCTAGGACTCATCCAGCCTCATAAAGTGTGCAACCAAAATAGGGGCAAATCACCTCCCTGCACAACTGTCTACCAATGAATAGTACAGTCTCCGACACGTACTGAAAAGTTTTTTTTTTGATAAATGCATATTAGCGTATTTTTTTATAATATGTACCATTACAAACCATGAAGGGTCTAGGGTTCAATACATGGTAGAAATTGTTCTCTTTCTAGAACAACGGTCCTGGTGGGAGGGAATTTGACCCAATTTATAGAGGATGGGTGAGCTCCAGGAGGGTCTCTGGATCTCAGAAGGTCTACCCTTGGCAGTTAACAGATTAAGTAATTTATCCACCACAGCCACCTTCGATCACGGGATCTAGCTAACTAACAACTTCGTATTCTAGTGTAGAATCATAATCTAGGTAATGCTATTATTAAAATTATAATTTCTTTAATTATTATTATTTAAAATGTAAGTAAAGTTATACTTGAAGCAGTATCATTAAATTTAGGTCTAGGTGGAAGTTTCTCGACATCAACTCAAATGGTTCGAATCACAATATTTCACTTCGGTCGACTGCATCTCTAGTGCATTGCTCTAAACCACGGATCCTATATCCCCGTGTTCTCGCAATTTTTGCGATGTATACACGGGGAAGAATGTTCATTGAACATTACTTTAATTGGGATCTTGTTGACTTACGTTAATCTAGAGATGCAGACGACCCGGGTTCGAATCCCGGTCAGGACAAATCTTTTCTCTTCAAAAATAAAAATATTTAAAAAAGAAATTGGCCAAGAGACCTACTCACCAATTGATATTTATATTTTTACTGCATCATCATAAAGTAGTTCAAGTAGAAAATCAAGGTGAAAAACACTAGTATCAAATTTGCTGAATGCGCAATTGCGCAGGTGCAAATGGAAATTAAATTATAAATAAATAAATAAAATAATAAAAAATTAATAAAAATAACAATTAATAAAAAAAAGTTTAAATATTTACTATAGCTTGGAAAGAAAAATCTAATTAAAAAAATTATAACAGAGAAAACTAAACATGTAACTTTTACTTTTCAATTTTATTGAAACAAATATAATGAATTGAATGTATAATATCTATGATAAAGTTGATATTAATAATATCTAGATAAATATTGTTGCTATGACTACAGGGACCAACAGGAGGAGTCCTGTTGACTGTACTCTCCTAGCAACTCCCCGTGTTTATTCAGTCCAGGCCAATATCCTGTCTGACCTCGGGGGGTAAGTCCTGCGTCTTCCTCGGCTACTGTGAGCTTCCTGCACTGTCCGGCTCTGCAAATATTATATATATATGGGGTATATACTGCTCTCGGTGTTGAAGTAAAACAAAATATTTTAGAAGTTATAGAAAGGTAAGAGAGCAGAAGTTGCAAATAACATTTCATTTGGTTCCAAATCTTTAATATTTTGGCGATAAGTAATAAAAAGATGACAACACAAGCTTCAATATGTGGCCAATGGATGCTAATGTTTTATGTCCGAGGTTTGAAGTAATTTAGATATCCATAGTTTTAGAATAATACTAGAAAGAAGTTATAAGGTCCATATCACAGCCCTTAATATCAAAAATTTTATACTTATACAGGCTTTTTCGAAATACAGGAAGGTATTTTTATTTTCATGTTCAGCAGATTATGTTTTTAGAATATATATGATAAATAATAAATAAATATCTTAAAAATAGATATCTTTTTGTTTCTTGAGTTTCGGTCCTTCTTTATTTAAAATTCTTTAGGGGACGTTTCGAGACCAGGTTTGTCTCATATTCATGCCCTAGCAGTGAAAAATGAGATTTTTTAAAAATATTTAAACAGCACACCAAAAAAAAATAAAGTGACATATATATATATATATATATATATATATATATATATATATATATATATATATTATTTATTGTTCTTTTTGATTATTTAAATTTTTTATTTTTATTTTGAAGACATAAGCTTTTCTTTTCAAAATAAAAAATATATATATCTATAAATTACATTAATTGTTTGTATATTGTATTTTTTATACTTTTTATTTGTATTGGTATTTAATAATTTTTAATTCACAACTTTTTAAATTGGTAATGAAATATAACTTTAAATGATTTTGATGGATGATGATGGATGTAATCATGAAGTACTAGAGGTAAGGGGATTTTAGTGTTCCTTTAACATCACTAATAACTTTTTTACTTGCCTTTGTACAGAATCATCACAGATTGTTGATGACAAGAGGTTTTGGACTCCTGGGGAAACATCTTCCACACTATTATGTTTAGCTAATTGTGTATTGTGTGAGTACACATAGAGTGCTCTACTTTAAAGGCCACTAAAGCCGCTAAGCTCACTCTAAATAAAGAAATCGATAGAGTAGAGACAGTGGACGAGGAGATATCCCGCAGTCCTGGCTTAGCCTTCACAACTGTCAATATGAGCCTCCTGCTGTGTAATATTGCACGACTTAGGGATCCTCTTTCAAAGCTCCTTCAAGGGCTAATAACTGCGTGTAATCCTCCCGTCTACTTCACGGTCCATCTAAGTTTGCTGAATGGTAGAACAATCTAGAGAAAAATAATAATATGTGGGGAAATTATGTAAGTTGCAGCTCATCATGGTAACCACGAAACTGGATGAATTTTATAGTAACCGTGACTATAAATATTTATTAAAGAATGAAATAAAAATAAGAATTGTAATTAAAATTGCATACTCTAAAGTAGTACAATATGTCACTCGATAAACGGTCATATTAGTTTGCAGATTTGCAAATTAAATCTAAATTACTAATCAAACGTCATTTGTTCTATTAGAAGATTTTTTTCCGTTATCGATGGTTTTCATTTTTTATAGTCAGCCATTTTAAACGAAATCAGGTTTCCACCTGTGACGGTAACTAACGTGACTTTTTTTAGTTTAAAACATGTCATTCTACCCCCATTTTGACTTAATGCTGGGACTGAGAGAGCCGCAAAACTCCTAACCACCTTTCAAACAACTGGACTAGCCTCAAGAATAATGAACATTTTTATGGTATAAATGTGACATAAAATAAAAAACTTACCATGTTTTCTAATTCATATTTAGTACAAGGAGAACAAGTTTCCTTCTATAAAATATTAGAGATAGATCTGAATCTATGAACTGCTTGAATATATTTATATATTCTACAACTATAAATTGTTTCTCTTATATAATTGTTGTTAACTTATTTCAATTCTTTTTTCTTACTCTTCTTCTAATCTGTTTTTAAAATATTGTTATAGGAGGTAACTCGCATTTCTTTTTTTTAATTATTTGTTTTTTTGTTTTATTATTCTTTCTTGTTAAATTATTTGTAATAATTAATTAAATCTAATTATTTTTACACTCCTAGGTTTTATAGCTTACAACACCTGTATTGTTTTTCTAAAGAGACTTGTCCCAGAATAAATAAAGACATTATTATTATTGTTATTGTTTGAATATTGGTGCCAATCTTAGTCATCTGACGCAGACGTGAGATAACCTCCAGGACATATGTGGCGAGGTTATAATAGACATTGCTAGCTAAAATACTCGTTCGAGTAAACATTTGTTTATTTCAGATTATTTAGTGTTATTACGCAATATCGACTATTGTGTTGATTATCGATTATTGTGTTGATTCAGGTTTGTAATTACCTGGATTTATTTAATTAGTTTAATTACATGAGAAGCGAGGGATGGTTGACTGGATGATAGATGTAAGGAAGAAAATAGTTGGGGGTGCAGTCAAATAAGACACTAAATAAGTGGTTACTTATTTTAATTACGTGCCGACGTTTCGACCCACTTTGTGGGTCATCTTCAGGGCTAAGAAAGAAAACAGACAAAATAACAGAACTATAAAAATACATTGCAGACTAAGTATACGATAAATGAGAAAAATATATATGTAGAGAGGTAGAAATTTAGAACAAAAGTGAGGGATATATATGAATAAAAAATTACAGAGAAAATGTACACAACGGTGGTGATGCCAAAAAGATTTTTTACAAAGATAAAGGAAGGAAGTAAACAGAAAGTATTTAAAAAGAAAAAATATAAACATCAGATAGTTAGTTTAATTACAGTTCAGAACTGCATCCACAACTGTTTTATTATGTTCACCTCGTTGGTTAAGTCGTTTAATTCACGACTTACAAATCAACACAATGGAGAAGATTAAGGCAAAATTTCATTTTATATCTAAAGCCGGAACAAACTCTAAGAGCACAGTGTTAAAGGTAAAAACTATGCAATTGGTGAACCAGGAGGGAATTTTTGCATTCCCAAAAGAACAACAAATTAGTGAAGCACATAAACAATTGTTTGCCACCAATATTGTTAAGAACGTTGTGAAATGTTTGAAAATCTTTAACAGATGAACTGAAACTTATTTATATGGATGAAGAAGGTAATGCAACCTGTGTATTTAGATGAAGTGCAAGAAAAACAAAAAGTAAGTGTACCAAGCACCACCCAGAAAGGTCTATGCACTCTATAGCCAAGGATATGGTTTTGGAAAAATTTGATGGGAATAACTGTAACACTAAAACATGGATGATTTATTCAGGAGTGTAATAGGTTAGGTTTGAAAGAAAATAAATATGCTGAGGCCCTACGGTTATTTTTGGAAGGATCTGCACTGACTTGGTATACAATCTATATGCAGACAAATTCATTAACTCATGCATGGTAATTTTGGAACAATTCATTTTTGGATACTTTTGATGAACAGTGCTGGGATAAAGTTGAATATGCTTACAGCTTTAAATACTTTAATGGATCATTTTTAGATTTTTCTTTAAAGAAAAGAAGTCTTTGATTGAAGTCGAAAATTTATTAAAAATAGACTAAATAAATAAGAATTAGTGAACAATATTATATGTAATTGTTTGATATAGGTATAACAAAAACAATAGTAATCAATGTAAAAAAAAAATATATATATAAAGAAGTACGAGAATCCCCCGCTTCATGTTATTAGCTAGTAGAGTAATCCTTGGAGGAACAATATCCTCTTCAAGATGGCTTAATGAAAAACTGGAAAGGATATTGGCTCCTTCGAGAAATCTCAGAGTGGATTCTATTTTAAGCCTTTGTTAGCAAACTGGGCTGCATTTCTGCATAGTCCAATCCTCGTGCAGTGTTCGATATTGCATTATATAACATAACATAGATTGGTATGTTTTTGTTTGGTTGGTTCTCAATCTGATCTCTGAACTTTGTAATTTATATCTGTCTTAAAAAAAAAGGGAAACTAATCAAATGAAATCAACAATATTGCTTCTATAAAAACGTGAAAAAAATTCAGAAAGAGACATAAAATAATTACCAGAATGCACTTAATAATATACCTGTGTACATATACAAGGGCGGATCCAGGATTTTTTCTGGAGGGCACAACGGGCAGACGGGCAAAAAAATCAATAATAACTTAGAAATAAACTTGTAGTATTTATAGAAAGGTTTCAAAGGTTTATTAAAATATCAAAACAATAGAAGAATTACATGTTTAATAAAGAAAGTTTCCTTTCGTTTTCTGCTAAAAATGTCCAACACTTCATTGGCGTTCATTTTTGTCGCCACGTCTTGCTGGATATGCATTAAAGCCAGTTCATTCTAACGCTCTTCTGTCATTCTGCTGCTATGATATGACTTTAACTAGCGTAAGATGGAGAAAGATCGCTCGGCAGTGCTTGGCTATTAGCAAGTCCGTCAAAAGGACGCAACGAACATATTTCGCAATTCCAGCCAGAAATGGGCAAGAGATTCACTCATGTTCTTTCTGCTATTTTATTCATATATTTTAACATCTATGATCATGTGATTTGCTTATAAGTATGTACTGTGATGGATTCTCTACAGTACACAAAAAACCGTCTGGGGGGTTTTAATATAATATTAAGAATAATAATAAGAAAATATATTATTATTATATATATAGGAGCGGAGTGGCTTAGTGGTAGAGCACTGAGTTGCCAGGCCGGAATGCCTGGTTCAAATCCCGCTGCGGGCCATGACTTTTGTTTAGTCTGTTTGCAGAGGGAGATGCGCCAAACAGGATCTAGGACCCTCCTGGGGCCCACCCAGCCTCTATAAAATATTATAAAAATAGGGTACCCAAAATAAGGGGGAACAATCTGGTGTTTTTAGCGTGACCTAGGATAAATCACCTCCCTGCACAACCCGTTGTCCTTGAGACAGTACAGTCTCTATCATGTGCTGAACCCCAAACTCTTCATGGGTTGTAGTGGTACAGGTTTTTTTTCTACAAATAAATACAATAAATAGGTACATTTTGCACAAACAAGCACTGCATATTTTTATTTAAAAATCAAATGACTCTTTAGTTATATTTTCAATAAATTTTCTGCATTTCTCAAAATATATCAAGTACAACATTTTATCATCGATAAATGTTATTGATTCCCAACATTATTTTGATTTGCAAAACAAATTTCTAAGTACCAAATTTAAATGTTTTATTAAATTTAAACTAAAATCTAGAATGCTATTTCGTTCGGGTTTATAAATCAAATTTATCAACTTCGGAAAATATTGCATTTTAAAATATACTAATACTAATTTATATGTGTAACTGTTATGGACATTGAGTAAATGTATATACCAAAAGGTCAGTGACGGTGCAGTGGCCCTGAAGTCCTGGGTCCACACCCAAACAGTATGGGTACTCATTTTTTAGAGCCTAGCTTAGCGGCTATTGTTTGGAAGTACCTGTTCGGTACCTGCCTGTACCTCCTTCCTGCAACTCTCTTAGGGGCATAAATTTTTCAAAATATATCTGGCTTAAGTAGTTGTACGGGTAAAGGCTAGCAGAAAAACTACCCAGTGTTAGTACTTAAATAACAAATTTCACTCAGAAAGTCACGAAGGTTTTTTATTTTTTATATATGCTTTATATTATTATTTTAATTTCGATGTCGTGAGTAACTATTGATGATAATTACTCGACTGATTATTTATTTAACTGTTCTACCTTCTGTCTTTTACTGTTTTATATATATATATATATATATATATATATATATATATATATATATATATATATATATATATGTATATGTATATTATTAGAAAACAAAATATGAATATTTGGGCCGTTCTAGAACCGAATAATAAAAAAATCGAAATAGAACTACAAAATTGCAATCTTATAAAATGGCAGACTATTATAATATGAATCTACTTCATTTCTCTGGATTGATAATTAATAAACAATAATAATAGTGTGTGTTTCGATGGTTCTCGTTTTGGTTAAGAAGATCTAGGAACCAAAAATGTTTTCAAAGAATGGATATAATTAACTCCTATTATAATTACCATAAAATGAGAAAATAAACAACCGCTCAACGCTTTATTATCATGAAGCCATCCACTATAACAACCAAATAAAAAAAAATCGTGTACAGTACATCTCACGTCAACAGTATAAACAGGCTCAACAGTAACCAATAACCTCATACAAAATCATTTAGTAAAACAATAAGCCATAGGAAAGTACCAAATAGGCGAACTATTGTTTATTCATTTATGGTTTATGCTCCTGTGGCCAATCGGACGATGATACAGTGGGAGCTCTAAATTTCGCCTATCCAGGTTTAATTAAGATAGAGAGTTTTAACAAGAGATGTGTCGGATCTTTAACGAAGTATATCGGCGGATACAGATATTTGGTGTCAAGATCCGCGGATCCGGTTACGGATACGGTAATGGATACGGACTTCTTTACTATTTTACTCGATCGATGTCCGTGCGCGTGACCTTGATAGTTGTCGCCACTTGGCACTTTGCGTGATAGATAGGACGGTACACGTTTCGAGTTTTCGACTTGCGCTAGGCGAAATAGATAACGTTTGTGTTTGGTAGTGAGTTATAAAATTGTCAACAAAGAATTTTTTCTTTAAACCATGAAAGGATTGTCTGAGTCAAATGTTAAATGTCAATAGTTTTTCACTGCTACATAATGACTTTTATTCAGGGTTATTTTTAATTTACTGAAAACCAGTTAAGTACGTGTTAGTAACACCATAAACAGCGACTTTTGTTCTCGACAAACATAAAAAAAAAAATTTCGTTTCTCCATACAAACTAAGATCAGCTTATCGGGCATTTGAATGGAGGATTGATTTTGTTTTCATTTCAACTTGGCCAGAACAAAATTTGCTGCTTATAGAGTCACTAACACGTACCTAAGAGTTTTGCAGTTCTGTTGGGTTTTTTTAATTTTTACCAACAACAAAAACTTATTAACCAAACAACCATGTATGCAAAATCATTCTCATTGTAAGGGATTATCCCACCAATGTTTAAAATGTATGTATATAATTTAAAATTAAATAAAAATTAAAATCTCAAAAAAAAAGAAAAAAAAAAAAAAAGTTTTGCAGTGAATATAAAATACCAATATAAACAATTTCATCTATGTATTGAAAACGCGCTCAACGCGACTGTAGAAGTTTACATTTAAATAAGGATGTATATACTTGTATCAGCCAGTTTCTAAAGAAATGATTAAAATCAGCTAAAATATTAGTTGACTCAAATTAACTTCTTTGTTTCATAATATTTTATTTAATAGCTTGCCATATACCATTCCTATTATTGGATACACACTGGGATTCCCAGAGCCCAGGCCTTACCCCAGCAGCGACTTACCCCCCGAGGGCAGGCTAAGCCCCGATAAGCCCTTGCCCAGGACGGACCCGCCCGGGGAGAGTCGCGTATTAATAGCGGGTAATTGTTAAGTGACGGCCGGCGAGGCGCGTGTCCCTGCGCGTGCATAGAACCCACACCCCGGGGGCTGTTAGGGCGCCAATGGATCGTGAAATGTTCCCTAGGCCACTGTATTATATTCGGTCATCTCTATTATATACACATAGCTTAGCTGTAAACAGTCTATATATATCAAAAATACATAATAAGTATATATATATTATCTGAGACACTCAGGATCAAAAGTGGGTAACTCCAAAATTTCAAAACTTGACTTTTTTCTATTTTTCGTTAGTTTACTCATATAATTTGCTCTGATGTGAAACGGTGCCACTTTATTTCTCATGGTTTTATCTAGATTCTGAAAATAAAGTTTCGGGGAAACTGCGTGACTACACGAGCGAAAAATTTAATAAAAAATGCCAAGTTTTAAAATTTGGAATTGTACGCTTTTCATTCTGAACTTCTCTTATACTTATATTAAGTTAATGTTTAAATTATAATACCTTTCCCCTATATTTCTAATAATAACAAAGAATAATAAATAATTACATAATGACGAAGAATACATATAATGTTCTATGTTTTATGGGATATTGCTGGAGATTTTTTGAATCCGAAAGGCATAAATGACTCGGACATATATATATATGCCGACAACTTTATTTATTATAAATAAATTCATGATCATGATAAGATAAATTCTTGAGAGAGAGAGAGTGAGAGAGAGAAATAGAGAGAGAGAGAGAGTGAGAGAGAGATAGAGAGAGAGAGAGAGAGAGTGTGTGAGTGAGAGAGAGAGAGAGAGAGAGAGAGAGAGAGAGAGAGAGAGAGAGTGAGAGAGAGAGAGTGAGAGAGAGAGAGTGAGAGAGAGAGAGAGAGAGAGAGAGAGAGAGAGAGAGAGAGAGAGAGAGAGAGAGAGAGAGAGAGAGAGAGAGAGAGAGAGAGAGATTTTGCACTGTTGAGAACGCTCATTTTCCCTTTTCCCCAATAATACAGCCCACATAGATTTTCCCGAAAAACGATTGAATTTTCAATTTTCCTCCCTCATTTTATTTCACTTTTGTTTCATACAATTTCCCAATTTTCCGCGCCCCTTTGTCGACCCCTTGGAGTGGAAGTGATATCGCCCCGACAAAGGAGGAAATTATGAAAAAATTCCATTCGGAGTGAAAAAGGGCTTTGATGAACGACAGGAGTAATTTGATGGTTTGATCTGGATGGAGCCTCGCCCGCGGTGAGAAGTTTCATACGGTTTAGCGAAACTCATCAGGCTGCTGTGTATAGCGGCGGAGGATCAAATTGCTTCCCGCCAAAGAGAGGCCCCCCATCCTTCGTCCTTATTAGTCCTTATTAATATCTTCGGCGGCTGCATATCATCCTCTCAGCTTGGCAACGGTAGAAGCTTTCTCGTAAGGAGCCTTTACATCTGCGCCAGGGTGTTGGGGCATATTGCTCCAAAGCTGGAAGTATGCTTTACAGAATATATTTATAATGACCAAAGTAGTGAAATCTAATTTATTAAAAATACAAAACATTATTTGTGCATTCGAAAATTGACTGTCGAAATTACAAGATAAGATACTTACATACTATGTAATTAACTAAGATAATTAAAAATGACGTTAAATAAGCAATGGCTGTACCATTGTATATTTATCGTCACTTTATGCTGATATGGCTAATCGGACTATGCTACAGTGGGCGTGCTAAATTTTGCTTATCCAGTATTAATTAGGATAATGATCTTTAACGAAAATTTGCACAGAACAAGCTAGGGAACTCCGTTTTACGTTTCTTCCGAAGGACGGCACAATTAAGGATTTTTTATTCCTTTGAAAATCCTAGAGCAAGTAGGTTGTTATGGTAACTAATACATCACTGCTCGCCCTAATGACATTGTTTTTATTTATGATCACAATGTGGGTTTTGTTTTATAAAGATGAAAACGTAAAATTGTATTTAAAATACTGATATTTAGAGTAAGATCTTCTCTTCATCATAGTTTTACCATATATTTATACTTCTATAATACTTGAAAACTTTTTATTGATGGCAGAGAAGTTCCTTCCTGAAGTAGCAGTTCTTTTATATATTTCTTCAATTAATTTTCCATTCTGACTTGTACGGCCGTCAAGTTGAAGGTGAGGACCTGACTCCATCCACATTAATGAGAATACTCAAATTCTTCTTACAAAACTACCTGTACAACCTATGAAAGGCTGTAAGAACGTGAATTCAAGAAATGAAAGGATTCAGTACGTGGTAGAGACGGTATTGTTTCTAGTACAACGATTATTCAGGGAGGTGATTTGTTCTACCCCACGCTCAATTGCTTTGGGTATCCACATTATAGAAGCTGTGTGAGGCCAAAGTCTACCAGCTGCGGGATTCGAACCCAGGACCATAGGCACGGCAACTCACCGTTCTGAGCTACTCCACTCTCTGATTTCTATAATTATTAGGTATGAATTATTAGTCGTTAAGCTGCCAAAGCGGAAGACGCTAAGTAAAGATTTGTTCTAGCCCACGCTCAATTGCTTTGGATATCCACATTATAGAAGCTGTGTGAGGCCAAAGTCTACCAGCTGCGGGATTCGAACCCAGGACCATAGGCACGGCAACTCACCGTTCTGAGCTACTCCACTCTCTGATTTCTATAATTATTAGGTATGAATTATTAATCGTTAAGCTGCCAAAGCGGAAGACGCTAAGTAACGATTGTTCTTTCGTCGCTCCATTTTGTTCTAGTTCTCGATACTTTTGTCACTGGCTCACCTCCCAATTTTCAACTTTAAGTTCTTATGTTTATTTCTTCATTACTAATTTCGTCTAATTCCAAGTCTTTCTTAATATTTTCGATCCATCCATTCCATCAACAAGAGATGCTATATATTTTAGTATTGTTTTTGTAAATCTGTGATCGGGAAGCCTCATTATGTGGCCATAGAACCTAAGGCGTCTTTTCCTCATGTCTATCTCTTATGTTATAATATTCTTTAATTTTAGATGTTTTCTGTAGCCTATATCCTTCTTCGGTCCATCTTGTGGTCCAAGAATTTTCCTAATTATTTTCCTTTTCTGTTTCTTTAGATTTTCCTTGGTTTTATTACCAGTATTATTATGTTTGATTTTTGTATTTAGAGATAAACATTTTAAGTAGGTACTATTGTTACGTACTATTATTGTTACCCTAGTGTTGAACATATATAAGAGGGCTAAGACAAGAAGTAAACAAACAGGCTATAAATATATATAAATAAGAGCGGACAATTAATCCAGTCGACCTTGGTCCTTTAATATCGGGCGGCCATCTATCAGCGCCCCCTCGCAGTTTTATTAAAGTTCTCCCTGCGTCAATAGCCTGGGGTGTTCTCTGTCTTCTCTCTCTCTCTCTCTCTCCCTCTAACAGGATTCTTGCTTACATACAAAAGGTTAAATAAACACACCGGAAATTACTATGCCGCCCTACGGAGGAGACGTAAAATGGACATGTGAGAACGTGCGGTGTCAGGAACTCATTAAAGATCTAATGCTAATTGTACCTAGATAGACAAAACTTAAGACGCCCATTGTTGCTTAGTCCGTGAGAACATGTAAAGCTTAGGGCTGGCGTAATGAGGTTGGAGGGAAGACCAGAAGAGATCGAGTAACTAGTCAATACACGTCTCGACAGCTCCAGTCATTGAACTAATAGAACATAACGGCGTAGTGCTTAGTATAATAACCTACTTTACAAACTAGATTTCTTTTAGACATCAACTAGATGGAGGTAATAACCGTCTTTCATGTTTGTATATGTCTGTAATAAGCCAATATAAAAATAATATATTGGGCGACCTGTGGTCTTGTGGTTAGCGGATCGTAGCCCGCCAGGAAGCCCTACGATTATTCAAAGGGAGTAAAAAGTTCTTATTTAAGCCGTCATATGGAGGGATCGTAAAATGACGTCGGGTACTCGTTAAAGATGCCTATCCTAATTAAACCTGGATAGGGAAAATTTAGAGCTCCCACTGTAGCATCGTCCGATTAGCCATATCACCATAAAAAACAAAACAAAAAAACCTGTACCACTACAAACCGTGAACGGGTCAGGTGTTCAGTACATGGCAGAGACTGTTCTGTTTCATCGACAGCGGTTCTACAAGGAGGTGACTTGTCCTAATCCACGCTAGGGGTTGGGGAACCCCAAGAGGCTCCTAGATCCTATATGATCCATCTCCGGCCTATTATCCAGATCAATTTAAAAAAAGGCTTTCTTTAGAAATAACATGGAAATATGTCTCAAAAATCTATTTAATATAGTTTCTTTTAAGCCCATAGTGATTCCACCCGTTGGGTATAAGCACGTGTGTTTAAGTCAACGAAGTTTTTTGAATTGTTAACATCGTAATGTTTATACCTCATTCCTTCAATTTGCTATATACCCTAATAGGCCTTCCAGCAATCAGAGTATATTGTTGTTCCAGGTCGTATTGCAGCTTTAATGCAAGAAGTCAGCATTTCAGCTGTTCTACATGGGACAGAATATAGTTAACACTCCCTAGTTTCCCTGCATTCACCTTCGAACACCCATTGCAGGTTTTCCCCCTTATTTTGGGTATCCTATTTTTATAATATTTTATAGAGGCTGATGGGCCTCAGGAGGGTCCTAGATCCTATATGATCCACCTCCCGCTGCAAACAGACTAAATAAAAGTCATGGCCTGCAGCGGGATTTGAACCAGGATTTCCGGCATGGCAGCTAAGTACTCTACCACTGAGCCACTCCGCTCCCATAGCAGCATAGAGTGACTTAAAATAAATATACAATAAAAATTATTGAAATTTACACCCGTATTAATTCATCAAGTTAATAAAATGAATGATATATATTGGCATGGGATAAAGGCAATTGGAGAAACTACCCACTGGTACTCGAATAACAAATTCAACAGGTCGCGAGGCAGTCTTCTTTTCAGGCGTATCGGAGGGTTTTCATTTATTCAAGAGGCCTATTTTCAAAACATTTATTGTTTTCTGGATTAACATAATAGTTGATTAAGCAGCATGCAAAATGTGGTGACGTTTCCTTCTTAAGGTCCACATTTTTGTCTGAATAGCTAAAAGTGATAAGCAATAAAATTAAAGAAAATTGGGACGAAGAGAGCCTTCCGCGAAACCACCTCCGTCAAATGAAAGATAAAAACGCTGCTTGGATCCTCCAAACGGCCTAACGTCAGAAGAAGGCGGCGCAATAACCAGGCTAGGGAACAGATATACACGACTCATCTCCATCTACATTTAAAGCGGTATCAAACAACCTGTAAAAGCTGTTATAATATAGAACTTTCAGTGAACCAACTATTTGAATGTAAGAATCATCAAATAGAAAGGATAAATTTTGGTATTGAAACCTGCCTACCAATCAAAGAAAATAATAAAGTACAGAGGACTCTGATGTAGTAAACACACGAAGTTAATTCAAGAAATTTAAGTGCATTTCGTCGCTAATGCCCTCTGCAGTCAAAGCAACGTTAAAGAAAATCAAATTAAAAAATATTAGTTAAGAAGTCTGCAAATATTTAAGACAAACCCCTATTATCATAACATGAACGTTTTTTTTTAAAAATATAATAAATATTGCGTTTTATTGCTGTAAATAAAACGCATACCTTTCCAGTCGGTTTCTGATTTTCGTTTAGATCCACCCGTAAGAGTTAGGCCTCCAACTCTAACATCACCCGATTAGCCATAGCACCGTAAAAGTGAAGTGTAAAACACGCTTTGGAATGACAGTAAACCAATAGAATCAGCCTTCAAGTTTTTAAAATCCAAAGATTTATTATCAGAACTCTAAATTTAAAAACTGTTCAACCATGTAAAAATAATGAATCCGAGAAAAACATAATTAATTTCAAACTGAAGATTTACTAAACTCTTATAAACTTTATATTGAGTTTAACTAAGTCCACAAGATGTGGTGATTTAGAAATTGCAATACGCACCACCTTTAGAAATAAATAAATTCATGATCATGATAAGATTAATTCATGAGAGCGAGAGAGAGAGAGATAGAGAGAGAGAGAGTGAGTGGGGGGGGGGTGAGGGAGAGAGATTTCGGTCTATACCAGATCAAATAAGAGTAGAAGATGCTTTTCGGATTCAAAAATTCTACAGTATTTTTCATAAAACATAGAACATTATATGTATTATTTGTCATTATGGAATTATGTAGTATGCCTACATATAGATAGATAGATAGATAGAGAGAGAGAGAGAGAGAGTGAGAGAGAGAGAGAGAGAGAGAGAGAGAGAGAGAGAGAGAGAGAGAGAGAGAGAGATTTCGGTCAGATGAAATACGAGTAGAAGATGCCTTTCGGATTCAAAAATTCTACAGTATTTTTCATAAAACATAGAACATTATATGTATTCTTTGTCATTATGAAATTATGTAGTATAAATATGTCATAATTTAAACATTGACGTAATATAAATATGAGAGGCGTTCAGGATCAGAATTGATTATTTCAATGATATTACTCCCTTTCAGAGAGAGAGAGAGAGAGTGAGGGGGGAGAAGAGATTAGTCTGTGTGGGCAGATGAAGGCAACGTTGGGGGTCAGGGGTTGAGAAGGCAGCGCCAACAGATGTCTTCAACTACCTCCGAGGCCTAGGGGAGCTATATCATTACTATATAATATTATATAATCTAGTATATATTATTTCCCCTGCTGTGGTGGGCTCTAGATATTTGGCTTTATAGTTATCATTATCTGCTTATATATGCCTATCGATATATCACTATCGATATATATATATATATATCCACTTTCCTGTATAAGTACATATTTGGATCATACTTATATAATGGATCTGGTATATATCAATTTAGTATGTTTATTTGTATAAACAAAAAAAATATTGCCACGCTTACATAACAAAGTAAGCTCCCTTACTTAATATACATCTAGAACAAGGGCTATATGACTAACTAGATACATGAAAGGACATGTAGAGGCACTACCCACTGGCACCACTCTAATAACATTTCTATAATATAAGGTCTCGAGGCCATCTTCTCTTCAGACGCCTAGGAGGATAGTCCGGGATGGAATTGGATGCAAGGATGGAAACTAGTGGGTTTGGATGGGCCTGGAGTTTATTATGGAATGATAGGTATCTGGAATGGGCTAAATCGGTAACATATGGAACGTAAAGGTCTTTATGGATGGTTTTATTTGTGACAAAATCAGGAGCCTTTAGGATTTTGCGAAGGATTTTGGATTGCAAGGATTGAATACGAGTCGTATTTGATGGTTTGGTGGAGCCCCATAGTTCAATTCCGTAAGTCCATATAGGTCTTATCACAGTAACATAAATAAGTCTTTTGTAATTGATCTGAAGCTTTGAGCGTTTGCATAGTATGTGCTGAAGTAGTCGGAAGCGTCTAGCTGTTTCTTGTCTTTTCAGTCTTGTGTGAGGTTTCCAAGTAAGACGTTTGTCTAAGTTGAGTCCTAGGTAGCGAATCTGTTCAACAGGGATATGTGGAGTCAGGTAAGACTGAATTGTATAATGAGAGAAACTCATTTTAGTTTTAGTTTTTACACCCCCTAAATTCAGTATTTGATTCAAACTTTATATATATATTATATTGGGTATCTATTGAATCTGGATAATTGAGCTAGAAATATTACTTATGATATTACATTGTAGCATTGACAGGGTTTTCTATTAGGATAAGATCAGTAATAGCAAGGCCTACATAAACCCTCGGATTCAATAACTGGTTGAACAATAGGAAGGGCTCGCCGGCCAGGATGCAATATCCATTAATAGAGGCATAAAGAGGATGTTAACGAGGGCAATAGTGCGGTTAATCCTGTACAGGAGCTAAGAGCCCTACACCAGTAATTAAATCTGATAAGGGTGAGCAAATGAGTTGTGTTGTCGGCAGGGCACGGTCGCTCTGTCGGCTTCTGTTAATGAAACTCTGCCCGTCTAGAGCGTACGGTGTACTCTATTCCTCTGCGAGCGTATAGTGGCAGGATTAGTGTTGCATTTAAATTTCTCTTAGTCTTAATCGTATATATGGATATACATAGTTTTCGTAATGGGTTAATACGAGTATCGAGAAAGAAATAATAATGGACTGAACTAGTGAAGGAGAGTCCAGCCAAAGATAAAACAAAATCAGTAAGACTTATTTTATTGTGCCAACGTTTCGGCCTAAGATGTAGGGCATCATAACGGCTAAGGAAGAAACCGAAAATAAAAATATAAAACATTGCAGTACGAATTTATGTACAGAATTGATAATAATATAAAGAAATAGAGTAGAATAGAATAGAATAGAAAACAAACTTTACTCTGGGACCAAGTCCCTTTATAATAACAATAAAGAACAAGTAAAATAAACATAATATTCACCTGGCCAGGAGGCTACATAATGATACAAATCATGAAGTAATCATGAGTGACAAAACATAATAGAAACAAGAAAATAAATAAATAAATAAATGATTAAAAGTACGAGACTTTACAGGATTTTAACTAATTGTCGAAAATAATAAAATGGTTAGATATTAACAAAATAATAATAAATAACATTAATATAATAGTTAATAACGAAATTGCAAAATAAACCAAATGAATGGCATAGGATGCGATAAAGTATTTACAAAGTCTGTATCTTCTTTGTTGTTGGAAAAATAAACAAAACACGTAGGTAACGAGATCGAGTATTCGATACAAATTAATTCAAGCGGAAGATTGGCCTGTCTGGAGAGCATGTTTTTGGGATGCCAAGAGATGATGGAAAAGCAGGGATTTAAATGAGGCCAGTGAAGAAGAATGGCGGATGAAAGGAGGGATTGAGTTCCACGCAGTGGTGGAGCGGGCGAGGAAGGAACGCTCGAAGGCCTTAGTTCTGTGGGATGGAATGTAGAGATCGGAGAGGCGGGATCTTGTTTTATGGTGTTGGACAGAGGATTTGAATTGAAGGAGACTATAGCTATATGAAGGGTGTTGTGAGTTAATGGATTGGTATAGAAAAACACTAAGGAAATATTGTCTTCGAATGAGAGGGAAGAGGCACTTTACCTCATCATAATGATGTGACACCCGGGAACGCCTCGGAGTACCTAGGACATATCTTAAATATAGAGAGTAAGATAAATTATGAAATAACTAATGAGAAAAAGTAAAGAATAAGTTAAATTATGAAATAACTGGTGGGATATAACAAGAATGGAAGACATAGTTAAATTATAACATTTTGTTTAATATAATTTAATTTAATTTATGTAATATATTATATTTCGAGACCGGCTGTGTGTTGTAACATCTGTTAGATAAGTAATTTATCTTGAATGACACAGGTCTGCACAAAAAAACTTGTTTTGATTTAGTTAAGAGATCTTAATGTAGTTTTTTGCGCTGATTTCAAAAATGACATTGGTTTTTTTTCTATCATGTAAGGCTTTAATTTTCCCTATTTAACATCCAACAGTAGTCTGTCATCATGTTGACATTCCATCGACCTTGTTATCTGCACTCCATTTCTTTTATATCTTGATTGAAGCGCTCTCCTTGTTTCTCACTTACAGCCCCAAGATTTTCTGGAAAGTAGTCCACATGTGAGTGAAGGAAATGAACTTTGACACTTATGTTGCAGCCCAACATTTATAACAGTACAGTATATTATACTACGAACTATAACAATCAAGTTTAATAAGCGTTTTGCATAGAAAACATACTTACTCCAACACTATGGAATGTTATATTCCATTAATAATACAAAGTTAGAGACTGATTGAGAGTCAAGATTCTATTTAATATTAATTGTAAATCTTAAATAGGACCTAGAAGAATCCTAAAGTGTTTCAAGAAAGTGCCCCCCCCCCCTCCGCCAAAATTAAAAATATCTTCGGAGGGGGCCCAAAGTGACTGTTAATATCAACGCTCGACTTATGAATATTCTACTGCTCATTTATTATGTCAACTCTTCAGCCAGAAATTAAAATTCTCTCGATTTCTTTTTTTTTTCTTTAATACTGTCAAATATTTCGTTGTTTTTTCTTCCGATTTTTAATTTTTCGTCTCAATGAAAATATCAGAAAAATTTAATTTATTTCTGATATCGCCCATCAGGGGGAGAATTTTTTGTTTTCTTGTTCTTGAAGGAAAATTCGGAATTTAAATTTCTTGGGACGAAGCGACCGAAAACCAGTCTTCGAAGGGCTTCTAATTGTTTTCGAATACTTGAGATGGGAGGAATTCCTATCCAAACTGCTCAGGCCTTTCTGAATTAATTAATGCGGACATATAGACACATAGCACATATATGTGTATATTTAATATAAAATATACGGAGAATGATTCCAAAAATAAACAAACTTGAGAAAGCATCCCTCCACAACTATGATCAAAATCCGTATACTTAAACCAAAAGAAGGTTACAGTATAACAGCTGATAATATTAAGAAAATAGAACGGCAGTCGTGAGGACTACTTACATTTTTATCATAGTTAAGTTCAACAACATTTGTATCAATTGTACTTTAATCATTCCATAAAAGAAGACATATAAAATCTTATAGGGGAAACGAAATGACATCTAGTTATTGATGTTTGGCGTTCACTTAAGCAAACCATCACCAAAAAAACAGCACACAATTTTCGATGGGCCTTAGCTGCATTTTTCGCATTTCAGAAGTTAAAAAGCAAAAAGAATACGAAAATGACTTTCTGGAGTCTTCAAAACAAACGTTCGACTGAATAAATTAATGAATAGAATGTTACCTATGTTTTCTATAAATATATATATAAATAATAATAAGTAGCTAGACTCTATTTACTCAGAAAAGAGGGTGGCCGTGGTCTAATTTCAATGGAAGATTTATACAGAAAGCAAGAAAAATCCATGAAGGAGTACTTTATGACAAGTACATCGTCAGTAATTGCCATGATGAGCCAATTAGACGAAAATTACACTGCCCTCAATCTGAAAGACCCTATCCTCCATAATATTACTGATGAGTATCACTACGAGACGATTTGGAAGGAGAAGGAACTGCATGGTAGGTTTTACCATCAGCTGCATCAGCATGAGATTGAATGGTGAGTGATAGGGCAACTGCTTGGAGAGACTGGAGGGTCTATCATAACCGTACAGGACCAGGTAATTGCTACTAGAACTTACAGAAAGCACACTTTTAAGGAGAACCTAATGACGGATAAATGTCGCCTCTGCTCGAAAACTCATGAGTATATACAGGATGTGGCAAATGGATGCGAAGCACTACATGATCAGGCATAACAATGTGGCGAAAATATATCACCAAAACATATGCAGGCTATTAGGACTGTTGGGCGGAGATGAGGCGCCTATCAGCCGGAAAAACTATTAAAAAATAATTTTTAAAAAAATTTAATTTACTGATATTTACAACTATAATGGTATTATAACAAGTAAATGTCCAAAAATGTAGAATATGACATGAAAACCCTTGTGGAGAAACTACCCATCGGTAGCACTCCAATAAAGTTCTATAGTAGATGATCTCGAGGCCATCTTCTTTTCAGACCCCTCGGAGGGTTATCAGGAATAGTATGGGAAGAAAGTTGAGAGACTAGAGGATTCGAGTGTGTATGGAGCTTGTCGTGGAAGGATAGGTATCTAGTTTGGGCCAAATCAGTAACATATGTGATATTAAGATCATGATGGATGAGTTTGTTTGTGACATAATAAGGAGCATTGAGTATTTTATGAAGGATTTTGGATTGTAAGGATTGGATACGAGATGAATTGGATGGTTTAGTAGAGCCCCAGAGCTCAACTAGAAAATAATTAAATACAAATTTACTGGGATAAGAAAATTATCACGGACCACAGGGTAACATATAACCGTCGGGATATTCAGTTGATCCATTAGGCAAAAAAAATAGGCAGAGCATAGAAATAGCCAAGTGATACAAACCTTATGAACACCAGAGCTCAATAAATTAGAAAATACCAAGAGTTAAAATCACTTGGAAAACTCCAATAGTCATTTCCTCGAATGGTCTGATATTGAAAAGCACAAAGGAGGGTACAGAAGACCTTGGCCTCAATTTGGAAAAATTAAAATAGGAGCTAAAACTGCTGGAAGCCTGGAAGACAGGAGGCCTGGAAATCAGTAAAATAAAAAGCGAGTACATGGTAATAAATAATAGTGGAAATTCGTCACTAAATTTTGGGGAATGGAATTTGACCCCAACTGAACAATTTAAATATTTAGACAGGTGGCGCAGCACTTTCGAAGTGGAGCAGCAGAAAAGTATTGACGATAAGGTAATAACTGGCAGAAAAGTAATTAGGACACTAAATTCTGTTCGTAAGTAAGGACGTCATGATAGCAACAAAACAGAGACTCTACAATTCGTTTCTTAAGTACCGCCCTATATGCCTCAGAAACCTGGTCCGTTTCAACTGTCTCGGCAAGAAAACTGCTTTCAATGGAGATGGAATTTTGGAGATGTAGTTGTAGGATATCAAGACTACAACACGCCCCGAATGACAGAAGCAGTAAACAGACCACTCAACATCCTGTACTCAGTTGAAACAAAAAAACTGAGTAAGTTTGGTCATGTTATGAGGATTGTGGACGACCGATGGCCTAAAATAATACTGAAACATGTACCATCGGAAAGGGGGAAGAGAGATCGCAAAGAAAAGAGGTGGATGGAAGGGATCCCGGAAGCTATTGCGGCAAGAGGACTTAGAGAGGAAGACTGCTATGAAAAGAAATGGCGGCAGTATGAACTAGGCTACGACATATGACACATTGTTGTATTAAAGTCGTTCATATATATATATATATATATATATATAAAATAGCCACAAAAGTTCTGCTGGATACCTGCAGAATTGTTAAAAAATTCTTATATCAGTAAAACATTTACACTTCCCTTGAATTTTGAATTTCGGGATGTGAATTTGGAACCGGAGAAATCCGTGACAAAAATATACATAATAATAATAAGTTAGACTCTCCTGCAAGTATCTTGGTATCGCAAAGCTGCTTAAATTCAAAAAAGATGTAAAAGAAATCTTTGAAGAGGGATTTAAGGAACGGGTCAGAAAACTTCTAAAAATCAATTTATTAGCAGGAAATCTCGTTAAAGCTCTGAATACCAGGGCCGTTCCTTCGGGTACATATACTTTTGGAGTAATAAAATGGCGTGACACGGAAAAATGGGCTGCTTCATAAGGAAACGGTTAAATCAAAACAGCGTTTCCCAAACTCATCTGTGCCATGACTATATATGCCCAGAAAACATGGAGGTAGGGGACTTAGTCTGTTCGTGAACAAGAAGCAAGGCTTACAACCTATTTTATGAATAGTAGTTCACCGATTCTGTCAAAAATTGCAACTATACAGCACTGAATTTGCTTCGGCAAGATCCGACTGCAAGGCCAACAGAGGAGAGCTTTGCAGAAACGTGGAAGTGTAAATCACTCCATGGAAGGCTTTGCAGTTCTTTGAATACTCCGGCATCAATTCAGATTCGTCTGTGCAATGCAGGAACAGGTCATGACAACAAACTCTTACAGAAAGCATATTCTGCACCAAGCAACCGAAGACAGATGTCGCCTATGTAAAACCACGTATGAATCTATTCAACATGTCACCTCTGCCTGCCAGGCATTAGCATGTAAAAAATATCTACCAAGGCACAATAATACTTCAAAAATCGTACAACAGGCACTGGCTCAAAAATATAATTAAAAAAAGGATCTTTTTGACTTACGTCCTAATTAAAGTAATGTTCAATGAACATTCTTCCCCGTGTATACATCGCAAAATTGGGAGAACACGGGGATATAGGATAGGTGAAGAGAACGGATTTGTCTGACTTGGATACGACCCCTGGTGGCTCAGTGCTTTAGAGCACTGCTCCGGAAATGCACACGACCCGCGTTCGAATCCTGGCCAGGATAAATCTTTTCTCTTCAAAACAAAAATATTATTATTTATTGATATTTACAACTGTATAATAAAAATACATCTAGTAAATGTGCTAAGCGATACATAATGACATGTAAAAATGACAAGTAGAGAAACTACCCACTGGTAGTACTCAAATCATAAGTTCAACTACGAAGTCACGGGGCCATCTTCTTTTCAGACGCCTCGGAGGATTATCGGGAATTGAAGAGGAAGCTAGGTTTAAAACCAGAGGGTTTGAGTGGAAATGAAGTTTGTTATGAAAGGATAGATAGCGGGTTCGGGCCAAATCAGCAACAAATGGGACATTAAGGTCGTTATGGATGATTTTATTTTTAACAAAATAAGGAGCGTTGAGGATTGTACGAAGGATTTTGGATTGTAGGGATTGGATACGAGAGGAATTCGATGGCTTAGTGGAGCCCCAAAGCTCTACTCCGTAGGTCCAAATAGGTCGTATGATGGTCATGTAGATGAGTCTTTTGTAATTAATTGGGAGCTTAGAGCGTTTGTCTAGTAAGTGCTGAAGTAGTCTGAAACGTCGAGCGGTTTCTTGTCTTTTTAGTCTCGTATGAGGATTCCAAGTTAATCGTTTGTCAAGATGCAACCCTAAGTATCGGATCTGTTCTACAGGCACCAGTGGGATATTATTAAAGGATACTGAAGGGCAGGAAGTCATTGGTTTACGACGTAAGGTAAAAGTGATTTGATGCGATTTTTGAGAGTTTATTTTAATTCTCCAGTTTTGACACCATTATTCAAGATCAGTGATATGGGATTGGAGGCTTTGGGATGCAATAATTGGATTGGTGTTGACAGATAATACACATGTATCATCAGCATACGTGGTAAGGATAGTATTAGGATGAGTTGGGATGTCAGCTGTATAAACTGTATAAAGGATTCGGCCAAGGATACTACCTTGAGTAAAAAATATTTAAATTTTTTAATATAAATTGAGTCTATATGTAATTTTATATATAGGTGTTAAAACACCTATATAATTGAGGTTGGAGGAAAACTAATTCCGGTTTTTCCCTATAGGTGGTCTTATAGTCCAATATATCCAATAATACTTATCCAATCAAGCCACAACTTAGTTGGATTGAAACTTCATATTCCCAAGAACTTTCTATTTATTAATATAATTTAGGATTTTCCCACGGGTATTTGAAATTCGAGAACCCCAAATAGTATTTTTACCATTAAAGTCACCACCAGCTAAGAATGGTTTACCCATAGCTGAAAACAGATTTTAATAGAAATAACTTTGTTCGAAGCAATATAAACGGAAGAAATCGTTAGCTGATATTTTAGAGAAGGTAAGCAAATAGTGAGCTGAATTGTACTTTTGAAGTGGAAGGAACAAAGTGATGATTCAAAGATTTGTCTACAATGGTTGCAGTACCTCCATGGGCCGAGTGATCTATAGCTCTTCAAAATCATTTATTTGATTTACAAAATTGGTTCTATAAATGGCAAACCAGAATAAACGCCTAAAAATCGAACCATGTAAGCTCCTCTCTACGCAAAGCTTCGTGCCCAGCAGTCAAAATTGACAACGACCCAGTACCTTCCAAAAACTATGTACGTTATCTCGGACTATACTTGGATAAAAGACTTACTTACGTACAAAATTAAAAAGACAAGAACTGACAGGACGATACCAACAAATTCCAGACTACATATATTCACTTGACTTACGGAACAAACGACTTATCTATAACAGTATATTTGGACATATGGAGCAGAACTTTGGGGTCAACAAAACAAGTCCAGATACAAAAGATACAAACAGCGCGTTTTCAAAATTCTCAGAAAAATTGTTAATGCACCGTGGTATGTTTCGAATCACACCTTACACAACGACATTAACATTCCCACTATAAAATCATATATTCATAACAAATACATAACATTCCACTCATCGACACAAAATCACCCAAATTCACTCGTTCTTCCGATTTCCTACTCCGTTACCTGGACTTGCGAGAGAGGAGAGAAACACACATTTTATTGTAATATTACAATCTGCCACTTGTGGGCAATAAGTAATAGTGCTAATTAGCTTACAATCATTCCATAAAACAAATAAAAAATGAAATAAATAAATGAATGTAATAAAAATATATACATGCGGTTAAAAAAAAAAATGCAAAAAGATAATAAAAATAAAGTCTAATTACACTATTTACAATTTACCTAGGGTTCCCGAACTAAGCTTCTTCCCCAGGAATGAGGATAAAGCAAGTGTCCGGAAGGCCCCTGCCACCTTTCCCACCTGCATCACTGGCATTAAACGCCAATGGAAGCTGGTCAAGGGCGCATGACACACACACACAGGTCATGAGTGGAGAATCTGCCCAGTGCCGGTACTCCAAATAACTATATTACAACAGGTCTCGGGGTCATTGATGGTTTAGACGGGGGGGGGGGGGGTCATATGGATTCGTGGAACTGGATAGTGATGAAAGTTTGAAAATTTAGTAGGGATGAGGTCGAGGGCGAAAGGAATGTTGAGATCACTATGGAGGGTTCTATTGGAGACATAGTGAGCAGCATTGAAAGGATTGAATACGCCTGATATGATTTTTTGGCGGTCCCCCACAGTTCCGGTCCATGGGTCCAAATAGGTTTGATGATGGTCTTGTATATTAGAAGTTTATTGCCTATTGAAAGATGGGAGGTCCTACATATTTCTCTATATCATCTGTTAACTTCTTGTCTTTTGAGGCTGGTATGAGGGTTCCAGTAAGTCATTTGTCTAGGAGGAAGCTAAGGTACTGTGTCGGAAATTGGTAGGACGGTTTCATTGAATTGGACAGAAGGATATGTTCCCTTCGCAGTGCAAGAGTCACCTGGACCTGGACTTCAAAGGAAAAGATTAAAAAGAAATTGGCCAAGAGACCTACTCAACTATTGATATTTCCATTCTAAAACTCAATGTTCCTGTACAAAAACCAAGAGAAACTACTTTTGCTGGATGCGCATTCGATAGGTGCAAGTGAAAATTAAATAATAAAGAATAATAAAAATTCGAGACTCGGCGACATTCTGGATTTATATATCAAATAAATTAAAATATTCTGAAAAAAAACAAAAACTCCGAGCCGAAAAGTAAGCCAAATATGAGATTTGGTACGGTATTGTATTGTACCGGTGGAGATGGGGTATACAATACAAAGGGTACAATATTGTGGAGGGTGATATTGGTGGGACAATGGGACTGGGGCTATTGTCTACCATCCCGTGTGGACAATAGTCCTATCTGCTTCCTCTTAATTAGCTGTACTGGGGCTTAAGTGCACGCGAAAATTGGGTATTGTCGATTAATAATATCGATATGTCAATATTAACTACAGTAGAGAGTCGATTATAAGATCTAACGTCGTCAGAAGTGGTTCGGATAACAGAGGAGAAGGTCAATCAATACAAAAACACATACAACCATATCCTTTAAAAAACAACAAACATTATTTTATTGTTGTACCTAAGTTACGATATCGCAAAAAAACGAGCATTAGATGTTCCTCATTAAACACTTAAAATAGCCAGTCATGAGGACAGCCTATAGAAGCGAACTCAGAATAAATGTTCTTTTTTTAATTTCTAAATCAATTATAGTCTAAATCATTTCAATTCTATAATATGCAAATTTAAATTAATAACATTATCCTGATTTTCATATATACTGACCCTCCAAGGAATAATTATATACATTTTCAAGTATTTTAGTTATTAATCAAAATATATGATGAGCTGCAAAAACTCAATACAAAATATCAATAATTTAATTGAAATAATAGTATTGTTATTTCTTCCGCACGGGTCTTCCGCATCTCTAGCGCAGTGCTCTAACTACTGAGTTACCAGGATCGTAACCAGGCCAGACAAATACGTTCTCTTCACCGATCCTATATCCCCGTGTTCTAGCAATTTTTGTGATATAAACATGGGGAGGATTGCTCATTGAACATTACTTTAATTTGAACTCGTTGACTCACGTTAATTTTATATTTATAATTTATTTATTACTCTTTTGATGGTGATTATTTTTTAATATTTTTATTTTGAAGAGAAAAGATTTGTCCTGGTCGGGATTCGAACCCGGGTCTTCCGCATCTCTAGCGCGGTACGAGCCTTACGAGCCAAGATGGTTAGAGCACCGCGCTATAGATGTGGAAGAACCACCAGGTTCGAATCCTGGCCAGGGTATGTTTCGCCAGACATGTTGCTGACGCAAACCCATAATTCTATCCTCTACCAAAATTCGTTATACGCGACTAACAAAGTTATCACTAACAGCATAACTTAAAAAAAAAAAAAAAAACGGTTGACGAACAAATACGAATGCACTACAAACGCTTTCAAGAAAAACTACACTGACACCCAAATTCATTGATACAACAAATCAATGACGCTCATGCCTGAGAATACTAGGAGGAGGCTAAAAAGAACTTGGATGAGGGATCTATTACCATAGAAAATTCTCCTTCATCCCTTTCGTGCCATTTTGCATTATTTTCCTGTTAGCCAATCTGCTAATTGTATTTGTATTTGACAGGTTTGGATAAAAATATAAAGAGAAAAAACTCCTTCAGGTGCTCTTAAGGATTCACAAAATATGTAAAATGGACAGAGTTACAAACGAGACTGTTATGCAGAGGATGAGGAAGAAAAAACAAGTAGTGATTACTTCAGAAAAACGCAAACTGCAATGCGTGCAGATGCAACTTATTGTAACTGAGAAAAATTAAAAGAAGAAGAAACGTGGGGGAGGTGAGTTTTCGACAAATCAGATTTTCAGATCTCCTGTATCCGTTAGCATAACAACCTACGGGTCTTTTTCGTTTAATGCACAATTCGGTTATTAAAAAAAGTAACTGTTATTAAAAAGTAACACGTGATATAGTTACAACCTCCATATCAGTAGAACATATGACTACATTTCTTAGTTTCGTTTAAAACCTAATAATGGCTATGTTAAGGTTGTACGAAGATTTTAAAGATTTGGACCGAACCATCGCATTCTTACAAGAAAAAGGCCTCATCCATAAAGAAAAACTATGCCGGAATGGACATTCTATGAAGTTGCGCAAGAGAGATGACCGCTACAGATGGCGGTGTCACAATGCAAGTTGTCTTTTGGAAGTAGGACTCAGGGAAGGTACGTGGTTCAACGGTTCAAAATATCCTCTGAATAATGCAATTCTTTTTATTTACTCATGGACCAAGAAATATACAACAACGTTATTTTGTAAAGACGAATTGAGTATGTCTGCAGAAACAGTAACAAATCGGAAAAATTATTTGAGGGAGGTTTGTGCTGATTCGCTACTTAAAAATCCTATCAAAATAGGAGGATATGGTATGACCTTCGAAATTGACGAGTCTTGTTTTACAAGAAGGAAACATAATGTCGGACGAATATATCCCAACCAATGGGTTTTTGGTGGTATTTGCAGGGAGACGAAAAAATCTTTCATATATTCAGTGCCCAACAGGAACAAAGATACTTTAATAGCGTGCATTAAAGAATGTATTCTTCCAGGAAGTGTTATAATATCAGATTTATGGAAAGCGTATTCCACTATAGAAAGAATGATTTTAAGCATTATACAGTCAACCATTCTGAAAATTTCGTTGATCCTTCAACTGGAGCGCACACACAGTCGATAGAATCGTTATGGGCCGCGGCCAAAATAAGAAATAAAATAGAAGCTGGAACTAGAAGAACAATGTTGGATTCATATCTCTGTGAATTTATGTGGAGACAAAGGAATATGGGGAAAGACCTTTTTGAGGTTATATTGGAAGATATCGCTTCATTTTGGAAATTAGAATAAACCATATCATTTGTGTTAACAATTATAGTTACTTTATATTAATCACGTGTTACTTTTTAATAACAGTTACTTTTTTTAATAACCGAATTGTGCATTAAACGAAAAAGACCTACTATACTCAAGATAAGGTGTTTGTAGCCCTGTTGGCTTAAGGATTTTTAAAGGGGGTTAAAAATCCTCATTCCGTGCTTCGGAGGAGCCGTAAAATTGGGGCCCCGAGTTTATCGGTGCAAGGTATCGGTTAATGATACCTATCCTAATCATACCAATTATAGGCAATATTTAGGACTCTGGTCCAACCTCGTATTAGCCATAGAAGCATAATGTGACGTTAAATGAAGAAAATTAGAAATTCTACATACTTGCAAATCAAACGTTCTTCTCTACATATTATTTTATTAATTAAACCGATTAATACAGAAGAAAATGCTAATTAATTTGGTCGCTAAAGACCCGATCGGACGGACCTACCATTTAGCGGATTACAGAGTCAATCGCAATTATACGGACGCCAAACAGACCGTCAGATGCTGTACAAACAGCCCCGATTGGAGCGTGCGGGACCAATCTCTATTGGATCGCAGGGGCGCAAACACACTGACATATTGTCTCTGTCCGCTTTGTTGTTCAGCCTTGGGGTGGTCTATAGGTTGGGGGGGGGGTGACCTATAGGTTAGGGCTGGATCTTGTTTACTGTCGCCTGGGGGCGGTCAGGGTATTTTTACAGAGGCAGGATATTGGATATTAAAAAGGAAAAATATATTGGAATCGATGTAAAAACGTTCGTATTCTGAAGTGACGGTATTTATTTGTCATTATTATTATTGTTCGAATAGTAAATATTGTTAGGACATTGTAAAATAAGATATATTTAATTTAAAATAAGACTTATTTAATTTGTGCCTAGGTTTCGACCTAATTTGTAGTCCATCTTCAGGGCTGAGAATAAAAGAAAAATAAAGTGCATTCCTTTCCTTATATAATTGTTCTGTTTTCTTTTATTTTCAGCCCTGAAGATGGCCTACAAATTAGGTCGAAACCTAGCTACAAATTAAAGTCTAACTTATTTTCTGTAATTTCTCAACTCCACCCCGTCACCATTTTACACTCTCCTGAGATATATTCAGTCACCCATTTCGACATGAATAATTGTTATTGTTAACGAAGGGAGGAATAATTTTATATTCATTGCAGGATCATAGGTTTCGGCCTAAATTTTTAACTGATCATCAGGGCTATATAAAATTATAAGGAGAACCAAAAGGATAAAAAAAAAAAACTTGTACCGCTACAACCTCTAAAGGATATTGGATTTCTGACATGGTTATTAGATTTGTCCAAGATCGCGCTAGGTTTAGGGTACCTATTTTCTGTAGGCGTTGTAACCCCCAGGAGGGTCAGTAGATCGCTACGGGTTCATCCGTCCATTCGCAGATTTAATAATCTATCTTCCAGAGCTGGATTTGAACAAGGTATTTAACACAGCATAGCACTGTACACACCGACACTGTATTTGGACAATAACAAAACCTAGTAAACCTGTACCACTACAACCCGTGAACGGATCTGGGATTCAGTACATGGTAGCGAGTGTACTTGTAACACTTCCTGTAAGGAGGTGACTTGTCCTAGGTCACGCTCAACCGACAGATTTGTCCCCCTTATTTTGGGTTCCCTATTTTTATAATATATTATAGAGGCTGGGTGAGCCCCAGGAGGGTCCTATATCCTATATGATCCATCTCCCGCTGCAAACAGACTAAATAAAAGTCTTGCCCGCAGCGGGATTCGAAGCAGGATTTCTACCACTGAGCCACTCCGCTCCCCAAAAAACCCTAGTAACATGATCTTATGCCAAAGGGACCGCGAAGATATGAATGGGTCCGTAAAATTATTAGACCTAATAATGAAAAAGAAGTGTACAACGAAGGTGTCTACTTCTTAGAGGCTTGGTGAGCCCCAGGAGGGTCCTAGATCCTATGTGATCTTTTTCCGGCCTATTATCCAGATAAATTTAAAGAAAAGCTTTATTTAGAATTTAAAAAAAATCTATTTAATATAGTTTCTTTTTTTTTTTCAGACTCCATTATGTGGATACCCATAATAAGCGGAAACCCGGGGGTTGATCGTGATTTAGGAAAAATTATCTCTCTGTACAGCCATTGTCCAAAGAACAGCATAGTCTCAACCACGTACTGAACCCGAGACTCTTCTTGAGTTTTTTTGTATCTCGATTCTATTTTTTTCAATATAGAATGTTTTCCACAAATTATCAATGAATATAGGAACAAAAAAAAATCCTTAATTTTCTCACCACGTTTGTATATTAAAGGTAAGTTAATATAAACCCGGCGGTCGGTGGGATTATGCCCTCGCCTCCTCCGGGGGATATAATTGGCACCGCCCCCCTAATCCTCCTCCAGTCCTTATATACCGGTACCGGTACCAGCCCAAGGCGCTAACTCCGTCGTATTTCCACTTCCAAGGGGCTATGGAGAAAAATTATGACCGGTGGTGAGCTAAGACCCGGCCGAAACTTATATCCTTCGGGGACTTAAGTCAGGTCCGTCAGAGTTAATTAATTGTCCCAGCCCGGCCTTATATAAGCCGCCTAACTAACGCCTTTTTAATTAACTATGTAAATTGGTTTGGACCGGGAGAGCTCGCTAAGAACACCAGCGGCTTATAAAGATTTCTGCTTAATATAGCGCCAGTGCCCCGCCGCCGCTGCCTCTCCTGGGAACTGACTTATTGTCCCAGTTCTGGAATAAATACATCCTCAATCAGCTCTGATATTAACAGCTCAGTAGTCCAATAATCGTGCCTGCATGCAGAATTATTTAGATATCGATATAGGTATCGATTTGATAAAGTAATATCTCAGTGTGATGTAACCATCATATGAGTTTTCCTTACAATCACATCTCTCTCTTTCTCCAAATTATATAACAACGTTTTGTATCAGTTCCGCAGGTGTCAGAAGTTTTTAAACATTTCCCATAATTACACCCTTTATTCAATACTAAAACTTACGATTAATTTTTATTTTGGAGAATATTAATGAGGAATATAGAATTAAAACCTTGTTGTAGCTCAATTCGAAGCTACAACCCGCGGAACTGTTACCGAATTTCCTTACAACCTCTTCTTACCTAACCTTACCTAACTTTGCTTTCGTCTACTTCCAGACCATGGTCACTTCCATCACTTCCTTCACCTGTTCACTAGCAGGAGCCCATTTTGTCCTAGTTGCAGGCTAGGCAGATAATGGATGACTCTGCCCTTGTTACAAGAAGAGTAAGAGGATTGTTGTATTACATTTAACATACCTTCAAGAATGGTGTCAAAATTGGAAAATTAAAATAAATCCTAACAAATCCCATCAAATTACCTTCACCCTTCTTCGTAAACCTACCAATTCCTGCCCTACTGTATCCTTTAATAATACAGATACGTTACCTAGGACTCCATCTGGACAAACGTCTCACTTGGAATCCTCATACAAGACTGAAAAGACAAGAAACTGGTCGACGTTTTCGCCTACTTCAACACTTACTGGACAAACGCTCTAAGCTCCCAATTAATTACAAAAGACTCATTTACATGACAGTTATCAGACCTATTTGGACATACGGAGTTAAGCTCTGGGGCTCTACTAAACCATCCAATTCATCTCGTATCCAATCCTTACAATCCAAAATCCTTCGTAAAATCCTCAATGCTCCTTATTATGTCACAAACAAACTCATCGATTATGATCTTAATATCCCATATGTTACTGATTTGGCCCAAACTAGATACCTATCCTTCCATGACAAGCTCCATACACACTCGAATCCTCTAGTCTCTCAACTTGCTTCCCATACTATTCCTGATAACCCTCCGAGGCCTCTGAAAGGAAGGTGGCCTCGAGATCATCTACTATAGAACTTTATTGGAGTGCTACCGATGGGTAGTTTCTCCACAAGTGTTTTCATGTCAGATTCTACATTTTTGCACATTTACTTGTTATAATACCATTATAGTTGTAAATGTCATTAAATTAAAAAAAAAACACAAAAACAACAACATTTAACATACATAATTGCGAAAAAGAATGAAAATGTAGTACAATGTCTACAGATTATCTGTAAATTACAGTTACATTAATATTGAAATGGGAAAGGTTCTTTACAGTTTTACAATTTGAATGGCGTCCAGTGCAATTGAATGAACTGTATAAATTGTATTTTATTAGTTATTGATTTTATTAATTTTTAAATATTTTTATTTGAAAATCAATAACTTATAAAATAAAATAAATTATAATAACATATAATGACGTAGTCAACAAGATCCAAATTAAATAAGCGTTCAAAGAACATTCTTCCCCTCGTATACAACACAAAAATTCCGAGAACACGGGGACATGGGATCAGTGAAAACAAAGGATAGGACCATGACCGGGGAGCGAGCCTGATTGAGCCAGGATAGCTCAATTGGTAGAGTTCCAGACTAGCGATCTGGGCGACCCGAGTTCAAGTCCTGGCTCTGGAGATATCTTTTCTTTTCAAATAAAAATGTGTATAAATTGTAATATGATTGTTCATCATTCAAGCCTACCAACCGATTTTTCTGATATAATAGTAAACATTTTAAAAACTCTGTACTTGTGTATTAGCCGGTCTGCAGGGACTGATACTTTGTTTTTTACTTGAATACTGATAATTCTGATATTGATAACACCTACCTAATTATTCGCATTAATGGAAATTGAAACATAAAAAATGTAATAATGAAATGCTAATTCTAGACCCCTCTAAACACGCCCCCCCTCCATTTCTTCGATTCTTCACTATAATAATTAAACAATAGAATGAATAATTTCGATATATAAGAAATGATTATCACATTGAGCAATGATATTGACAAATAAGTTAAGCTATGCGATTTTGGACTTTTTGGTACAACAGTTACTTGTGTATTAGCTGGTACCCATAAAAACTACGTCCAAATCTTGTTTAATCTTATCACTGGTCTCATTTCAATAAGTTGTGTGTTTTGTCGTGTTCGTTATAAATTGTAATGATAAATATTTAAAAAAATTGGCTACAGCTTCTTTAAAGTGTAACTCAAAATATTTCACTGTTTTTTTTTAAAAATAATTTTATTGAATTGTACAACTGTAATATATACATCTAGTACAAGTGCTGTATGAATAAATAAATACATGAAAGGACGTGTAGAGGCACTACCCATTGCCAGCACTCTAATTACACTTCTATTATAGAAGGTCTCGAGGCCATCTTCTCTTCAGACGCCTAGGAGGATTGTCCGGGATGGAATTGGATGCAAGGATGGAAACTAGGTTTGGATGGGGCTGGAGTTTATTATGGAATGATAGGTATCTGGAATTGGCTAAATCGGTAATATATGGAACGTTAAGGTCTTTATGGATGGTTTTATTTGTGACAAAATAAGGAGCGTTTAGGATTTCGTAAAGGATTTTGGATTGCAAGGATTGAATACGAGAGGAATTTGATGGTTTGGTGGAGCCCAATAGTTCAATTCCGTAAGTCCATATAGGTCTTATAACAGTCACATAAATAAGTCTTTTGTAATTGATCTGAAGCTTTGAGCGTTTGTCTAGTATGTGTTGAAGTAGTCGGAAGCGTCGAGCTGTTTCTTGTCTTTTCAGTCTTGTGTGAGGGTCCCAAGTAAGACGTTTGTCTAAGTTGAGTCCTAGGTAGCGGATCTGTTCAACAGGGATAAGGGGAGTACTATTAAAGGATACAGTAGGACAGGAAGTCATGGGTTTTCGGCGAAGGGTAAAGGTAATTTGATGGGACTTGTTGGAATTGATTTTAATTCTCCGATTCCGACACCATCACTATTTTTAAATTTAAATTTAATAAACGGAATGCAATGATTTAAAACATAAAGCAAGCTATATTTTCCCCCAATATTTCAATTTCAGTTCTGCCATTTCATTACAGGGAATGTTAAATAAGACTGATAGATTTTTCATGAAACTAAAAATTATATTTTAAGTATAGAGAAGACACAATTACAATAGCTTAATTAAGGATGAGAATCCCATTGGAAATTAAATAATTGTGTGAAAACCCACAAGAAAAATCCAAAAAATTTTATGTTTTTGAAAACATGAATGATTTTCTTTTCTGCAAGGTTTTTACTAGTAATATTTTGTAGGTACGTTTCCGTTAGCCGGGCGCAACCGAAAAATCACCAAATAATGTGGACAAATTTCTTACAATCATAAGAGGAATGTTCGTTTGGGGCCATGTCTTCTTTCTATTCTCTGAATTTATTAAAAATAATGCACCGTTTCCTTATTTTTCTACATTCTTAATTTTTGTAAAATAAAAAAAAAAAAGCTGAAAATTTGGGATTAAGCTAGAGCTGAAAAAGATGCAGTCCCTTTTTTCAAGAGAAAAATAAATTGGCAAAGAATGCAACATGCGATAAAAATCATGAAATGAAACTGTATTTTGTGATGGAGTACGTTGGCGGTGCAATTTTTCATCATACACCACGAAGAAGAGCATTTGCAATGGTACGTTGTTCTAATCGTCCAGATTGAGTTTTTTTTAACATTTTTGATATTTTTTTTACGGTTGGAGCGAAGAGATGACATTAGTCAAATGGTTTAAAAAACAACTAGATGTGAATCATAATATAGTTGTAAAATAATCAAACAACTATTTTAGAGAAGTTTGTGTAGAAGTATTAGCGGAATGTGAGCCAAAAAAAAAAAAAAGCTGAAAATTTGGGATTAAGCTAGAGCTGAAAAAAGATGCAGTCCCTTTTTTCAAGAGAAAAATAAATTGGCAAAGAATGCAACATGTGATAAAAATCATGAAATGAAACTGTATTTTGTGATGGAGTACGTTGGCGGTGCAATTTTTCATCATACACCACGAAGAAGAGCATTTGCAATAGTACGTTGTTCTAATCGTCCAGATTGAGTTTTTTAAAATCTTTGAGATTTTTTTATAGTTGGAGCAAAGAGATAACATTAGTCAAATGGTTTAAAAAACAACTAGATGTGAATCATAATATAGTTGTAAAATAATCAAACAACTATTTTAGAGAAGTTTGTGTAGAAGTGTTTGCAGGACGTAAGCAAAAAAAAAAAATCGGTGGTCCTGAAAAAATAGTTGAGGTAGACGAGAGCTTACATTTCATGATTCTGATCGCATGTGGCATTCTTTGCCAATATATCTTTCTCTTGAATATAAGAAACTGCATATTTTTCAGTTCTAGCTAAATCCCAAATTTTCTTTTCTTTTTTTTACACAAAAATTAAGACTGAAGAAAGAAAGGAAAACGTGGTTTGTTTTGAATTAATGCAGAGAATAGAACACGTGGCCCCAAACATTTGCGCCTGGAATTTTTGAAATAAATTAAAAAAGTATTCAATAACTCCAAGAAATTTAATCGATATCCACTAATGAGCTATTTAAAATACACCCAAGGTCCCATCTACTTACTTTATTTGTAATGCTAATGCCTCATTATTTCGGCTGTCTATCCTTCCTTTGACCATTGTACTTGTCCATCTACATAGCGGGAGTCATCTGTGCCGAAGATTTACCTTAAACATGACTGCACATAGAATGCGCCGGATCGGATGATTCACTGTCGGGTTATTGTGTGGGGCTGGACAAAGCTGTGGAGGACAGGCTGCTACCAACTCCATTGTCCGGAGTCCATCAATGTCTGTGACAATGGAAGAGGCTTCTCTCCAGAGGATCACCTGTCGTCACCTGTTCATAATCCGGTTAGTGAAGCAAATCCTTTAATCACCAGAACAAACAGTCCTCCCGGATCAAGTGACATATGACACGCTCTGGATTGGTGAGTTGGATATCAAAGCAGTGCTCAAGTCCGAATGTTAAGGTACATTTCGTCAACAGTGGATTTCGGTAGGGGAATACTTATGGGTTCGGGACACAGATAAGCGCGGCTTTTGACTCATCGCGTGAGACTGACGACGCGTAGCAGCCTGTACGTGAGTTACACAATTTTTTTAATCAACTTAAAGGTACAATAAGATTGTAATAATAATAATTCATACTAACAATACCATAAAACATCATTAACTAGTTGAACTTTTCGTTTCTCCTAAAATATTTTTTTTGTCATAGGTAAATGGGATCAAGCATCTTCCTGGGGCTCACTCTACAAAGTGGGTACCATAAATTTTGAGGCAAAACGATTAAGCATGTTCTCCGACAAAACATCTCTCCTGAACAGTAAGTAGTCCAAGAAACAGGACGGTCTCTATCACGTACTGAAAACTTTGGGGGTAGGTACCCATTTTAATGTTTATATCTTCCCTTCAACCTTCTCCTTTTCCTATCTTCACAGCCATTTCTCCCATCACCTCATGTAATAATTGAATCCATTATTATTATTATTATTTATATATAATTTATCACCATTTAAATACTAGAATTTTTTATCTTTACTTCTCATATATTTCTTCTACATTAACATCATATTTTTGTATTTTATAATTTATGAGAAGCGAGGGGATGGTTGACTGGAAAGTAGACATAAGGAAGAACATAGTTGGGGGTGCAGTCAAATGAAAACACTAAATAAGTGGGTAGTTATTTAATTATGTGCCGACGTTTCGACCCACTTTGTGGGTCATCTTCAGGGCTAAGAAAGAAAAACAGACCAAATAACAGAACTATAAAAATACATTGAGGACTAAGTATATGATAAATGAGAAAAAATATATATGTAGAGAGGTAGACATTTAGAACAAAAGTGAGGGATATATATGAATAAAAAAAAAAAATTAGTGTTTTCATATAATATTTATATCATAAAATATAATACTTATCATAAAATATTTAGTGTTTTCATTTGACTGCACCCCCAACTATTTTCTTCCTTATATTATAATTTATATTTATATAACTTCCCACCCATAAATTATCATACATTTGACATCGGTACCTGCTATTTAACGTGATTTTACATACATTAGCTTCTATTTATTTCTTCTATATGTATTTATAAATTTACATCATATGTTGAATTAATATTTATTCATATTTTTATATCATTACTTGTAATTTTACTGAGTTTTCCATACTTGTATGTCTCACCAGGTTTACATTTGTAACTTTGTTCTCTATTTTTCATATTGTATCTTCATACTTTTTACTTGCTGAATTATCTTACTATTTATATGTCTTTACTTTATCACCTTTCAGCTCACACATTCTGTCATTTTGTGTGAACAGAGAACTATCTATCCTATTCTATATTTCCCCACTTTTCTATACTCTATATATTATTCTATAATTCTTAGTACTGCAATGTTCTTATAGTTTTTTTTCAGTTTTCCTTCTTAGCCCTGAAGATGGACTACACTGTAGGCCTAAACGTCGGCACTTATAATAAATAAGTTAACCTTATGTAGTGTTATAAATGACTGCGCCCCCAGACAAATTGTATCCTTCATTACGATCTTCCAGTCAACCATGTTCCTCTCTATCATGAACCTATGTGTAATTTGTTTAATTGACTGCACCCCCAACTATTTTCTTCCTTACATCATCCAGTCAACGATCCCTCGCTTCTCATGTAATTTGTTAAGTTAGGGTTGGTCCGCCGTTAATTTGACAGGAAGTGCCCCGCTAGTATTTTTAAAATTAGACATAATAAAAAAAGAATTGACTATTTATTTTGGTGTAGTGTATGTCTAACAAGTAGCTTTATTTTGTTGGGCTGAGGGCAGAATGTTAAAACACTTTCCAACAACTTGAAAACTTCGCTAAGCATTCCATTTCCTGAACAAGGATTTCTATCTTTAGATTTCCCTCTGCTCTTATCAGTATTTGCTTTTACTTCAGTGTGTGGGAATCGAACCCCTCATGTTGTATTTATCGAGTAGGTTTTCCGCACGAATTGGTCTTTTTTATCATGCTTAAGTGGGAACTTCAAGCAGTTGTGCGTTCGCGTCATCAACATGCTCACGTCATCGACACCATTTGCCTTAATCAACTTTAATTTAAAGATTAGAATAAAATTGATATAAGAATAATAATATTTAACTAAAGGTCGTTCATACTAATTTAAAACTTCAAACTAATTAAACAAAAAAAATATATAACTAGTTGAACTTTTCGTTTCCCCTAAAATATGTTATTTTTCGTAGTTAAATAAAATATTTTTTTAAGTTGCTAAATGGTTAAAATACACAAGACAATTCAACGTGCCAATAGATATGAAAATCCTTATTTTACTTAAAATACCCTGGCGGGTATAAATCTTTAAAATTGCTTTAATTGTAAGAGAAAAAAAACAGATATATTTTGGTGTTGCAGCTTCTTATCTATCAATCAAGTATACGACTAAAGAAGGGCAATTCGCTTGTGTTTTTTTATTTAGGTTTAAGAGTATTGGACTCTAATTAATTATTTTTCTTGGGATGTAGAAAACCTTAAGTCCGAAAACATTGTTTTCCATCAATTTATTAAACATTTCGGACTACAATATCATTTTCAAATATATACTGATCTCATTATTCAACAGGTATAAACTTTTTCTGCAAAATACATAAATAGAAAAAAAAAATCAATATTATAAACAATTACATAAAAACAACAAATATAGTACTTCAAGCAGTTACAAAATTATACAAGGTACTACAAAATTATATTCTAAAAAGTTATAATTTATATATCATCATTGTCTTTACAACAGTAAAATAGTAGATACCTTTATGGAAAATAATAGTTCCATAAATAATGACAATGGAACAATAAATTGATGAAAAATAATGTTTTTGGACTTAAGGTTTTCTACATCCCTAGATAAATATTTGTGTTTTTTATTAATTACTGTCTTTAATCATAATGTACTATTTTTATGATTTATTCATTGGTGTTTTTAGTTTGTAAATTATTGTATAAAACCTTCTTGCTGTGATTAAAATACTATTTTTATTTCTAATTTTGTAATCATAAATTATAGAATAAAAAAAAATTATACTAAAATTTAACAAATATAAAAATAATTGTTAAATTTTATAATTTTTTTTATTCTTTAATTTATGGTTACAAATTTAATTTTAACTGTATTCTTAGATGTAAATCAATTTTGTCAAACTGTAAATTTTTAATTTCATATATTGCAAAGTTGTACTAAAATGTATTCTAATGTAATTCTATAAACTGATCTGTAATTATTAAAATCACATGTAATGACATGTAATATGCTTATTTAAGCATGGAGCATGTCCTAATATTAATAAACGGTCCCTCCGTGGGGTTACCGTGGGGGGGAAGAGAAAAAATATATCTATCATCTCCATGCAATATTCAATTAGATCACTGGATAGCTAAAGGATCAATGAATTCATTAAGATAACTGAGGACTGTGAAGCATCGAGAGCTGTGGATGGCTAAGCGCCGCTATTTTGTGATAATTTTGCTGCATATCAAGATTTCCATTCAGTATAACTTTTGACTCGGAGAAGCTACCACTTTCGTTTAGGTTTAATCGTCAGCTATCGTCAAAACCTACCGATATCCAGTGTAAGATAGTTACAGTGGATTTAATAAGTTGTTTGGATAATAAAAATATTATCAAAACTATATGCCGGCCTATTCGCTCCGAAAAGCCAAATCCAAATACATCGTATACAATTGGAAAGGGCTTCTCAAGAGCGATCGTATGGTAACAATAAAAAATTCATATGGCCGAGTCAAACAGACCTATAATTAATAAATTTATATTGCAACACTGTAATCATTTGTTTACCTGATTTTTTCCAGAATATATAAATGAAAATATTTTATACAACAAATATTATTCGTTACGTGAACGTATTCACGTAAAACAAACGGCCGTGTCCATGACACAGCCACACGCCATTTTTTTTTTAAATTATTAATTTATTTAGTTACTTGATATTGTTTACTATCAATGATGATTTTAGTTCTTCATTAAGTTTAGCGATAATAATGAACAATGATTGTTATACTTACTAGTGATCATGAGTAACAATGATTATTATCTATAGATATTATAAAACAAAGTCCTCGGCCGCGTTTGTTCGCGGTAAACTCAATAACTACTGCACGGATTTTCAGGCGGTTTTCACCAATAGATAGAGTGATTCGCCAGGAAGGTTTAGGTATATAATTTGTTGAGGATTTGTGTAAATGGGTTGTGATATAACGATAATTGTCGGAAAAAGTATAGCCGTGTTGAAGGTACCATGGAAGACAATGCCTAAACTCTTTGACATATAAAGAAACAATGTATGCCGGTATATTAAAGATATACAAAAAAGTCAGAGATTGCATACATCTATTTTCTAAGTATAGCTTACTATACCTATTTTATCACCTAAAAAATTGATAATGTACAATGCAGTAATTAGAAAGCTATTTAGACGAGTACAGTATTAATCCTTATCGACTTATATACTATAGTTAACTTAATTTCATGGGCATTATTAGAATATTTTATACCATATAAATTAAATGAGTATCTTATGGGTTATCGTAAAAAATTAACGCGCATGAAAATAAATTCGTGTATAAAGAAATATTTTGTTTTCTTCTTATGTTAATAATATCTACATAATAAAATAAATTAGATAGGCAAAACATGTATGCATAATATATCTTACTACCCGTGCAAAGTCGGGGCGGGTCGCTAGTACTTACTTAATTGTAACCAGGAAAATAAATAGTGTAATCATTATTATTGATGATGATTATAATAACAATAAAAAAGACATGTTTAATATTAAGTATAACATTCATTATTCAGTAGCTCTTGTATTTACAGTAGATTATTTGGTAATGAATTCAGTGGAAGTTAGGGAGGATTTCACGCAAGATTACTTCAGGCCAACTTCGCTCATAAATTATAATATGATTTCAAATATTTAATCCGATAATATAAACAGTTATGAATACATGGATAAATCTACTTTATATGAATTTATCGCTTATAATATACATTAGCCACAATTATAAACTTAAACGATTCATCTCGATTAAATTTTAATAATCTTTTACTGGATTATATAAATGATATCAGGTATATATCATAACTTTATAATTGTTAATACGGCTATTTTAAATATTGTAAAACGTAATAAATATCTGTCTTGTTTAATGACAGGGCTTATAAATGAGATAGGTTTATCTAAATTACTTTTATTGGTTTGTGGAGAAGAAACAAAAAAAAAGTGAAATATAAAATATGTATACGAGGAGGTAATCCGCTCTACAATACAGCGTAAGTACAGTATCCGACCTAAAATAGAGTTAAATTATGAATACAGAACAAGTATTTATTTATTTTTAACATAACTAAAGAGACAACTCCTGTCGGCCTAACGGCGAACCAACGCCTATTTTACAAATTACGCAAATGGTTATTTAATTCTACTATTAAAATTGCTATTGGGCTCCACCAAACCATCAAATTCCTCTCGTATTCAATCCTTGCAATCCAAAATCCTTCGCAAAATCCTAAACGCTCCTTATTTTGTCACAAATATAACCATCCATAATGACCTGAACGTTCCATATGTTACCGATTTAGCCCATTCCAGATACCTATCATTCCATAATAAACTCCAGGCTCATCCAAACCCATTAGTTTCCATCCTTGCATCCAATTCCATCCCGGACAATCCTCCTAGGCGTCTGAAGAGAAGATGGCCTCGAGACCTTCTATAATAGAAATGTAATTAGAGTGCTGCCAATGGGTAGTGCCTCTACACGTCCTTTCATGCATTTATTTATTCATACAGCCTTTGTACTAGATGTATATATTACAGTTGTACAATTCAATAAAATAATTAAAAAAAAACAATTGCTATTATTCTAAAAATTGAAGTTGATTGCTTATATTGTACTTCCCTTAGTGAGCCCATTAAAATGTGAGTATCCATTTAGTATTGTTTTGATGAGATATTGATTATTTTTATTAAATACAAAATAATGAATTATTTTTTAGGTCTGTTTTATAGATAAAAAATAAATAGTTTATAGGGTATAAGAAAAATGTCTTAATATTACTTCACTGCATTACCTGTTCAGAAATAACAGCCATAAAATCTAAATATTAAAATAAGATGTTGCATGGTATACTTTAAAAGCGATGCCTTTAATTTTTTCCATTTAAATTATTTAAAAAAAACTGTGCTATACTTCGTGTAACGGCTTAAAGAAGTCTGGAATTATTATTTTGTTATATTTCATTTAAAAAAAATATTTATAATTTAACTGATTGAGCATGACAAAAAACTAAACAAAAACCAGTTCATTACAAAATACAAATAAATTAAATTAATACATGGTAAGAAATAACAATATATCTATATTTATAGAATAAAGTTATATAGGTTGGGGAAACAGAAATCCATTATTTTCTCGGTTGATGGGTGTACTGAGCGATATCTCGTAATATATCGATCAAAGAATTGCAAGGTTATGCTCGTTGTCATTTTACAAAAATTCGTTGGCTGTTTTTTGTTTGTTCCATTTACTTGTGAATTACAGTCGAAAATTCAAGCCAGGCCGTTGAAATTATGAATGGTCCCGATACTAAAACAGCTAATTACGTGCAATTTCGGTTTTGTCGATTCCGTTCAGGCAATTTTGATGTTAAAGATGCTCCTCGCACAGGCAGGCCCGTCGTCGAAAATGTCGGTAAAATCACAGAAATAATCGAAGTTGACCGGCATGTTAGCATTCATAGCATCGCCCAGGAGCTAAAGATCGACCATAAAACAGGTTTAAACCATTTGCGCAAAGCTGGATTCAAAAAGAAGCTCGATGTTTGGATGTCACTCCAATTAACCAAAAAAACATGATGTATCGAATTCCATCTTCAAAGCCTTGGCAAAACGGAATGAAATCGACCCATTTCTTAAACGGATGGTTACTGGTGATGAGAAATGGGTCACATACGACAATGTGCGAAAACGATCGTGGTCAAAGTGTGGTGAAGCAGCTCAAACGGAGACCAAGCAGGACTAACGGCGAGGAAGGTTCTACTGTGTATTTGGTCTGTTTGGAAAGGATTTATTTATTATGAGTTACTTCCGTATGGCCAAACACTAAATTCAGATCTTTACTGTCAACAACTGGACTGTTTGAAGTTAGCGATGGAACAGAAACGACCAGAATTGGCCAACATAAGAGGTGTTGTGTTCCATTTGGACAAGGCAAGGCCACACACGTCTGTAGTCACTCGCCAGAAACTCCGTTAATATCCACCATACAGTCCGGACCTGGCACAAAGCGATTACTACCTTTTTCTCGCATTGCAAAACTTCCTGAGTGATAAGAAATTGAGATCAAGAGAAGATTGTGAAAATCGATTACTAGATTTTTTCCCCAATTAGGCCCAAGACATCAATGAGAGAGCCATTATGAAGCTACCTTTAAAATGGCAACAAATTATACGACAAAATGGTGCATATTGGACCCAAATCGGATGATCCGAAACATCTTAAATAAACCAACCTATTATATAGTAATTAACAGAAACAAGAACCAGAGGGAATTGGTTATATAATAACCAAGAGCTACAATTTTTTAAAAATATTTGCATCTTGTATATTTATCCCTGAAGAAAACCTGCTATGTGGGTCGAAACTTACCGATAAAAAGTCCTCCCTATAGAAGAGAATTTTCTTGACCTCTACCCGGACCATTTTCTTCCTCATAATTATGTAAGGTTGACTACTATTATTCAACATGGATACATTTTATTAAAATAATATTAGATGGGTATGTCATGATCATAATTTAACCAACTAAACTTTGGCTGAGGGGAATAACCTCGTTTTACCATCCTTCTATTTCGCCTTAGTTGAATAATTGGACTGTGGATGTGAAATGTACTAACGCTTTGTATTCTTTGTGACTTTTCTTTTGAAGTTAGTGCCCTGATAATGACTCAATTGGGAAAACGTTGACTGTTTAGGTTTTTCCAGTATTTTAGAGACTTCTTGGAACAATTGTGGTCAAAATGATCTTGAAAAATTAAAAGTATAAGCACGTGCCGAATGGAAAATCAATTTTCCAATTCTTTTTTAAGCAATAGTAGGAATTTGATAAATTTAGAACAGATTCGGCATTTATCCGAAATAATAACAATCTATTGATACCTCTTTCATCAAACTCAATCATTAATGAGAGCCACAAAATTGATCTGTTGTATATTTATCAAGTGAAATAGGGAATTGTTGACAGAGAAATAGTTTTCTTTATTTATGTTTAACATTTTTTTAGTTAGCAGTTATTGATTAGTTTGGACTACCTTGATATAGGTTCGATATAGCTCAAAGTTCTGTTTGAGGAAGCTTACGCAATTGTTTAATGGAATCAGAAGAGACTACTCCAAACGTCGAGTGGATTTGTTTAGTCAATTAGAATCGGATAAGATAGTGCTACTGTTTTCATCTCTATCTTTACTGATTCTTTTTTTTACTCTTAAAAGTCGTTAACAGTTATTTATAATAACCGTTATTCATGTTAAGAAATAACTTATAACAATTAAGCTGAGAATCTTAGGTTGCGCAGAACGACTTTTAGGAAGCGAGGTAGTTCAGAGTGTTCTGTGTTGAAGGTTTTGGGACCAAATTTGACTGAGACAAATAAATTATTTCATCAATAATAATTTAACAGCCGCAGATGGACCTATATATACATATATATGTATGTACGTATTACACCTATTTTGTTGGCATCTTCCTTCACTGCTTCTATCCATCCTAATGTCTTCTTCAGTTTGTTAACGTCATTAAAAATCATCTCTTTGATACACGTTTCTTCCATTCTTTTTAAATGCCCATACAGTCTTAGCCTTGTCTTTCTCATTTTATCTGTGGTTTTTTCCATGTTTTTGTACAAATCTTCCTTTCTGCTTTTAATCCATATATTTCCATTATTTTTCTCTCTTTTTTCTAGTTTTCTTAGTTCGCCTTTCTTCCTCTGTATTAACCCACTCAGATCCATATTTTGTTGTGTTCAAATAACTGTATTATAATGTATAATTTTCGCTTGGATGGATGTCGATTATTGTAGTAGTTTTGCGTTAATTTGTAATATATATATACAGTGGAGCGTCGATTATCCGAAGGTTTGATTAACGGAACTGTTTTTTTGTTGATTTTTTTCCAATGGGGGCCCTAATCATTTCTCGGAAACAGCAAAAAAATGGACAAAGACTTCAATACTATTTGTTTACTAAGGACTGAAATTACCTAATTAGGTTTAATTAGGTAATTAGGTAATTTCCTATTCATTTGGTTGGTAATAGCTTGCTCATCTTCAGTTTTAAATCATTCTTTGTTAAGTGTACATCGCATTTGTGATCACTTTTTGTTTTAAAATTGCAGCATGTCAACAAACAGAAAACGGTTGAACCAATTTGTTTTTTCATTAAAAGACAAATTGGAATTTAAAATTTATTTTTATTTTTTAGTGAATTTCGATTATCCGGATTTTAAATTATCCGAACCACCCCTGACAAGATTAGTTCGGATAATCGACGCTCCAGTGTATATACATGTATATGGTCTTAGAATTTGAATAATTATTGAATGGGCTATTACCGTTAACGTGGTAACACCTGGGAGGTTATTCTGATCAGCTTATTGAGGTTGTAAATAGTCTGTGAAATGTTATCTTTAAATGTTCTTTTTTTACAGGTAAGACTGTGCAGTATAATAACTCATTAGTTTGTAAATCAGTTACAGGAAATTATTGTTAATTTTTTACAGAGAAACCGTTTATTTTTTATTTCGAGACACACTAAATTCATTCTTTGAATCAATCAACATTATTTATATATATATGATAGAATTGTTTACAGTTTTGTCGTGCTCGATCAGTTAACTATAAATTATTCTATAATTATAAGTTAAAAGTTGTTAATCTTATGGCCACAGTTCCGGAATTGTTTAAGCTTTTCCAGAAAACATAGCACTATTTTTGAATTTGAATAGAACAAAAGGGGATTCATCAATTATTCTATGGCGCTACAACTCGGTGACGGGTCCTGATCTCCTCCACCAGCTTCTTCCAGCCGTCTCTATCTTTCGCAGCTGTTCCCCAGCATCTGACTCCCAGCATATCCCTCGTGTCTCTCTATCCGACTACTATCCACCTTCTTCTCGTCCCGTACGGAGGTTCTGTTAAAGCCTTTTTTGGAATGGCATCGTCCTCCATTCTCTTTTTAAGGAGTAAACAACATATGCTTCGTTGAACATTGAATAAACTTCGAAAACTAAGAGATTATTCTCAATCAGCTTGGTCATTGACCATGACTCCGATCCATACAACAAAACTAGGTGGTCTAATGTTTATTCAGATGGAGCTTGTTCTGCCGTGATAAATGGCGTGAGGAGAACCCTATGAGCCCAAGGTTAGCCAACCATATTCTTTTCTTTACCTCGACCTCAGGTCCATTATTCTGCGTCACTAATTATATAAAACAAACTTATAATAAATAAAAAACATTTCATTATTTTTTTTAATGCAAAATATTTAATATCTCAATACAACACACATAGTGGGTATTCATTAGTTAAGTGGACTCACTAATGCTCACTAGAGGGTACAAAATAATTATTTTGTACAACAGCTGAATAATTTGTAAAATGGGGTCCGCCGTTAGGTCACACTCGTTTGTAATATTAAAAATTAATAAATATTTATTTTTTTTAATTATATTTTATATTATATTAAATTAATTATAATTTACCACAAAATAATTGTTTATTTTGTGTTATGCGAGAAAAAAAACTGCTTCTCTTCAGTATCTTGGGAATTAGCTACTTATGAAAATTTAAATGGTTTTTAAGTGTAAAATGGATATAATTAAAAGGCACTTAAGGTAAGGCGATTTTAGTGTTCTTTGTTAATTGGCCAACTAAGACAACTTTGTGATACAAACTGGTAATTCCTGAAATTAACAAATTCATGCAAAAAAATTCTTCAGCTTTATATAATATATAAAAATCCAAATACTTTATCATTTTATCAGCACTTTTAGGCATGATACTTAAAAGCTGTAGACAATTTTAAACATAGCACTCCATCTGTTACCTAACGTTGTCGGAAAACATTAAAAAATGATAAGAGTCCACAACAGTGCTGCCATCTATTCCCTTCTCCTTGAACATAATATTATACTTTTCTCAGACAATTTTAAAAGATTTGAGGATTATTTAGTGATGTTGAAAAAATATTGAAATTTGGGTATTTTTTTTTCCAATGAAATATTATCGACTGACTCAGTTTCTGTATCATGTATTCACGTCTTAAAAAGGACGAGACCACTGGAGAATTTAAGAGATTACACCACACCGAATTGCGAATCATGCACTCGGTTAATATTATTTAAGTGATAACTTCACGAAGGTTAATATGGGCTTGTAAAGGAGTTAGACTGAGTAACGAACGAATACCTAAACAGTGTCTGAGGCGTAGGTGGGAGGATTGCGTTAGGAGGGATCTGTTGGATTTGGGTTTGTGTAATGGTCCATGGACGGAGGTTTGTAAGCCGAGATTGGTGGGGAGGGGGTATCGGCATAGAGCTTTCGGGTTCGCTAACCTTTTTTATTTATATCACCGGTATATCATAATTTAGATATCGGAATCAGCTATTATTATATTTAAAAAAAATTATATGTGCAGCAAAAAATATAGTACAAGTCTGTTAATCTGAAATAATGAAATAATAATTCATTGAGGAAATACAAATGGGGTCTTTATCAGGTTTTTTAATTATTTTACATTTCAGTTTTATTTATTATAATTCCTCAAGGTAGTATCCTTGGCCCAATCGTTTATACAGTTTATACAGCTGACATCCTATCCTTACCACGTATGCTGATGATACATGTGTATTATCTGTCAACACCAATCCAGTTATTGCAACCCAAAGCCTCCAATCCCATATCAATGATCTTGAAGAATGGTGTCAAAAATGGAGAATTAAAATAAATTCTCAAAAATTCCATCAAATCATTTTTACCTTACGTCGTAAACCAATGACTTCCTGCCCTTCAGTTTCCTTTAATAATATCCCACTGGTGCCTGTAGAACAGATCCGATACTTAGGGTTGCATCTTGACAAACGATTAACCTGGAATCATCATACGAGACTGAAAAGACAAGAAACCGCTCGACGTTTCAAGCTACTTCAACACTTACTAGACAAACGCTCTAAGCTGCCAATTAACTACTACAGACTCATCTACTCATCCTTCGTAAAATCCTGAACGCTCCTTACTTTGTTAAGAATAAAGTCATCCATAACGACCTTAATGTCCCATTTGTTGCTGATTTGGCCCGAGCCCGCTATCTATCCTTTCATGACAAACTCCATTCCCACTCAAACCCTCTAGTTTCAAACCTAGCTTCCTCTTCAATTCCCGATAATCCTCCGAGGTGTCTGAAAAGAAGATGGCCACGTGACCTTCTTAGTTGAACTAGTGATTTGAGTACTACCAGTTGGTAGTTTCTCTACTTGCCATTAGCTCATGTAATTATGTATCACATAGCCTATTTACTGGATGTATTTTTTAATACAGTTGTAAATATCAATAAATAAATTATTATAATTTGTATTGCTTATGCGTCAATATTAAATTTAAATTTGAACTTATGATATGTGCAGAATTGAAAACTTTCAGAACCCGCATAAGATCATGTAAGATTCAAGGTGTTTACAAGTTAGGTTTAAAAATGTTAAATGTAATAAAATATATGTAAAATTTATAATTGATTACATTGTATTCATGTAAATTGTTGTCATTACTATTATTTTCGTTTTTAGAAGAAGCAAATAAAGAAAAATATTTTGAAGTCAAATAATAATACAAATTTTTCTCAACGGATTTAGTTTTATTTTGGTTTTTGGTTTAGAAAACAAAGTTGTTGAAAATACTTGATAGAATAATTAAAGAATAAAATCGGATTATTAATATATGTGCAATGTAACATTACATCTCGTGAAATTCCTGATGGCTTGGTACAGGATTATGCTCTCACATTTAAAAATATTTACGACAGATTTATTGCATTGTTTATTTATTTATTTTTTATAAAGATATTCATAAACAATACATTTTAAAATGCGCATAGAATGTTTTTATTTATTTTGTATCCATTTAAATATAGATTTAAATATTAAGCCCATTGAAAATTAATATTATTTACAAAATTTGTTTATTCAGGTGTATAATGATTTTCATTTAGAATTTTAAGGCTGAACTTAACTTTTAAAGCTTTAATCTACGGGAGCTCTTAGATAAGCAGTAACCGGGAACATACAGTTAATTATAATTAATGATATAATTTATTGTTACAATAAATTATAATCACCTTTATGTTTTGTTTGTTCCCGATTCGGCTCAAAGCAGGCTCTAATCCTTTCATAACTAACTTTATTCCTGTTCAAACCTTTCTTCCCATTCCCGATAATCCGAAGCGTCTTAAAAAAAGATGGCCTCGGGGCTAACTTAAATCTAAGTTCAATCTGTTATATCTTATATCTAACTTCTAACTTAAATATGTTATCGGAATGAACTGCCATTGGGTAGTTTCTTTACTAGGATGTTTGTCATGCCTTTAATAAAATATCTTTATTTATTGTTTGCTTGCACCCTTGCTTTCTTGGATTATCCTTCTCTTTCTTTCTCTAGTTCTTGAATGTCTTGAGATGGAATTTATTGTTACAAACATTTTTTTTAAAACAAAAAAAATATCAATTTTTCAGATTTGTGCCTGTTTTTACGATAAATAACTTCATGCCTCATTTTGTAACAATGCAATATTCAATGTTGTTGGTGAGCCCGATACTGTTCAAAAACACGTTCTTTTGCGAGATACAACTGCTGTGTATTGAAATCCCGTGGTATTGTTTCATTAAGAGATGACAACGGATTAATTCGATGAAAGGACTTCCTGGAAACGATTTTAAATTATAAATGAACATCTTGTGAACTTACAAATTTGAAATCGTTTCTTTATATACTCGTATTAAATATATATATTTGAAATTTTTAATTTTTTTTTATCTTTATATTTACATAAAGTCAAATAAAACTATGACAATCAGCAGATTGGCTGACAGTAAAATAAATTACAATGGCATGAAAGGCATGAAGAAGAACAGTAGCCAGCGGTAGCTCTCCCTTGAATTTTTTAATTTAACACGTTGCCGCATACTGTTAAATTGACGATCGTCCTCAGAAGTAATTTTTTTTTCAATTGTTTATGCCTACATATCGCCGTCGCTTGCCTACATATCGCCAAAGATCGTACGGCTGTAGCAAATGTGACGTTTTATGTAATGGTATTAGTTACTTAAGGTTAAAATTTTGATAAGATGTACAGTTTGAATCTACTTAATACAATTGTCATCTATTAATATCGCAAATTTCAAATAATGGCGGTTGTAATAATTTAAATTACAAATTTTGGTGTAATTAAATGTTGGAGAGCAGATGATTTTTTAATAATTTTATATGACATCAAATAGAAGCTTCCCTTTCCAATTCAAGGCATCTTTAGAAACTTCATCCTTCCATCTGCTTCGTGGTCTTCCTCTTCTTCTCCTCTCGTCCATTTTTGTTTCTACCAGCCTCTTTGGCAGTCTATTCTTTTCCATTCTGGCAACGTGACCGTGACCTTACCCTATTTCCTCTAAATCCGAGAAGTCAAGGGTCACCCAGAGCTGTAGTACTGAGGAATAAGGGGGTAATACTATATAAATATTAAAAATACCAATGGAATGACAAAAATATTCCAATAATAGATTTAGGTTAGAAGGTCACGAGGCCATCTTCTTTTCAGACGCCTCGGAGGATTATCAGGAATTGAAAAGATTACTAGGATTGAATAGGAATAAAGTTTGTGTGAAAGGATTGATATTGGGTTCGCTCCAACTCCCATTGTAGAATTTATATTACTTTTCGTTTAATTTTACGACAATGGACACTTACGGGTTTTAGTAGAGCTACTCCGATATTATTCTGCACATTGAAGTTAAGTTTAATATTTATTTTGTACCTGTCTAGTGGGCCAATTAAAAAATGATTACCCAGTATTGTTTTGAGGTGTTGAGTATTTTGCATCAAACAAAAAATATTGAACAGTTTTTAAAAAATTTATTATAGATATGTTTTGTAGATTAAAAAAATTATAATTTTTAAAAAGAATTTCTTTACTTTATTTCACTATTTCCTCTGTAATGAAACAACAGTCCTAAAATTTAAATATTAGAGTAATGTGTAGCTTGTTTTATTTTTTAAATAGAAGCAATTCATTGAAATTCAAGAATATATTTAACATATTCATAATATCTAAGTATCGTTTTATTATAATACATTTTTAAGAGGACGAAAATGGCCCGGTTGGAAGTACAAAAAAGTTGCTCTTATATATAGAGAACTGTTTATCGGAAACCCAACGTTTCGACCCCCATCGTAGATTTTCTTCAGGGCTTGTGATGGAATCAAATGTCAAGTTTTAACTGAATTTTACGCTGGCTTTCGAAAAAAGAGTTCTCTACACTTAAGAAAATTTTATTTTACCTCCACCCCGACAATTTTCTTCCTCATACATCTACAGCTCCAGTGAATAAGTGGTTAAGTCGGAATTTGTCCAGAGAGAGTTAACTGCTTTCAGATAACTGGAATCGTATCATTCTCGTAGTTTTTTGGCTTTCAATGGAGTTGCAAGTTGGGAAATATAAGCAGTCTTACTTGGCTCCTTATTCACTACGAAAATAATCGATTCCGTTCACTTAGTACCAGAAAGTCATTTTGGAGAAAATTCGACTTAACCACTTATTCACCAGGGCTGTAGACATATAAGGTCAACTATTACTATGAAAGATAAATAAATTTTCAAAATTCAATACATAAATTTAGAAACAAATGCTCGCGAACAACTACTTAATTTATGGTGAGATATCTTCTAGTCTTCCCTTCGACCTTAGCTCACCCTCCAGTACCCTTCAAGAACCCTTGGAGGCGACCCCCTCTAAAAGACAAGGAGGAACAGATGAATTTATTTAAGAGCCTGCTCGGGGCGGGTTTAGAACCTACACGGCTCAACTCCTTCCCTTCTGAGCCAATGAATATTCTACCCTCCTCTTGTACAGCGCCCGCCTTCTTAGCTTCAGTATCGATTCTGTCTGGATCGATCTCTTGGAGAGTTCCTAGATATCATGATGTATTCACTTATAATGTTTAAAGTATAAGCGTCTTTTTTTCATAAGCCTCGAAGGATTATATGGCAGATGAAGGTTTCAATAGGAATAACGTACGAGTGTGTTTTGAAAGGATTGGTCCCGGGTTCGAGCAGAATCAGCAACAAATAGAACATTAAGGTCTTCACTATTTATTGAAATAATAAGTATTATTGACAATATTAATTAAAATTAACCCGGGGAAGACTAAATGCATGAGAATAGGCAAGAAACCCCGAAGAACAATGAGAGTATTAATGGCTGGAGGACAGAGATGAGAACAAGTTGAGAGTTCAAAATGTCACAGGTCTGCAAAAAAAAAAAATCTTTTCAGCTGTATGAGATATTGTTGCTGAATTATATGTTTTAAAGTACGCTGATTTCATAAATAAATTCTATTACTTCTATACACCATCACGTATAGTTTTTTTTTTGCAAAATAAGAACAGAATAATGAGAAAAATCAACTATTTATTACAACAAACACACAGCATAATATTTATCAAAACCTATAAACCATTATTTTTGTTATTTAAATTTATACACAACTTTATGTTCTCTCTTTTTTCTTGTGAAACCTTTTCTTCTTGATGCTTCTCCGAACTCGTTTTTGGTTTCTCGCTTAAGCATCCAACATTAGTCCGCTAATATACTGACATCCCATCTTCCTTGGTAACGTCTCTCGATATCACGAACATCCTGGTGAAATCTTTCACCTTGTTCTTCACTGTAGGCACCCAAGTATTGAGGAAAACATTCAATATGGGAGTGTAAGAAGTGAACTTTTAAGCTCAACTTGCACCCTTGAACTTTTGAATAGAAAACAAACTTTATTCTGGGACCAGGTCCCTTTAGAGTAACAATAATGAACAAATAACATAAACATAATATTCATCTGGCCAGAAGGCTACATAATAATACAAATCATGAAGTAATCAAGATTGACAAAACATAATAAAATTAGAAATAGAAAAAAAAATATATGAATGAATAAAAAGTTCAAATCTTGACAGGATTTTAACTAATTGTCGCAAATAAATAAAGCTATTTATATTAACAAAATATAATGCAACAGTTAACAACGGAATTGCTAAAATATAAGTAAATGGCATAGCATGTGATAAAGTATTTACAAAGTCTGTATCTTCTTTTTTGTTGGAAAAATAAACAAAACACGTTGGTAACTTTATATGCTGTCAGCATGCGCTGTACAATAGTTCTATATTCGGGATCCTTAGTATTGCCCAGAAACTTCTGCACTACATTTTTTAAAGAATCCCAAGCTTCTTTTTCGATTTCTCCCATTGATTCAGGAAAGAGGGGATCACACAAAAGTTTTCTTATGTCGGGGCCAGTGAAAACTCCTTCTTTTAACTTCGGTTCAGACAATTTCGGGAACTTGGAACATATATATCTAAAACAATCCCAATCTTTTTGCAGTGATTTTACAAACTGATTAATTATCCCCAATTTAATATGAAGAGGTGGCAGTAAAACCTTTTCTGGTGGAACCAAAGCGATATTGATAACGTTTTTCTCGCGAGGAGTTAAACCGTGTCGTGGTGGCCAGTCAGTTTTTGTCTAGTGTAGCTCTCTGGCTCGACTATCCCACAAACATAGAAAACAAGGGAAGTTTGTATAACCTGACTGTTGACCCAACAACATTGTTAGTATTTTAAAATCTCTACAAACCATCCATTGATGTTCTTGATATTTGATTCTCTCAAGAATCGTAACTAAATCATTGTAGTTTTCTTTCATATGAATTTTCCATTGGAAGAGATGCAAATACAATTACATTATGCAGCAAGACTGCTTTGAGGCTATAAACGATACTAATGCAGCCTAACACCAGAAATTCTTTATTTAGTTTTCTTTATTCTCAGATAAATATACAATTAAAATTAGGGTAAGAAAAGTTAATTTTAATTAAATTTGAACCTTAAAAAATAAAATACAAAATTTTAATAAAATCAGAATTTTACACAAAATAAAAATATAAAAATTAGTATCCTACGTATTGAACTACACCACCTCAACAATGAAGAATAAATATTGTTCGGAAAACATTTTTTATAATAGAAATTGAAAGAGAATTATATGTTGAATAATATCAGTATACCTTATATATATGAGGAAGAAAATGCTCCGGGTGAAGGTCAAACTTTTTTAATTGTATAGAGAGAACTGTTTATTGGAAAGCCGACGTTTTGGCCAACATTGCAGCTCTTCTTCAGGGTTAAATATACACTTGTATATTTACAAATAAATTAAAATATTACATGGCACAGAATAACACTGTATGTATAATATTGATAGAATAATGTTATATGTAGTAAGTAGTATATTAACAGATAGGTACTGTTTAAATCCAACAAAGTAACGAATTAAAAATTAAAAATTAGAGCAAAGTAAAAATTGAATAATTATTTAACAAAGTCTCCAAAGAAGTAACATATGAAAAATTGAGAATTAGCACAGAATTATAGTAGATAAAGATTACAAATTGTAGTTAAAATTATTTCAACATAAAAAAAATCCTGAACTACTGCAAGCAATGTAGGTTTTTGGGATATCAACGGTTGTGCAAGGAGTTGATTTGTCCCAAATGATGGTTAACCTCCAGATTTTTCGCTCGATTAAGGTAACCCATAATACAGGCTTGGTGAGAGACTGGAAATCTCACAGGATCTTTCCGTACCTGTTAATAGATAAAATATTTTATTGCGGCAGCCGGATTTGAACCAACAAACTCCATAATTATAACATATAAATGTATAAATATATTTGCTTATGATTTTTTATATGCTACTTCTTCTCGTTAAAGTCGGTTGTTATTATTTCATTCTTTCCTCTTGTATGTTTTAATTAGTTTTTATATTAATTTCATTCAGATTTTATTTATCTTAAATTCTCAGTTTTGCTAAGCCAATATCATAAAAACAGAAAAATATTGTTTATTTATTTATTAAAATACTAAATTAGTATAAATATTAGCTTACGGTTGAGTTCGAGTATGACGGATTAGTGAATTATAGCGAAAAGTGGATTTGATATTTTCAAGAGCATTCGCAAACAGTAAATGCTTAATTAATTATTTTTGTTTGGGATTATTACCCTCTTCAGAAGAAATATTGAGCATTTAAAGGAACGGTTGCAATTTAGGATCAGAACGAGTAACGCATTGATGATGACAACTGAAATAGAATTAAGATTTACCTACGAGGAAGAAAATGGTCCGTGTGGAGGTTAAAAAAAAATTCTCTTATAAAGGGAGAACTGCTTATTGGAAAACCAACGTTTCGACCCACATTGCAGTTCTTCTTCAGGCCTAAATATGAAAAATACAGAAAAATTAAAATTATATATGGTAAATATTAAAAAGTAAAGGCATCAATGTATCCGAGTTTTAAAACATAAAGATCCCCCCATCACCTTAGATAAGAAATATAAAGCAAAGGGAATAAATGTAGAGTATTAACAAAGAAGTAATAAAGAAGTTAATACAAAGAAGTAATAAAAATAAACTGTATGGTAATAAAAGATATAATTAATAAAAATAAAGTAATGAAAATAAAGAAGGTAATACTAATAAATCTAATGGATATGGAGAAATACAATGAAGAAGGCTTTGGATTTTCAATAAAAAGTTCACCCGAATATAAGAAATGTTTTTTTTTACCTCCATCCGGACTATTTTCTTCCTCATATAATATATCAGGTCAAGGCTATTATTCAATGAAGGATGGAGTTAATTGGGAGGTGCAGACATAAAAACACCAAATAAGTAAAACTTATTTATTATTAGTGCCGACGTTTCGACCTAAGTTGTAGGCCATCTTTAGGGCTATGAGAGAAACAAACAAAACAAAAATAACTATAAAAAAAACATTGCGATGGATATATTATTAAGGATGTTAGGGCGCCGTAAGGGTAACAAGGATTGCACCCTTGTACAGCTTTCCCTATAGAAACTAATCTCTGATAGGCTCCTGCCTTAATCTGACTCAGATAATTTTTTTTTACAGAAAACTGCCTAATAGGTTAAATTTTGAATTGTAAAATCAAATAAATAAATGGACGTCAGATATAATACCAAATGCTAAATTTTGAAACATTTATATAAAAAAACAAAAAAAAACAAGAAATACACAACAAAAAACAAAACAAGAAAATACATCAAATTACTTACAACAAAAATTAAAATACATTAAGATTTCGTTAAATACAATAAACCATATGTTACTTTAAAAAAAATGAATTTATACAATAATTAAGTTTAATTGCGCAATTAAAATGAAATAAAAATGTCTATAATACCCTGGTCAGGCAGGTTTCTTGATAGAAGTTCCCTCCTGGTTTAAATGCAATGAACACACTGATAAACAACTATATGATTGTAATTAATTTTATTTTATTTGTTACTAATTTTTAAATATATTCATTTGAAAAGAAAAGATATGTCCAGGACCGGGACTCGAACCCGGGTCTTCCAGATCACTAGTCTGGGACTCTACCATTTGAGCTATCCTGGGCCCTTATGAAGCACGCTTCTCGGCCATGGTAATATCTTTTCTTTTTTTCCTGATCCTAAGTCCCCGCGTTCTTGCATCTTGCGAAGTATACGAGAGGAAGAATGTTCTTTGAACATTATTTTAATTTGGATCTAGTTGACTTACGTCATTATAATTATTATAATTAATTTTATTTTAGTTGTTACTAATTTTTAAATATATTCATTTGAAATTGACCATGGCCGAGAAGCGTGCTTCATTAGGGCCCAGGATAGCTCAAATGGTAGAGTCCCAGACTAGTGATCTGGAAGACCCGGGTTCGAGTCCCGGTCCTGGACATATCTTTTCTTTTCAAATGAACTATATGATTGGTGTAAACTGAACCGCGCGGGTCGCTATTGAAGCCAACAAAGAAATTGACTGCTGTAAGTTAGGTCTGTGAGGTACCCTAGCCGAGACAACATCAATGATGACTAGCTACTTTTTGCTAATAATAAAAAAAAAGAAAGTCTCACAGCTGTTTTCGATTAAATCACTCTTAATTCAAACAAATATTACGTTGAAGTATTTTTACAGATGATTTATTTTAATTGAAATTAAATTAATAAAAAATACGAAATAATTAAAACTAAACAAAATTATCAAATATGAACATGTTATTTTTTAAAAAACTGAGCTGCCGTAACAAAGGATATGTATGAATAAAAAATATATAGAAAAGGTACAAATGTAAAATGGTGATATTTAAAAGTATGGAAAACCTAGTTACATTACAGGTACAGTAGAGGATCTGGACCTCAATTAACCGGAACTTCTATTATTCGGACTGTTTCGGAAAAATTTCAAGAAATAAACATTTTCGCGAGTTGAATATTAAACAAGGATTTTCAAGACTTATTGATTCTTAGAAACATTAATTTGAAAATCCTTCCAAACACCCGCTGTGGAGGGATATGTCGGAATTTTAAAGTGTATATTTTCATAAAAATAAAACTCATTGTGTAAAAACCATATAACTACCAATTTACATAAGTTTACTTCACATGTGTTTTATAACCCAATTTCTGTTCTTGGTCGACTTGCCACTTACAAAATTAAATTCTGCAGATTACATGCTTTGGATATCGCCTAGCATAATCCCGGTCTGTTTCAGTTCTTTTGGATTTCGTCAATCATTTCATTGTGTCTGTTTTGGATTGAATCTTTCTTTCGTAAAATTCGACTATATGTATAGTAAGTTTGCTTGGGTTTAGAGGTTTTGAAAACTTAATTATTGAAATTAAAACTCACTTATTATTTCAATTTTTTTATTTATTTACATTGACTAGACACGATAATAACAGGAGCATTTTTCACATTCTCATTACAAATCAAAAATACTAACACACATTCTAAATCATACCATTATCCAAAAATCAAACTTAGATCTTGTGAAATCAAATGATTATTATATATACTGGTAATGAAATTGTTCTGTGGCGTTAGAGAAAATCAAGGTTAATATTTTGGCTATGTTTTTGATAATCTATAATGTAATGAATCAATACACTTTTTTAATTTAAAATTTTTATTTTTAGTGCATATCAAAATTCATTTTTTAAAATTATAAAATTATGAACATCTTCCATAACACAACAGAAGATATCTGCAACATCTGTGAATAAGTGGTTAAGTCGAATTTTGTCTAAATTGGATTAATTGTACTGAGGGAAGCGTATTCGTGACAATGTCTTAGTTTTTGGCTTGAAACATAAGCAACAACTCCATTTCAAGCCAAAAACAACAAGAATGACATGATTTCAATTCGTTTAGTACAATTAACTCATACCAAACGAAATTCGACTTAACCACTTATTCACAGTTACATCGATAGACGTAATATAAGCTTTGACACAGTGATTCTTATGGTGATTTCAAGTCACTTAAAGGAGAAGTAAACTTCCTGCTCAACTCCAACTTAAATATAAATCAAGAAAAATACATAAAAATTTTTATTTTGAAAATAAAATAAACAATTTGCGTTCTAAAACAGTTTTTGATTTCACCATAAAGCACTCATAAATTAGTCATAGATTTTTTTGCATTATTAAACCATAAATTATGCTTTCGCAAGTTTCATTTCTTGTCCTGTGAAAATTAGTTACAATCATAAATACAAACATATACTATCTTTTTTCCTCACAAACAAATTTCACCCCACGATTTGTATAGAAATTAAAATTTATTTTTTAAAAATAGAATAATTAAAACTAAAATATATTTACATAAACACTATTACAACCTTACTTCATCATGTCTTTATTAATCTATCTCATCATTTCGCTCATTATCTACATTAATATACGAGGGCTATTCAGAAAGTAAGGAACGTTTCCACCTGATGCCGCCAGGCGCGCGCCAATTGCGTACACATTGGTGTGCTCGTGCTCTGCACCTCAGTCAGCGCCCAGCTGCGACAACGGCAATATTTTCGCGCTATGACTTTTTTAATATTCAAATTTGAAATGCGTGCTGCAATCCAAAATCCCGCCACTTGTGAGGTGCGGTCTGTGATTTGTTTTGTGTTGGCAACAAGTGACGACGTAAAAATTGCCGAACAAACGTTCATTATGAAGAGGACGTCCGAGCATTGTGAATGACGATCTAGTCGCCGAAGTTGATGAAAAGATTCGTGAAAACCGCCGTTTCACAATAACTGAGCTTCTCTATGTTTCCTCATCATCCCTACAGTCCTGATTTTGGTCCAAAGGATTTTCACTTGTTCCCGAAAAAGACCTGGCTAGCATCAGCGTTTTGACGACGATGAGGATCTCATCAGGTACGCGTCACTAAGTGGCTGTGTTCATAGGCGGTAGAATTCTATGACACAGGAATTTCAAAACTTGTCCACCGCTAAGTGCCGGCATTTTAATGGTGATTATGTTGAAAGTAGTATTTTAGTCCCTCTTTCAAGTGCATATAATAAAAAAAATTTCTTCTACTTGGTTTTTTTAAAATTCCAAAACGTTCCTTACTTTCTGAATAGCCCTTGTAATTATTTATTTTGTACCAAAGCGACTAGTTGATAAAAAATACATGATAACATTGAGATATGAATTAATTTTCTGAATTTCAGTTTTTGTAGGAGTCGCCTAGCGAGTCCGATTGCCTTATCAACTGTGCCCTTATCGGCTGATATCGGTGAAAAATATTGAATCAGTCTTCTTTTTTTGCTTGTTTTTATTTTTAGAGTTTTTTTCAATCATGTCTCGATTAATATGTTTTAAATCAAACTTTGTTTCTTCCTAAGGTCTTAAAAAATAACATATGTTATCTGCATATGTTTATTGATTAGGGTGAAAATTATAGTAAATAATAATAAATAAAGAGAGCAACAATACAGGGAACAAATGAAAGAGATATAGAAGAAAAGAAGGAATGAACAATTGAAAGATATAGCTCATAGTTAAAATTTGAAATTAAAATTTGAATGCATAATACTGCATCTCTGCAGTATTATGCATTCAAATTTTAATAATATATTTTATTAGATGTAGTTATTTTTTAGGTCTAGGTTGGATAGGAATTAATAACTCGGTCCAATTTAGACAAAATACAGAATTACGAAATTCAGAATCCTGTAGCAAGTCATGAAAACTGCCGATAGAAGTGAAAATTCAAAACTTTGGAATAACTGAGTTCTTTTTGAATTTCAAAATCAATTATAGACTGAATTATTCGAATTTCATTATTTTTATAATAATGGGGTGTATAAAAAAAAACAATGACCGCTTCACCTTCCCCATGGAGAGAAGATGGCGACCATGGCACACTCCCTGGCAAGTTCGCGAGTACTTATGGACGGATTTGACTCAACAGCTTCCTTCAGAACTTCATCAATATCCAATAATGGACGGCCGGAGCCCTTCTTTCCATTGTCGTATCTCCACTGCTAAATTTTTCAAACCAACCACGTGCAGTGCGCTGGTCAAGGACACCTTCCCTATCATAATTAATAATTTCACGAGTTGGTTCAGCGGCTGTGAAATTTTTTTCAAATATTAAAATTACGAGAATTTCGTAGGACACTGACATGCTTCTTCTTTGAAATAAATAACTAAACTGAGTCTTTTTTTGAAGAAGTCCAGTGTTAGTAAACAAGCTTAGAGAATGCTCTAAAGGGATTATTAAGTGTTGGTAAATAATAAATAGCATTAAAATATTTAGAGACTTTTGAACTCTGGAATTTGATAAAACGGTCATTTTTTTTTATACACCCCATTAATAATAATTAAAATGTTTAGCACTATTGTGATTTTTACATTTATTGGCACATCCAGCAATAATTTCAAACATTTTCGAGAAGTTTATTTATTAATGAAAACATGTGATGGGCTGCACAAGCTCATTACAAAATATTAATACAATTAATTGAAACAATAATTAATATATAGTTATTACTCATACACAGGCCGCTAGGTTTCGCCGGTCTTAGTCAATACGACACGAGCCTGTCGAGCATGTCGGTGATGCCAACCCATAAGTTCCCTACTAAAAATTGCTCAACCCAGCTAATGAAGTTTTAGCTAAAAAAAAAGAAACAAATGGTTGAAGATGGACATTGCAGATCTTAAAATACGCCATATCGGTAGGAGTTGAGAAGGCTCTAAGGACTCGCTTCTAAGGTATACATCTTACTGCTCCATGAGAGGACTCTCCTCTGAGGCGCAGAAGTAAGAGTTCTGCATGGAGTAGAGCCTGTCGATCGGGTTCAAGCCTTGCTGAAGGAAATAACTCTCGTAGCCAGGGCCGGGGTAGCCCAGTCCGCTCTCACACTTCCCCCCACCGCCTTCTGCAACAATATAATTTGTTGTTAATTGTTGAAACAGCCAATATAATATCCATATAACTTACACATAGATGTCTTCAAAAAAGGTTATGAATTGTTGTATGTGGCTCAGTCTAGAATGTTATGAAACAAGCTCTAAAGACTAAAATCGACTTAGTAGAAGTGAAATACTAGTTGGAATCATCGATGCGACATTGAACTTGTTTTATCTTTAACAAAATTAGATAATCTTTAATATCAGTTGTATCTTCAAAACTCGTCAAAATTGTCTAACAGGGCTTGCACAGTTTTCAAAATTTCTCTCTAAAATAATTTTAATTTTCTTCACTTGAAAACATTATCCATCACTTAAATTAATTAAAAGTACTTAAGTATTAACTCTGAAAGAATGTTGGATTTAAAGGGAAACAACTAGAAATATTTAAAGGGAAAGAACTATAAAGAGAATGGATTTGTCTGGATTGGATACGACGCCTGGTAGCTTAGTGCTTTAGAGCACTACACCGGAGATGCGGCCAAAACGGGCTCGAATCCCGGCCTGGACAAATCTTTTCTCTTAAAAACAAAAAATATTTAATAATAATTACCATCAAAATAACTATTTATACAAAATAAGTGATTGTTGTAATTAATAATGCATATTGTTACGTTATCGATATATTCTTCTATCTATCTGTGTATAAAGGAACTGTATGGCGTGTCCACCGTAGAAATTTTATTCAGGTTTTAGTGTTTACTAAGTTTTTTTTTTATATTATAATTATTTTACCAATATTTACAAATTATCAATAATTCTATTCATTGATTATAGAAAAAGGACAAATAAAGCATTTTTTCACAATTTTTTCTAAAAAGAAATAAAATCGGCACTGGAGGTCTCACAACATATCTAAATATGTTAACAACCCAGTAGCATACGCAGATTTTTTTTGGGAGAGCAGATTTGATAAGAAGCTATGTTATCACTTGCGATCACAAGTGCCAATTACGTTTTAATCTTTTCTCACTTCGTTTCAATTGATTTGTTTTTCTTTACTTAACTATTTTTAAATTTTTTTTTTTGTGAAATTGTTACAAAGTCGTTAATTTTTAAAGGGGAACTGATTTAAGTTGTATTTTAAGTATTAAAGGGGTAAAAAAAATACTTACAAAGAAGTCGAGAATCAATAGTCTTAGGTACGTTTACGTTTAGTGACCCTATAAACAGCAACTTTTGTTCTGCACAACGTAATAAAAAAAAAAATTAGTTAAAAAATGACTCTTCAGCTGATCTTAGTTTGTATGGAAAAACGCAAGTTTTTTTTTCGTTTTTCATTTTTTGTTCAAAACAAAAGTTTATAATATTACTAACACGTACGTAAGTGGTTTTCAGTAAATTTAAAATAACCCTGAATAAAGGTTATTAGGTGGCAGTGAAAAACTATTGACATTTAACATTTGACTCAGACAATCCTTTCAAGGCTTAAAGAAAAACTTCTTTGTTAACAATTGTATAACTCACTAACAAACACAAACGTTACCAATGCCGCACAGTGCATGTCGAAAACTCGAAACAGATACCGTCCTGTCTATCACGCAAAGCGTCAAGTGGCGAAAACTATCTAGGTCAAAGGCATAGACATCGATTAAGTAAAAAAGTTAAGATCTGTATCCGTATCCGCGGATATACTTCGTTAAAGATCCGTCACATCACTAAGACAAATACGTGAAAAAGCACGTCTTTAGTTTTATCTAATGCGTTCGCTTAGGATAAATTGGATATGTAAGATTCATAGAGACTCATCTATAAGCATAACTAAATTTGCCGCGAATTCGTCCGCTTTGATTTTTAATAGAAATTTATGTTGAGTTTAAACGGAGAGTGAATTTTGAATTCTATAAATGAATTCCATGTTATAAGCAATGACTTAAATCTGTAGGAAAGAAATTCGTTGACTGTAGGTACTATAATAGGATGTAATTAGTTGGGGGTGCAGTCAAGAAAACACAGCAAAATAAGTGAAACTATTGTATTTTATGTACCGACGTTTCGACCTACTGTGTAGGTCATCTTCAGGGCCAATAGGAGTGGCTGCTCGGTGCAGAAGGTAACTGACCAGCAGGTAACTGAACAGAAGGTCAGTTACCTTCTGCACCGAGCAGCCACTCCTATCGGCCCTGAAGATGACCTACACAGTAGGTCGAAACGTCGGTACATAAAATACAATAGTTTCACTTATTTTGCTGTGTTTTCTTGACTGCACCCCCAACTAATTACATCCTATTATCAATGACTTAAATCATTTGTGAATTCAGCCAGCCTACCAATGGTTATCCCTTTGTTAAAAGACTTTAATAAACTGTGCTATTAAAAATTAAATGGCATAATTACAGAACTATCGATAAGTTTTATATTGAAATCCACCATGTAATATTCAAACCTGGAATATCTAGGAGTTGATTTTGCAAAATCTTGAATACAATTATTATTATATTGAAATGTAAAGCCTCCTAAATTATTACGATTTTCAATATTTTACACTTTTATGGGTTGATTTTCAAAAAATAAAAAAACACATATTTCTTTATTTTTAACGTAGAAGCTAAATCTAAAATTTCATAGTGCTCGCTTTATAAAGTTTTTTTTTATTACAAAGGTTTATCACCCTTTGCACCCTCTTAGGGGACGAATTTTCAAAAATTCTTTCTTAGTGCGCATTGGCCTTATAAAATGTACCTACTGTCCAAATTTCAAGTCTGTAGCTTATGCCGTTTTGGTTCTGCGATGGTCTTTTCAGTCAGGACGAACTCTTTTACATATATATATTTTGAATGAACCTAGGAACAATATATTGTATATATGTAATTTTTTTATTCATATATATCCCTCAATTTTGTTCTAAATTTCTACCTCTCTACATATATATTTTTTCTCATTTATCATATACTTAGTCTGCAATGTATTTTTATTGTATTTTGTCTGTTTTTCTTTCTTAGCCCTGAAGATGACCCACAAAGTGGGTCGAAACGTCGGCACATAATTAAATAAGCAACCACTTATTTAGTGTTTTCATTTGACTGCACCCCCAACTATTTCCTTCCTTATGAACCTAGAAAGAGTTTTTCACTCTGCTTAGTGAGCCCATAACCATCGCCACGGGGACCCTGCGCTCTACTGCTGAGCCACTCCGCTCCCTTAATATCATCACTGTAATTAAAATTAAATATTACGAACAATGTCCGTGATCGATATGTACAGTAAAACGAAGGAAGAAAACTGAAAACAAAGCAGATATAACAGAACTCCCTCCCTTCAGGCGGGACCGAAGATTAATAAATGTCCTTCGGAAGCGGACAATGGAAGAGCTGCCAGGACGGGGACACAATAAGAACACCATCGCAACAGGAATCAATCTCTCCCTTCGCTTATGAATTCAATTTAAATATTTTTACAACGCCCCCCAACTTGTGGGTCGTGTAATCGTTCCATAGTTTAATGGTCCTGTTTTTTTTTCATTCTCATTTTTCTTTTTTTGCATTTTTTATTTTCGCGCATTTACATTTTATTTAGCTTCGCTTTATCTCGTTAGGGCCGGGTTCATAACCCCGCGAATTCGAAGGGATTTACAGAACGAGCAAAGAGAGAGGGAATATATTTGGAGAATAAAATATGGGCAATGCGATATTAACACACGTGTTTCAAAAAAGTTGTTTAAAGTGAAACTTTTTTTCTATTCCCCCAAATTTTTTCGTTCATCTTTCGCATGTCGCATTACATTATCTTCTCGCATTACTTATTTCATATGAATATTTGATGAAGTATTTTAATTTTTATCCTTTACGGAGCACCAATATTAGTAGGGAAAAAGCTCCAACTGTTTCAGAATGGCGTACTGTGTAGTGTAGTGAGATACACAACATTAAACAAAACAAAAACGGGCCTCCTACACACTATTCTCGACATACCGACAGTTACAGAATTCATTAAACGTAGACACATTAAATTTTTCGACAGCCTGAAATACTGTACTAACCCTCGTTTTCGGACACACCCCAGCAGGACGGCCACAAACGTGGCAAGATTACGTGCAAAGTCTCAGCCTGAACTGAACAATAAATAAAATAAACAAATAAAAGGAAAAGGACACGGTGTGCCCCATCACCGGAAAAATCAAAAGCTAATAAATAGAAATAAAATAAATTAAAACCTTCCACCTTCTCATCTTCCTCTTAAAATGTACATCGTTCAGTACAAGAGATACCTCTCCGTCCTATCATCAATTCTAATTAGACACCTTCAAACCCAAAGGGACTAAGAAAAAAAAAAAAAATCCGGTTTATGCAATATATTCAATTTTATTAGGGCCTTTAGTCATCTTCACAAGCTGAACTAGACTCTGAGCTGCCAAAAAAAATTAGTAGACTGCCGACAGATGTTATGCCGAGTACTAGTAGGAGTCCAGCGTCGAGTGTTGGATTTAATACGTTTATCGTTCAAAGTGGCCAACCTATATCCGAAAATATTGTTACAGAAAAAATTCTGCACCGAAAGCGACTAAATGCGGAAAGATGCAGCAGATACCGTCAGAAATGCAAGCGGCTAAAATCGGGCGCCAGTTCTAATCAAGGCACCAGTGGCAGAGATACGAGTACGAGTCGAGATGCAAGCATTTATTTATTTTACTTAACATAAAATGTTAATTACATTTATAAATTGAGATTCGAGGCGAAGATGAAGTTATTGATAGACTAATTGAAGTTGACAACGATTCAATGATTTAAATAAATATTGCTCTTACTTTGTAATATGCGTTTATCATCTAAATGATTGTATTAATTATGTATTCCGTACTCTAATACGCAAATTGAAATTAAATTTTATAATTGAATATTTCGTGTACTATTGGTTTCCCATTATCATTTCCATTTTTCAACGCACGTAATTTTCAACCCAACGATTAAAAACGCAGTTTGAATACCCTAAATCGAATAATTTTCCAAACATTTTTAGTTAAATGCCTACAAACTGAAAAAAGTTTCACTTGCATGGTGGTTTCATGACACGACTCTTTTTTTCTCTCTTTAAATCCAATTTTAATTTTGTTTAGTTCTTATAATATTGGTTTACATCCATATGTTATCTGTTAGTAGTTCAATAAAACTATTGTCATGTTTTCGCATGATTTAATCCATTTATTTCTTAACCTAAGGGAGAGTTGTAGCTCAATATGTACGCAATGAGTTACTGAGCTGAAGGTCTGTTAAAAACCACGGATGGATCCTGTGAGACCTACAGATCCTTCTGGGGACCACCCAGCCTCTATAAATTCTGCTAAAAACCTTCATAATGTGTAAAAAAAATAAAAGAAATTCTATGAGCTCTCGCGAGACTGTTAGGACCTCTCGATAAGAACCCCGAAATGTATGGGTGAAAATAATGCTGAATTCAAAACACCAGATCGCATGTCATATAAATGGAACCGTTTATTTGACTAAAATTAAAATTCATTGTATCTCTACATATTATAAAACAAAGTCCTCGCCCGCGTTTGTTCGCGGTAAACTACTGCACTGATTTTCATGCGGTTTTCACAAATTGATAGAGTAATGCACCAGGAAGGTTTAGGTATATAATTTGTCGAGGTTTTGTGTAAATGGGTTGGAATATCGATGGGTTTCACCGAAGACGCTGCTTGCCTAATCCCGTGCAATTATCTGACGTGCAACATAATACATTCGTATATAAAGAAATATTTGGTTTTGTTTTTATTTTTATAATTTCTATATAATAAAGTACATTAGCTGAGATGGGAAGAAATAAAATCAAGACTCCCAAAGAAGCCTAACCAATGATATCCACGTGGTCCTTAGTGGCCAGTACGTGATAAAAAAAATAAATAAAATACATTACACAGACAAATTACGAAGGCATAATATACCTTATTACCCGACCAAAGCTGGGGTAGGTCGCTGGTATATAAATATATATATAATTATAAGACAACTTTGATATTAAAAAACTAATTAAATTAAATTAAAAATATAACCGTTTTTATAAAGAATAAATAAAATACTTAAGCTAACTAAATTATAAATTATGACTAACTAATAACAAAAGAAGCAATTCATGTAAAATCTTACGAGAATAAATTTACCCTATTTGACTACAAATAAAAAATGTTCAAATGATAAAACGTAAAATAAATAAATGTTTACATTAAGACACCAATAAATATGTCCAATGGCCAATTGGAAATATTAAACAAAACAATAAAACTGTCTTATCTGTCGATTCATTTGTTATCAGCGTGTCGATTGGATAAGTCGATACGACAGATGAATTTCGTCGACAAGGCGAGCGAAGGTCAGATAAATTTTCTCGACAGGGGGAGCGAAAATGTCCAGGAATGGTCCTCACTTCGGCAGGGCGAGCGAGGATTCGACACAAAAAGACCAGGTCGATTTGATGTGGTCGAATATACTGCGAGCCTATGCAGACGGTCGAAGAAGCTTTTCTCGCAGAGGCAGCAAGAAAACTTGGTCTGGTGGTTAACCAATACCTTTTTGAGTGGGTCTTAGAGTTCACTTATCTTGGATCCCAAGTCTCATGCACTAACCCCATTGGAGTGGAAGCTAGGAGACGAATATTGTCATCAAACCGTGCCTATTTCGGGCAACGACAATATCTAGCAAGTAGGGTCATAATAAGGAAAACAAAAATCATCCTATACAAAACCCTTATTCGCCCAGTGCTTACATATGGAGCGGGAGCATGGACATTGACAAAAGACGCATACTGCAATTTTCGCGCAGGATCCTCCGAAGAATATTTGGGCCCATCTGTGTTGATGGTAGATGTAGGCGAAGAAAAAATGAGGTGTACGATCTCTTTGGTGAGCCTGACGTGGTCAGTTTTATCAAGCGGTCCAGATTAAGATGGGCCATATACTGTATAATTATAATTTTAGGGGCGCGAATGCAAAGGTACATATATTATCCGACGGTCGGTAAGGAATGATTACAGGAATTAGTAAGGATTACGGCATACGGCTTATAAACTTTGCTTTATCCATAAACCTAATAAAAAGTACTTCGTTTTAACAGAAGTACACGTGGACATCACCGTCACAAACTCAAGATGGAAGAATAATGTAATTAACGCGAGATCGAATCGTGGGGGAGAATGTGGATTAGATCATGAATTAGTTATCGTACAGCTTCGACTAAAACTAATTATGAAAAACAGAACAGCTAACCGTTTTCAATCGGAAAATTTTGATTTAGATAAATTGAAGAACCCTCCTGTTAAAACTCAATTCGCGTTAGAGATCAAGAATAGGTTTGAAGCTTTAGGGACTTTAGACGATGACCTCGAAAATATAGAAAAAATGTGGATAGAGATTAGGAATAAATTAAAGAATGTCGAAATATGTGTGAAAAAGGAAAGCAGCAAAAATGAAAATTCTTAATAATCACGTTGATAACAATGTAGTCGATTTCCGAAACATTAGAAATGAAACGTCAAAACTCCTTAAAAATAAAAAAGAGAATATCTCATAATATGTAATTGATCGAAAAATTGAAGATGAGGAAATATTCGATAAAAATATATTAAGACCTTCAAGTGATCACGTGACTGACCAAAAAGCGAGGCTCACCAATTGATGTTACATGAAATTTAAATTTTCTGATGTTTACTATTTAAATAATTTATCTGTCACAGCTAGATTTGTAGTCGAATTAGGGCTCGACGGGTATACTTGCAGAAAGTGGGTACCAGTAGTTAAGTCTCGTTTTCTGTCGTGGTAGTACTGCCAAGACAATGAGATAGTGTAGCAATTGTTTTCTAGCTTCTATTACCATTAACAAATATTTAAAAAAAAAGAAAAAAAAAGACAGGGAATACAAGTCTTCCGCCGCGTCTGTCCGTCTGTTCGCGATAAACTCAAAAACTATTGCACGGAGTTTATCCGCTTTTCACCAATAGATAGAGTGATTTATAAGGAAGGTTAAGCTACATAATTTATCAAGGTTTTGTGAAAAATGGTTGGAATATAATGATATTTGTTGGAAGTGTTGGTAAAAGTCGACTGGGAGGTTTCATCGAAGACGCTGCCTAATCCCTTTTATAGATTTACAAAAAAGTTCGGGATAACACATATATTTTAAGGACACCTATTTTATCTTCTAAAAAAATTGATAAGGTACAATGCGGTATTTGGAAAGTTATTTAGGCGAGTACAGTATTAACCCTTATCAGATTATATACTTTAGTTACCTTAAGCATTTTATGCGCATTATTAGAATATGTTATATCATATAATTTAAATGAGTATCTTATGGTATACCGCAAAAAATTAACACGCAAGAAAATAAATTCGTATATATATAGAAATATTTTGTTTTATATTTTTGTGCATAATATCTACCTAAAAAATGCATTGAAATATTTTATGTAGTGTAAATATTATGTTAAATTTAAATCTAATCCTCATATTCGACGCATCACACTGACAGACAAAGCATGTAGGCGTATGGTCTACTACCCGTGCGAAACCGGGGCGAGTCGCTAGTTTAACAATATTTTATACAAGCTCTCAATTAAAGTGTTTTTTTTTCACTATCCATTACTATTTACGGATTTATCTGGTTGATGTTTTTTCATTTAAGATTTGAACCCGGCACCATCAACGCTACATACTCCGAAAACCAACCCCCTACACAACACAAGGTAGTGTAAAAAACCCTGATGATTGCTTAATAAACCGAGAATATCTAATGTAATATTCCATATACAGCTATTGAATCATAAATATGATGTTCAAAAAGTAATTCTAGATGAAATAAAAATAGTCCTATCTAAATCATAGAAACGAAAAAAGTGGTAAAGTCGACCGATGAGGTCGGGAAAGTATTCAAAAAAGAATATTTTTTCGTAAAAGCGATATTTCCTTCCAGTCGAGAGTCCCGGTTTGGCCTTCATATTCCTCCGGTTCCGGTCGTGGTGAAAGGAAAAAAAAATAGAGAAAAAAAGGCGGGAGTTGATGGGGCGTGGGGGAAAAAGTGCCTCCCAAATATCAGAGGATCCCCCCTTTCCCTTCTGGAACACCCCCCACCCACCCCCTCTGGAATATTGAGCCCCCTCCAGGGGGGGGGGGAATAAGCATCTATTGAAAAATTCCCTACAAATAACTTCATCCCTCAAGTCATATTTTTTCCCCTCTCTACGGCTCTGTTCTGGTCGAATAATATTTGTCAAAACCGAATATCGTAATATTTAATTCACCTTATTTACTTTACTTGGAAGTACTTGGGCCAACAAACTCTTTGTCTACAGAATTCCATGTTCCTGTGGGAAGGACGTTAATTCGACAAACAAGAAGACTAATATATACAAGACTTAATAAGAGCGTAAAAGCGTAAATCAGAATCGGCAGAAAGTTTTGTCAATACTTAAAAAATGAGCAGAGTAGTTTCAAAAATTGTAATAACACGACATAAATAAACATATTTGAAGCATAGAAATAGAAAAAACACCCCGGAAATTCCAACAGAGAATATGGTTATAAATAAGCAAAATAAGACTCCCAAACATAGCAGTGGCCAAGGGGACCCCCCCCCCCAAAAAAAAAATACTGAAAGAAAAGTCAAACCAATCAGAACCCAGCCAGTCCAAGCCAGCCCAGGCCAAAAGGAGAACAACTTGTACCGCTACAACCTCTGAAGGATATTGGGTTTCTAGCATGGCTATTAGATTTGTTCAAGATCAGGCTAGGTTTAGGGTATCCATTTTCTATGTATGTAACCCCCAAGAGGGCCAGTAGATCCCTACGGGTTCATCTGTCCATTCGCAGATTTAATAATCTATCTTCAAGTGCCGGATTTGAACATAGCATAGCACTGTACACACCGATACTGAAATATTTGGGTAATAACAATACCTAGTAAACCTGTACCACTACAACCCGTGAAGATATGGGGATTCAGTACATGGTAGAGACTGTACTGTTTCATGGACAACGGTTCTACAAGGTGACTTGTCCTAGGTCACGTTAAACCGACAGATTTTTCCCCCTTATTTTGGGTACCCTATTTTTAAAATATTTTATAGAGGCTGGGTGAACCCGAGGAGGCTCCTAGAGCCTATATGATCCATCTCCGGCCTATTATCTAGATAAATTAAAAAGAAAAAGGCTTTCTTTAGAATTACCATGGAAATATGTCTCAAAAATCTATTTAATATTTAAAAAAACAAAATTATTTATTGATATTTACAACTGCATTACAATAATACATCAAGTAAATAGGCTATGTGATACATAATGACATGAGTTAATGGCAAGTAGAAGAACTACCCACTGGTAGTACTGAAATAGTTGTACTTAGAAGGTCACATGGCCATCTTCTTTTCAGACGCCTCGGAGGATTATCGGGAACGAAGAGGAAGCTAGGTTTGAAACTAGAGGGTTTGTGTGGGAATGAAGTTTGTTATAAAAGGATAGATACCGGGTTCGGGCCAAATCAGCAACAAACGGAACATTAAAGTCTTTATGGATGACTTCATTCGTAAAAAAGTAAGAAACATTGAAAATTTTACGTAGGATTTTGGATTGTAAGGATTGAATACGAGAGGAATTCGATGGCTTAGTGGAGGCCAAAACTTCTCCATTTTTTAAGTCCAAATAGGACTTATAATGCAGTATTTTGTACTTAATTGGGAGCTTGAAGCGTTTCAGTTAGTATAATGGTCTAAGTTAAACGTTCGTCAAGATATAGTCCTTAGTATCGGGTTACTCAGCGGGATATTACTAACGGGCACTGGAGGTCAGGAAGTTATTGTTTTACGAAGGAGAGTAAAGGTTATTTGACGGGATATGTGAGAATTTATTTTAATAGTCCAGTTTGACACCATTCTTCAAGATCAGTGACAGTCTTGAAGTGTATGGGATGCAATATCTGGATCAGTGTTGGCTGATAATACACTAGTATCATCAGTATACGTGGGATAGTATTTAATGGGTTAGAATGTCAGCTGTAATACAATAATATGTAAGAAATATGGCGATTGCTCTCATACTTATCACCATTAAGGCCTGATAAAACTTAATTAATTCTGAGTACAATGCAAGGAAAGTAGATAGGGATTGAATGGGAATAAAATAGCTTGACTCCTATCAGATATGAAAGGGCCGAAATCAGCGAATAGGGTGTTGGGAAAGGACAATGGCTTTGATCTAGTAGAAAAGGATAGAATGGTCCAAAGAATCAAAAGCTTTAGAAATATCAGGTAGATTAGATGAATTAGTTTTTTCGTCCGCTATGTATGGCACTGGTTATTTTAGTAACGTAAAGACAAAATTTAAGACAACATCTACGTTAACTTCCATGATAAATATTTTAATATATATAAAAATATATTTTCTTATGTACAAATGCTCACCACTCTGTGCTAGGTAGTGCTGTACAATGGTGCCTTGCTGCTCCGCCATCATGTTCCTGTAGAACACAGCGTCCTCCCGGTCTCGCTCTTCCTTGACCCTGCTGTAGTCCGCTGCCAGGCCTTCCGTGTCGCTGCAGCTGTCCCCGAGGTAGCCCTGGGTACCGCCCTGCGAACCTGCAAGTCGGTTTGTTCGTTATATAATAGCCTATAATATAACATAGCAAAAATAGAATTATTGAAATCAGTCCAGTATCAGCAGAGATAGAGCTTATTGTACTTACATATTTTTATCAAATATTTTTCATATATTATCCTTTATAAGAAAAAAACCCTGTACCACTAGAGCCCGTGAATGGGTCTGGGATTGAGTACATGGTGGAGACTGTACTGTTTCATGGTTCTGTAGGGAGGTGATTTGTCCTAGAACACGCTCAACCGCAAGATCCCCCCCCCTTATTTTGGGTACCTTATTTTTATTACATTTTATAGAGGCTGGTTGAGCCCCAGGAGGGTCATAGATCCCATATGATCCATCTCCCGCTACAAACAGACTAAATAAAAGTATTGCCCGCAACGGGATTTGAACCGGGATTTCGGCATGGCAACTCAGTTATCTACCACTGAGCCACTCCGCTCCCTTATAAGTTTCGTTTCTAATATTCCTCCAGGTCGACTAGGGCTGCTTTTATACGAGGGATTATTCAATTTGTGGATTAGACTAAAAACACTGTCTACCTTTTTCTCATATTTTAAAAACAAAACTCTCCTTAGAACATTCATTGTTCTTCAATCCATTCTCTAAATACTCATTTCCCTTAATCCTATCCCTTCTCATAGGACTACCTTTTAATAATATTTTATCACCCGTTTAACTTCCATGTGAAATTCTTTACGCACCTCAATTAAAAAAGATATTCTTAATTTCATTTAAAAACCAATTATCTTCTCTGAATATGTAAAAGTGGCAAAACGTTGTAAATGATAAAATGAGCATTAAAAATGTACAAATTACAAATAATAATAAAAAAAATTCTTGGCCCAATTAAATACATAACAGTAAGCTGTGAACTCATATTCCGAATATATCGGATGTTATGAGAAAAAGGAGAATATCATTCCATGGCCACCTTTTAAGAATGAATTTAAAGGAAGAGAATACCTGGTTCGAAGAGATTTACGGGAGATGGGGATTGCTTTTGAGGATATGTTGGAAAGCAACAGTCTCAAGATGAAACTAGATACCCGCGTGGGTTTTCAAGAAAAACCAAAGCTGAAGACGTATGAGGGAGAAATGGGCCAATGTCAAAAATAAAAAAGACATTTCAAATGACGTGGTTCTTAGTAAGCAAATACGAAAGAAAAAGTTACAGGAAATTTACTGGAAATATGATTTTATTGCAAAATATAATGAATGCCATGTTATTGGTGAAAGAATGTCTTTCATTATATTTCATTATATCAAATTAATGAGTTTGATATAGGCATTAATAAAAATAATATGAAGTTATATTAAATTTAATTAACAATAGTTGTTGTTGTTATTTGATGATGTTTAAAGGCGTAAAACCCTCAAGTCATCAACGCTTATAGTGTGCTTTAAAGAGTTTTGTTATTTATTGTGGCACTACCTCAACCTGACAACCCCGCTTCGCTAACCTCAGCCAAGAATAAGATGAAAACAAGAATTAGCAGCTATAAAAGGAACCTACTCTACAACCCCGAGGTCTTCCGAGAGGCGAAGCTGTTGCGAGGTTCAGACTCATCACAGGCCATTATTACCTCGAGGCACATCTGCACAGAATGAGTATCTAAATATCTGATAACTGCCGCATTTGACTTTCTGGTGTAATGGACGGTGCATACTCTCGGCATTGCTGTGGTCTTAAGGATATTCCACACAATGATAACGGTGCATGTATTTATTGGGAGGCTCGGCGGCGTATGGCAGACATGCCCCGTGCTGGCGTTGGATAAATAAAAAAAACAAACACAGATTCGATCACACACACACATTTAAACTGAACGATGTATAAAAATTAGACACTGAGCTATAAGAAATTGAAATGCTAATTATAAATTTGGTGCTAGTCATATATTATTAATAAAGTATTAATAAAGATAGTTATTAATAAAGATAAGTAATAATTATATGGGAGAAGAGTGGCTCAGTGGTAGAGTACTGAGCTGCCATGCCGGAAATCCTGGTTCAAATCCCGCTGCAGGCCATGATTTTTATTTAGTCTGTTTGCAGCGGGAGGTGGATCATATAGGATCTAGGACCCTCCTGGGGCACACCCAGCCACTATAAAATATTAAAAAAATAGGGTACGCAAAATAAGGGGGAAAAATCTGGCGGTTGAGCGTGACCTAGGACGTCACCTCCTTGCAGAACCGTTGTCCATGAAACAGTACAGTCTCCACCATGTACTGAACCCCAGACCCTTCATGGGTTGTAGTATATATAGGTTTTTTTTTTTTTAATAATTATATTCTTCGAAAATATGCTTTACTATAAAAATGGTATTATATTATTTGCATGAAAGAGATTGCAGGATTTTAATAATATGAGTGTGGCCTATTCTCAAGCGGGCCAGTGCAATCTCTTCTTTACGGATGCTGAGGTAGGATGTTGGTCATGCTCATACGATTTTTTTACAAGGATACTTCTTTAAAATTGCTTCACTAATGAGAGACAATTAAACAAATAACGAATAACAAAAACGGAGCATACATTTCAGTGTTGCAGCTACATTATCTGTCATCTCCATCCAAAATTCAATAAGGCCACCGGATAGCTACAGGATCAAAGAATTCATTACGATAAGTGAGGACTGTATTTGAATTTTGCTGCGTATCGAGGTTTCCATTCAGTATAACTTGACTCGGAGAAGCTACGAAGTTCGTATAGGTTTCAATCGTCAGTTGTCATCAAAATATATCGATTGTATTGAAACGTTAATATAAAATAGCGAACTTAATAATCATCAAAAGTATATAATGTCGGCCTATACGCGTCGAAAAGCCAAATCCAGAAATCATATAAGGTTGGAATGGGCTTCTTAAGAGGGATCGAATGGTAACAATAAAACACCTTATGACCGAGTCAAACAGACCTATAATTAATTAATTTCTACTGTAACACAGTAGTTATTTGTTAAGTACTTGATTTTTCAAGATTATATATAAAAAATATTACCTGTTACGTTAAGCGAATCACGTACAACACACGGCCGTGTCCATGACACAGCATACCTCAATTTTTAAAAATGATTTTTAATTAGCTTGGGTGGCTTTCTTCCCTTGAGTTCTCTGAGGTTTCCATTTTAAGACGTCTACTTAATAATGATGGAGTGAGAGATTGTTATAATCGTAAGTGGGGAAAGAATATTTAGATAGGGAGAATGAAGAATGTAGAAAATAATAACACAGAATAATGTAATAATAATAGAATTTATTGGTAATATATTGTATTGTTTTGACAATTATGTTAGTTCCTCTAATTATCCAAAACAACAGAAAAAAATCTATAAATGAGTGCGGTTCCGCAATCGTATATTAGTATCGATATATTTTTTCAATACTAATATTCTCCCCCTCGACTCAGCCATGAAGAAAACGGACTCCATGTTGCCGAAGCAGACAAAGGATCAGTTGCCGGGCAACCCCCTCCCTCCTGCTTGCCTCCCCCCCCCCAGGATGAGGATGAGGATCAGGATTCAGGACTCCTTTACATTCCGACCACACAGAGCTCGATCCCTTCCCTAATAACACAGATCCTCGCGCGAGAGGCGACCGTCGTATCCTATATTGTGCAAACCCTCCTAGGGCACCTTCCGAATACTGAGCGCCTACTATTCCTCTAATGCGGTCTGGATTATTCCCGACGTTATCCCCGGGGGTTTGTTCACGTCCGCAACGTGTTTCTTCAATATGTTACCTAGCCGTTTAGGGATAATATATATATTCTTTCCACGGCTAGGTGACATTTCATATCCCAGGCCTTCTGTATATAGGAGTTAACGAGGGCCATGAAATGAATTAAATAGCTCTATAATTTATAATTTATAATAATATGAACATTTATAATAATATGAAAATTTAATAACTAAGAATAGACCAGTGCAGAAGCCTTTGAAAATGAAATTGAATAAAAAGTAAAAAAAATAACAGTAGGATGAAACCCATTGGAATAGGAAGAGAATAAAACAAAAATGAAAGGAAAAATCCATTATCCTCTAAGTAAAAAAAAAAAAAATGACAATAAATAATAAAAAGATAATTGACGTAACTCTTTTCAAGATGATGGAAAAGATGAAATGATAAAAAAATAAGTTCTTAGATGGATTGAAATTGACATGTTTTTCGAAACGTTTCATATAATAAAGTGTATTTCATAAATGACTGGAAAAAGGTTTTCATTCGGAGAAGGAATTATTAGATAAATTCAGTCCAGTTTACATCCTTTATAAAATTAAAAATTAAAGCAATGATTAAAAAATTATAATAAATTATAAATAATATAATGAAGTTTGTCAAAAAGATCCTAAAATTAAAAATAATGTTCAATGAACATTCTTCCTCGTGTATACATCGCAAAATTGCAAGAACATGGGGGATATGGGATCGTCCTAGGTAAGGAGCGACCCCGGTGGCTCAAATGGTTAGAGCGTTGCCACAGTGAAGCGGAGATCTGGGTTCGAATCCCGGCTAGGGGCAAATCTTTGCTCTTCAAAATAAATTTATAAATTTATTATAAATCAAAATAAAATCTGAGGTCGGGAAGTGGAAGGAGGGGAGGTTTTAAGGGTAAAAATCGGTCCTAAAAAAGTCCCATGGAAAAAAGTTAAATGGCAAAGTCGTAGGTAATAAAAAGATCTAAAATGTAAAAAATTCAAATAACTAAGTTTTTGGTTTTTTATTTTTAGCTTATATTCATATTTATTTTATTTTTTTGGATAAAAAAATTATCGACCCTGGTCTAGAAGTTGAAATAAAATATATTCATTGATTCCATAATATCTTTTGTCCCGAAATCTAAAAATAAGAATTTAGTTTCGGATATATTATATTTTAAGTACATTTTGATAAACACCTCTTGGTACAAATCAAAGGTTTCTGTGATCTAAAAGCTAGTTTAAATAAAAACAAAAAATCAAAGTTCAATAAGAAATCAATAGGGAAAATCCCCAAAACAAAATTCCTTGTGTCTCCAGAATTCTAGAAATTTTTTTAGTTTTCCAGTCGACGTTTCCCTAATTCAGGCCATATTTTGACATACACCGAATGAAAAATTATAGAAGCGATAACAAATTGATGTACACCTCATCTTAACAGTTCAAATAAGACCTTTGGTGTAGTAGCTAGCATAACAACCTACTATGACCAATATCGAAATGACCGTCCTTCCGAAGGGACGTAAAACTGGGGTCCCGAGCCTGTACTAATTCATATTCTAGTGTATACGCTTTTGGGGCGGACCTGGTGGCATTAGTTGGATACGTTCCTTACATTCTGAATGTTTAACTGACTAGTTCATATCCTAGGGTATGCCGATGAGTTTGGCATTATGGCAAGATCTAAAAAGGCGCTGAGGGAAGCTTTCTTGGCACTGGAAGAGGCAGCCAAGAAACTTGGGCTTAATGTCAACAAACAGAAGAACAAGTATATGTGAATAGGAGGAACCCAGGAGAAAGAGGATTACTTCGAAGTTGGTCAGTACCGATTCGATTGCGTCTACTTAGGAACATAAATAAGTTAATTCACAAAACGACATGTCCCAGGAGATAAGAAGAAGAATTAATTCTGCTAATAGGTGCTATCATAGCCTAAGGAAGCAACTAACTAGCAGTTAGGCAGACAGCGGTGCGGATCTACAAAACACTGATTCGACCGGTACACACATATGGATCAGAGGCCTAGGCTCTAACAAAGGCAGATGAGAAAAGGATCCTAATCTTCGAGAGGACAATCCTGAGGAAGATTTTCGGACCAGTAAAAGCGGGAGGAATATGGAGAAGGCGATACAATAGAGAGGTATATGACCTTTATAAGACCTCAGATGTTGTCAGAACAATTCAACTTGGCCGACTGCGATGGGCAGGTCACGTGGCACGGATGGAGGACACGCGGATTCCCAAGAAGATTCTCACAGAGGGAATCCATGGCACACGGAGAGTAGGAAGGCCAAGTGTGAGGTGGATGGAGGCTGTAGCGGAGGATGCACTTACCCTTCTTAATGCTAGAAACTGGAAGGATGCTGCGCAGGATAGAGCTGACTGGTGGAGAATACTGGAGGCGGCCCAGGCTCGGTGACGAGTTGTTGCGCCAGATATTATTATTATGTGGATGTATTTATGTTAGTAACTAATTTTTACAGGACATGAAAAGTAACTTGTGGAAGAATAATAATTGGTTTAATAATGTAAAAAAATCTATGACTAACTTCTGAGTACTTTGCAATGAGATGAAGATTTTATTTTTAAAATCTAAGTTTTTATATGCATTTTCTCGACTTAAATTGAGTTAAGCCTTGAATTTTCATTCTGCTTTAAGTGAATTGAAATCATCATAAGAATTACTGTTTCATGGCAAAGCTTACAATACGTTTATATATCTCCAGTACCTGCGAATAAGTGGTTAAGTCGAATTTCGTTCACCATCGTGGCATTCTCGTAAAATTGGTGTTATTTCATATGGGCTTTATGCTCTAAGTCAAGGCAAAGACTACCTGCGGGCTAGTGCTTAGCATAACAGACTAACAAACATGCCCAAGATAGCGGGTTCGTAGCCCGGCAGGTGGCGGCTAGGATTTTTTAAAGGTAGTAAAAAATCCTTAGTTAAGGGACGTTAAAGGGACCCCCCGTAGCTTGTGAATTTTAGGCACTCGTTAAAATTCGGTATCATAATTAAACCTGGATAGGCGAAATTTAGGGCTCCCAACGTCCGATCGCATCGTAGCCAACGTAGCATCGTCCGATTATCCATAGCGGCGTAAAGTGAGGGTAAACAAACAGACTTATCAAGTAGTGCAAGAGATAACTCCCTTACTTCGAGACGTTCAACAAGCGACTAATCCAATGGAAAAGCATACATAACGTTTCATTTGTTCAGCCGCAGTTATATAAGCCTATTTGATGATTCTCTTCGGACTATTGAAGTGAGATGTGCTGGACTTGTCTTCTTGGAAGAGATTGTAAGACGTGAAGAGTCCTGAATTGGTGAAACTGGCTGTTTTTTCCCAGTATTTTAGAGGTTTATGGCTTGTGTTTTTTGAAGTTTTTTGGACGTATCCTAATAATTATGTTACGTTTCTCTTTCATTTTGTCTTCATCTTCATTGATTAAATTTCTAATTCCGATCCAATATCCGGGATACTGGCGAACATACGTCCTGATTTGTGACGAAACAACCTTAATTGAGTTCATAGATGTTCAAGATGGGTTCTGTTGCCATATGAAAATCTTAATTTTTCACCATCATAATAATGTATTTCCTTTAATAGGTAAAAATTAGAACTTACAAATAATATGTTTTGATGAGGTTTCGAAATATATCAATGTAGGAAATTGGAAGCTCCGACTTGGCCTAGTTTGAAACGCAATATCCTTGCGATGGGACACAGGTATCTCACCTCACCCAGCTATTGGGATCTCATCTCGGATTCCTGGGACGTCCAAAACATTACAGCAGAACCTCCATTATCCGTCTTAGTCAGGGCCAAGGCGTCGTCGGTTAAACGGGGGGAGACGGTTAATCGGAAGAACGTAGAAAAAATCCTAATTTTTTTTTAATTCCGCAAATACAAGAAAAAAAATTATATTTTTATAAATAATTTATTTAAATTTAAAACTGAATAAAAACAATAATAAGTCAAGTATATAGAATGAAATATATATAATGACATAGGATAAAGGAACGTAGATAGACTACACACTAGGCTGTACTTGAATAACAAATTCATCAGGCCATCTTCTAATAATTCATTCACTCAATGAAAACCTATTTCCAGTCGTTTTTTGGCATATAACTTTATTATGTGGATACGTTTCGACTAATTTGTCATTTACAATCCATCAAGAACTTCATTAACATCTCAGAAGAGTTATAAGTCATCTTTTTTCTGTAAATTATTAATTACATAAATCACAACAATATAACAAATATACATTTCTTAAAATCGTCCATAAATAGAAGTAAGTATAGATACCTTTTTTTATTATTCATGTCATTAGCTAAAATCTTTTCTTGGAGGTCCATTGTCCTCCATGGTCCTTTTGTTAATATTTTAAACTTTGGTCTCTATTTATACTATATTTTATTTATATTTACATACTAAAATCCTTCTCATTTAAATCTATCATAATTAAATTCCAAATAAAAAAAAAAAATTTTTAATACGTAAAATTTATTAAGTTTATTATTTTATTTTTGATATATTTTTATAGGTTCTTAATTAAAAAAATCAGATAGGACTGAAATTGGGATATCTAGGTAACTGTTGGGAGGTTATAGTGCTAGGTTATCTCTCTGTGTTTTTAAACTAGAACATCCCATTTGTTATTTTGTCTTTAACTTCAAAATAACTGATGCATATGATTTGCTAATTTCTCCTCCCTCTTTCCTATCATTCACCACATTATCTATTTTTTCGCTAATATATAATGCTTCAAGGAATTGTCTCTTAATTATATTCTTTTCTCTGTGTAGTACCCTTGGCTTACCAAAATTAAAAGTGTGTAATTCATTTTTACAGTGTGTTGATAAAGCAGTATTAGTTTTTGAATTAGGTTTTAAATTATTTTTATGGTGATAAAATCTATTTTTTAAATGTGTACTAGTGTGACCCACATATTTTCTATCATCAGGCCATCTTCTTTTCAGAAGGATTATTCTCTTCATATACATACTCTTCAGAATCTTGAGCATTTACCACCGAACATAAAAATAGATTCCTTAGGTAGATTGAGAGGAAAACAAGTCCGCAACTCGATCATTAGATCAAGCCTCGGAGTGGAGCCTGCAGAAAAAGTCATTGTAGAAAATAGTCTAAGATGGTTTGGACATGTTTTAGGAATGGAAAACAACAGGCTGGCCAAGATGACATACGAGGCTAAAGTTGAAGGAAGAAGGTCCAAAGGAAGACCCTGACGTACCTGTGAAGATGGTGTTAGGGAAAGCTTTGCAAAGGGAAGTCTGCAATGGAATAGAAAGAGAGAAATGGTAGAGGATCGTAAGCTGTACAGCTGTAAGCTGTGGTCCGGGCTGTACAGAAGGAAACCTGACACTGCAGAGCGGTAGAGAAGATGGACTAGGATGATGATGATATACTTAGAGAAGCGGAATTGATTTATTTTCTTAGAGATCCTAAAGTAACGCGTTGGCTAGAAATTCAGTTATTGCGTAACTGTTACGACTTCACAGTGTAATCTCTCGGGGCAAAATTCGACTTAACCACTTATTCACCGGTGCTTTATAATATAAGTATAAGTAGGATATTTTATAACTTACTATGGTCATCATCTTTGATCTTTTCACTTTTCTCTTCGAGGTCCATTTCTTTTCCGTTGTTGTTATTTTTCTGATCCAACCTGTGTTTCTTCTGCATTTTCTTTATCTTAGCCCTCTGGTTCTGGAACCAAACCTGTTCAAAAAAAATATAATGCAATACATTTTATGGTTCACTTTTATGGCAATTTTTTATATTTAGCCTTAACTATAAACTTCAACCTGACACATAATGAGTTTTTTTGTGTATCATCAATAATAATCCAAAGGAATCTACATCGAGATATGGCACAACAATAGATGCAGTATTTACAAGACACCTCCATAACGTTAAAAGTAACACTTTCGTTGCTCATTTTAGTTACCATTAGCCTATTGTAACTTCGATACCATCAGAAACATCATCGAGTGTTAATATTACAGAAATAACTGATGATACTGAATTGTAATATTTCATTTGGATTATAATGGTCTTTTATGTATATTTTTTAATGATAATAATATTATTTTTATCACATAATTCTAAAAACAAATCTGTATTCCCTTCCATTTCTTTCTTACACTTAAATAATTAATTAAACATCCAAGTTCTATGTTTCATATCTACCAGGCGTCCCGCGGCGGATAAAAATAATATTAAAATGCTAGGCAAAGGAAATACAACAAAATTACTATTCATGTTTGCCCAGTTTATATGGATTGTTACACACTTGCAAAACGAATCAGGAATCACCAATAAAATATGGCAACCCGTGGATCCAGAAATTAAAAAATATATGACAGAAATTGGCTGAACTGATGATAGGATACTGGATGTGGGTGCGTACGTACGAGAGATAAGTGGATTGGAGCTGATATTTGAATTGAGCAGTGAAGGGAAGGGCGAAGTGAAAGAATGAAAAATTAGTTAAAAAAATAAAAACTCTATACCAGTACGTGTTAGAAACTGTACTGTTTCCAGGACAACGATTGTGCAAGTAGCTGGTTCTTACTAGATAAAGCTAAACTGCCAGACTTTTTATGAATGTTACCGCAAAGGATCCATCCTCAGCAACGACAATGGCGAAACGTATCAACAGCAAGTCGTTTTTGTGTTTCTATGTGAAGAAGAGAGAACATAATATGTTCGTTGATATTAACCTGTACCACTACAACCCATGAAGGGACTATTTTATATTATGTAAATTCTTTATTTGATATTTTTATGATAATTTAATTTTTAACTAAATCTTTATATTAACATTTATGTCACTGAAGTACAATTTATGATGAACATTTTTTAACCGGAATCTACTATGTAATTTGGATATCAACTGAAATTTCTTCGGACTTCAGTGAAGACAACCTGTCTAGGCGCCCGCGATAAAGTGCGCCGGTCCTCCAGGTTGGGGGTTGACTGATAGCCCCGCACCCTATCGTCGGAAAAAAAGCTCACAGCATACAATTCTAAAAGAACAGCCTCGGATGTTAGATCGAATAAACGGCAACGACAATGGCAAAACCTATCAAAAGCAAGTCGTTTTTGTATGGGGACTCTATGTGAAGAAAAGAGAACATAATATGTTCGTTGATATTAACCTATACCACTACAACCCATGAATGGTCTTGGGTTTAGTACATGATAGAGACTGGTTTTATGAGTCTCTGATATACGAGCCTTCGTGGTCACTAAGTTTTTATTATTATGTTCACGGCATACGTTCTTACTAGATCAAGCTAAACTGCCAGACTTTTTCCTCACTTTGTGAATGTTGGGTGAGCCCCAGGAGGATCCCTGGCCGCAAAGGATCCATCCTCAGCTCATAAAAGTTCAAATAAAATCTGCCACAGATGGATTTGAGTCCGAGATTTTATGTAAGGCAACTGTGTATTCTGCTACTGAACCACCCCGCTCCCCCTTTTTCTACATTTACATATTAGTTAAGAAGTATGCTATTGTAGAAGATAAAACCATACTATCCAAATATGTATGTTTTTTTCCTACCTTTTTATGATACATTAGATAAGAATCGTACTACAATAGAATACACACCATTCCAGTCGTCTTTTGTACAGTACAAAGTCCCCCACCTGTAAGTTCTCGCGTTCCAACAGAACAATGACTCGGACCTTTCGCCATCGGCTACAAAGGCCGCAACAGTTAGATCCCTTTATTGTGCTAATTGTGCCCTTAATGAGGGGGAGGAGGGATGATGAATCCCTCAAGTCCCCTCGCACTTGTACTTTTTAATCCTCCCATCTATCTCTTGGCCCCTTGTGTCTTTGCTTGTAAGGTCTGCTTTTATTAAGCTCAATGTTCGTAGAGATTATGTCCCAGAGCCCTTGTTACTCTCAATTGTGTAGTCTCTTTTTGGGAATGGACAACAGTTTGTAACTTAGATTATATTAAATGACCGCTTAGAATTGCTTTTATAATGAATAAAAACAGTATTTTTCGAGTTTGAGTTGAGAATAAGTGACTGGATAATTCTAATGATAGATTGAATTGATCAGGGAATGCATTTAGATATAACACAAAATAAGCAGAACTTATTTTTTAATTGTGCCAACGTTTTGTCCTACGGTGTAGGCCATCTTCAGGGTGCTTGGGGTGCGGTGATTTGTCAAACTAACAACTGTCAACTACACCATAGGCCGAAACGTTGGATCAATTAAAAATTAGTTCTGCTGATTTTGTATTATCTTTGACTGCACCCGCTGACTAATTCAATCTATCATTATGGATGTTTTTCATTTATTATTATCCTTTTAAGGTATCTATCTTCAATATTTTTATTTTGAAGAAACAAGATTTGTCCTGGCCGGGATTCGAACCCGAGTCGTCTGCATCTCTAGTGCAGCGCTCTAAACCACAGAGCTACCAGGGGTCGTATTCAAGCCAGACAAATCCATTATCTTCACCGATCATATATCCCCGTGTTCTCGCAATTTTTGCGATGTATACACGGGGAAGAATGTTCATTGTACATAACTTTAATTAAGATCTTGTTGACTTACGTCAGTTTTTATATTTATAATATATTTTCATTTATTGTTCTTTTGATGGTGATTATTTTTAAATATATTTTTATTTTGAAGATAAGAGATTCGAACCCGGGTCTTCCTGCACTCTCTGCAGTACTCTATACCACATAGCTACCAGTCATATCCAGGGCAGACAAATCCATTCTCTTCACCGATCCTATATCATAGGGACAAATATTTTCTCTTCAAAATAAATATATTTAAAAATAATCACCACCGAAAGAAAAAAAATAAAAATAAATTATATCAACCTTCAAGTTTGATGATTTATTCCAAATCATCTAGTGATTTTTTAAACCCATATTGACTCTACTTTTTTAAAGTAAGAAATGCGCGTTTAATGATTCTGTAGGGGATAAACTTGTCCCGCTTCAACGACATGCTCATGAAGTATTGTGCAAGACTGTCGACGCGTAGCTGCCTGTGCATGAGCTATACAATATATTTTAATCAACTTTAGTTTAAATTAAAGTATCCCATTGATATAAGAATAATAACATTTAACTAAAACTCCGTTAAATAGCCGCGAAATCCATATTAACAAAAATCCTTACTTTTCCAACATCTCCTGGAATGTTAGTCATTTTCTTAAAATGAAAAGTGTTGAATCATGTATTTTGCTGTTTAGTCATTTTTATTTGGTTTTTTAATAAGATATAAATCGTGTAAAGAAATCATTGAATGCTAGAACATTCAGTTAACCGCTCTTATTAATTTCTTTATTCTCATTGATTGCTAAATATCTTGCCGTGATTATTTTGTTTACTTTAAAAACACTTGATGATTATTATAATTAGCTTTCTGGCCAGATATATTTTATGTTTCTTTTTCTGTTCATGTTTGTTATTCTAAAGGGACTTAGAATAAGGTACTTTATATTCTAATAATAACTTATAATGTGAATGAGGGAAAAATTGACGAGGGGATGCAGTCGATGATAACACCAAAAACGTTTCGGCCTACAGTGTAGGCAATCTTCAGGGCAAATAGAAGGTGAAGAACTGTCTCACTATATCAGCTCAACTGACTTCTTTGTTTTCATTTCAACATTTCAAAGAAGTCAGTTGACCAGATATAGTTGATAGTTCACACAGCCGCTTCTCCTTCTACTTGCCCTCAAGATGGGCTTCACTGTAGGCCGAAACGTTGGCATGAGTAAACACCAAGTTTTTCTTATTTGGTGTTATTATTGACTCCACCCCCTCACCAATTTATCTTTCATTTGAATCTTCCAGTCTACTATTTTCCTCTTTAAAATATCAATCATTAGTCAAGCTTTTAATTTAAAAAATGTATTTGTCATTGTTAAATGTCTTGTTTTAAGTTGCTAATGGTTGCAACAGTTATAAATAATACAACTATATTCTAATTATTATTTCAATTAAGTTGTTTAGGTATTTCGTATTGGGATGTTACATCTCATCATATGTTTCGATAAAATAATAAACCACTTGAAAATGTAAATAGATGTGAAAATCAAACTAATGTAAATTTTCCATTCTTAATAAAATACCACTAAAACGGGACTGGGGTAGAGACTGTACTGTTTCATGGACAGCGGTTTAGCAGGGAGGTGATTTGTCCTGGGGACCCCCCCCTTAATTTTGTAACCCGCTTTATAGAGGCTAGGTTAGTATAATGGGTCCTAGATTCCATGTGATCCATCTCCGGCTGCTAACAGATTAAATAAAAGTCTTGCCCGCAGTGGGATTTGAACCCAGGACCTTCCGCTTAGCAACTCAGCGCTCTACCACTGAGCCACTCCGCTCCCTCCATTCCATTATAAATTTAAAAATTATTAAATTTAAGTAATTTAGATTATAATTGATTCAGAAATTCTTTTTTTATTTTTTTCCTTGCTATTCCCAGTATGTAGGATTACCGTTAAGTCATTTTTTTACATAGATCTTTATCTTTCAATCTTCACTTCGGATAACCTTCGATGTCAGATCTTCCTCCAATTTCTTACGTTATGTCTTTCCTGGAGGCCTCTTTTTCTTGTATTCAGGTTCCATATCTCTTACTTTTTCCAGACATCGAACACGTGTAATGCCACGTACCACCAGTTTCTTTCACGTTATTCTCCAAGGTCCATTACTTTCCTTATTATCTACTGTTATGAGAATTCTCTTCATAACGGAAAACAAGATTTTCTTTTTATTCTGAAAGAAGCATTTTTGTCGCCTTTCTTGCTTGTTCACTTGTTCTTAGTTTAGTCACTGACCCACATTTGGTTTAATTTTTTTTATACATTGGCTAATTAAAAGCTGAATACCTTTCTTTAAACTTTCACACGTCATCATTTCTCTTTTGGAAAAAATATTGTAATATTTTAAAGGCTAGAATGATATTTCAGTGTTAAGAATATAATTCCTCGGAATAATATCTGTCCAATTGGTGATATCTTATTAGCTTTGGTTTCGTGGCAACAATGGTTCAGTGAAATTGCTGGAAAAGTGCTAAGCCTCACCAAGTTAGTCTGATTTTCTACCTCTACTACTATTTTAAAGTCTACAGATCCCTGCAGTATCCTTGTATCCTTGGACTATCCTATAAGAAGATTGTAGGATTTTATACAATACAAATTTTCATTTTCACATAGGTTAATCAAGTTGTAGTTGGGTGATTAGCTGTTGTGTCTATTTGTGGCTTCCTTATTCGCAGGGAGTAATAAGAAAAAATAGGGGACAGAACGAGAGTCACGTTAGTTACCATTACAGGTGAAAAATGAAAATTTTACAAACAGCTCATTAATAATTATAGGGAGCGGAGTGGCTCAGTGGTAGAGCACTGAGTTTCCATGCCGAAAATCCTGGTTCAAATCCCGCAGCTGGCAAGACTTTTACTTAGTCTGTTAGCAGGCGAAGATGGATCATATGTGATCTAGGACCTTCGTGGGGCTCACCCAGCCTCTATAAAGTTGGTACTAAATATAAGGGGGGGGGAATCAGGCGGTTGAGCGTGAGGATTTCCTCCCTGCACAACCATTGTCCATGAAACAGTACAGTCCCTACCACGTACTGGACCCCGGACCCATGAGAGTTGTATTGGTACACATTTTTTTTCATGAAAATTATAAATACAAATCTTTAATGACTACATTTGTTTTAATAACTGCATAAAATCTTTCTTCGATTTAATAAATAGAAAATAATTTGTAAATATAGCAAGGTATAAAATATCGAACGAACCTTATACAGGCTTTTGGATCTCCATTATCCGAACATAACAAGGTAATGAAGCCTCGATATAATCAGAGCAAAAGCGATTAAATCGGTTCAATAAAAACGAACAATAACGCCTCTACAATGAGGGTTCGCAATAAAGGACTCTGTAATATTGAAACAGTACGATGGCGATATTGGACTCCTCTCGGCAGGAACAAATACCGCAGGACACAGGATTGAGGATACAGCAGGCAGTCGATAAAACAATAAGTATCGGTTTACATTGCGATGTTAATCAAGTCTCTGTCAACAGCCTCTTTCATTAGCTTTTTTGCCAGGGACGAATTAGTTGACGAGAGCTGACGGTAGAGTGCGCTATATACGGCTTTGTATTTACATATCTATTTAATTGGCTCTTTCTCGTATCGATATTGCTACTTCAAATCGATTGATTCTTTATTTGATACAACCCTAAATTAAATGACTAATTGATATTAGCCTGGAATATAATATTCGATGGGGAACAATATAGGAGTACAGGTTTATATCAATACATGCACAAACAGATATATTCGCAATTCAGATTAAATTTTATATTATATAAATTCTTTATTTGATATTTTTATTATAATTTCATTTTTAACTAAATCTGTATAATACCATTTATGTCACTGAAGTACAATTTATGATGAAAATTTTTTAACCGGAATCTACTATGTAATTTGCATATCAACCAAAATATTACCGAGGAATGGCCGTATAACCAGTGAAGGAAATGGCAGTTCGGCTCAAAGCCGTAGTCTTCGGGCTTCAGTGAAGACAACCTGTCTAGGCGCCCGCAATCAAGTGCACCGGTCCTTCAGGTTGGGGGTTGACTGATAGCCCTGCACCCTATCGTCGGAAAAAAAGCTCACAGCATACAATTCTAAAAGAATAGCCTCGGATGTTAGATCGAATAAACGGCAACGACAATGGCAAAACCTATCAAAAGCAAGTCGTTTTTGTATGGGGACTCTATGTGAAGAAGAGAGAACATAATATTAACATATACCACTAAAAACCATGAAGGGTATCCATGATAGAGATTTTTTTAATAGAGGTTTAGTACATGATAGAGACTGGTTTCGCTCAAAAACCAAAAAGAGAATTTTTCGTCCCTTTTTTGAATGTGTAACCCCTTATGAGTCTCCGATGATACGAGCCTTCGTGGTCACTAAGTTTTTATTATTATGTTCACGGCATACGTGATATTATATCAAGAAGGCATATGAAAATGGGAAAATCATTTTAAAACCGGCAACTCCATCTGTAGACACTCTTTTGTTTTCTATATGTTTTCAATAAAGTTGTTGGCTAGCCATCTTAAGAAAAACATCTCGTACTATTCACGCATATGAGTGAGCAAGTCCAGGGCTACCCAGGCAGAGGAATGGGAAGCGAAAGAACAAAGTCAAGAAAACCCACCTCAACTTTAACTAAATAATGCATGTTCTTATTTCTCCTTTTTGGAAATTAACTTTATAAAAATGCTGTACCTTTTGTTCTCAATACAGTCCACTAATATTTTTTTTATACAACCGGAATATAGAAATTGATGGTAATATACCGAGCTTGAACGGGGTTACATAAATTGAACAACGAAATTCAACCCTATTTTTCAAATAACGTGATTTGGCCGCGATCTTCTTCCATCATCCTATTTTAACCCCCACCAATTAAATCTTTTATTTATTTTTAATTCTTTTATTGAAATTTACAACTGTATACTAAATACATCAAGTAAATATAATGAAAGATAAAACATGTCCAGAAATAATGGCAAGTAAAAGAAACTACCCAGCGGTAGTACTCAAAATAAAGCTCAACTTAGAAGATCACGAGGCCATCTTCTTTTCGGACGCTTCGGAGGATTATCAGGAATTGAAGAGGTTGCGAGGTTTGAAACCAGTGGTTTTGATTGGAAATGAAGTTTGTCATAAAAAAATTGATATCGGATTCGGGCTAAATCAGAAACAAATGACACATTAAGGTCATTATGGATTACTTTGTTCGTAACAACGAAGGATTTTGGATTGTAAATATCAACGAGAGAAATGCGTAGGCTTAGTGGAGCCCCAATCCCAAAGCTCTATTCCGTAAGTCTAGAAGGATCTAATGATTGACATGTATATGAGTCTTTTGTAATTAATTGGGAGCTTATAGCGTTTGTCTAGTAAATGTTGTAGTACCTGATACGGCGAACAGTTTCTTGTCGTTTCAGTCTAGTATGAGGATTCCAAGTTAAGCATTTTTCAAGGTGTAGTCCGGACTACCGGACCTGTTCTACAGGAATCAGTGGGATGTTACTAAACGATACAGGAGGGCAGGAAGACGTTGGTTTACGACGGATTAATTAATCAATTAAATCTACCCATTTTTACCATTACATTAGAGACTGAGTTAGCCCGAGGAAGATCTCCATATCCCAAAATGTCGATTTACGGCTGTAAACAGAACTAGTAATTTACCTGTCACTTCTAGTCACGAACTGAGGACATTAAGACCAGTAATTTAGTTCTCTACTTCCCCCGTCCCTGTATTATTTATAATGAATTACGTTATTATATATTATTATATATTTTTATAATAAGAGAAGCGTTAAACATGTACCAGCTAGAGTATTTTCGAAATTTATCCAAGCGATTTCCGTAGAAGTCTAGCGCCGTGGAGGCACCACTGATAACACTGATATCGTTATCACGGCCTACACTTGTGTTCGACTTTTTTGGGTTTCTCTTATTAGTATAGTTTTAATGTTTTTCTATTCGTTTTTGTCTTAATCCTAATTGAAATTTAGTACTGAATATTTTTACTAGATTAATATGATGTTCATATAATAATAATTTTATTATAAGGAATGGGATAATGGAATAGCTCAGTGTTTAGAACAGATACAGATACAGATAGATACTGTATTATATAATCACGTTACTGGGGCTCACCCTGCCTCTATGAAGTGGCAACTCTTATTTGAAAGAAAAAATCGGACAGTTGAGTATGATCTTGGGCATCTCTACGGTTTCTTTAAATAATTGTTTGTTTGTAATTGAATCTAACTAGGTCAACTCGATTTGTATAAGCTAACTAGTTCAAACAGTATTTTAAAAATACTGTACTCATAAGAAAGTTGTTAAAGAATGCGACTAAAATATACCAGCGGAAATCTAAGGCTGGAAGAAAAATAAAAATCTTAGAAGATAGAAAAAAGGTAATATCGCAGAGAATGAAGGAATATTGGAGAATGTGCAAGGAAGCTTCTTCACATCCTAGTAATAATGGATTGTAGTGGTACAGTAATTTTTCAAGGAAAATATTATATAAAAAATTTATATAATAGAAATGATATCAATCACATCGTAATAGAAAAGATATCAACACAATACATGTAAACTAATCATAAAAGCTATAATCTCTCTTAAATAATACAATTTATATTTATTTTCAACATCTTATTAGCGATGGATCTTGACGAAAATGGTGTAAAAACAGAGATTTTAATAGAAATATAATAAAAGAACGTTTTAGAACAGCATTCAATAAGTTCATCATAACTAGGACGGTGAAGGTACTAGGTTCAAATCTGGGTGTGACAGATTAAAATATTTAATCTGATACCAGATACAGGCGGATACTTTGGGATAGGATGACCCTCCAGGGGTTTACCCAGCCTCTATGAAATTCGAAACAAAATGCCACTCGAAGAAGAAGAAGCAGGCTAGCTAAATAATTGTATAATTTTACGTCCCTTCTGAAGCACTGAAGCACATAAATAAGGATCTTTTACTCAATAGCGAGTTGCTCCAATTTTTTGTTTGTAATAATGAAACCAAACAATGCAATATTGCCAACCATATGGAACTGTGAAATGATTTTTGTTGTTTATAGTTTTCTGGGTACCTTTGGTTTGGATATTGTGTTTTTTTTAGAACGAAGGATGTTTTAGATTTGCTTCTTTCCCAAGTCTCCTTATGTGCCCTTGACTGTACCTTGTTTTATACCCAGGCATTTCCAGGTGTCCACTAGATCTTAGAGAGTACCCGCAGGTAACACACACATATATATACAATAATATTCCCTGCTCACCTGCACAATCCTGACGGAGAGACCGGTGTCCTTGGCCAAGGTCTCCCTGACCTTCCTGCAGGGCTTTGGACTGAGCTCGAAGGAGGCCTTGAAAGCCCTCCTCTGCTGAGTGGTCAGGATCGTCCGCGGCCGCTTCGGTCCTCTCCGTCCGTCCGTGCTCCTCACTCCGGGACTCTCTTCCAGTCCGCTCTCACCTGCAGGAGGGATTCAACAGATTGATGGGTGAGATACAAACTGCATTACAATTGCAATGTATTATATAGTTACAATCACATTGTAAAATATTCCTCTATAAACCATAAAACGAAATCATACCACATAGGATGCAGCAACCCCTCGAGATATTGGACAATATCCAAAGATATAAATTCTCAACTCTGGTCACTGCCTGCTGCGGTTAATCGTGAAGGAAAGAGAGGTCCAGATCGCACGTTGCTCCTGGTTGAAAATCTCAGGCAATGATCAGGGTAAAGATAGATATTCTCGTCTCTTGCAGCGATCAGAAAAATTATTCGGGATGTTATAATTGCCAACATCCAAAGAGGATAGGCACTTTTAGAAGAATAATCCTAAAAGGTATATGTATATGGCATATCATATTTTTAAGGGAATGGTCGATTTGCCCGGAATAATTTCTCCTACTTCTTGATTAATGAAGGATATCCAATTGATAGAGACTATACAGGTACCAGAAGAGTCTTCAGATCGTACATGGTAAATCAAAGGCTGATAATAAAATTAAAATAATATCTGTCAAAGCTCGATACGAACTTATAATTTTATATACTAATTTGGTCCAACTAATATATCCAACCTCCTGCTCTTTGTGATAAAACAGATTTCCAAACCCAGAGAATTACTTGGGGCATTACTTTTTAATAGTCAAATTGCATCTAAGACATATTTTTAAGTAGTAAATGTGCGATAGCGTTTTGTAGATTTTGTCACTGGCATCATTAGCTCTGTAATTTAGAAAACAGCCTGCTATGGAGCTATGTCTTCATCGTGACTAGTTTGTTTTTCCTGTTCGACCAGGAACTCCTGGACTTCATTTTGGACTTTTAATTGTTATTTAATTGTAATTGGACTTTTAAAAGACTGTTAATTGTATTCTAGACTACTACCAGGGAACTCTCCTCCCACTACCACACCTCCCCAGAACCATTTCCGATATCTCAAAAGGTCATATTGTAAATTGTTGGACTATAGATCCAAGTTACTATTAAGCGTACTTTTTATCTACATGATTACATTATTATTCATTTAATTTTTTATATAATATTTTCCTTGAAAAATTATTAAAATTACACGCTTCTTTCTTAAAGTAGAGGAGAATATTTATATAACCAACTCACCTTGAGCATACCCCTGGAACATCTCTACTTCCTTCTCGTAGTCGGGCCTGCAGAAGAGCTGCCCCTGTTTGACGACGTACTGGTCGCCCTTCTGGAGTCGCACGCCGCAGACGACGCAGAGGAAGCACCGTAGGTGGAATACGCTGTCCACCGCCGCCTTCATCACCAGCTCGGAAGGGCCGATCGGGTCGCCGCAGCTCAGGCACTTTTTCACGTACACTCTGCAAATAAAAATTATTAAAAAATACACACACATGAATATATATATATATATATATATATATATATATATATATATATATATATATATATATATATATATGTATATATGAGAAGCGAGGGGATGGTTGACTGGAAGATAGACGTAAGGAAGAAAATAGTTGGGGGTGCAGTCAAATAAAAACACTAAATAAGTGGTTACTTATTTAATTATGTGCCGACGTTTCGGCCCACTTTGTGGGTCATCTTCAGGGCTAAGAAAGAAAAACAGACAAAATAAGAAAACTATAAAAATACATTGCAGACTAAGTATATTGTTACGGTCAGAGCAGGAAGTCGGACCGGCTGGGAGGATAAGACAAACAATGGGATTAAGCGGAAGGGATTATAGAATGGCGTAGATCCTTGTGGGTCGGTCTAGGCGGTTCTCGGCCTTCTTCCGAGAAATCCCCACCCCGACCGGCCTTGCCTATATAAAAAGGACAGCTGTTCTGGCCGGTAGTAGTAATAAGACGAGTCTGTAATAAGCCAGTGAGTAGCAGTCGTTAACTAGTGGCAGTGTGTGTGAGTTAGTTAGTATTAGTATCAGTCTGTAATAAGTGCTTAGTGAGCAACAGTGACAATTAGTGACCGTGTAATAAGTGTAATAAACTGTGTGGCAGTTTGTCATATTTGAAGAGTCTTACGGTCGGTGGACTTTAGTTAGCGAACTGTAAGTGTTAATTTGTAATTGTAAACTATAGTGTAATATTATTGTATTTGTACAAATTTATATAAATAGTTTAGTTACTTAGTATAAACAATATCTTATATTATTTGTATATTATCTTAGAAATTAGATAACATTTAGTAGAATATTATTATTGTATATTGATATTAGTTTAATAATTTAACTGTTTTAAATAATCTCATTGTATTCTTGTTAATTTGTTAATAAATATTAGATTCTTGAATTAAGTAATAGTTTAGTCCATTTTACACCCAGTAGCCCGTAACAATATGATAAATTAGAAAAAATATATATGTAGAGAGGTAGAAATGTAGAACAAAAGTGAGGGATATATATGAATAAAAAAATTACAGAGAAAATATACAGAAAGGTGGTGATGCAAAAAAAATTTTTTACAAAGATAAAAGAAGGAAGTAAACAGAAAGTTGTTTAAAAAAAGAAGGAAAAGTATAAACATCAGAGGTGAGAAGTAAAATTACGGAAAAGGCAGTAGAATATAAATAACAACTATAAAATGTAAGATAATAGACTCCTAGGGAGTTTACATGAGTAAAATGAAAGAAGGTATAACGAAAATGATATTAAAGAGTAAATAAAGAAAAAATAATATTAGAAAGTCAAGATATAAATATAGAGTATAACAGGCAGAGAATTATGGTCTTGAATACTAGTATTATGAAGGGAAGTGCGTGAGTTACCTTCTGCACCTAGCAGCCACTCCTATCGGCCCTGAAGATGACCTACACAGTAGGTCGAAACGTCTGCACTTAAAATACAATAGCTTCACTTATTTTTTGCTGTGTTTTCTTGACTGCACCTCCAACTAATTACATCCTATTATAGTACCTACAGTCAACGAATTTCTTTCCTACATGAATAACATGAACCACAAAAAACGGGGCCAAAAACAGAACTTCTCTTCTATATCTTCTCTTCATAGAGTATAACAGTTTTTAAAATGCATATATAAAGTATGAAGTGGTATAAATATATGACATAAATATACAAGGAACGTATATATATTATATATATACATACATATATATATATATATATATATATATATATATATATATATATATATATATATATATAGAGAGAGAGAGAGAGAGAGAGAGAGAGAGAGAGAGAGAACTGAGGCCATACCATCGCTGCGGGCTTGATACATTGTTTATTGTATAACATAAAAATAAGAAACAAAATCAGAAGTGCCGCAGCCATACAATTTATAAAGAATGTCAGAATATTTTAACTAACATTTTTACTTTTTTTTTTCTATATTATGTTTCATAATCTGTCTTTCCTTAATGCCGTAGCTAAAGTTAAACGTAGTATTAAAACCATAATTGCAGGCATTTTTTAAAATAAAAAAACTAAAAAAGTTAATTATGCGTCCATAGTCTACACCGAATGATTTCGCCGGAAACTTTATATGAGCCGATAGCACATTTAGTATCAATATAACTGGTGATAAAAAATCTGCCATAATCATCGCGTAAACTGATCACGACTTCCTGTGATCAAGTAGTGTCGAAAAAAATGTGTGCACAAATTGATGTTACATAAATATCATTATATTTTATTTAAACATTCTTCGGTTAGTGAAATAATTATGAGAGATTTGAAGTATGTAAGAGGTCAGGAGGAAATTACTTAAGTAAACATGACGTCAGTACTTACTTTCGACCTGATGTCATTACTTACGTACTTCATCCCTAATTACTATATTTATTTATTTCTAATTTTTACATTACACTAAATACAGAGAGAGTTTGGTTAGAAGTTCACAAAAATAATAGTGTTACGGTCAGAGCAGGAAGGAGAACCGGCTGAGAGGATTAGGCAAACAATGGGATTAAGCGGAAGGGATTATAGAATGGCGTAGAGCCTACTGGATCGGGCCTGGAAGGTTCTCGATCTTGTTCCGAGTAATGCCCCACCCCCGACCTACCTTACCTATATAAAGACGCCAGCTGTTTTCGGCTAGACCAGTCAGTAATAAGCCCGTGAGTAGCAGTCGTTAACTAGTGGCAGTGTGTGTGAGTTAGTTAGTATTAGTATCAGTCTGTAATAAGTGCTTAGTGAGCAACAGTGACCATTAGTGGCCGTGTAATAAGTGTAATAAACTGTGGGTCAGTTTGTCATATTTGGAGAGTCTTACGGTCGGTGGACTTTAGTTAGCGAACTGTAAGTGTTAATTTGTAATTGTAAACTATAGTGTAATATTATTGTATTTGTACAAAATTTATATAAATAGTTTAGTTACTTAGTATAAACAATATCTTATATTATTTGTATATTATCTTAGAAATTAGATAACATTTAGTAGAATATTATTATTGTAAATTGATATTAGTTTAATAATTTAACTGTTTGAAATAATCTCATTGTATTCTTTCTAATTTGTTAATAAATATTAGATTCTTGAATTAAGTAATAGTTTAGTCCATTTTACACCCAGTAGCCCGTAACAATAGTACATAAAAATAACAGAATAGTAAACATACAGAAAAAGAAAGTAGATAATTATAATACTAAACATTGCAATGAAGATAAAATCAGAAATATAGTCCTGAGTCGGCACTACATCAAAATATAGAAAATTCTTGTAATAGATCTAATATAATTCAAAAATATTATTTTGTGGGTTCATAGATCATAGATGTCTCAATGGATCATAGCTATTCTCATACTTAGAGCTTTATATAGGAAGTAACAGAGATTAATTACATCACTGTTGTGTTTAGGATTCAGTACTGTATAAATATTGTGATCGTATTAACTTATATATTTATTTCTAGGTTCAAATCGTATATAATATGGTTTAAATCGTCACGTGATTCATTTAAGCATAGAGGGCCATTGACTTTATTATTAATTCTGTGGGTTGTTTTATTGACGTAAACAATTATTTGTTTGCTGGGGGAAAGTCTAATTTGGCTTTGGAGTCTTATTCTCTTTACGGGTAGATCAGATGTCAGGTATGGCTCAATTGTACTTATACAGAATAAATTTTTGTACAGGAAATTGTACTGATTGTAAATTGTATTTACATCCTGATCGTATAACCTTTCTTTGTCTCTAACTACTATATAAATATATAATAGTAACCACACTATATATACTATATATTATACAAATAGTTACAAAAAAAAAAAACTGTTCCACAACAACCCGTCTTGTGTTCACTACATGGTCAAGGCTGTTTCTAGGAGGGATGTGTACGGTTAAGCAGGGATGTGATTTGTCCAAGACTACGCTTAACCCCCAGGTTTTTCCTCCAATTAAGGGGCCCTCTTAGGTGAGGGCCTAATTAGGTAATTATACCTTAATATGATACCCTAGCCTAATTAGGTAATTACGGACGCTCCAATTGAGGGCCCAGGAGCGTCTGTACATCCCACTAGATTCATCTGCGACTGTTAACAGATTAAATAGTTTCAATTCCGGATAAAAATCAAGCTGCGGCCGATAAAAAAAAACCTGTACCTCTGCAACCCGTGAACGAGTCTGAGGTTCAGTACATGGTAGAGACTGTACTGTTTCATGGACATCAGTTCTAGAAGGATGTGACCTGTCCTAGGGTACCCTATTTTTATAATATTTTATAGAGGCTGGGTGGGCCCCAGGAGGGTCCTAGATACTTTAGGCTCCATCTCCGGCTGCAAACAGACTAAATATAAGTCAGCGGGATTTGAACCAGGATTTCCGGTATGCTAACTCAATGCTCTACCACTGAGCCACTCCGCTTCATTGTGACCGATAAATTATTCAAATAGTAAGCACCAGAAAATTGCATATATACGTAATATCTATTTGTAAACCTTTTTGGTCAGTCATTTGATCTCAGCATGTGGCACTTTACTTCAAGGTGATAAAATTTAATCGCATATTTTCTCTTTTCTGAATTTTCGAATAATTATATATTTTGAAGGTTTTTAGTAGAAGTTTATTTCACGGATTTTCATTAATGCTTTATCTATCATCAGCCGTGTTTTTTAATAATGATTAGAGGGTAATTTTTATTTTTACTAAGTAATTTTATTTTCCAGAAACGAAACGAAAAGTTAAAACTTGTTGAGACTTAACTCGATGAGACAACCTGCGGAACTGATACCTTAGCTTTTAATCGTATTTGAATCATACAAATAAATACTACAGAACCATTATCTGAGATTTCAAAGAACATTGACACAAACATAAGGCGTTCTGGATTTCCAACTTAATTCAGTTGTTCAAATATTTAGGCAAGAGAGATGATTAAAAATGAGGCTTGGAATTTCTCATTTGTTGGTGAAAGAGTTTAGGAAGGAAATGAAAACCGATTACGAGCATTTGCGAAGGATGACTGGGATCCAGCCGGGGAAGTATTGGCGTCCTTTGGTAGCTTTGGGTCGGATCAGATCAAACGATGGGTGTGCTGTGAAGTGTGCAAGGTTAGGAGTGGTTGCTGCCTAGGTTCGAGTCCACGGCTTTATCGCTTTAATATTCCCTTTGCTGGAACATCAGACATTATTATTAATTTAATTACGTTATAGAAGTGAAACTGCTTACAGTGTGAAACAATAGCACGTATCCAGTGCCGTTTAAGGAACAACATTTAATATGAATGTTAATGGTTACATTTAACGAATAAGGTAGTTGGAACAAACAAAATAAGTTTTATTTATTTACTACTATCGACCCGCCCCGGCTTTGCACGGGTACTAAGACATATTATGCCCACATGTTTAACCTGTCAAATATATTTTATTATTAACATAAAAACAAAATATTTCTTTATATACGAATTTATTTTCTTGCGCGTTAAGTTTTTGCGATAACCCATAAGCTACTCATTTAAATTATATGGTGTAAAGTATTATAATAATGCGCATGAAATGCTTAAGGTAACTAAAGTATATAAGTTAGTAAGGGTTAATACTGAACTCATCTAAATAGCTTTCCAAATAGTGCATTGTACGTTATCAATTTATTTTGAAGATAAAATGGGTCTATCTTCATTCTTCCCTTCATCTTTCTCTATCTCCTTTCTTCACAATTATTTCTCCCATCATCACTTTAACATCCATCATAGTTTTAATCAAACAATTCATGTTCATAGAACATCATTATTTTTTATAATATATCTCCATTCACTACTGATATCTTATATCTCTCATCTATAGTTTCTTTTATACTTACATCTTAATTTATATAATATAACATCATTCCTATTGTATACCTTTATACCACATCTGATACTTATATTTTAAAATTTATATTTATATTTATATTTCACTTATGGTACTCCCCAGAAGTCTATTTTCATACTATTTTTTTCTCTGCAATACAATTCTATCTTTATTATACTAAGTTTTCCATACTCATTATTTTTATATCTTTTTCATTTTATTTTTTCTGTTTAACTTCATTTCTCTCTTTGTATTTTGTTTTGCATTATCACCTTTCTATACATCTGCTATGTAATCATCCTTATTCATATATCCTTTCATTATATATCCTTCACTTTTTTCACTCAATTTTTCTATATCTCTACATTTTGTTATTTTTTCTGTATCTCTATCTTATGTATTTTTACAGTCTATTCTGTTTTCTCATAGCCCTGAAGATGACCTACACAGTAGGTCGAAACGTCGGCACATATAAAATACAATAAGTTTCACTTATTTTGCTGTGTTTTCTTGACTGCACCCCCAACTAATTACATCCTATTATAAAATGGGTATAGTAAGCTTTCCTTAAAATATAGATATATGCTATCACTGACTTTTTGTAGGTCAATAAAAGAGGACTATTTCACCATTTTTTGTTTCGTTATATGACAAAGGCGTTAGATCTTCGTTGAAACCTCCTGGCGGCTATACTTTTTCCAACATTTCCAACAATTATCGTTATATTCCAACCAATTTACACAAAACCTCGATAAATTATATACTTAAACCTTCGGGGTGAACCCCATCTATAGGTGAAAATCGCATGAAAATCCGTGCAGAAATTATTAAGTTTACCGCTAAAAGACGCCCCTGAGGACTTTTCTGTATAATATTTATATGTATTTCTATAATTGTCTTGGTTATTTGTTGTGTTTTAAAATATACATAGATACAAACATATATTCTTTTATTTCTATTACGTTAAAATAGTTACCAATAAAAGTAACTGATACTAGAAGTAACTGGTGGGGGTCTTCTAGAAAAGACCCGGTATCAATTGATGTCGTACCCCAATGAGTCAAATTGATTCAGCGATTTCAGAGATTTGAAAACCATATTTTTTGTATTCTCCTAAATACAATACTTCCTTTGCAGCGTACAAACAAGTAAAATTAACGAAAGGAATTCTAAATTAAGCATAGATAATAAGTTATTATTATATAAAGCCTGCTTACGACGTATACTAACATATCCATGTCCTATATTTAGTTATGTGTCTAAAACTAATTCCAAAAAACTACAAATATTCCAAAACAAATGCCTTAGGATTGCTGGAAATTATGCACGTTTCACTAAAGTTAAAATTTGCATTAATAATTATGTATAATTTTGATTAATATATTCATCAACGAACTAGGAAAAAAATTCTTTTTTAAGTGTAAAAACAATAAAATCCCACTTATAAAAAATATTCGGAACTATACAAAAAATAGTACAAAGCGGTATGTACATAAGAGAACAAAGCATTTATTATTATAGGATACATCTTTCTTTTATTTAATTTTTATTATAGGTATAAATATATATATATATATATATATATATATATATATACAGATAGATAGGTATAAATAAGTTACAAGGTGTTTCTCTGTTGAAAGTTTTTTTGTGTATATTTTATCTTTCATTGTAAAATATGATTCTGCAAAGATACATTTAAATTTGTAAAATTATTTGTAATTCGAGACTGGTCTATTTGGTACAGTATGTAATTTTGTAAATTGTATCAAATTAAACAAAAAATAAAAAAAACGACAAAACAATATATTGGTTCCAGCGGTTACCGAAATTTAGAAACATTAAATTGACGCGAATTGGTCCAGTGTGAAATTCATTATCCTTGCGTCGCAAAGGCATCTCACCTGACCTCATCCCGGATTCCAGAAACGGACAAGACATTACAACAAAACCCCGTTTAACCGTCTTAGGACGATGACATCGCCATTTAATCTGGATGGGAAAAAACAATCAATAAAAAGTAACAAATTAAAAATACAATAATTATTATAATAGAATAGGAAAAATCCAAAAAGTAAAAACTCTAAAATGCTTTGGAAAAACTAACAGATTTCGCCAAATCTTTGGACAGGTTCGTATTACTATCGTATCATCTTTAGCCCCGAGGAAGTAGTTAAGTCGAATTTTATTTAGACGGAGATCCAAATGGACTTGTACCACTTTCAAAAATAGCAGCTCAATTATTTTTAAGCTGTATTTGATTATTTTACTTAACCTTTTGGAGTTAAGTTTTAACGTATTTGATTAGATTGTAAATATAATATGAGGTGGAGTTAAATTTTATCGAAGTGAAATCTTTTTATCTATAATCTTGTTGTTGATACTTTCATGGGCGAAACTTAACAAGTTAGTTATTTTTTTCAAGTTTTAAAGAAGGGGTTCCCAACTTTATTCGCACCACGCCCCCCCCCATGAAAAAACACGAGTATTTCATTGAATACAAAACATTTAATTTTCCTAACCGACATGCTCGTGTCAAATTTTACGAAACTGGCGACGCGTAGCGGCCATGATATGAGTTATACAATTTGTTTTAAATAACTTCAGTTTAAAGGTAAGAAATCGATTGATATAAGAATAATTATATTTAACTAGAATGTCATTTAATAGTTTTGCAATCGATACTAATAATAACTAATTTTTCATCCCTTAAAAGATTTTATTTGTCAAAATTAAATGTCTGGTTTTATGAAATTATTGAAAGAATAATTGATCAAAGTATTTATTGTTAATCCAAATGCTGTTTTCAGGGGAAACTCTTAAAGGAATTATCGGTATACGGGCGCCAAAATTGCCCTTTCAAACAGCCATTCTCGATTGCCCATATTTATTTGAAGATCAGAATACACATAATTATTTAGATCATCTGTGTTATCGACAATTTGACAGAACTCACGTCTCAGTGTAATCATATCGTTGCTGTCTGTTGGCATGCAACCTTGTCCGATTTTTAGAAGAGCAGCTGCATATTTCCCTGCTTGAGAATCATTGTGAAGTTTTACTGGCAAATTTGTAGTGAGACAGCACTTTTTCACCTGTACCGATAATACAGATGCTTTCAAACAGATAATCATTTCATCTGCGGGCGTACCTCTACTAATAACCGGGAGAGTCTGTCTAAAGTCACCAAAGGACCACCATCCCTCCCATGATACTCTGGTTCCCTTTGATATCTTTCGTTTTGCGATCTAGTGCTTCCATTGCTCTTTTATGGGACAATTTACATTCATCCCAAAACAAAAGCTTACACTGCTTTAACATTCTTCCACGGTCACTGCTAATGTTACATGGTACTTTCTCTAGAGTTCGATGGTAATTTTAGAACTGAGTGCGCTTAGCTGTTCGTGCCCCACTAAGTAGCGTAGCAGCTATTCCAGAGGAACCTACTGGGGCAGCAACTCCTTTATCTTTCCGGATTTGGGCTAATAGTAAATTTAAAAGATAGGCTTTTGCCAATGCCTCCTGGAGTATCCAAAAAGCTCAAACCTCCTTCGCCACTGGCAACATTTTTAAAAACTGTGGCAAAAACTAATCTGTGTTCTGAATTTAAAAGTGGAAGGGCTTCTGTTATTAGTTGTTTATTTTTTATTTCAAATTAAATATATTATATTAAATCGACCCCTATTTCAACACCTTACAACCCCTTTTTTCGCATTAAAAGGTGGCCTATGTCCTTTCTCAGATCTCTGTACCAAATTCATTTAAATCGATACCGTAGTTAAGGCGTGAAAGCGTAACAGACAGACAGTTAATTTCGCATTTATAATATTAGAACATATATATAGCATTATATGTAGTATATAATATATATTAGTATAAAATAATGTACGATATTATATATAATAATATTAGTATATATATATTTATAGTGATATTAATAATAATCCTTACAAATATAAACGCTAATTTTAGTACCTGCTTAAACCCTTTTAATGAATCTAATTTATTTTTTTTCACTGGATACCTATTTTCTTTACACCAAACTAATAAAATAAATTAGAATATGAATAAAATAATTATCACTCACTATTATTATAAAACTTATCACTTAGCACTCACACTATTTCAAAATTATTTCACAAATTTTGAATTTTAAAATAAGTAATTTAACGGAGCACCTTCACCATCCGCGATATCCGGCAGAATAATGAGCTATGTTTTTGAAACAGAGATGGTACAAAAGTGACAGCCAATCAGAATCGAGTATTCCTCTATAACTCTATTATCCGGCCCAAACAAATTGCCCACTTCCTTTCTAATATTCAGTCAGTTTTCTGCTTTTCTCAAGTCTACATCACAGGCTTATAAAATCATCATGGAATAGATCTTATCTGAAATAATTACTTTTGGTATGTATCTTTATTCATAAAATATATATAAATATATAATATATATTTAAATTAATTTAGAATGCTGAATTTACTCTATTTTAGATATACCTATATCTGCTAAATATGTTATAGCATTATAACACCATGAAACCATTAGGGTAATTAAATATTTTAATTATAACTTATATTATTTTTATAAATATCTTTTAATTTTCAGATAAAGCAAATTTTAAAGGTAAAAATAGGACACTGATACTTAAACTGAATTGAAGATATAGATGAAAAAATAATCCTAACATATTTAAAAAATATTAAGAAATTTATTACCAATGAACTTTTTTTTTTTTTAATAATGTTAAAAGTTTTTTAATAAAATCTTTGCAATTTAAATAAATTGAGCATTGCACGCTTAGATTTCCTAGATTTTATCATGAGCAGTATATTATTCTAATTATATTATATTATTCTAATTTTGTTCTTTTCTAAAAACAATTTTATTTTTAGTGCAAGCCTATAGTGACTTGATGTTAAACGAAAAGCTGTACCACTTCAAGAGATCAGGAATGTTGGGTTCAGTGCAGTCAACGGTTGCGCAGGGAAGTGATTTTCCCGAGAACATGCTCAACAGGTGTTTTGCGGATGTAAGGTGTTGTTTATTTATTAAGTATAAATTATTTAGTGACAAGAAATTTAACTTTTAAAAGTATTAATGATTGATTCACCGAAATCAACACAAATATACAATTATATCGATATATTAAAATTTTAAAATCGTGTTTCGATTAGATAATACATTGTTTATTATTTCTTTTTCTTCTCATTTATTCGTGGAAGTATTAAAACTATTTCATAGTTGATAATACCATTAAGATTTCATTACAGGAGTAATATTTCAAATATTAAATTATTTCGATATTTAGAAATATTTATTAAACATAAATCAATTCACTATGGCGATTTTTTCCATCTTGTTTAATAGCTAGCATACAAAACGCAATATTAATCAAATGTAATGTGGTTATTTAAGCATGGTGTGCATGTCCTAATAAAAGCTCTCTACAAGGGGGTTAATAGGGGGGGGGAGAAAAAAGAATACATACTATATAATTTCAGGGATACTCGAAAAAGTTTTCAGAATTATGTATTTTAAATTATGATGGAATTTGTCTGGCTTTAGTGGCATGGGATAAATCGATTGCCACAAAGAGTAGTCAATTCAACTTTTTTTTACAATTTTACATCAGTACCTTGCGTGTAAAAGTACAAAGAGAGATCTACGACTATCGTATTGCAACAGCAACTCTTTTATCTTTCCGGATTTGGATTTGCCAGTGCCTCCTGGAGCATCCAAAAAGAACAAACCTCCTTCGCCACTGGCAACATTTTGAATAATTGTGTCAAAACTAATCTTTGTTCTGAATTTAAAAGTGGAAGGGCTTCTGTTATTTGTTGCGTTAAAGAAACAGTATCGCAATCCAGTTCTCGCATTAAATCACTGCTAACTTCTCCAATTCTTCGTGGTCTGCTCATTCCAAAATCGGATAAATTTTTTCCAGTAATAGTAATCCCTTGGTCTTCAACCTTTGTCAGCGCGTCATTATAAATTAAATCATTGTATGAAGCATTCGGATTTTGTACTTGTAATCTGTGTGAAATATCAGCCGTGTCATTTTTATATTTTTTCATTTGTGAATTCTCTTCCAGAGGTGTATCCCAATGATAATCATTCTCTAATAACCTGTTTGCCTCATATCCCTCTCGAAATGTTGAAAATTCTTGATTATTGAGGTTTTTTAGATCTTTGAAAGAGATTGGCCCACGTACATGGTGTAAAAGCATTCAAACAAATGTTCATTATATTTTTCAAATTAAATAAATTACATTAAATCGTCCCCTGTTTCAGCCCTTTCGCATTTATAATATTAGTATAGATAACTATATACTAATTATTATTTCAATTAAATTTTTGATATTTTTAAATGAGCTTGTGCAGCACATCCATATGCATTGAATTATAAGTAAACTATATGAAAATGTATAGAATTGTTTTATTTTCAACTGGTCTCCCCTGACTTGTCTTCACGCCTCTTAGAGGAAGAGAAGGGCCTCCTTGGTTGGGAAGCACTGTTTTAGAAACTTGAGGATTTTCTTTTTTTAATTTTTCCAATTGTATTCTAATTTAATAATCCATATTTATAATGCTTTCAAGTAAAAATAAAATAATTATAATAATAATAAAAATTAAATTAAAAACAATTGCTAGATACCGGTGATTAACGAAACGACAGGCCTACATTACCATTCATTGCCCCGGCGAACGCCTCCCTTGGCACCCTCCCCCGGGGCAGGCAGACGGCCCCAGTTAACAGCCGCATTATCCAGTTAATAGCCTATTTAAATAAATATATATATACTAGCGATCTGTGGGAACTGGGCCGCAATTAGAGTTGTGGGGGGGGGGGGCGCGTGGCCAGGCCGCATTCAATATGAGCGGCCGCAAGAGATATTAACATTTAGGGGCGGACTCGAACCCACTACCTCAATGCCAACTATGTCCTTTCATTAGCTCCTGCGGTTGACCAGGGCCCTTCTCCAATATCCAGCTCCTTTATCCATCAGGAGCAGGCCCCGATGCTGTGGTCTTATTCGATTTGTGAATCCTTGATTGCCGCAGCAATATCCACTAAGTTCTCGATATTTGTTGGAATCATTTACCATTAAAAAGGTAATCCACGCGTGATCAGCTTCAAATGGATTTATCAACAACCCAGGTGTATATGCCTGTTCTTATCTAGAGAGAGGAAGCTCAGTTGTGAAAAGGAATAGATTTTAACCTAGGAAGTGTTATAGAACCTTCTCGGTTATTTACTTCAAAATTATGTATTTATATGGCCGGTGGATAAGTGTTTAAGTCGAATAATAGCTAGAGAGAGTTAGCGGATTTGTTTCATTCATTTATTTTTTGGCTTGAAATGGAAAGTAATTATCATCTTTTCAAGCAGTTATGATGCTTCTCATTCACTTCGAAATTATAAAGATTAAAAATGATTTTCTTGTGCAAGGAAGTGGAATCATTAGTAAAGAGCATTTGAATATAACGATAATTGTCGGAAATGTTGGAAACAGTATAGCCGTCTGGGAGGTTTCAACAAAGACGTTGCCTAATATTATCCTTATCTATCTATCTATACATCGATGCCTTAGTTCACAAATGTGTTACGTATAAATTTATCAACAACTTTTTTTTTAAATGTAAATCAAATTGTAAAGTTCAGGAAGCCATAGATCATATAGAGAAGCTGTGAAGGTTAACAAAATATATTGTGGGCTTAAACTTGAACTGTATTTCTTGTGTTAAATTATTATCAAAGTCGACTCCTGTAAAATCTTCTTTTCCGCACTTAGCACATATGTGAACCAAGGGATCGACATAAATAAATCGACATATTATAAAGCCTAGTCCTCGGCCTCGTCTGTTCGCGGTAAACTGAATAACTACTGCACTGATTTTCATTCGGTTATCACCAATAGATAGAGTGATTCACCAGGCAGGTTTAGTATATAATTTGTCTAGGTTTTTTGTAAATGGGTTGAAATATCGATCTTCATTGCCTAATCCCGTGCAATTATCTAACCTGTAAGATAATAAATTCGTATATAAAGAAATATTTGGTTTTGTTTTTATTTGTATAATTTCTATATAAAAAAGTACATTAGCTGAGATAGGGCCAAAGAAGCCTAACCAATGATATTCACGTGGTCCTTAATGGCCGGTACGTGATAAAAAATACATTACAATGACAAATTATGTTGGGATAATATTCTTTATTACCCGAGCAATGCTGGGGTGGGTCGCTAATTATAAAACAAAATCCTCTGCCGCGTCTGTCTGTCTGTTCGCGGTAAACTCAATAACTCCTGCACGGATTTTCACGCGGTTATCACCAATAGATAGAGGGGTTCACCAGGAAGGTTTAGGTACATAATTTATCGAGGTTTTCTGTAAACGGGTTGGAATATAACGATATTTTTTGGAAATGTTTCAAAATTATAGTCTCCTGGGAGGTTTCATCGAAGGCGCTGCCTAATGCCTTTGTCATATAACGAAACAATGCATGGTGGGATATTCCTCTTTTATTGATCTACAAAAAAGTCACAGATAGCATATATCTATCTTTTAAGGAAAGCTTACTATACCCATTTTATCTTCTAAAGAAATTGAAACCGTACAATGCGCTATTTGGAAAGCTATTTAGATCAGTACAGTATTAACCCTTACCAACTTATATACTTTAGTTACCTTAAGCATTTCATGCGCATTATTAGAATATTTTATACCATATAATTTAAATGAGTATCTTATGAGTTGTCGCAAAAACTTAACGCGCAAGAAAATAAATTCGTATATAAAGAAATAATTTGGTTTTGTTTTTATGTTTATAATTCTACACAATAAAATACTTTAGATAGACAAAACATGTGGCCATATTTTGTCTTACTGCCCGTTCAAAGTCAGTGCGGTTGCTGGTTTCTTATATACCATCTTCATTTCAAGCCAAAAATTACAAGATTGACAGGATAATGCTTCCCTCAATACAATTAAATATGTATCGAGAAAATTAGACTTAACCACTTATTCACCGGGGATGCAGATATATATATATATATATATATATATATATATGAAATTTTGTGAGTATATTCAATAAGTCTGGGAATCGGACGTAAACTATTTTTCAAACCCCTAAGTGATTTTGGGTCGGCCATTTTTATTGATTATGCGTCGATCGTAGCAGTGACGCTTGATGATGCTGCATTTTTGAGGGCATATCTGAGTAGTGTAAATCCAAGTATACAACCTAAAAAACGGACGGGAATACTTTCGGTGGCCAAAAAACATCGACATTTTCGGAGTTATTTCACTTTTTGCCCTTTATCACCTAATCTGTGCGTTTTAGGGGAAAAACGTAAATAGCCATTCTTAAAGAAGATGAAATTTGCTTCAATGTGAGCTCAAACGCGGCTCTGTACGTTTAACAGATCTTGAGTTAAGTTCCAATCATATAATGATCAACCGGAACCTCACCCCTATCTAATATATAAAAATGTCGTGTCACAGTGTTTGTAACAAAACTCCTCCGAAACGACTCGACCGACTCTTATGAAATTTTGTGAGTATATTCAGTAGGTCTGGGAATTGGACGTAAACTATTTTTCAAACCCCTAAGTGATATGTGTCACAATTTTAGCCCAAATGCAGCTCTGTAGGTCTAACAGATCCAGAGTTAAGTGCCAATCATATAATAACTAACCGGAATCTAATCTCTATCTAATAAATTCCATCAGCCACCATAATACCGTTCAAATGACTTCGATTTGATATGCGCTTGGCTTTTGCTATCGCCATCAACAAGTCTCAATGCCAGACAATGTCCATTCACGGTTTGGACCTAGAACATCCATGTTTCTCCCCTGGACAATTATATGTTGCATGCTTATGTGTTAGTAAACTATCTAATCTATTATATTGGCAAAGGACAGATTAAAAAAAATACATCGATTAGCGCCTAATTAAATTGAAATAAATAGTTATAATTTAAAATAATATTACTAGCCATAATTAAAAATCAACCATGATACACCTCATTCATTAGACTAATGTTTATATTTTATCAGTTAAGATTTTTGTATATTATTTATTTATTATATACTATAGTTTGATACAAGATGAATAAAGTGTAAAATTAAAAATCTATTTAATTCATTTTTTCATTCATTCATTATTTATTTAAAATCAAATTTAAACTAATATTTTTTAAAACTATTATAACAGCCACAGCAACGCGTGGCCGGGTCAGCAAGTATATAAATACATAAATGCATGTATGTATGAGTTACAATTAGACTAATGCAATACACATTACTTTAGCATATATTTATATACGCGTGGGTGTGTGTTATTTTTTCTTACTGGTGATTTCTAGTTTTAGTTGATTAGTGATATCTATCCCGCATGTAGTATATGAAATGGGACCGGAGCGGCTCAGTGGTAGAGCACTGAGTTGCCATGCCGGAAATCCTGGTTCAAATCCTGAAATATTTTTTTGCTTAACCAGCTTCAGACTATATCAGAACCTACTGCCTTCAGGAAAAGTTCCTGTATGTCACGTGTCAACAGCTTCTCAAACACTTGAGCATCTAAGTGTGCATTGTTTTCTATACCAATAAATCATATCATTTTTCTATCTCGGTAATTTCCACATGATTACACATGTTCGGCTCAACATATGACCCATTTCGAGAGTACATGTGTTAACAGAATATTTCTTAATTGTTAACAAATAACAAGATTCCAGACTAGCGCTGTAAACAATCGATAATACACTCTTTATCGAAGTGTAAACACAATCGAGATTTCTTATCGATACCTACAAGCCTTTTGCCATCGCCTCTTGAAGCTTTTGTTTCTTAATGATGGTAGATCAGTGATTAGTAGAAGGTAACACTAGCTGTTACCTAACAAACTTAAGGCTGCTATTACGCTGCCAAAAAAGAAATTTACTGGACTTATTTCGGTACTTGAGTGTTAACGCCACCGCAGTTATTTTTCCCTACTTGTTCGCATAAGCGAGCGGTTACATTTTGTAACCGTTATATTTCTAAAACATTTATCTTGCATGTTTTTAAATCTATTTATTGGGGTTAGAATTTTAAATGTTTTAAATAATCATCAACAATTACAAATCAAAATAATTTATTTACAAATGGAATGTATCATGAACAATTAAAATAATGGATAAAATATAAATAAATAATGGAATATATCACGAACAATCGAAATAATTAAAAATCCAAATAATTTATTAAAAAAGAAATTGGTTAATCGGATTTCGGTGGAAAATTGTTAAAATATTTCGCTCCTGGAAAAATACAATTACTTCTTCTTACAATAAATCAGCAACAAACAAGAACGAACATAGACGAAATCAGGTGTTAGAAATATAACGGTTACAAAATGTAACCGCTCGCGCATGCGAACAAGTAGGGAAAAATAACTGCGGTGGCGTTAACATACAAGTACCCTTATTCCTTTGATTGGGTATTTTTCGTTTAATCCCCGCAACTATTTTTATATTAAAAATAAAACGCATGCTATGAAAAAAACAACTACATTTGTTTGTTTGTTTGTTCATTTAACGTCACTTTATGCTTCTATGGCTAATCGGACGATGCTACAGTGGGAGCGCTAAATTTTGCCTATCCAGGTTTAATTAGGATAGGGATCTTTAACGAGTACCTGACATCGTACAGGCTCGGGTCCCCGTTTAACGTACCTTCAGCAGGACGGCGTAACTAAGGATTTTTTACTCGCTTAAAAAAATCCTAGGGTCACCTGCCGGGCTACGAACCCAACTACATTTATCAACAGTCTAAAGACTCAATGGACCGAAAAATATACAACGACCTTATTTTGTAAAGAAGAATTAAGTATGTCTGCGGAAATTGCTACTAATTGGAAGAATTATTTTAGGGAAGTTTGCGCAGATTCTCTCATCATAAACCCAATTATTTGGATCCAATTAAATTGGATCACTATAGAAATTGATCTTGTTTCAGGAGACGAAAATATAATGTAGGTCTAGTATATCCACAACAGTGGTTTCCGGTGGGATATGGCGGGAAACAAAAGAATGCTTCATTTATGCAATGTCTAATATTAATTAAACAACACTATAAGCATGCATTCATCCTCAAAGAATTATCATTTCTGACTTATGGAAGCCCTACTCAAAATTAGATAAAATATTCGGAAATGAGTACAAATTATACAGTCAACCACACCAACACTTTGTAGGTCCGTCAACAACGCAGTCAATTGAGTTAATATGGGCTTCAGCCAAATTAGAAACTAAAAGATCCTGGACTATTATTTGTGTTAATTTATCTGGTGACAGAGGTTTAGATCCGGAGATTAAACGAAGCAATGAAATAAGTTCAGTAAATTTCATTTTTGGCAGCGGAACAGCAGCAGGTTAGACACTTCATTAGTATAACCTTAAGTTTGTTAGGTAACAGCTAGTGTAACCTAACAAACTAAAATTAATAACATTGAATATAAAATTGTTAAATTTAATTTTATTTTCCATAAGCTAAAAAACAATGAAACATACAAGGGATTAAACAACTTTTTAGGAATGCTTTTGTCTATAATATTCAGCAACCCAACAGGAAACAATATTGTATCTTACTAAATATAAAATAGTTATCTGTAGAAAGATTGCGTAACTTAATTTTTTCAATAGAGTGTCGAATTTCCCAACTAATTCCTTCTGCCCTCCGTCGTAAACCTGCAACTTCCTGCCCCCCTGTATCGTTTAATAACATCCCTCTAATTCCTGTAGAACAGATCCGGTACTTAGGACTACACCTTGACAAACGCTTAACTTGGAATCCTCACACTAGACTGAAACGACAAGAAACAGCTCGCCGTTTCAGGCTACTTCAGCATTTACTAGATAAACGTTCTAAGCTCCCAATTAACTACAAGAGACTCATTTTCATGACAATCATTAGACCCATCTGGACTTACGGAGTAGAGCTTTGGGGCTCCACTAAGCCATCGAATTCCTCTCGTATCCAATCCCTACAATCCAAAATCCTTCGTAAAATCCTCAACGCTCCTTATTTTGTTAAGAATAAAGTCATCCGTAACGACCTTAATGTCCCATTTGTTGCTGATTTGGCCCGAACCCGCTATCTATCCTTTCATAACAAACTTCATTTCCACTCAAACCCTCTGGTTTTAAACCTAGCTTCCTCTTCGATTCCCGATAATCCTCCGAGGCGTCTGAAAAGAAGATGGCCTCGTGACCTTCTAAACTGAACTTTTTAATTTGAGTACTACCACTGGGTAGTTTCTCTACTTGTCTTCTCATGTCAATGTATTCACTCATTATATTTACTAGATGTATTTTGTATAAAGTTGTAAATTTCAATAAATAAATTTAAAAAAAAAAAATTCCTTCGGATGAAAAGCTAAATTTGATATTGTAGCCGCCAAAATGTTAATATTATAACAGATTCTACTCAAATAAAATATAAAGTATATACTAAAAAAAAAAAACCCTGTACCGCTACAACCCGTGAACGGGTCTGGGGTTCAGTACATTTTAGAGACTGTACTGTTCCATGGACAACGGATTTGCAATGTGGGGATTTATCTGAAATCACTTTTATAGGCTGCGTGAGCTCCAGAAGGGTCCTTGTTCATAAATGACTCATCTCCAGCTACTAACAGACTAAATAACAGTTTTGCCTGCAGCGGGATTTGAACCAAGGTTTTCGGCATGGAAACTCAGTGCTCTACCACTCAGTTATTTTGCTCCGTATACTTTAATAGAATTTTAATGAGATAGATACTTCTGAATAAATTGCAGTTTTTGATACATATCAACTAACTTGTTGAGATCATTGATGCATAATAGGATTGTAATGCTGATTACAAATATTACCAACATTATTAATTTTCCAGAAAACATTATATTTAATCTTAGTTAGATACATAAATATTTAGAATTTAGAAAAGATGGCTCTACATTACAACTCGTAATTGTACCTTTAAAAATTGCTTATAAATTTTTTTTTCCCAAGGAGTTTCCACTAATAGTTTTAATTTAAGGAGATCGGAAATGTTTGATGGCGTCAACGTGTTTCAAATCGGTAACAGGTGACGAAGATAATTCAGGGGCTTCAAAGTGGAGAAGGTTCGACGGGAGGTTTCGGAGATGGTTTTTGCAGGAGAGGGTTTGGTCAAAAATAATTCCAAGGTTTTAGACGGTTAGGTAGAATTTGATAGGATTATTGTTTAGGAAGAGGATTGGATTATGGGGAATAGTTTTAATGAGGTATTTCGACCTTATTATAATTAACATGGTTTCCTCCACATTTAACTTCAACTTATTACACTGTTCTGCACGAAAATCCTCCTTCAAACCAAAACATGCTTTCTTACTGTTATCAGATGTGGTGAACACGAATTTGAAGTCAGATTTTGTCTATCACGCACAGTTTCCTGAGAAATTCTAGTTTTTTATCCAAAAAGGTGAGTTTTTTGTGGATTTGACGAATTTTTTTTCGGCATTAAAACATAGTGAAAAAAATTCAAAAGCCCGATGATTTTGAGCGCAATGAAGTATATTTGAACGAAAAAAATTTGATGGGAATATTACAAGTGGTTAAAGAAATATGGCTAAAAGTGTTTTTTCAGTTTTTCAAGGATCTCACTTTTGAAGCAAAGTTAAATACTACTGAGAAAAAGGCTTGGATTGCTTTTCGAGAGGTATGTGCTAAGTTTTTGGGAAACAAAAAATCTAGAGACTACCGAAAAATAGTCCAAGAACTGCTTACTTCATATAAAACATTGGGATGCAAATGTCCTTAAAAACACATTTCCTGCATAGTCACCTAGACTTTTTCGCCCCAAATTTGGGTGCAGTTTTGGACGAACATGGAGAACGATTCCACCAAGACATATCCAGAATGGAAAAAAGATATTCTGACAAATGGAATGAGAAGATGCTGGCGGATTACTCCTGGACACTGCAGCGGGAGACAGAGGAGGAAGAGTACAAAAGAAAAAAAACTACTCATTGACGATGTGTGTATATTTTTTGAGTTGTGTCATATCTAGTATTATACCTGATAGCATGCAGGATTCAATTAATTATATTTTATTGTTGAAAAAGAAAAAAAATCTGTTCTAATTAAGAGAATAATTTTCAAATACAATTTTTCATTTTTTCCAAGTTTCACCTCTTTTCTCTCAAAATCAGAGGGTGATAGAATTTTTCTGAGTTCGGATTCGGACTCAGCACACCTGAAAACATGAGAAACAGGCAAAATTGTTCAAGGGAGGGGAGAAAAGTTTTTTTTTGCAGAACAGTGTTATCTATGGCTCACTCACTTAGTCGATTCAAATTGTCTAGGAGATTTTTGTGGCTAATAATAGTTTGGAAGGGGAAAATTACAGGTATATTTGAAGATCATCAGCGTAGACATCGTTTAGGATTGTTGGATAATAGGTGGAAGGTCGTTTATGGAAATAGCCAATAGGATGGGAGATTGTGATGAACCCTGCGGGACAACACCGGACAAAGGAACCTGGGACCAGAACATATTGGGAGCGATCTGAGAGGAAATACTTGAACTACCCCAGAGCAATTTTGGACCCTGAGGTAAGTTACGAAGTTTGGCGAGGAGAATATTATGGTTTACTGTGTCGAATGCTTTGGAAAAATCTAGAATGATAAGAATATGTTAAAAACCACGGATGGACCCTCTGGAATCAACAGACCCTACCAGGACTCACGTAGCATCTTTAAACTTTGTTGCCATAGTTGATGGAAAACCAGGTGATTGAAGGTGATCTAGGACAGATCATCTCCCTGCACAACTGTTATGTGCACTAACACCACTAAAACCACTAATAGTGGGTTTCCTTAACCTATTGATTCAATGACGTCCTTCCATAATGTCCTATCCAAGGTCCATTCTTCCCGTCACAGACCATGACCAATCCTGGATTCCTCCACTTCGTTATCCTACTTGGTCATCCTCGTCTTCTCAATCCCCCAACTTGCTGGGCCACTTTGGGTAGTCTTTCTTCAGACATTTATATAAATGTATACGTGTAAATACAAGGTCACCCCTGTTATATTTATAACATATAATGATATAAAAAGAAATTGCACTTTTGCCTGATTTGCTCATGTCAAGTCAAGAGGATCTTAAGAGTGGTTTTTTTTTTCCAATCGACACTTATTAGATAGTAATACAAAATTTCCTCTGATTGCATGATTAAGGCATGTCTATAGGCACACACACACACACAGATATATATATATTATAAATGCGGGGATGATTGCTGTCTATGTGTGTGTCTGTGTGTGGAAAAAAAAAACGTACGGAGGGAGGTCAAACAATTTCTCTAAAGTAGAAAGAACTGTTACTTAAAGAACCAACGTTTCGACCCACATTGCAGTTCTTCTTCATCAGGGCTGTCGAGTGTGGGGGGGAGGTGCGGGGGGGGCTGCCCGGCGTAGCTTCGTCTAACTACTAGCATCATTAACTCAGTTAGTGACTGTGCGGTTGAGCGCTTGGGTTCAAATCCACGACATCATTGTCCAAGAAACACTACAGTCTCTACCGAGCCTAAAGCCCTAGATGGTTTGTACTGGTTCAGACTAAATTAAAATATTTTAAATTTAAAAAACAAATAACTGCTACGTATAATCTGTTTGACATTTTGAATACATATTAAAACAAAAACAGCTTGAAGAAGGAAGCCTATGACCGGATTTAATATCCTGACTGTTGAAGACATGTGCGAGTGAGCGAGATTCAGAGGGCGCATTGACGTGCCAATATCTCCTCTCACTTTATTGACAGCTCTCTAATCCCTGGATTCACGTCAACGTCTCCCGTCAGGAGGCCGGGATTTTCCTTTTCTTTTTTCGGTGGGGGAAGATCGAGGGTAGTTTTCCCCTTGGAAGATGAAGAGAGGGAAATCTGGATCCCGATATAATACGAAGGCTTACTTGAAGTCGGGAATATTAATTCAGCACCTACTATGTGTGGAATTGCATTTTACTTTCTTTGAAATAAATAACTAAACTGAGTTTTTTTTTGAACAAGTTCAGTGTTAGTAAACAAGCTTAGAGAATGCTCTAAAGGGATTATTAAGTGTTGGTAAATAATAAATAGCATTAAAATATTTACAGACTTTTGAACTCTGGAATTTGATAAAACGGTCATTTTTATTATACACCCTAGTTTATTTTTATTAATTGTTATTTTGGTGGTAATTATTATTTTTTGAATAGAAAAGATTTGTCCTGGCCAGGATTCGAACCCGGGTCGTCTGCATCTCCGGTTCAGTCCTCTAAACCACTGACCTACCAGGGGTCGAATCAAAAATAACAATTAATAAAAATAAATTATAAATAATATATTGACGTAAGTAATGTTCAATGATAATTAAAGTAATGATCAATGAATATTCTTTCCTGTGTATTCAAAAGTTTCGAAAACACGGGGATATAGGATCGGTGTAAAGAACGGATTTGGAATTTTGGCTCAATGGTAGAGCGCTGAGTTGCCATCCCGAAGAACCTAGGTTCAAATCTAGGACCCTTCTGGAGCTCTCCTAGCCTTTTTAAAGTGGGTACCAAAAATCAGGTGGTTGAGCGTGATCCAGGACAAATAACCTCCCCGCACAAACGTTGTCCAAGAAACAGTGCAGTCTCTACCTTGTAGTGAACCCCAGACTCTTCACTGGGGCGGTAGGATATCCTTTCTTGGGATGTGAATATACCGTGAATATACATCTATATGAGTTCAGTTGACAGTTTTAGTGTTGTTACACCCACTATTTGCTCTGAAGATAGCCTACAACGTAAGCCGAAACTTTGGCACAATTAATAAAAAATATTTAATTATGATTTTTAATTAAAATTGTTCACATTAATTAAAAATAATATACAAATTAAAAGAAAATAATACAGGATGATAAGAATCAGTAGAGAGCGATTAATTGGTAAGAACACAAAATCCATTAGAAACGGAAATAGGTAAACTCCAGTCGCGTGTCGGAGCTGACACACACACTTTTTTTTAGATGTTTTCAATTGTATTCATATAATTAGTTTATGTCTCTGTTAGTTTTAATGATTATTCTTGCTAAACTGATTTTTTAAATATTTTAAAAGCGTCGATATCCACCATGTACATCTTGAATGAAGACGTAGGCTCTGAAGAACTATCGACGGAGACACGGTAGAGCCGGGTATTGCCCTGAGGCCTAAACAGAGGGAGTGCAATAAAATAAGGCGACCACAGTGACATATTGCTCGGCGCGCCACCTGCACCGCACGTGACGAACCAAAAATCCCCTCCCCCACTTCTATTTTCCAGTTCTATTGTGCGCAATAATATATGCAGCGGGCCGGAGTAGCGCACAATACCCTTGCGCAATTCGTATCCATCGGATGGCCATTAGGACAACCCTTGCTGACGTCTTCTAGCTCATTAACTACCGCGGATGAGGTCATTACACGCTTCCCCTCTCTTCTCTGTTTTCCGACTTGTTTTTTTTTTTCTACCTCTTTGTCGTCGATTAAGGGGCAATGCGGTCAGCGCACCCTATCGTCGAGTTGTAAAGCTTTCCTCATCAGTAGACGCGGTAAATGCTTGTTAGTATTCGTAATAATAATTGACAAGTTCCTTTGCCTATACAATCATGTATGATAGGGTAGAGGCTGCTCAAATTGGAACTATAAAGTATTAATTTTTATTAATTGTTAACTTGGTGGTGAATATTTTTAAACATTTTTGTTTTGAAGAGAAAAGGTTTGCCCTGGTTGAACCCGGGTCATCTGCGTCTCCGTTGCAGTACTCTAAACCACTGAGTTACCAGGGATCGTATCTAAGTCAGACAAATCCGTTCTTTTCACCGATCCTACATCCCCGTGTTTTCGAAATTTTTTAATACACGGGAAAGAATGCTCATTGAACATTACTTTAATTATCATTGAACATTACCTACGTCAATATATTATTTATAATTTATTTTTATTTTTAATTTGACCCCTGGTAGCTCAGTGGTTTAGAGCACTGCACCGGAGATGCAGACGACCCGGGTCGAATCCTGGCCAGGACAAATCTTTTCTCTTCAAAACAAAAATATTTAAAAATAATTACCACCAAAATAACCGTTTTATCAAATTCCAGAGTTCAAAAGTCTGTAAATATTTTAATGCTATTTATTATTTACCAACACTTAATAATCCCTTTAGAGCATTCTCTAAGCTTGTTTACTAACACTGGACTTCTTCAAAAGAAGCCTCAGTTTAGTTATTTATTTCAAAGAAGAAACATGACAGTGTCCTACGAAATTGTCGACATTTTAAGACATTACTGGAAAAAAAATTCCACAGGCGTTGAAACATCTCGTGAAATTATTAAATATGAAGGGGGTGGGTCCTTGACCAGCGCACTGCGCGGCGTTGGTTTGAAAAATTTAGCAGTGGAGATACGACATTGGAAAGGAAGAAGGGTTCCGGGTGACCATTAATGGATATTGATGAGGTTATGAAGGAAGCTGTCGAGTCAAATCCGTCCACAAGTACTCGCGAACTTGTCAGGGAGTGTGGTGTCGAAAGATACTGTTAGTCGCCATCTTTTCTCCATGGGGAAGGTGAAACAATAATTTTTTTTTGATACACCAAATTAATTCCATATACCAAAGGATATAAAACAATTATGTATACATGAATACATAGAATTTAAATCAAATAAATACAAAATAATTACAACAATAACAAAGTCTAAACCTTTCTTTTTTATTTAATTAATGATTTTGGAATCCTTATCACAGATCCTGTATCCAACTGAAGATCCTCGGAGCACTTGAAACATGCCTAAAACTCATAATCTTAAATCTTTCCGTCATGTACATTCCTCCCATAGTTAGTAACTTCTTCGGTATCTCTGTTCGACTAAAACGTTGAAGGGATCTAAACATTTCGATATAAAACTGATGAACTATTAAACTGAATATTTCCCCAATATTTGGCTTAAAAATTATATTTGATCGATAGTTGTATAGTAGTACAAGTTACCTCTCGTAGTCTATCCTACAGTATAGCTTGGAATCCCTGATGAAACAGGTGTGATGGAGGGAGGCCGAACAGAGGCAGCAGACGAGGCACCGCTCGTGATAGTACAGCTCGCCAGCTCTCATGATGTACCTGTCCGAGATGAGTCTGCCGCATCCAGAGCACAGCTCCATGTCTCTGTGCCTCTGTAAATATAATATTATATATCATATATGTTCAATATATTGTCAAATTATACATTTCTATCTAGTTATTGATGAGTATAAGAAGAGAGGGGTGTATTTATAACAGCATGACCCAACACCTCGCATATGCTGATAATGTGGTTATCACAGGAAGAAATGAAAACGTGCTCTTGGAAGCATTGGAATGTGAAGAGGCAGCTAGGAAGGCAGGGCTCATTATAAATATGGATAAAACAAAATACATGCTTTCATCCAGGAAACTGTGGTCCAGTGGATATCTCCAAGGAGGAGGGTGCAGTTTTGAAAATGTTAAGACATTCAAATATCTTGGCACCATTATTACAGAAGACAACAGACTGGAACATGAAATAAAGGCGAGGATTGAAAACGGTAACAGATGCTATTGGTCCCTCAGAAACGTGTTCCAAAATAGAGCTGTACCCCGTAGTCTCAAAATAAGGGTATATAAGACGATACCTCGTCCTGTCGTTGCCTATGGTGGGGAGGCGTGGACTCTAACCAAACAGCATGAGAGATTATTGAATGCATGGGAGAGAAAGATTCTTAGAAGACTGTATGGCCCAACCAAGGAAGGAAATTGTTTCCGCATTAAAAGGAACTTAAAGACTTATATGGAGAACCTGACATAGTTTCTTGTATTAAAAAAGCAAAATTGAGATAGTTGGGGCACGTTCACAGAATGGACAAAAAAAGGTTCCCAAAGCTGATTATGGAGGGACGTCCAGACGGAGAAAGAGGAAGAGGAAGGCTTAGAATGCGATGGCTGGACGATGTGGAAAGAGACCTTAAGAAGAAGGGTAAGAACATAGAGAAGAGCAGAGAGAGATCATTCAAAGTGGAGGAGAGTTGTTGAGGAGGCCAAGGTCCTCCATGGACCATAGCGCCATGTGATGATGATGATGATTGATGAGTAAGGAGTATAAGAACTATATACAAATCATTGGTCACTTACAATAAGTCTTATGGGGCTTGAATAAACTTGAAATTTTATTGGAATAATGACATAAGTTAAAATAAAAAATATTTCAAGCTTTTAAAAATTTGTTAATAATAATTATAATAATTGTTAATAATAATAATAATAATAGAATTTCAATACCATCATTACAATGAGAATGCTTTACTTTACCAATACCCAAATTTTTACTGAGTGTCAGCCGATGTTAGGAAGTTTCTCCGCTAATAACATCTTATTTGGTGTTTCCTTTGTGATTACTAAACTAACAGTGACTTAGAAACTTATTACAGCTCGTTTGATATAATATTAAAGCAATTAGTAACTAAGGCAAGCTATGAGAACTAAAAATTTTAACGTGTTCTACTTAAAAATGGGATCGTAGTAAAAATAATGCCTGTGGGGTAGAGTTGGGCAATAATAGAAAGTTACTATCGATATATCGTTAGGTCATGACTATCGATCACAATGGATTTGTTTACCATCAAGTTTTGAAACTCTCGAAATTATGCTGATCTGTCTCTGTCCAGTGCTGAGTTCTTTTGAAATTGAACTCGTAATTCCTAGAGCTCAAGGGTTCTCTTTTATATAACTTAGCTCCGGACGTGTCTCACACTCAAACAAACCAAATTCGCGGCATTGAATATTGGCTTTTCTAGGCTTTATAACCTTAACTTCTTCTTTAATTAGCGATCTTTTTCTACAATTCTTAAATGTTCAAATAGAAATGCTAGTTTTTCTTTCGAGAAATATCTGGCTCAATGAGCAAACTCGACTCTTGAAATCTACTATTTCGTTATTTTTTTTTTTCTGAAGATTGGATTTGTTCATTGTTATTCTAAACATGTAAATTGTAAATACATTTTAAAATTCAAATAAATTACTTTTTTTCTCTCATGTTTAAGATATAATCTTATAATTTATAATCCTGCAAATTTCAAATAGTAGGTAGGTAATTGAATTTAATTATATTAGTTGAAAATCTTTATTGAATAGTTTTGGAAAAAAGGGAAGCAGCTATCGATAGTTTTCAGCCGATAGTATCGGCCTATCGATAGCGCTAAATATCGACTATCGCCCAACCCTATGAACAAGGTTGGTCCCAACCCATGAGACTATAAGGGTTGTAGTCGATGGTGATACCAACAATAACTGCCTGAATACTTCCATCCACGGATTACCAAACTCAAACAACTAGGATCACTCTTAACGCGATCCTCCCACCTACGCCTCGGTCAACCCCTCATCCACCCTAATATCAGTAAAAGTGGCGAAATCTGCCATAAATAGTACCGTGGTATTCGTACTCATTTGCTCACGGTACATTATTTATTAAGAACTTATAAAAGGAAGTCTGATTTAGAGATATGTACGGAGATACTCAAGATCGCTCAACAGCTACTGGACTCTGGGTTGTCGAAGAGAAAATCCTCCAAGTATTTGGGAACCTTTGAAGCTACTAGGAAAAGGATGTTAAGGATAATTATCCTTGGTTGGGGTAATTTTTTTCTAACATACAATTTGTGTAAAGAGGACTGGATTCAATGCTGTAAATGAAAAGAATGGTGGATCTTATTCCAATTATGATGGTGGGATGAATTTCATAAGCAATTGCTAAATAAAACTGATTTTAACTATTATAACACTGAATTAAATAACTCATTATTTACATCCATTTATCCAAAATTTAGTTGGATATATAATCATACTAATAAAATCTTGTTTAGTGCATACAATATTGCTTATATTTATTCCAAGATGTGTCCCACCCTCGGGGCAAGAGTTTGCATTTGTAACTTTTTCGTTTATAATTGTTCTACTGATCATAATTACATAAATAAAAGGTAATTTGAATAAATAAATAAAAGGCTGAGTGAACCCGAAGGTTCGATGCCGATACCATCTATCTATGTTTACAAACCTCCATTCACGGAGCACCACCCAAACCTAACGCAATCCTCCCACCTACGCCTCGGTCAACCCACCGTCGGTATATCGCCTATTAACATCGTAGGAATTCGTTCGTTACTAACCCGAGGAACTTTACATGTATATCTTAATCTTCGCGACACTATCACCTGAATAATATTTACCGAATGCATGCTTCACAATTCCCCGCTATGTAATCTCCTATATTCCCCAGTGGTCTCATCCTTTTTTGGACCGAATATTCTACGCAACACCTTATTTTCGAATACCCAAAGACGTTGTCCATCCTTCAGCGTTAGCGGCCAAGTTTCACATCCGTAGGGAAGAGATGGAAGAATGATTGTTTTATAAATTCTGATATTTAGATTTCGGGACATAAGACGCTAGCTTATTAATTTCGAGAACGAATAATAACAAGCATTTCCCGCCTTTAATCGCGCCTTTATTTCCTCTTGAATTTCGTTGTTTCCAATCACCATAGCAACCTAAGTACTTGAACTTCTCCACATGTTGGAACTTATTCCCTCCTACAACAATATCACCAAAATGTCGCTCTTTCCTTCTACTGACCATATTAGTCTTATCCGAGTTTATTTCGAGCCCTATTTCCAAATCAGCATTCATCAACATTTCTGTTTTACCTTTATAGTTTCCGCGTCTTCACACAACATCACCAAATCGTCCGCAAACCAAAGCACGGATATTTTACTAGTCATCTTCAAATTCAACCTCCCCAAGGCTAAAACCAAGACTCTTGAAAGATATTCTGATGTGATCTCAATAGATAACGTTTCTCACCTATCGTTTTAACAAAATGTAATATAATCCTGTTTTCCGTTTTATAGTACTACAGTTCTGTTTATTATTACATTAATTTTAATTTTGTTTACTTATTTACATATTTTATATTCAAACTACTATCATTCTTTTATATGAAAAAACGCTATTATATATTTACATCTTCTCTGTAAATAATCTGATAATGTACAGTTAGGGGTGTCTCTTGCATGAGACTAAACCCACACTTTCACTAAGTGTTAAATTTTAAAATTCATTATTAAAAAAACCATGTAAGGCTAGGAATAGCCGATCTGGAAATAAAGGGAATAAAAAAAAAATTCAACCCTTTTTCGTTGTGTAGCACCTTTTTAATATCACACTCGAGTATTAAATTGAGATAGCAAATCACTTGATTACCGAATAATGCAAGATTATTTTCTATTATTTTTTTTCAAGAGACTATTATTAAACCTATTTGCCAGACGATCAAACTTTATGTGCAAACTCCAAACCTTTTTTGAATTATGACATTGTAGTCTTGAATGAGCGATGTGTAAGCGAGAAGTTCCTTCGTTAAAATTAATTCCTTTTCTGAAGACATAGCCTTTTGACGACAAATCGTCCATCCATTACAGGGGGTGTTGTTCGCTAATGAGCCGTTGACGTTATTTACGATCGTATAAAGAACCGTAGCTAAGAGATCGAGTCTAATGCGCTCCCTGGGCGATAACTCAGCCGGCTAATACAGGAGGCGGTGGAGGCTAATAGGGGACAATAGCTCGGCGTCATGAAGGAGTCGTGTTAGAATGATATCACTCCTGAACGGCGTGACAAATCGACTCCTAATCGGATCAGATCGCGACTCGATGAATCGACCGAGGGATCAGCGATGATCGGGTTCGATTAGCGCCGAGCCTGAGCCGCCTTCATTATGTTCCCTCCTGTTCGAGCCAGCACCTGCTCCGGGAGGGTCAAGTGCGAGGGTTCTAATCTCGCATAATGTCATCCGAGTTATTATCTTCCGGGTTTGGCTGGTGGTTCTATCCGAGTAGAATTTAATTTTGCAGAAGTTAACAACTGCAGTGGAACAGATGCTCATCTTGTATTCCGTAAATCCTAATTATTATTGTGGTCGACTCAACTTACCGGGATAATAAGTCAGTTCAAGTTCATTTCCAACAAACGCTAATTGAAAATTATTGAAATATACAAACGCTTCAAGCTCCCAATTAATTACGAAAGACTCATATACGTGACTTTTTAGACTTACGAGGGGCTCTCATCTTTCCCAATTACCATGTTCCAATAACCATATAAGATTATAAAAATTACAAAATGGTGGAAATGTTTTTGTGGATTTTAGGACGGTATTACTCCAAAGGGGAGAGGCTCAGGGGTAGAGCGTTGAGTTGACTTGCAAAAGGTCCTTGGTTTTAATCCCGCTACTGGCAAGAGTTTTATATAATCTGATAGCGGCCGGAGATGTATCCAATGGTATCTAGGATCCTCTTGTGACTACCCGGGCCTCTAAAAATGTACAGGTTCTCGGACCTCCACGCGGACCATTTTTTTCCACATATATACAAGTCAACGAATATTTTTCAAGATAAATACTTAATAGTGCACCTTTAACCTCCCATATGCAAAATAACTTCTAGTTATATAACAAAAGACTCATTGAACTTTTTATGGAAATTTCAGTATTATATTTAGCCGTTTCTATACTTAAAATATAAGGTGTAATTACAAATGATCTATGATTCTCGAGTCGAGGGTGAGATAAACAACGTTCCGAACCTGAGGTAGGCACGATTGACGAGCGTGTTAACAATTTTTTATTTACTGATAAAGTTGCTGAAATCAGGGACAGGCTAATGGAACTCATTGAGGGCAAACACATCATACCACTCTTGCCGCCATCTACCATCTGCTTCGGCAACTATATCAATCGTATTTCTAGTAGCTAAAGATATATATATTCATATATATATATATATATATATATATATATATATATATATATATATATATATATATATATATATATATATTTACATGTAAGAGCGGCGCTTATCATATGTTTACACACTTATTGTTTTCCCTTGTTGTTATGAAAACAGACAAAGTAATCATTGGGGTGCCATTTGTTTACTTGTCATATCTCGTATTCCAAAAGAGGTTTTCGATGCGATAAATGTTTACGATGATACAAAACCTGCCGTAAATAAAATATTGTATTGTTATCTATATTGAAGGTCAGCATCCTTAAGTTATGCTTGAGCTAGTATTCACCGGTACTATATGTTTAAGGTAGGTGCAGTTTGGAGAAATCTCTAAAATATCAGCTGAGATTATCAATTATATCGTAAATTTAATATGTTATTTCTCTTGGATCTGTAGGGACTAGTCTATGTGCCATCTAGAGGGATTAATGAACCCCCGGACTCCCGGGTTCAGTACACGGCTACACACACTACACAACAGTACACTCGACAATTATTCTAACATAAGGTCAAGTGAGTACACACCTCAGGGTAACCTTCCCTGGGAAGATCCAAGTTTGTAGGGTACAACTAAACAACCAGTTGTCCCGAGGATACGGGGCCTTTCTTGCTGGGATAATCTCCTGTAAGAAAGTATATTTGATTCAGAGAAACTCACCGAATACCCTCCAAATGGCTGAGAGGCACAAAAGGTTGTTGCGAAAGAAAATTTCTCTTGGTATAAAACTCGTATTTAAAATAAAAATGTATTTATTGAAATTTACAACTGTATATTGAATAGATCAAGTAAATTTAATGAAAGATAAATAATGTCCCGATATAAAGGTAAGTAAAGAAACTACCCACCGGTAGTACTCAAATAAAAAGTTCAACATAGGAGGTCACAAGGCCATCTTTCTTTTCGAAACGACTCGGAGGATTATCAAGAATTGAAGACGTTACGAGGTAAACTCGTATTTAAATTTAAATATGGCATGTGATCATCCCACGCCATTTATTTCTGTAGTGTTTATAAAATCGAAAATCGACATCAAAAAGTGATTACAATTAAAATTTACCGCATGAAATATCACTATAACATCACTTGTATCCGTTTCCTATGGGAAACCGATAGTGCATTGTCAAATTAACGTATTTTCCGGTTCAAGAACAGTTACAAACAAAATAACAGTTACAAACAAACAAACCGTTACAAATCGGTATAGATTATGGATGTTATGAGTCATTTGTTTGTTTACTAATTTAAGACCACTTCATACTACTGCAGTCAATCGGATGATGCAACAGTTGGGACCCTAAATTTCTTCTTTCCAGGCTACGAGCCTTTATCTCAGGACCATAATTTTACGCCCCATCCGAAGGGCGGCATGACCAAGGATATTTTACTCCCTTTAAAGACTTCTAAGGCCGCCTGGGGGGGGGGGGCTGATAACCATCGATCTTGATCACGTAAGGTCACTACACCACAGGTCTACCTCATTATCTCTTATCTACTTCCTTTTTGTCCATTTTTTATTGACATTGATGTAATAACTAACAGCTACTCTGAAAGAAACTAGAACAAATAATGCCATATGTTTCTATCTATCTCCGATTGCTTTCGATACTAAAGTACATAATTTGATCAGTTACATAATGTGTTTTATACATATATATAGATATATATTTTTTTATATCTCCAACTCGAAAATTATCACATGATATAAATATTTCGGTATCGAGACTTGCAATTATATTACTGAGGCCATCCATATTACTATTTGAACTGAAGTTGCTTATGAAGTTATAATAATAAATAATTAAATTCTGAAAAACATAGTAAATTGAATAATAAACGAAACTTGCCAGCTAGCTTTAAATTAAAATTGATATATGGGGAGCGGAGTGGCTCAGAGGTAGAGCACTGAGTTGCCATGCCGGAAATCCTGGTTCAAATCCCGCTCCGGGCAAGACTTTTATTTAGGCTGTTAGTAGCCGGAGATGGATCATATAGGATCTAGGACCCTCCTGGGGCTCACCTAGCCTCTATAAAATATAAAAATAGGTTACCCAAAATAAGGGGGAGAGTGGTATCTACGATTGAGCGTGACCTAGGACAAGCTACCTCCTTGCTGAACTGTTGTCCATGAAACAGTACAGTATCTACCATGTACTGAACCCCAGGCCCTTCATGTTGTTGTAATGGTACAGGTTTTTTTTTTTAATTGATATATATTCTGGTACGCGAATCTGTAATGCTAATATTTAATTTATTTTTCTAATATTTATTTATTAATACAGTATTATCGCTCTATTATAAAAAATATAGTTTCGAACGTGTAATATATTTAAAAGACTCAAGTGTTGTGCGGGTAATTTATCGCAAAGCCCAAATGCCTGAAAATGAATTTTTTACTGTGATAAGGTTATAAGTTTGAACCGTATTAATGATCATGAAATATACACAAGCATACCACAAAAAAGAAAAAAATATGGAGTATAAAAATTACAGAAAAATTTTCGCAATAAAAACTGCTTAAAATAAATGTACGAAATTGTTTAGTTGAAACTTCAAGATTAAATATGACCGACGAAGAGCACCAAGTACGCGTTTTGATAAAGAAATATGAAAAAGGCAAAGGTGAAACAAGGTTATGCGTAGATTTTCGATAGCAAAATAAATTAGTTGCTTAAGAGGCCCAGGCGTTCCCACGTATAGAAGACATGTTAGTCAATTGTGATTGCGCATATTTTTGTGTATTCGATCTATACTCCGCATTTGGTTGATATCAGTTAAACTATTGTAGAAATAGAAAATAAAAAGCTTTTGCCACTGAAGCAGAACATTGTAAATTTAATGTTCTGCCTTTCCGATTCAAAAATTCACCAGAATTTTTCCAAAGAATTGTAACAACCATTCATAGTAAATGCAATCAAGCCGTTTCTTCTATGAATGCATTTAATATGAGTTAGATATTAAATATTAAATATATTTATATAAAAATTAACCAAAAGTTAGTTAGCACAGAAATTGGTGAAATATCTATTTGAATTAATGAACCTTGATACTTTCACTGTACCAAGGCCTCGTTGATTCAAATGGTGCCTTTGGAGGACTTAAACTCGATAACAGACCCATTTTCTTCTGGTTCGTGCTTTGTTTATCAATCTAATATTATATCACCATTATATATTTGAAGTGTATATATTAAATAATACTGCATCACCATTGTATATATATTTTAAGTAATAAAATTTTTCAACGTTATTGATCATCTTTTTCGTGCAAATATGTTTAATTTCGTTATGTATTATTTTTAATGGTTAGGGCGCTAAATTTTTGAAATTAAAAGTTTCTATGCACCACTTTTTAAATTAATTCTTTTCCATGGGCTACTACAACATTTATATTAACATTGTTCTCTGTTTCGAATTTTTAAGTATCTGATTACGAGATAAAGCATCTATATTTCACTCCTTGTTGGTAAATAATATTAGAATTATAATGTGTCAGGTATCAAGTCTGCACATTCAGATACAGTGAAAGGCTTCACAAAATCTATAAAAAAAATTGTTATATATTTTAATCGATCATCTTTTAGAGGATATGCTCCCCACAATTTGAATAATTTTATAAAATTAATTAAGAAAGGATCCCGACTGGATATTATACCATTTTAGCTGATAGATATCGATTCCCACCAATTTCGGAAACTCTTAAAGGATGGAATTATTACTTTGATCTTTACTGTTTCTAATTGTTCATGGTAAAATGAAATGATTTAACATGTCTATAAAACTTTAGTGAAGTTCATTAGATCTGAGATGTGTCAAGCCGATGTGAGATGTGTCAGGTCGGTGTGAGATAAACACACATGGTGAACATCGCCAATGGCATAGCATCGCTGTAGAAGTCATTGATACTTATAATAAAACTCTGCATTCGGTTATGGGTTGAACCTGATTTGCAAAAATATAGAAAAACGGCATATGAAAATTCAGTTAGAAATTATCAGAAAAACATACTTCGGCTGTTCGAAAAAAGAAACCAAATGACATAGATATTAAAATTACATTGTTTGTAAATTTTGGAAATACATTAAATAAGGGAAAAATTGGAATTGTTTAGGGCCATTTAAAATTGTGAGAAATATTTCTCTACTAATGTATAAATTAGGCTAAAGTAGAAAAATGGATTTTTCGATTGTTTTTCATAAAAATAAGATGCTTATTGCTAAGTAAAATTCAGATTTATGTGCTTTAATGTAACAAATATTAAAGATAATAATAAAAAATAAGCATTATATTATCTTTTATTCTTGGCAATATTAAGGGCTTCAAAGGGATCTATGTGAAATATTTTTGGTTCAGAAAATTATGCATGAGAGTTAATAATATAACCGAAACCTATAAGTTTTAACTAAGAAACCCTTTAACCTATATTTAATAGTCATTGTTATAATTGTTACATCATTAACATTCCTTATTATATTGTAAAGGATAATCTTAAATTCAATTAATTCAGGTACGTTTTATCATTTATAGCATATATGAAGACTAATGTCCATAAAAGCGAATTTGCGGTGGAATTGGTATAATTATTTTGATTAAAATCCATGGGAATTGCTGGTCCTGTTAATCTCCCAAATAAAGTGGATATTTGAAAACCTTAAAGCCCGACTCGTGAAAGTCATCTTACATCAATCTTTCTTAGTTCGGATCAACTAGCTTTTCCCACTTTCGGATATAATTTTGTCAGTTATTTTGAGCCATTTGAGCTCGTTTTCCTCCTGTTTCAAACACACCATCGTGTTCTCCAATGAAAGATCTACCAGAAACCTCTGTTAAGAAATTTTAAGAAAAAAATCGAGTCACCTCATGTTTCTGTTGCCTTTATATATGTGTATATGGATGTCATACTCTAAAACTTTCGAAGTGACATGAAGCGGATACAAATCGCATTACTACTCCGACTTTGGATTCTGCGCATTAGTCTATTTTGCTGACAAAAATCGATCAAAAAGGGGCAAATGTGTTATTTTAAATGCAACTAACAACCGATTAATAAGTCCACTGTATACAGCAACCCTGTGTTCGTTTGTAGATAAACCATTTTTCTCGATCCGATAGATAGTTGGAGCATAGTATAAGCGAGTCAGTTCTTTCAACTTCTTTTTGGCAGCGTTTTGGGACTATTTGGCCTCATAATCATGCCCTTAGAAAGAAAAAATTCATTAAAAGCTCTTTTTTTACGGTTAGGCTATATGAATATGAGGCCAATATAGTCTCGAAACGTCACTAAAAAGAAGTTTAAAGAACTGACTGAAGCTAGGGAATCACAAGTATAAATCATATATATATATATGTTATGTTTTGTTTTGTACTAACCATGGATTCGGGCTGCAGTGCTTCAAGGAGGGGCGACATGGCGAACACTGGCTTATCAGCGACAGGTATAGCGACTGATAAGAGCTCGAGTGGGCGATCAATCAAGGAGGCACTGAACGGCTGACGCTGATCGGGAATTAATTCCAGCACTCCAACGGATCGTCTCTAATCGAAGCTAATCACTAATTAGGAATGCTCATTTAGACCACTCCACCTCGAGATGGCTCTCTTCAGCGTTTCCTCGAAGGAGGAGCTTCTGGAGCCAGTGGCAATCTTCTTGGAGGATCCTTCCTGCCATTGGCCACCAATCTTTTTCATGGAAACTACACATCGCCCAAATTTCACGGACGGTCAATAAGCTCTTTAAAGTTATTCCAGTGCTCCCGCCATCTACTAGCATTACTTACCCGTATGCTCTTAATTACACCATTGGTCTACCCCCTTTACTATTGCTAGTAGTATACGGGGGTTTTCTTATACTCGAGGACATATTGATGCGAATCCTGAACTCACTAAGGTCTTCGATGCCCGAGGAAGTCCTACCTCGATGTTGAGTTAAAGTGGCTCTTCCCTTTTATCCGTAAACTTTATTTCCTAGGTTCTTTCTTTTACCAAAACGTCAGTTCTCAACATCCCTCATACATCTTCAGTCTCTAACAATTGAAATCCTCTGTCCAATCCCAGGCACAAGATTTCGCCTTAACGACCTTTTTAATAGTTACCATAAAAGTAAGGCATTCTAATATTCCTTTCTCGCCGACTCGACCACATTCTGGAACTCACCCCACCTGTTGCCCGCCATGCATCTTCCTTGTCCACATTCAAATCCATGGTTTTCCTACATCTGCTAAATATCTTTCATAATTGCAGTTATTTTTATTATAACGATAATATATTTTATGTGCGCTTATTGCTTTTTTCTTAATTCTTGCTATTTATATTTTTAGTTTAATTTTTTTTTTCATGACTAGAACATACTCTTTAGTTCACATTTATTATTAAGTACTATTGTAAATATTTTATGATTTTTTAGTAAGTAGCCTACTTTTCTGTTTTAATTGTTTGGAGCCTAAAACCGTCCTGGTTTTGTCTTCCTCCTAGAACTTTCATGATGATCTTTATCTCTTCAAGTTGCTGTTTCCTCTCAAGGATTAGTGTTTGTATATATTTTATTATTATTGTACTCATATGTTATTCTTGAAGGACTTGGTCCCAGATACATACTCATACATATTATAACATGAAACACTATTATAAACAGTCAAGTGCATTCCGATAGCGTAATATACATCAATATAAGTATATTGGTGATAATAGGACGACGTTAAGTAGGACTAAAGCCGAACTTTAATGAAAAACTATTAATTTGAAGGAATTTTTCAATTAAGCGCTAGGGCCCATCACACGTGTCAGAAAGCAGCGTGACTAAGCATAACACATTCCTCGGGAGTGACACAGAATGTTGGGGGGGGAGTCTAATAAAAATCGCGGAGAGGGCCCGAAGTGGTTCAATGAATCAGGGCTAACTAGATCAGGCTGTGCTGTCAGTCAGGTCGGTGGGCCCTTTTGTGCACTGTGTATATATATATTGCAGTTCTTATTGTATATTATGTATTTAATATGTAATCTTTTATCTACACTGGAGTAGGCTGCGAAGCAGTTTTGTCTGGAAATAAATGCTTCGAAGACAAAGTATATGGCAATGGGGCAGGAGAAAACATAATTTTTGGCCCAAAACACGTTAATTGATTTACATACCTAGGCTGTAATGTGAACATCAAAAATAATATAACAGCCGAAATTAATAATTAAGGATCATGAAATCCAATCGCTGCTTCTCTTCGGACTTAGGGGTCCTCTCAGGAGTAGGATGATTAATAACCTGTAACCACTACGACCCGCGAACAAGTCTGGGGTTCAGTACATGGTAGAGACTGTACTGTTTCATTGACAACGGTTCTGTAAGGAGGTGACTTGTCCTAGGTCACCTTTTTTTTTTTTTTGCCGCAAACAGACTAAATAAAAGTAACTGCCTGCAGCGGGATTTAAACTAGGATTTTCGGCATGCCTATTCAGTGCTCTACCACTGAGCCACTCCGCTCCCTTGAGGATGATTAATAGGTCAACAAAACTCTTAATATACAAAACCCTCATACGGCCAGTGTTGACATATGGATCGGAAACATGGACTATCTCCAAATCGGATGAACTGGCCCTCTCAATACACTAAAGAAAATAATACGATCCATATTAGGAGGATTCTTCATCGGCCAGGTGTGGAGAAGAAGAACCAACCGGTAATTGTATGAGGTGTTCAAGTGTTGTCCACTTCATCCGTTTATGGGCTGGTCATATAGCTCCTATACGGTTCATATACGGTCGGTCATGTACGGATATAACGAGGAAGACCATGGAAGAAGAACTATATAGAGGTGCGGGAGACCGAAGCTTCGATGGAAGGGTGGAGTTGCTCATGATGCTAGGACCCTACTAGGCGTTCGAAACTAGGTGGCTGCTCCACAGGATAGTAACAGCTGGCGGAGGCTGATCTGGAAGGCTGGGGCCTAAAAATGGATTGTATGCCAATAAAGAAAAGTAAAGAAAAATATTTTATCTATTTAAGATATATTATACAAACTAAGTGCTAATAGAGTAGAAGCCGCCGAAAGAGTAGAGGCTGTAAAGACCGCTAACAGATCGAAAGAGACTTTGAAATAATAACACAGATTATATTATGCTCAGAGCTACTATGTTGAAGGATCTGATATCAAATTTGGCTGTGAAAGATGTATTATTTAATCTCTTAGCAGCCAGAGATGGACTCGGTGGGATCTACAGAACCTCCTTAGTATCGGGAGATTAAGAGTTAAATAAATAAGCGAGGAAAATATAAAAATATTTGTATGCAAAGTTGGATCCTATAGAATATACAGTACGTCCTGGAGTCATACAGCCTTTACAATCTGGATCTTCTTACTTGGAGGTTTTTCTTGCACAACCGTTGTTTTAGAAAAAGGGCAGTCCCTACTGTGTACTAATATCAGCATTCATCGGTTGTAGTCCCATAGATTTTTATTTTTTATACGTGCAAACCAGATTGCGTCTGGTATATTAAAAATTTGTTTACATTTATTTTCATCAAAACGGTCCAATTTATTCATCAAAAATAACCAAAATACAAACTGCGCGAAAATTAATAGGGATACCACTAATTTTGTTGTATGCCTTGAATTTTTAATATTTATTATGAATTATACTGCAAAATATTAATGTAGTTATTAAATATACAATATATTTACATCCTAACTCGTGTAAAAGTTGAAAGTCTTATCAAGGAGGCCCGGAAATTGAAATGGAGGTGGGCTGGACACCTCGATGGTCGAAAAACAGCATCGAGTGGACTCCGATCGCCCAATTGAGAAGCAGGGGAAGATAGTGCATGAGCTGGAGGGATGGAAATACACAAAGAGTGGGAACCAACTGGATCAAAGTGGCCAGGGACAAAGACTGTTGGCTCAAAATTGTAAAGAATCTATAAAAAAGAAAAAGTTTTGTTTTATTTTTGTAGTTTATAATGAATGATGTTTATTTTATTTTATATTGAAAGTGGTAAAAATATAGTTTTATTATTTATTTATATTTATTCTAAAAGAATGGTTTTTGTTTTGTTTTTGTCGTTCTTTTATTTTATTTTATATTGTTACTATTCTGTTTCTATTATGTAAAATTTTATTTTGGAGCTGAACTCCATTTTACCTCCTTAGGGAGAGGCTTTTGTCATAAACATATCATGTCAATAAAGCTTTATTATTACTATATAATAATATGAATGCTATACATTGTGTATATTACAATACTCCTATTCATTTTAGCGCAATATATTTAAACATTCGGGCTTAACACGTTGGAACAGAAAAAAGGCTGTTTGGTACGTAAGTAAACAAAAAACTAGACTCCTTTATGTATGAAACAAAACCTTAAAAAAAATTAAAATTCTAAATATTTCAAAACAGTTCTAAGATGGTACTCATATTTTAAAAGGCTCACTTGCGAGATTGAATTTAAAAAAGTTTCTAGAATGATATCGGGTTACCTTTACTAAAAGTACTACTACTACTAAAAACCTATACCACAGCAAACCGTGAATCGTCCGAGGTTCAGAACATGGTAGAGACTGTGCTGTTTCTTGGACAAGTGTTGTGTAGGGAAGTGATTACTAGTACTTCTACTTCGGTACAATTAAATGAACAGTTGTACAATACAATGGAAGCCGGTCCGCCGTTAGGACATTTAGTCGGATATCGGCCACTCGGCTGTAACTAGCATTTAATAGTTATGTAATGTTAATAACGAGAAGTGAATTCCAGAAGAGAACTTTAAGCAAATAAAGATCGGTTATCTAGCATGGAGATAGGTGAATTATCTAACTGTCAACAGAATTGGGCAAACACCAGATCGGCAATCACTGTCACTATCTCACCTCTATACTGCCACGAATCACGGCAGATATAATAAAATGCTTGTAATCATTTCAATGAGTTTTAATTACTTTTTTTTTTTTTTTGAAAGGATGTAAACCGGATTGAATTTATCTAATAATTCCTTCACTCAATGAAACCTATTTCCAGTCGTTTGTGCCATACAACTTTATTATATGGATACGTTTCGACTACATGTCATTTTCCATCCATCTAAGAACTTCTTTAACATCTAAGAAGAGTTATAAGTCAACTTTTCTCTGTAAATTATTATATACAATCATAACAATATAACAAAAATACATTTCTTAAAATCGTCCATAAATAGAAGTAAGTATAGATACCTTTTTTTATTATTCATTGTCATTAGCTAAAATCTTTTCTTGGAGGTCCATTGTCCTCCATGGTCCTTTTGTTAATAGTTTAAACTTTGGTCTCTATTTATACTATATTTTATTTATATTTACATACTAAATTTTTTTCTCATTTAAATCTACCATAATTAAAAAAAAAAAATGTTTAGCAAATGACAATGAATAATAAAAAAGGAATCTATACTTACTTCTATTTATGGACGATTTTAAGAAATATTTGTTATATTGTTATAATTGTATGTAATAATTTACAGAGAAAAGTTGACTTATAACTCTTCTTAGATGTTAAAGAAGTTCTTAGATGGATGGAAAATGACATATAGTCAAAACTTATCCATATAATAAAGTTGTATGGCAAAAATGACTGGAAATAGGTTTCATTGAGGGAAGGAATTTTAATTACTTTGCATTACCGAAAAATGTTTAAAAACTGATAACATCTCGTAAGATTTTATTTTATATATCAGGGATTAAGATATGGTATTTCACATACCACATATAGATTAATAAGAAAAAAATTCTAACGTCAGAAATTTTCATAGTTACAATTAAAATTAAAACCTATGAACATATCAAAGTTCTGACAAACCTATTGATACAATAACAATAATATGTGTTATATTGCATTTGGTGATTAATCCAATTAGAAAATAATCCATGATATATATTTTCTGATTATAAATAAAATGATAATTATTAAATAAACAAAACTAATAAATTTCACCCATAATTACATATTGTAAAAATATACGTTTCGGCCTCATTAAGATTAAAATCTCCTGATTACAATTATCACAAATAAATAATATTGATGCCTAAGAAATATAATAATTGGTACTGCATTGTTGTGGTTACTTTGGTTACTCTCGGTTACAATACAATAAAATATGGCTCTACAACTCTGTGTGGGTCTTAGCCTCCTCAAGGAGCCTTCGTCAGACGGTTCTATCTAATCCAGCTGCCCTCCAGTCGCGGGCGTTTAAGTTGTGTCTGACATCCTTAGCCACTCCATCTTCCCATCGGAGCCTTGGTCTTCCTCTTCCTCTGGCACGGTCCAACTTTCCCTTCAGCAGCTTCTTCGCGGGATCCTCCTCACTCATTCTGGCCAAATGACCTGAAAGCTCCTGGTCCTCCAGGTTGGGGGAGCATTTACTCTGACACGCATGCAGTACACTAGATACAGCAGACTACACGCACTCCACACTTGTAGATGAAGGACACCTACAGTACACACCCTAGGTTCACCTCCCCTAGGCAACCGCCCCGGACAGGAGATGCTCCAAAAAGGCACTCCCTGACTCTGGAGGCGAGGGTTGATCGCCCTTTTTAAATATGATTCATCTTCAATCCTCAGAGAGATAATCTCTCGGTTAGATGGGCTAAAAGTAAAAATGAAACTTTGATACATATATATAGAATAAGTTTAGATTATTTTTATCATGACAACAGTACACTAATCGAGCGATGGTACACTGGGAGTCAAATTTTGCCTATCCAGATATAATCAAACTCCCTTGAAAAAATCCGGTACTTGTGTGTTATCAGGCCTGGAAGGACTGTTATCCGCCATTGTTTATAACCTGAACACTGATAATTCAGGTACTGATAACACATACCTTCTTGTTCATTTTAATAGAAATTGAAATATACAAAATATAATTCTAAAATGATAATTCTTGACCGCCTTAGCCACGTTCCACTCCTTATATAGATATTTCCCCTATATTTTCGACGAAAAAATCTGTCTAACTTTTTCACTATTATGTATATTATTAGTATACGAGGGAGTGGAGTGGCTCAGTGGTCGAGCACTGAGTTGCCATGCCGGAAATCCTGGTTCAAATCCCGCTGCGGGCAGTTACTTTTATTTAGTCTGTTTGCAGCCGGAGATGGATCATATAGAATCTAGGACCCTCCTGGGGCTCACCCAGCCTCTATAAAATATTATAAAAATAGGGTACCCATAATAAGGGGAAAAACCTGGCGGTTGAGTGTGACCTAGGACAAGTCACCTCCTTGCAGAAACGTTGTCCATGAAACAGTACAGCCTCAACCATGTACTGAACCCCCAGACTCGTTCACGGGTCGTAGTGGTACAGGTTTTTTTTAATTATTAGTATACGACTATTACTAAAGTGTTATTCTGTTCGTTTTAAATCGACAAAAACAAAAGGAATGAGACAAAAAACAAAATTAAAAGGAAAAACACTAATACAGAGAACAATTGAATAACGCAAACACAATTGGTTACAGGAGATAAGGAGCTAGGTTTCATGGCGACCGGCTAATACACAAGCACCCACGACTTTGGGCTTGGTTAGGGTTGTTATGCTAACCACTATAGACAATTTTATACTACACTAAGTGCAAATAATAATCACAAAATTCTTTAGTGGTATGAAAGTCTTTTTAGGATGTCATTATATCATTATAAAAAATTTATTAATTCATTTTTCAACCATTCTTTTTTTCTGGCAAATCTCTTTCGAATTAGCCCAATTCTACAACTAAGGACTTCTAAAGTATACAAATTTATATTTCAAAAATAATTTTTTAATTCGTTTATAATTGCATTCTAAGAAAGGGAAAATCATACAATGAAGATAAACATTTTTATTTTGAAGAGAAAAGATTTGTCCTGACCGGGATTCGAAAATGGGTCGTCTGCATCTCCAGTGGAGTGCTCTAACCACTGAGCTACAAGGGGGTCATATCCAAGTCAGACAAATCCATTCTCTTCACCGATCCTACATCCCCGTGTTCTCGCAATATTTGCGATGTATACACGGGGGTTGGATACCACACAATAAATAAAACTAAATGAAGATAATGATTGACACTAATTTATTGTTTCTTTTTGAACGTATTAACAGTTATAAGCATTTTTTTTTTTTAAATTAGTAAATATCAAACACGAATCGAATTTACTTTATGTGGAAGAAAATGGTCCGGGTAGAGGTCAATAAATTTCTCTTAAATATCAAGAAATATTTATTCAGTAGCCAACGTTTCGACCTACTTTGTAGGTCTTCTTCAGGGCTCACGCTCCCCCCCCTGTGCTAGGGCCCTGAAGAAGACCTACAAAGTAGGTCGAAACGTTGGCTACTGAATAAATATTTCTCGATATTTAAGAAAAATTTATTGACCTCTACCCGGACCATTTTCTTCCACACATTTCATCGAGGTCAACTATTTTCATTCAAAAACAAATTTAGTTTAATGAGAGATAATATAATAATAACAATTTTTTTGGTTCTAACAAATTTTCTTTGAAGTAGTTGTTGGCTTATCTCAAATTCCGTATGAAATTGTTCAAAAGATAAAATTAGACCTTCGAAAAACTTGAATGTACTCAAGATTTCCAATATAAACAAGATTAAAACTTTCCTGGTGGATTTTAACTCAAAAACTGAGTTGTGCTGTTCCACTTTTTCTTCTCATTTTTTTTTCATGGTTCATGGTTTCATTGTCAAATACTATTGAATTATATTTTATATTTAGAATGACAATAAATATAAACATCGATATAATCAATCATTAATAAGTTATTTTTAGCTTATATACTTAAAAAGCGATTAGGCAAATAAATTTCCCTGAAGAAAATAGCTGGAAAAAAAATAGACTTAAAATCTCCAATCAGAATATCAAATTTATGTTAACAGGTCCCCATTTTAGTAGGAATAAAGTAAAAACGGAATTCGGCAAAATTCGGGTCGTTAAAAGCTTTAAATATCTGGGCGAAAAAAATCAGCAGAAATTTATTAGAAAAAGATGCATTGAGTACAGGACTCAAACTTTGAAGAATTTATGCCACTTAAAGGGTTCCATGTATAACAAAAAAAAGGCAAAATCAGGCACTACAATACAATGGTAAAACCAGTGCTATTACCGTCTACAGACTATGTGCTTTGTCAGTCTACAAAAAATAGAGAGAAGGATTCTTAGGAGAATCCATGGGTCCAAAATATCTCCTGAAGGATAGAGGCTAAAATCCAACAGAGAAATATACATTGAAATCCCTGACTTGGAAACAGAAAATATGGTAAAAAGACTCAGGTTTTATGGAGACATGAGCGAGGAGAGATTAAACAATAAAATTTATGGGGTACAAATTTAACCAACGATACACGGAACAAATTAAATAAGAAACACAGAGACTCGGGATTACACAGAATTTATATGAAAACAGAACAGAATACTCAAAAATGTGGCACTTGTGCCACACAAAAAATAATTTCCGTCCCCGACCTAGACGGAAGAAAGGAGGAAAATTTCTTTCGAAAAAAAAGAATGTGAAAGAAATCATGAGGCTAAGAACAAAGAGGTGAAAAACCCCTGCATCATAGTCGCTTATTTTTTCAGGGCTCTTTAGCGTGATATAAATAAATATTTATTACCTTTTACCTCCGCATCGGAGGGATACAGGTAATTTTAAACCGAAAAGATTAGAGGCTGAAATATTAAAAGTAAATTCAATAATGAAAAAGGCAACGCTCAACAGAGACATCAAATAAATGTTAATACATAAGTGAAAAAATTCCAACTAAAAACCTTAAGTCTCTAAACTAAAACAGAAAATTTTAAATACCTGTCCAATATTGATAATGTTGATCAAGCACGTAGTGATGAAGAGATAAAAATAAATTCGAATAAGGGAACATATACATTATATTTATACATTTTCAAGTATTTATGTAAATAGTGTATGATTCTTATGAAGTATCCTCTTGACCAGATATACATTCTATTATTTTTGTACACATATATTATTCTTTTTTTTTTTTGGAGTTAACTTCTTAAGAAACGATTTTCATATTTAGCCCGCGGTATGAAAATTTTATGAGGAGTAAAATCGAATTTTAGATAAATGTGGTGCGTTACGTTCCTTTCTCGATAATATTGTATCATTTGTTTTATATAATAGATAGAAGTTGAAAGTTAAATTCCGGGACTAATCGGGAAGAGATGCGTGTGGTATCTATGCTAACAGTGTATTCTATTGCTTCATTCTCCAAGTCTTGAAACGCAATCATTTTTTAAAACCTCAACTTAAGGTTAGCTTTGTTTGAACTAGTTAAGAAGATAAATATATAACCTCAATGTTACCTTTGAGCTTAGATCTTTTTTATGTTTTGTTATTATGAGAATAGATTTAAAAATGTTCAAAATGGTCAGGGAGGAGGTTTAGTCAATAAACGTTACAGTAAAATATAAATATATTGAGAGACGTTACGTTCCTTTGCGCACTTCTCAATTCGAGGTTATGTGTGTGTATAACAGCAACCTAACCGTCAATTTTTGCTTAATTGATTCATCACTGAGTTTGAGGAGGGCTCGTACAGCTGTAGGGCTAAGAAACAAACGAATTCCTGTAGAAGTAATGCACATACGAGGGGTTGATCGAGGCGGATGGGAGGATCGCGTTAAGAGTGATCCTAGGTGTTTGAGTTTGGTTAGTAATCCGTGGATGGAAGTTTTAAGGAGTTATTCTTGGTATCGCCGTCAACGGATTTGCTAAGCAAAAAGAAAAAATGTACCATTACAACTCTTGTAGTCTCATGGGTTGGCACCAACCTTGTTCATAGGGTTGAGCGACAGTCGATAGTTAGCACTATCGATAGGCCGATACTATCGGCTGAAAACTATTGATTGCTATCGATAGTTTTTCGATAGCGGCTTCCTTTTTTTCCAAAACTATTCAATATGAAGTTTCAACTAATTTAATTACATTCAATTACCTACCTACCATTTGAAATTTGCAGGATTATAAATTATAAGATTATATCATAAAGATGAGAAAAAAGTATTTACAATTTACAAGTTTACAATAATAATGAACAAATCAAATCTACAGAAAAGAAAAATAACTAAATAGTAAATTTCTAGAGTCAATTGTGCTCATTGAGCCACATATTTCCCGCAATAAAAACTAGCATTTCTAGTTGAACATTTAAGAATTGTAGAAAAAGATCCCTAATTAATGAGGAAGTTAAGGTTATAAAGCCTAGAAAAGCCAATGTTCAATGCCGCGAATTTGGTTTGTTGGCACAAGTGTGAGACTACCCAACATAATGTAATTAGTAATTTCGGAGAATTAAATAATGGCACGTCCGGTGCGGCATCAAAGTTATACAGAAGAGAACCCTTGAGCTCTATGAACTGCGAGTTAAATTTTTTTTAAACTCGGCACAGGACAGAGACAGATCAGCATAATTCCGAGTGTTTCAAAACCTGAGGGTAAACAAATCCATAAATAGTCGACACTATCGATAGTGACCACCGATATATCGATAGTAAATATCGAGTATCGCCCAACCCTACTTGTTGAACCTGGTTTTTCTTCTAAATTATAGAGGCGAGTTGAGCCCCGAGGTAGTCTACAAATCTCTCATGTTCTAAAGATGGCTGTTTATAGATTAAAAAAATTATATGTCGCATCCAGATCCGAACTCAGGAACTCCAGTAGAATAACTTAACACTCTGTATTGCTACCCCGTTCCCTATTTCGTTTGAATTATGGAAATAAGGAAATTATAACTGTTTTGAATTTCAGATTTATACGAAACAACTCACCGTCCTTAAATTCTTTCTTGAGCTCTTAAGGGAAGAAGATATTTCCAACACGTATAGATCAGGATACTTCCGACAGATTTACAACAAACAGACTTGGACGACACTAAATTTGGTAAACAAACACAGAGGGAGCGGCGGAGTCAGAATTAAACTTACACTGGGCTGGGTCAACCACCAAGTTGACGTGTAGTCCCTCAGGGAGACTTAATGTTGTTGTTGCAGTCTGGAGGTTTATAGTTCGGGGGAGGTGATGTGGTCTGTTAGTTCAGGGGTCGTGTATATATCTGTCTATATATCTTTATAATATATCTGTGTCAAGTTAATAGCTCACAATGCTAAAATAAATTATGGCAGATTACCCATCTAGCTATGAATTATTCATAAAAAAAAAACAGAGAGAGTTGAAACGTAGAAAATTAGGTTGAAATTATTTAAATTGAAATTTTCATCAAGACAGCCACAAGATTAGGATTTTAATTTTTTGTACGCAATAAAAAAAATATTTTATTTAAAACATTTGCAGATTTCCATTATAATATTCATTTTGTCTATCGCTGAATCAGTTATAAACTATCTTCTTCGTGATAGCTAACGTAACGTTCTTACTTCAATTATTACGTCGTAAGATAAATCTAAAAGCAGTTGAGGTATGGTGGTGGGATTTTCAGGTTTCTTTTAAGATGAATGCAAGCAGAGTGCCATGCCGGAAATCCTGGTTCAAATCCCGCTGCGGGCAGTTACTTTCATTTAGTCTGTTTGCAGCCGGAGATAGATCATATAGGATATAGGACCCTCCTGGGGCTCACCCGGCCTCTATAAAATATTATAAAAATAGGGTACCCATAATAAGGGGGGAAAACCTGGCGGTTAAGCGTGAACTAGGACAAGTCACCTCCTTGCAGAACCGTTGTTCATGAAACAGTACAGTCTCAACCATGTACTGAACCCCCAGACTAGTTCACGGGTCGTTTTTTAGGGTTTTTTTTTAGATGAATAACCTTTTTACACTTACGAAGAGTAACTTAGGGGCTCATATAAGCCATCGAATTCCTCTCGTATCTAATCCTTTTTTTTTTTAATGTATTTATTGAAATTTAGAACTGTATACAGAATACATCAAGTAAATATAATGAATACATTGACATGAAAAGACAAGTAGAGAAACTACCCAGTGGTAGTACTCAAATAAAAAGTTCAACTTAGAAGGTCACGAGGCCATCTTCTTTTCACACGCCTCGGAGAATTATCAGGACGATGTTTGAAAGTAGTGGGTTTGAGTGGAAATGAAGATTGTCATAAAAATATTGATATCGGATTCGGGCCAAATCAGTAATAAACGGGACGTTAAGGTCATTATTACTTTTATTACTTTTACTTTTTTCGTAACAAAGTAAGGAGCATTGAGGATTTTGGATTGCAAGGAATGAATACGAGAGGAATTGAGTCCTTAAAATCCAAAATCATTAGTAAAATCCTGAGTGCTCCTTACTTTGTTACTAATAAAGCTATCCAAAATGATCTTAATGCTCCATTTATTGTTGAGTCGGCCCAAACCCGACATTGCAAAATCCCAATGATCCTCCAAGGTGTCTGAAAAGAACACGGGCCTTACTTTGTTAGTTGAATTCGTTATTTGAGTCCTAACGATGGGTAGTTTCTCTACTTGCCTTTATCCATGCCACTGGGTATCACTCATTCCATTTACCTGCTTTATTAACATAATACAGTTATGAATTTCAATAAATAAATTAAAATAAAATTCTTTTATAATTATATTATGAAGACGTCTCTTATTTTTAGTAATTATCTTAATTGTTGATCTTTGAATCGTATGATTCACTTTATTGGTTTTATCATCTTGACTAGCTTTTGCCCACGGCTTTGCTCGCGTGGAATTTGGTCTGTAAAGTTTCGTGACAGATCATTTTAAATAAATAAATAAAATAAATCCGAAATTTCAGTTGTATACTTCAAAACTGACGGATTCTATATAATCTTTAAACCTATATTATATTAAGGGGGAAACCCTTGGGGGTGGAATTGTCATAATTCCTTTCTTAGTGCTCTTTTAAGCCATACTAAGAACCTATTTGCTAATTTCAGTGCGTTGACAGTGTGTGTCAGTCAATGTGTTGGGTGTGTTACTGGGTGTGTTAGTCAATCAGGTTACAGTTTTATATAAACTTCGCCTGTGTGGTTTGTTGATATAAAGTAGCCTTGTCCTTCCCCAGGCTTGAGATTATCCATATCGAATTTCATCACAGCCGTGAAGCATACATATAACCTGATTAACAAACGAGTCGGACCGAAGTTTACTGTTGCTCGTGTCAGTAAAGGATTAGTATGTAATGTTATTGAAAAGGATTACTTAGTATAACGGTTTCACTTGTCGTTCGGCAGCAGCGAGAAGTGAACTTTTTTTCAGAACCTTCTTTATTATATGAAGGTACAATTTACAAATAGTAAAAACTACGGCTTTTTTATAAATAAAATCCTTCCGTTACCTTTCGGTATTATAAGGCGTTACATCGGACTGAGAAGTGAACTTTTTTTGGGGGGTTTGAAGATTTCTAAGTCGACTTGAAGATAGGACGGAGAGGTATCTCTTGTACTGTACGATGTACATTTTAAGAGGATGATGAGAAGGTGGAAGGTTCTAATTTATTTATTTATATTTATTAGCTTTAGATTTTTCCGGTGATGGGGCTCACCGTGTCCTTTTCCTTTTGTTTGTTGATTTTATTAATTTCTCAGTTCAGGCTGAGACTTTGTACGTGATCTTGCCACGTTTGTGGCCGTCCTGTTGGGGTGAGTGTCCGAAAAAGAGGGTTAGTACAGTATTTCAGGCTGTCGAAAAATTTAATGTGTCCACGTTTAATGAAGTCCGTAACTGTCGGTATGTCGAGAGTAGTGTGTAAGAGGTCCGTTTTTGTTTTGTTTAATGTTGAAGTGAACTATGTTACTTGATTTGTTTTGTTCAGCGCAAATATGTAGATTTTGCGAGCAAGAATAGAAACATTGCCCTCCTTTTTCACCACCTCAGGGGTAGAATTTCGGAAAATCCTTTCTTATCCCATGCCTACGTCATACTAAGAACACACCCTCCAAGTTTCAGGTCTCTACGATCAGCGGTTTAGGCTGTGCGTTGATCCCTGAGCCATTCAGGACAAAGCATTTTATATGTATAGATTAAGAAATTAAATTTGCTAATCAATGAATAAATAATATTTTATAAATAATCAAAGGAATAGAAGTAGCTACATCCGATTTCCACAGTTTATTCGTAAACAGTCACGATTTATTCCTTAGGACCTGGAGATCTTTTTAAGGCTCATTCAGCCCCTTTAATGTGAATCATCTTAATTGGGGAAAAATCTGGCGATTGTGGGTGATAGCGACCACATCACTTCTTGCTCAACCTTCGTCTTAGAAACGATACAATTCTTACCATGTGAATTGGTCCAAGGCCTAAACCTACAACCCCTGGTTTCTGGTGATTTAGTTGTTTTTTTTTAGTGAGCTTTATTGTAATTACAAATAAATAAAAATAGGAGATCCTGAAAGAAATGCGCGTTATTTTTTTTCCGTATTGGCCACTTCGGATCAGGTTACAAATATATTTTCTTTTGCTGGAGTTTTCTCTGTCTCCAATATTCCTTCGTGCGTTCACCAGTCTTCTCTGTCCTTTCTTTATCCTGAAACCCTTCCATATTTTCCACTCTGCATCCAAATTCACTTTATTCTAACATTTGTGACTCTGTAATGTCCATTTCTCAAAACCTTTTTTCTTTAGTCCACGTTGTCGTGGTCTTCTTCTTCCAAAAGAAGTTAAATATTTGTATAGAAAATTTTTGTTAGTTCATTCTATTTAGAAATAAGTCAAATTCGACAAATGCATCTGTACGCTTAATTTGATTGTGTGTATGGGGGGGGGGAGGTTACAGTAGTTAAATGTTGATATGATAAGAGGCGAGCGATTCACCGATGATTTACATCGACCAATTAGCCCGACCAAACACCTGCCGATGAAATTAATCGAACAATTAGCGATCTGCGGTCCTTCGATGGCATTTTTTCCCTACAGTTTCCTCCCAGCGGCAGAAATACAGCCCGCTATTGGAGACCCGATGTCCGATGGTGGGGCCTATATATTTCTCTCCGTGGGGTCACCCTATCGTTAGGGGGATGATTTTTTGCTTCCGGTCGTTAGAGGAAACTCTCCCCTCGTTCGGGAAATATTGTCCAGTGCGATTTAACTCTTCCAGGCCGATTATTGGGAGGCTAGGGAAACCGGCTATTGGAATTGTATGCTCTCGAGAGGGGAAAAAAATTGGATTCCGATAGTTTTTAATAATGAATAATCAATGCAGCATTTATTCGTATTCAATATTTGTTATATCTACAGTCCCCGTTTATAAGTCGAATTTTACTAAAATGAGTTTAATTTACTATGGGAAGCGGAGCGGGTCATTTTCGTAAGTGGCTGTAAGGCATTGGTTTGACAAGGAGTTATTGCTTATAATATGAATGACTGAATTAAGCCTTTATTATAAAGAGAAATATAAACAAAATATAATGGTTTACAAACAAATATTAATATTTATAAAATTATACACATATTTGCTCTTTATAGGCCTTCCCTTACGGGAGTAAGGTCCAACTTGCCGGAGTGACCAGCTCAGCTCCATTGCCAAGTGAAGCTCAACATTAATTCCTCCCACTTAACTTTATTTAACATATATATTAATTTAATTAAATTTAACATATATATTTCTAAATTATCAATAATTAGTTTTAGATATTGATAAATATCTAACATTCATATTTATAAATTGTCAATAATTAAAAATTAAATATAAGATTCACATACATCAATAGTCACATATTTGGGTAAATTAAATTTAACATATATATTTCTAAATTAACAAAAATTAGTTTTAGATATTGATATATTTTTCCTGGGGTATAGAAAAAACCTTTAGTCCATAAATCATCGCATTTCATCTATTTATTAGACGTTTCGACTCGAATTGGTCATTTTCAATATATAATTATCTCATCAGTCAACAATGTATATACGTTTCTGCAAAAAAAACACAAATCGGAAAAAATTCAACAATTAGAAAATTCAATATCACATAAACAACAATTTTTGCACTTTAAGCAGTTATAAAATTATATTCTATAAACGTTATAATTAATATATCATCTTTGTCCTTACAATAGTACAAAAAATAGTTACCTTTCTTTATAACTTTTTTAGAATATAATGTTATAGTAATTTATATAATTTTTTTTTGCAGAAAAGTGTATACATTGTTGACTGATGAGATAATTATATATTGAAAATGACCATGTCAAGTCGAAACGTCTAATAAATAGAAGAAATGCAATGCTTTAAGGACTAAAGGTTTTTCTATACCCCAGGAAAAATATATAATTAAAGTCCAGTTACCCTTGGCACTAGATATTGATATATTTAACATTCATATTTATAAATTATCGATAAATAACATTCCGAAATCCCTATTATGTCCCAATTGATTTTCTTTAGGGGATTTTCTGATTCCGTTAATCTGTCTTCACATGACAGAGTCCTCGCTTTGATCGTCCCTACAAAGAGTGAGCTGTCTCTTCTCTCCTTGCGCTATGGTTTCGGCCCACTGTTAAAACTATCTCCACTGCTATCCTTTGAAGAGTTTTTTGAATTTTGGTTCGTTTTGGGGCACTGTGTTGCCTCTTTGTTTCTTAGGTTTATTTGTCTGTTGCTTCTTCCGTTTTTTTCAGGTTTTCCTTATCATTTATATTCAGCTGAACTTCTTTGGTTTTGTTATTTTCCAACGTGTTACAATATAACTATGGAGCTTATAATATAACTCCATTTAAATCCAAAAAAAAAATACTAAAGATAAGATTACGCTTCCGTCAATACAATTAACTAACTTCGACTTATCGACTTATTAACCGGGGCTCTAAATATCGATATAAACTTGCCAATTACTTTCTAATCACTACTACTTTGTGTATGAGATTGTATTCCTAAACGTTTGGATTTTTTGGAATTTTTATGACTTCTTTTTTTAGTACATATATTAAAAAAAGTATTTAAAAATTAATTGTGATTGGAGTTAGATCGGAAAAAATGTATCTGTTATAAATACGATTTATATAAGTTTTTTTATTCTTTTTATTAATTAAAATAGTTTCACCTATATATTTAACACATTTAAACTGTATTTTTGTAGACAGACAAGCTTGGTAAATACGCCCGGGGCCACTTGTGGTGTAGTTAGCATAACAACCTACTATGTGGGGATATTTACTCCCCTTAAGGGGAGTAAATATCCCTTGTTAACGCCGCCCTTTGGAAGGGACGTAAATTAAGAGTCCCGAACCCATGCGGTATCAGTTACACGTTAAAAATCCCTATCCTCATTAAACCTGGATAGGCATTTAAGACTCCCACTGTAGGATCGTCCGATTAGCCATAGCAGGATGAAATGAGGTTAAATAAACAAACAAGTTTTAATAGTGTTAAATAAAATAAAATAAAATTATTTTTTTTCCTCCTGAAGAAATATAATATAACCAAGGGTTCAGTACAAGGTAGAGACTGTCCTGATTTATGGACAACGATTCTGCAAGGAGGTGACTTGTCCTAGATCACGCTCAACCGCTGCATTTCCCCCCTTATTTTGGGTACCCTATTTTTAATAATATTTTATAGAGGCTGGATGAGCCCCCGGAGGGTCCTAGATGGTCCATATCCGGCTGGAAACAGACTAAATAAAAGTCTTGCCCCCTGCGGGATTTGAACCTTGTTTTCCGGCATGCCAACTATCTACCACTGAGGCACTCCGCTCCATAGTTGTAATAAGGACATATTTTAAGTGACGGAAAGACAATTTGTTAACAGTTTGTACAACTATAATCCATGAATGTTATCGAGTTCAGTAAATGGTAGGGATCGCACTGTTTAATAGCCAACCTTTGTGCAAGTAAGTTAAGTGTTAATTAGTTGACGATAATACAAATAATAGACTGAACAAACCCACACTCTCAATGCTGATATCAACAACCGCTGTCGAACCCAAATCCGTAAGATTGACTTTAACGAAATCCTGTCACACCTCCCTCAAACTAGTCCAATTAAAAATATTTGTATAACAACATGCTATAAACATTATTAGGTTCAGTGTATGGCAAGAGCCGTACAGTTTCTAAATCAAACATTGTGTAACGGATGATTTGTCCAAAATCACATTCATCCACCAGTTTCCCCCAAATTAAGGGTACCCTTATTACACAGACAAGGTGAGCAGCAAGAAGCACATCCCACAGAGTCGATTCACGAATATTAAAAGAGTAGATAAATTGAAATAAAGTTGGTATCCAGAGCTTAGTAACGTCGCTACTCAGTTTACCAAGACAGATCAGTAACTTCCTGCTGCTATTTGTAGCTTTACTCTCTGTAAGGCTTAGATCTCCTGATACATTTTTCATAGACCACAAACTGCGCCAACACGTAGGGGAATATTCTTTAGCAGAGCAGTTCAGGGAGCGATTTGTCTCCCGGAATGGCTTGTCGCGCCGCGCTGATAGATAGCAGATGCACCCTATGTCTCTTCCGGCCGTTATACGCGTTTCGACAAATATATTCTGCCTCCAATTGCAAAAATGTGTGTGTATGTATATCTGACTTTTAAATATTGCTATATAATTTTATTGATTGTTAATAATATACAGGGTGTTTCGGAATTGTACGGCACTATTTTAGAAAATATAATTTTGTCATCAATTTGTAAGAAACAATTATTTATTTACACCGTATAAGTGCCAATTTCACATTTAGACTAGTGTGTTATCTAATTAAATTCATTAAAAGTTGATAAAATATTCATTTTTGGACAGTTAGGGGATGATTATGAGAACAATATAGTCTAGAAACGTCTCCAAAAGGAAGTTTAAACATATATCTTAATCTCAATTTCTCAAGACTGATTTCCTTTTCTGGTATATTTCGTTTTATTATTTCACCTAATTATTTATGAGAAAATTTTCAAACCAATTTTTCGGCCTTTTCTTGGAGTTTAAAAGTTTCATTTAGTTTTATTCCCTTTACATTCTTTTTTTTTAACTCTTACACATCTCCATAATGAAGTGTTTAAGTGTTGTTCTCTAACACAAAATAAACAAAAAAGTTCATATTAACATATAACTCAAACTCATTTATTAAACAGATATCAAAGGTTAAAGATTTATTATTTATTATTACTATTTATTTATTATTATTACAACATTTAGTGTAACTGTTCATAGGGCCTCCATTTTGTTAAATGCAACATTCAGCATGAATCCCTGCTTCTCTGGCTCTTCGTATAGCATCAATATGGTGGTTGATAGTTACTGCGACTTCTACGATCCGATTTCTTAGCTCTGCTTGCCTGCCAACTGCAGAATAAACCATTGACTTCATCCAGCCCCAGACAAAATAATCTAATGGCTTTAAATCCGGAGATTGTTGTGGCCATTTAACAGGTCCGTTTAGACAAACCCATCGGTCTCCATAAGTTGCATTTAAATAATCAGTGACAATATGAGAAAAGTGAGCTGGAGCAAAGTCATGCATAAACCACAGCCTTTGTCTAATGCCTAGCGGAATATCTTCTAGGAGTTCATGAAGATTATTTTGAAAAAAATGCAATTAAGATATACCTGACAGCCTAGGTGGCAAAAAGAAGGGGCCGATAATGTTCAGATAAAAACCGCTACCCTTACCGTGACTGACAGTGGTAACTGGATAAATTGCAGAGGGTTCGTAATATCGGGAAGGAGGAACGAGAACAGAGGAACGGTTATTGTGTAATAAAAGAGAGGAGCAGTTATTGTACAATAAAGCGACCCGACAATAACAGGATTCGGTTACGGCCCAGTTCATTGACGGCCCTGGCTCTCCGATTCCCCTTCTCTCTTCCTTTTATTGTAACTGCTCCAGTTGTAGCTTCTCTTTATTTATCTTATTATTAGTATAATATTTAACTTATTGCTGTTATATAACTAGTTAGGTATTTTTAAATATTTTATTTCATTATGGAAAATAAAAAAGTATGTAGAGCGCTTGAGTTACTAAGCTCGACTCTGTGTGGACTACTGACCCTAGTGGGGCCCTCTATTTAAAGTTGGTACCCTGAATTAGAGGAAAAACATAGCTTAGCATGATCTCGGCAAAATCACCGACTTGCTTAACCGTTGAATCAGTATGACCCCTATCACGTCATGAATCAAGCTGTTATATTTGAAAGTGGCTTAAGTCGATTTCAATAAAATAAAATAAAATAATTTTTTTACATCGATTTAATGATTGATATTTCATTATAAAATTCAGAAGTTGAATAGGGTTAAAACATTAACATTAACTTAAAATATGACCATTTTTACATTTTTTAAGCAATTCACATGGAAAACTTAGGTATTTTTATTTTGAAGAGAAAATATTTATTCTGGCAGGGATTGTAATCCGGGAAGTTTACATCTACGGTGCAGTGCTCTAAGCCACTGAGTTACCAGGGGTTCGTATCCTAGCAAGACAAATCCATTCTCTTCACCAATCCTATAATTTACAATTAACAAATCGAAGTTCATGAACATTCTTCCCCGTTCGCAAAAATTGCGAGAACACAGGGATGTAGGATCGGTGAAGAGAATGGATTTGTCTGACTTGGATACGACCCCTGGTGGCTCAGTGCTTTAGAAGTGCAGACGACCCGGGTTGGAATCCCGACCAGGACAAATATTTTCTCTTCAAAATAAAAATATTTAAAAACAATAATCATCATAAGAACAATAAATAAAAATAAATTGAAAACCTTAAGATATTGCGAATATGAAAAATAGATTTATATCACTTTCAAATATAACAGCTAAATTGTAGAGTTACAGTTTATTCATTTATTAATATTTAATGAATAAATCATAAAATGAATATGATATTACGGAAATTTGTTTGGATAGTAATACGAGGACAGCGCTTGGTGGTATAGGTATTGAACATTCGGGTCTGAAAGACAAAATTTAACATAACTTGTATGAATTTTATTCACGAATAACGGTGATCGTGTGATGAACATAAATTGATCAATAAATTGCTCGTTGTTACAAAATCCCAATTACAAAACCTCAATTTCATACTTTTTACTTAGGCTAAGAACGATCGAAGGTACGAATGAAATTATATATATCTACTTAAATTTAGTCAAAATAGGTTCAGAAATGGACAAAAAAAGTATTTTTGCCGTTAAATACACGCCAAAAGTATCCTTGTTTCTGATGCGTATGATAACACTGAGAACAGTTAACATCTATTATGTAGATGTTACTATTAGATTATGTATTAGGTATTCAGTTTCGAGTGTACAAGTCCAAACTTAGCTTGCTCAGGACCTTTTTGAGTTAGTTAAACGCACTTTTTGCCTTCTCTGTAAGAGATCTGATTTCGTTTGAGTGACCCATTTGTCATTAATATATCCTGTCCAGCTCCTAATTAAAACTTTTTTTTTATTCTACGTTGTTATATAATACAGTTGTCCCCAAAGCCCCCTCGCTGCCATGCTCTCCTCAACTTCCTCCAACCATCTTTTTTTGGGTCGTCCTCTGTTCCCTCTTTGTTTAGTGCAATAGTCAAAGATTGTTTTTGGACATCGTTCCTCAGACATTCTTTTTAAGTGTCTATATCTTTTAAGGATATTTTTTTCCTGCTCTGTTAATTTCCTTATCGTACTGTTAGAGACGTGTTCAATTCTGGATATCGAACGTCTTCAGAAATCTTTCTCCATGGCCAAAAACTTCATTTCCTTCTTTTTTGTTATTGTAACGCTATGTAATAATAAAAACAACTAAACAATTATTCAGCGAAGATTAAGATGGGCATGTAAAGTTGCTGGGCTTAGTAACGAACGAATTACTAAGATGTTAATTGGCGCTGTACCGACTGGGAAGCATCTGTTACTAGACCGAGACGTAGATGGGAGGATTGCGTTAAGAGTGATCTAGCGGGTTTAGGTTTGGGTGGTGCTCCGTGGACGGAGGTTTGTAAACATAGATCGGGATCGAGCCTTCGGGTTCGTGAAGCCACTTTTTTAAACAAAAAAATATTGTTTCTAAAATACTAATCAAATTACCCTAGGCTATTCCTTAGCAACCGATCGTACAACCCAACAGTACCAAATAGCTCCGAAGGTAGCGCTGATGATTAGAAGGGAGTTGAGCCGCGACTATAAAACTCGGTGAAGGCGGAAGTGGCTCGAAGGGGGGGAGGGGGGGGGGCTGATCTAAATCTAAACAAGTGCAAGTTAAAGCCAAGTTCCGGTCTCGAGGGAGGCGGTTATTAGAAAACTTGGCCAGAGTTCCGCCAGATATCGCTAAAGTTAGCTTTCCTCAACTTCCTCGGACCCCAAACTTTTTATCCCCCACCCCTAGTAGCCCACCCCTCCCCTCCATCACCTTTTAATTCATAATGCCATTAATGCAACTATTTTCTATAATCTATTACAGTTTTTATAATTTATTGTTCTTTTGATGGTGAATATTTTTATTTTGAAGTGAAAATATTTGTCCTGGTCGGGATTCGAACCCGGGTCGTCTGCATCTCTAGTGCAGTGCTCTAACCACTAAGCTCCCAGGGGTCGTATCCAATTCAGACAATTCCGTTCTCTTCGCCGATCCTATATCCCCGTTTTCTTGCAATTTTTGCGATGTAAACACTGGGAAGAATGTTCATTGAAAATTACTTTAATTAGGATCTTGTTGACTTACGTCAATTTTATACTTATAATTTATTTGTATTAATTGTTCTTTAGATGGTGAATATTTTTATTTTAAAGAGAAAAGATTAGTCCTGGCCGGGATTTGAACCCGGGTCGTCTGCTTCTCTATTGCAGTGCTCTAATCACCGAGCTACCAGGATGCTCTAATCACCGACCTTGTATCCAAGTCAGACAAATCGGATATAGGATATAGGATTGGTGAAAAGAATGGATTTGTCTGACTTGGATACGACCCCTAATAAAAATACATTATAAATAATATTGAAACAAGAATCCTAATTAAACTATTTCAATGAACATTCTTCCCCGTGTATAGATTGGAAAAATTGCGAGAACACGGGGATATAGGATCGGTGAAGAGAACGGATTTGTCTGACTTGGATACGAACCCTGGTAGCTCAGTGGTTTAGAGCACTGCACTAGAGATACAAACAACCCGGGTTCATATCCCGGCCAGGACAAATCTTTTATCTTTAAAATAAAATAATTATATTGTAAATTGTAAATACAGTTTATTACAATAAACAATACTATAATAATTACAGTTGATTGACAATAAACAATGACAATATATATGATTAGTTCGTAGAGCTCGTATATATGAATAAGTGACGTAGAGCCATCAGATGAAGAAGTGTTTATAGCAGCTATAGAGAGTATGAAAAATTGCTGGGCGCCTGGCTGTGACATTCTACCCCCGGAGTTATTTAAATACGGCGACGAAGACCTCAAATGAATTGCGAGAGATATTTTTGGATATCTGAACCAAATAAGTTATGCCTAGCCTCTGGAAGAATGCAGTAATATGTCAATCAATAAAATGGCGATTATCTTAACTGCGATAATTACGGAGGAATCTCTCTACTTAACTGCTCATACAAGTTCTTAAACTGGTAAACATGATTAAATTGACTATGGAAGGCGATGTCAAGTACGGGTGAAGAATAACCTCTCAGCTGAATTTGGTACCAACAAAGGTTTACGACAAGGAGATGCCCTATCATGGCAACTCTTTAATCTACTTCTGGAGTATACGTTCTGCAAAGCAGGCATCCAACGAGGCGGCACAATTTTCCATAAATCGAAGCAAATTTTAGCGTACGCTGATAATGTCAACATCATAGGAAGGTCCTTTAATGTCATGAAAAAAACATTCCTTGATCAGATCATAGCTGCTGAGGGCGTGAGATTAGTAATCAATCTGGCCTAAACTTAACACGCGCAGGCAGGATCACCGATGGCGCTGATAGGTTTTATTAAAATTGGAAGCCTAGATATGGAAAGTGTAAACTGCTTTGCCTACTTGGGAACCAACACAACGAGTGTAAACTGCTTTGGCTACTTGGAAACCACCACAACGAGCGAAAACAATGTTTAGATAGAGATAAATAAGAAAGTGCTTCTTCGGGATAAGCCGACATATGAAAAGCAACATTTGTCGTGGAGTTCGAAAACGATTCTCTACAAAACACTCATTTGGCCTGTCCTTATATATGGGTCAGAAGTTTGGTCCAGCCTGTCATGTGACCTGAATGGCAAGTGTTGAAGGGCCCAGAAGAATAATTGAAGGAAATATTCAGGACCCAAGCTGCGAGGCCGAACAAGATATAGGCCAAATCAAACTGCGCAACCGTTGACAGAACTAGTACAATCTCTAACATAAAATGAAACAAAGACCCTTCGTGGGTTGTAGGTTTTTTTTTCCTTTTTATTGCACTTAACGATGTTAATACCATTTGTAAAGTTAACTTCACCATTCCTTTGATTATTTTACATTCAAACTTCGAATTCCCACTTTGGCACTTTCCCACCACTTATCAAACTTACTAAATGAAAATTAAATCTTCATATCTATTTTTTTAAGGGAGCAGAGTGGCTCAGTGGTAAAGCACTGAGTTGGCATGCTGGAAATGCTGGTTCAAATCCCGCCGCGGGCAATACTTTTACTTAGTCTGTTTGCAGCCGGATATGGATTGTGTAAGGATCTAGGACCCTCCTGGGGCTAACCCAGCCTCTATAAAATATTATCAAAATAGGGTACCTAAAATAAGGAGGAAAAATCTGGCGGTTGAGCGTGACCGAGGGCAAGTGGTTACTTGTAGGTTTCCTTGCAGAACCGTTGTCCATGAAACAGTAGAGTCTCTACCATGTACTGAACCCCAGACCCTTTCACGGGTTGTAGTGGTACAGGTTTTTTTTTCCTTCCTTCCAATATTCTTCCATCCTTGTCCTCAGAAAACTTCGTCCTAGGTTTTTTTTAACACTTCCCATACAGTAAGTTTTATCCTTCCTTTGTAGACGATTTTTATCTGCTATTGTATACCATTTTATCTACGTGAGTGCGTACGGTCCTTGTACGAAGTGAGTTGGGATACAATATTATGATTGTTTCATAATTTAAACAGAATTCCTGATATTTGCCTGTCAAGAGAGAGTGGAGAGAGAGAGAGAGCTAACCACCTGTGGGAGCGGATCACAATGGGAGGACAAACATCTGGACATAATGGGAGTGGAATCGATAATGAACTCGAGGCAATTAGCCGATAATGGCCATTGCTCTAATTAATGGCTATCCAGATAATTATATTCCAATTAATCGGACCCTCTCCATGACCCTACAGTGGTCTTTGACTGCGGTGGTCACCACTGTGTTCTCTTGTCGGCAACTATTTGGTCCTGTTTTCGGACTTTAAACCTCATTACATTAAGTATGCTTGGGGGGTGTTTTCTTTGGCACCTTTCGTAATCATAGTTTGTTTCCTCTTTAGCTCTTTTTAATGTTAAAGTGAAAACTTGTTTAACCATGTTGAACGATCTTTTGTATGTGGGAACATGAGTGACATGCTCGTAACGTGCTGGGCGATGTACGAGTTATACAAATTTTTGAAGTGAAAACTTCTTTAGCCGTCCTTAGCAACTTTTGGTAGGGAATAAACTTATAGCTTCGCGTGAGCAACATGCTCGAGACTGGCGACCCCTATCTGCCTTTGCGATTTGTTTTAATCAATATTATCTAAATGTTATAATTCGATTGACTTAAGAATAATTATATTTATCTTAAAAAGTCCGTAAAGCATCAACAACCAGCTGAACTTTTCGTTTCCTCTGAAAGATTTTATTTGTAATAGTGATATTTCTTGTTTTATGAAGTTATTGAAAGTACAAATGAATCGAAATCATTATGAATTTACAAATCAAATTTGAGAAACACCTCATATCCAAAAAAGGAAACTTTTTTACAAAATAATATTTTAAAAAACTCAGCTGGTCCATAATTTAACATCACATATTTTTTTCATGTTTTTATATGTTTCTACAGGGGTTTGGTAAGCTAATTCTACTAAAATTTTATTATTTTTATTTTGATACTTAAAACAATTATAAACCTTGTTGGAGGTGTTGTTTCTCAAATTACTGACTAAACGATATGTTATCAGGTATGAAGTAAAAGGTAAAATAATTCAAATTATTAATAAAAATCAGTATTTTATTTTTCAAGTAATATATAACATTTTCCAAACATGCGTATTGGATTTGTCTAGCCTTCACCAACAATTTAATATGTCTATCTCAATTTTGGCCAAAAATGGACATGAGTTGTTTCTCAAATGACTGATTCAAATATTAAGGATGGTTGGATGATGGTAATAATCCTAAAAATGAAAATAAAATCTATGTAAATACAAATACAAGGGGTTAGGATAACAAACCACTAAGCCCAAGATCGCGGGTTCGTAGCCCGGCAGGTGGCCCTAGGCTTTTTTAAAGAGAATAGAAAATCCTTGGTCATACCGTCCTACGGAAGTATCCTTGGTCCCTTAGGAGTCGTTAAAGATCCCTATCCTAATTAAACCTGGGTAGGCAAAATTTAGAGCTCCCACTGTAGCATCGTCAGTTTAGCCATAGCAGCATAAAGTGACGTTATATATATTAATTAAAATACAAGATATACCTAATATTACACTTATAATACTATTATAATATCAATTATAATTTCAATTAAATTATTAATAATGGCATGGGATAAAGGAAGGTAGATAAACTAACCCTTTTAATACTGGAGTAACCAACTTGACTCACGTGACTAGCTTCTTTTTAGTCGCCTCGTAGGGTTACCTGGAATTGAAGAGGAAGCTATGTTTGAGAATAGTGGGTTTCAATGGGAATATAATGTTTAACATGAAATGATTGATATCGGATTCGGTCCAAATCAGTAACAAATGGGACATTGAGGTCATTATGGATGTGATTATTAGTAACAAAATAAGGAGCATTAAGCCTTTTATGAAGGATTTTGGATTGTAAGGATTGAATACGAGAGGAATTTAAAAAAAACTTACAGAACATACGTATAAAGCGAGCTGAACAAAAAAGTAGCAAATAAATAATAATTAAATAAATAATGAAAAACATCTTCGAGGATTGCCCTAGGTACAGTGGAGTGATGGAAAGGTGTGGTGTACCTCGGCAGATGCAAAAGGCGTTGGGGGATAACGAACAATGTTTAAATAATGCGTTAAAATTTATTAAAACCACCAATATATACCAGTCAATTTGACATATACATTTACAAGTTTATGTGTATGTGGGTTTATGTGTGTGTGTGTATATGTGTGTATATATATATATTGTCGGTGTGTATAATGTTATATGGATAATATAAATTCTATATTATATCATAAATCTTATATAATTATGTATAACGTTTTATTTTGATTTAAACAACTTCATATAAGTTACATTTCTATTATATGTTTAATATGTTAATATGGTTTTACTATGTGCCTAATGTTATGTTATGGTATGTTATTATGTAAATATGTAACAATACTTTTACTAAGTCTAATAAGGTAACAAGAATATATAAATGTAATTATGTAGGTAATGTAAATATGTATATTCTCTAGTGATAATTAAGTAGATATTGTAAACATTTATACTCTCCAGTAGTGAGGGCAATAATAACCATTTGTAGTTGTTTGCCCTTAAAAAAAATAAAACAAACAACAAATAATGAAAAACAAAACTAAAAAGCAGAATATAACTTTCGATAACAATTCATTTTATCGTAAAAAAAGCGTTTTCAATTACTTTATTTAATTTTACCAAATTAAGTCAATAAAATATTTATGGCAATTAACACCAAGCTCGTTACGCTTTTTTACGATAAAATAGATTTTTTTGTTTATCACTCTGTTCTTATTTAATATTTCATAAACACAATAAAAACCTTTATCCAGTCATGAAGGCTTTTAATAAAACGTTTCGACAATAAATGTCATTTTCAATTATCTATATAAACAATTCCTGTATCCTTTCATCTTAGTTAATAACTAGAAAATGTTACAAGTCATAAATATCTTTTTTCTTTATTGTCATTGTTAATGTTTAAAATGTTTTACTTAGAGGTCAATTATCCTCCATGGTCATTTTGTTACCTAAGTAATTAGTAAGTACTAAACAACAAAAGGGCCATGCAGGATAATTTACCTCTAAGTAAAACATTGATAATGACAATAAAGAAAAATAAGATATTTATGACTTGTAACTTTTTAAAGTTATTGACTAAGAAGAAAGGATACAAGAATTGTTTATATAGAAAATTTAAAATGACATTTATTGTCGAAACGTTTTATTAAAAGTATACATGACTGGATAAAGGTTTGTATTGTGTTAATGAAATATTAGATAAATCTGTTCTTATTTTAAACTTGATGAAAATTATTTTCTACTTTTTAGTTGTGTTTTTAATTTTTCAAACATTTATTCGCAGTTCCTGTTTTATGAATACCTATGCATTATAACGATTTAATTTTAGTGCACTTGAAGAAAAAAAGCAATGAATGTTCTGAAGTCCAGTATGAAATCAGTGTAACCTAATGATTTTTGCCTGATTTAGGGTACCCGCATTCTATAGGCTGGCTGAGCCCCGGGAGTGTCTGCACATGATTAACTTATGGTTGTTAACAGATTCATATTATCTCTCAAAGTCGGATTCGAACCCAGAAGGTTAGGCACAGCTCTCTACACACTGATATGTCCTGCTACTTGAAGTAACTGTTTCTGAAAAAATTGATAATTGTATTTATTTTGAATAATATTACTTTTTTTTTTGGTTATATGATGTAAAAATGAAGATAATTTGGTCTTAAAAAAAGAGCTCATACACTCAACTTGGAGTAGAGATGCACCAACGATAAGTACAATATATTATCGGTCATGCACCAAAGAGGTGGAACCGTTTTTATAAATGATTTTTTGTGAAGTTCCAAAAAAAATCATTACTCAACTTGTATATACCTCAGGTACTTGAAATGAATTTTAAAATTTAAAATTTAATTTCCATAGAACTTTTATATATTATGAACGTTTAAAAGCAACTTAGTAAAATTTCTAATATTTTATTGTATTGTTCCTATTACCTTAAATGAAGATTTATATTTGATAACATTGTAGAGCGTCAATTATTCGAACTAATGGCGTAAAATGTGGTTACAATTCAATCAAAACTTCGAATTATCGAAATTCAATTAACAAAACAATGACTACCTATGTTTTTGTGAACAAAAAATGTTGTTACTACCTCGTACACCTGGCGGTAGATCGACCCCTGTTTTATAAAATATACAAATGCTCATTTAGGGAGCGGAGTGGCTGAGTGGTAGAGCACTGAGTTGCCATGCCGGAAATCCTGGTTCAATTCCCGCTGCGGGCAGTTACTTTTATATAGTCTGTTTGCAGCCGGAGATAGATCATGTAGGATCTAGGACCCTCCTGGGGCTCACCCGGCCTCTATAAAATATTATAAAAATAGGGTACCCAAAATAAGGGGGGGAAAACCTGGCGGTTGAGCGTGACCTAGGACAAGTCACCTCCTTGCAGAACCGTTGTCCATGAAATAGTACAGTCTCAACCATGTACTGAACCCCCAGACTCGTTCACGGGTTTTTTTTTTACAAATGCTCCTTTAATTGAGCTGCTCTAAGCGGTACTTAACTTTTAAACAGAGTAAAAACACCATCAATAATTCAAAATGACATGAGAGGCATGAAGATGAACAGTAGCCAGCGGTAGCTCTCCCCTGGCTTCATTTAGTTTGATATTGTTTTGATAACAGCTCTCCCATCCACCTTCTTTTCAGTCTCCTCCTCCTCTCTTGTGTTCTCAGCCAGGAGAGTCGTGCCCATTTGTCCTATTAATGGGTTTGGGTATTAATGGGTCCTATTGAAAGCGTTTGTAGTAAGTGTTCGTAAGTGTTCGTGAACCGTTGGTATTTGTAAGTCAGTATGTAGAGTTTTGTTATTGACATACCAAGGTGCTTTTGTGACAAATCTGAGTATTTTTCATTGAAAAGTTTGTAGTATTTTTATGTAAGTCTGTTTAGCTATGCCATAGATTTTTATAAGTCAAAGCAGGTTTTAATTTTTACCTCATGTCTAATTTGGAGTTTTTTTCGGAATAGTGAATACAGTAAATTGAGTTTAAAAGATATTTTTTAACGATCATTTTAAACCGGTCGAAAATCGAGTTCTAAGATTCCGTTATAGGCAAAGCTAGTATAACCGAATTAAAAAAATAAAGTTATATTCGGGAATCGTTACAAACAGGAGCGATATAACCGAGTATTTCTATAGCTAAATAATTTCGTCGTTCATCTATAGCGCTCTGTTCCCTGCTGACCATTCCACACCCCCACTGGCTCTACACCGACCACACCTTTATCTGCTGGCATTCCGACACTATTGGGTGGGAAGCAGAGCATATATAAACCTGCTACCTGCATTCCCCATAACGCTACAAAACCTAGCGGTCGTTCTCGCGGTCAGGTATAGGTCCGATTCTCGCCCTTGTAGGAATTCTAAACATATCTCGACTAAAATCTGACTGAAAGGATTCATAGCAAATCATGGGTTTATTCGTTTAACGCTGCTGTGGCAAATCAGACGACGATACAATGAAAGTCCCAAATTTTGCCTACCCAGATGTAATTGCATACAAACGGGGAACCCCGTTTTACGTCCCTTCCGAAGTATTTTTCTGCCTTTAAAAATCCTAAGCCCACCTGCAGGGCTGCGTACCCGCGATCTTGGGCATTGATGGTTATTATGGAAACTACTAGCTCCATTTAAATATAGGCAGTTAAAATTTAGAGCTCCTAATTTAGCTCGAGATCAAATTAGCCATAGCATAAAAGTGACATTTAATAAACAAACAGGCCGCCCTATTTAAATTTATTTCTTTGTTGCTTAAAAAAACAGCTTAAAGAAAATTGTTCACATTGTAAGTCATTTTTAAGTAAAAACAGTTATTTTTCATATAAATCTGCCATTGATTGATATCTCATAGAAAGAGAAAAAACAGAAGGGAAATCTAGCGGTTGAGAGTGATCTAGGACAAATCACCTCCTTACTAAATAATTGTCCTAGAAGTGGTACAGTCTCTACTATGTTCTTATCTATCTTTCCTGAATATTAAAAATATCGACATGTATTTTTGAGAAGCGAGGAGATGGTTGACTCTAAGATCTGAGTAAGGAAGGAAATAGTTGGGGGGGGGGGGGTGGAGTCAAATTAAACACTAAATAACTGGCTACTTATTTATTATGTGCCGACGTTTCTGCACACCTTTTTTCTCCTATTAGCTCTTTGGCATCCATCATATGTTATTATTTAAGGTTTCATTAGCATTTAACATCAATTTTTCATCATATTTTATTCTATCTCCATTCTCAAACCATATTTTTACTTATATTTCTATACGTTCCTTGTATATTTACGTCATATATTTATACCACATCATTCTATATGTATACATTTTAAAACGTCCCTTACTTATATTTTCTACTTTCTATGTTCATGTTATTTTTCACCTGTTATACTCTAGATTTATATCTTTACTTTCTACTTTTCTTTTTCCTTTATTTACTCTTTGACATCATTTTCGTTATACTTTCTTTCATTTTACTTATGTAAACTCCCTAGGAGTCTATTATCTTACATTTTATAGTTTTTATATATATTCTACTACCTTTTCCATAATTTTACATCACATCTATTATTTTATATTTGTAAATTTTTTACATCACCACCTTTCTATACATTTACTCTGTAATATTTTTATTCATATCTATCACTCACTTTTTTGTTCTAAATTTCTATTACTCTACTTATATATTTTTTTATATCATCATTTACTTGCTACTGCAACGTATTTTGATAGTTTTTCTTTTTTAGCCCTGAAGATGACCCACAAAGTGGGTTGAAACGTCGGCACAAAATAAATAAGTACCCACTTATTTAGTGTTTAACTATGACTGCACCCCCAACTATTTCCTTCCTTACAAATGTATTTTTTTTTACTTGAACCTCTTTAGGGACTTTAAGCTTTTCGTTTGGAATTTTTCCATTCAAGTTTTAACATATATTTTACATGTAACAACAGTACAGTCTCTACAATGTACTGAATCCAAGACCCTCCGTGGATTGTAGTGATACAGTTTTTTTCTGTATATTATTGCACTTGTATTGTATATCCAACATATACCTCGTAGAAGACCCATTGACCAACTACACTGAATACCTGAAACGGTCGGAAAAGTTAACAAGTGGAGGATCAGAAGTAGAGACAATCTGCTTCGAAAACCGGAGAGAAGTTTCTTTGACAGATTGGTGAAGTCGGGAAGCGAAGGTTACAACTTGCTCTTAAACTTCCGACATCAAGTCTGAGGGAAGATCGATACGACCCTAGGGAGTTTTGCCATTGGCTGCTTCTAGCAAGCCCTGCTTACTTAAGCCACATAAGAAAATTTAATAAAATTATAAATTAGTCCTGATAGAACATAAAGTAAATATTACTTTAAAAGGACGAAATTAAAATAAAATTTGAAGAGGAAAAATCTTGATACTCTCGCTTCAAGCTATGTTCCGCTGTAACATTTAAACCGTATTGGTAATTTATAATACGGACACAGTTTAACTGTTTTTGTGGAAGAGAATGCTCCGGGTGGAGGTCAATAAATTTCTCTTAGATATGGAGAAATGTTTATTAAGTAGCCAACGTTTCGACCCACTTTGAAGGTCTTCTTCAGGTCTGTCAAGGGGGGGGGGGGTGCCCGGTCGAAACGTTGGCTATTTAATAAACATTTTTCCTTATCTAAGAGAAATTTATTGACCTCCACCATGACTATTCTCTTCCACATATTTAACTGTTTTTATTTGGCATTAAACATCTGTTGCCCTGAACCCTTTCTGATGATTCAGTAGTTGCATTTGGCCCTTGAATATATCTCATCCTTTGGTGGTGAGATATATTTTCTGGTTGGAGTCTTGCTCCATTTTGAGGTTGTATGTTAAAAAATTCAAATACTCTATCATAATTAGAAAGAAATGAGAGATCAAAACTTCGGACTTTAATGAATATCATATGAGCAATAGAAATGTAAATTTATTTATATCTATACGTATCTTCAGTCTTATGTCTCAAAAATGATGGGAATTCTAAATTCTAAAATAAATACGAGAGGAATTCGATGATTTAGTGAAGCCCCAAATCTCTACTTCGTAAGTCCAAATAGGTCAAATGATTGTCATGTATATGAGTCTTTTGTAATTAATTGAGAGCTTAGAGCGTTTGTCTTGTATAGGTTGTAGCAGCCTGAAACGGCAAGCTGTTTCTTGTCGTTTCAGTCTTGTATGAAGATTACAAGTTAAGCGTTTGTCAAGGTGTAGTCCTAAGTACCGGACCTATTCTACAGGAATCAGTGGCATGTTATTAAACGATACAAGAGGACAGGAAGCCGTTGGTTTACGATGGACGGTAAAAGCGATTTGATGGGATTTGTGGGAAGTTATTTTAATCCTCCAGTTTTGGCACCATTTTTCAAGAACAGTGATATGGGATTGAAGAGTATGGGATGCTGTGACTGGACCAGTGTTGACTGATCTACGTTTATCTATACATATGATGAAACAAAGTCCTCAGCCGCATTTGTTCGCGGTAAACTCAATAACTACTGCACGGTTTCACCAATAGATAGAGTGATTCACCAGGAAGGTTTAGGTATATAATTTATCGAGGTTTTGTTTAAATGGGTTGGAATATAACAATAATTGTTGGAATTGATGGAAAAAGTATAGCCGCCAGGGAGGTTTCATCGATAACGCTCCTAATGCTTTGTCATATAACGAAACAATGCATGATGGAATATTCCTCTTTTATAGATCTACACATGAGTCAGTGATAGCATATAAATTTATATTTTAAGGAAAGCTTACTATACCCACTTTATTTTATAAAAAATTGATAACGTACAAATGCGTTGTTTGGGAAGCTATTTAGATGAGTACAGTATTAATCCTTATCAACTTATATAATTTGGTTACCTTAAGCATTTCATGCACATTATTAGAATATTTTATACCATATAATTTAAATAAATATCTTATAGTATATCGCAAAAAACGCGCATGAAAATAAATGTAAAGAAATATTTTGGTTTGTTTTAATGTTATAATATCTACATATAAAACTACAATACAAAGTTATAATATGTCTTACTACCCGTGCAAAGCCGCTAGTTAAACTATAAATCAATTTGATTCAGTTGTTCAAAAACTCTGAATAAGAAGAAATGGTCATAATAAGTTCCCACTTATTTAATAGAAAATATTTTGTAGAAAATAAGTACAAGTTAAAGATAAAATCTTAGTAGCCGATTTCTAACATAGCTACTCTTATATTTTTTCTACGATAAAATTTGTAATTATAATAAACTGAAAAGTAGAAATAAATTATAAATATAAAAGAAAAACAGACAAAATAACAGAACTATAAAAATAAATTGCAGACTAAGTATATGATAAATGAGAAAAAATATGTAAGTAGAGAGGTAGAAATTTAGAACAGAAGTAAGGGATATATATGATAAAAAAAATTACAGAGAAAATGTACAGAACGGTGGTGAGGCCAAAAAAGATTTTTTTACAAAGGTAAAAGAAGGAAGTAAACAGAAAGTTATTTAAAAAAAGAAAGAAAAAGTATAAACATCAGAGGTGAGAAGTAAAATTATGGAAAAGGTAGTAGAATATATATAAAAGGTAAGATAATAGACTCCTGGGGAGTTTACATAAGTAAAATGAAAGAAGGTATAACCAAAATGATATTAAAGAGTAAATAAAGAAAAAATAACAGTAGAAAGTCAAGATATAAATATAGAGTACAACAGTTTTTGAAATGCATACCTATAGTATGAAGTGGTATAAATATATGACATAAATATGCAAGGGACGTATAGAAATATAAGTAACAATATGGTATGAGCATGGAAATAGAATAAAATATGATGAAATAGTGATGTTAAATGCTAATGAAATTTAGATAATAATAACATATGATGGATGCCAAAAAGCTAATATGAGAAAATAAAAAGGCGTGCAAAATGGAGAAGGAAAGGGGTGGGGAGAAGATATGAGTATTAAAAATGTAATTACCTAATGGAAGCTAAGGCTAGACTAGACGCGGTCTGACAAGAAAATACGTTATGAAGGTGTTGCCAGCGATATCTGACGGCCAAAAATATGACTAATTTTTAATTTTTGAGATATATTTTTTAATTGTATATTAATAGTAATTTTTTATTGGCTATTTTTTAGAAATATTGACTATTTTATTTAATATATTATTATATTTAAATGTGTATCATGACTATTTTATAGAGGGCCACGGAAATTAATAGGAAAAGGTAGGGTGATAAAACAGTAGGATTTGATGTCAAGAGGTCAAAATAAGTATTATAGGAAAGAGACTATAGTAGTAACAGAATGACAATGGGAAGGAATAACAAGGTAAACTAATTTAAGGTTTATTTAGTAAGTTGAAAATTTGTGAGTAGAAAGATTATAAGTAATTTGAATCGATCTTGAGGTTAACAGTGGAGGAATCTAAATTTATAAATATAAAAGTTAAGTAAACAAATTAAGTCATTTTAAACTAAATATTGCTAAATTCCATAAATTATAGCCGCATTATAAGCTTAATTTTTATTATGATAGAGAGGAAAATAGTTGACTGGAAGATCTAACGGAGGGTGGAATTAGTTTGGGGGGGGGGGGGTTTGTTTGATCGTTAACGTCACTTTATACGGCTATAGTTGGGGGGTGCAGTCATAAATAACACCAAATAAGTAAAACTTATTTATTATTAGTGCCGACGTTTTGTTTGTTTTCCCCTGATAGCCCTGGAGATAGCCCTGGAGATGGGCTACAAGGTAGGTCGAAACTTAGGCACTAATAATTAGTAAGTTTTACTTATTTTGTGTTATTTATGACTCCACTCCCCAACTAATTCCACCCTTCATTAATTTCTATTAGTTTTTTTTTTGTTTTTTTTTGCTTCACTCATAATTCTTTATGGGTCATTATGTTATTAAGGTTAACTCCTATACTTTTTATTACTGAAGTATGTTGTGTTCTACATTTTTATTATTCGTTTTTAAGATCCATTATCATTTTACTACTGTCATTCTCTTATTTTAACTATTACTCATTCGTTTATTTACATATTCTTCTTCATCATCAGATAAAAATATAAAAATACTTTTTTATTATTTTAAATTATTTTTGTTTTTGTATCTCACTAATTTAAGAACAGTCGAGAACACAGCAATATATATCTTTATATATTTATTGTTTCCTAAAAATCGGCAAACACTGAAACATTTGATTTATTATTAAATTCATTAGTAAAACATTTTATTTATAAACATTGTATATATTTATTATTAAATTAAAACTCAATTAAATGAACATTGAACTATAGACGCCTTGAACTGTAACCTAAACGAAATGGTAGCAAAGTAAAAGATGAATTATATTTATTGAACCTCAAAAACCTAAAAACCTTATATTTATTAGAAACAGTCGAGAACACAACAAAATGTACAAAATGGTGGCAAAATGTAGGGTAAATTATTTATTGGACCTTAACAATCTGAAAATATTATATTACAAACTGTTCAGAACACACCAAAATGTGCATATAATATTTAATTATTATAAAAAAATGAGGGAACACCGTTAAATTTGATTAAATATCAAAGGATTCTTAATTAATTATTAATTATTAAAGAATTATTTAAAAAATCTATTTTTAACTATTACTTCTGTTTATTTTGAAGAGAAAAGATATGCCTCCGGCTGGGATTCGAACCCGGGTCTAAAATATTTAAAATTAAACAAATAACTAATAAATTATTACATCTGTTTGTTATTAAATTAAAACATTTTGAAAAGAAGCTGAAACCAAAGGCACACCGAATCACACTGGCAACTATACTCGAACGAAATGTACATATAATTATTTATTTATTTTGAGGAGACACTAATATTTGATTTATTACAAAATTAGTTGTAAAATAACTTTGTTTTTAACAAATGAAACCAGAGGTGCACAAATAACAATGACTCAATCTCAAGAATCTAAGAACCTTGTTAATAGCAATATATATCTTTATATATTTATTAATAAATAAAAATCAGCAAATACTGATGCATTTGATTTCTTATTAAATTAATTAGTAAAGCATTTCATTTGTAAACATTGTTTTTGTTTATTATTAAATTAAGATTTAATTGAATGAAACATAAAGCGATCTTAATCACACTGAAAACTATAACCTGAACGATCTCATAAACAGTAGAAAAATACACCAAATAGATCTAATATTTATTTATTTAAAATTTAATTAAGTGAACATAGAACAAAAGGCACACTGATTAACACTGAGAACAATAACCTGAACGAAATGGTGGCACAGTAGAAGATAAATAATGAACCTCAGAAAAACAATAAACAATCGAGAAGACAACAAAACGTACATAGAATGATTTGTTAATTATTCAATAAAAACGAGGTAACACTAATAAATCTGATTTACAATTAAATTAATAATTAAAGTATTTCATTTTTAACTATTGGATTCGTTTGTTATAAATTAAAATTTAATTAAATGGAATTAAATCAAAAGCAGGACTGACTCACACAGACAATTATAACCTCAACGATCTTATAAACAATCGAGAACAAACTGATATATATGTAGTTGTATTTATAATTGAATAAAAATTAGGAACATTAATTGATTTATTATTCAATTAATTAATAAACATTTTCGAATTTTTTTTCATTGTATTGACATTTAATTAAATGAAGATACAACTTAAGGCGCACTTAATAACACTGACAACTATATCTTAACCGAATGATAACCTTAAGAAGCTCAGAAAATTATAAACAGTCCAGAAAATACCAAAATATATAATTCAATGAAAAATAGCAAACACTAATATATCTGATGTATTATTAAATTAATAATTAATGTATTTTTAACTATTCTATTTCTAATTAAATTTAATTGAATTGAACGAAGCTAAAACCAAAGTCAGACCGAACCACACAGAGAATCATCGAAATGGCGGCGGATAGAGAGATCCAATACTATAGGGGCCTCGGACTGGAGACCCGAAGACAGACTAAAAAGTGTTAAATTGACGTGTGACGGGCTCACCTGTCCACTGGTATGACGTCACATAGGCACTGCCTTATCGATCGAGACGACACCGAACAATGATTTATCATCAGCTGACGGCCCGGCCACTGCCGACATGATCCGCAATTTAAATATCCAAGTGGCCGAGGAGGTGGTGGGGCGGTATCCTTCCGCTAGGGGCGGGGCTGTAGGCGTGGCCGGTGGAGGGGGCGATCTCCCTCGTCTTAAGGAAACGACTCCGCAAGACAATTTTTTCCTCTCCTTCTCCTTTTTCCTTAGTCCTTTTCCTTCTTTTTTTTTCCTTTTATTTTTTTTGTCTGTTCTCAAAAGTGGATCCGAGAGATCTCTCTTCCTGTTGAAAAAGGAGCAGGGAGATATCTTATAAACGGGGGACAGTGATCCTGCCCATTTTCGTCCTTTTAATGAAGAAATAACTTTAGAAGGATCTTCAACTCCAGTTTCTTCTTCTCTCTAGTTTCTTCAGTTGTGTGGGTGTGTGTGTGTATATATATATATATACATTGGGCTAAAATGAATAGGGACATTGCTAATTTTGTAGTATATATTTTGCCTAGCATTTATATTATTGTATATTTAATAACTAAATTAATATTTAATGTGGTATCATTTCTAAATTTTAATACTTGTTATAATAAAAATAATATTAAAATGCTAGGGCAAGTAAATACAGTGGTCAGTTGTCTCCATTCATTTTTACACAGATTATTTATTATTAGAGAAGTACATCCAAATCTTGTTTCATTTCAATTTTATTAATACGGTTACCATGGTAACATCTGTGAAATAAAAAGCAGAGAGGGTATTTTTATTATTTTTATTTAACACTTTAAAGGTCATAAATCGTCATACATTTGTAAGTACCATTTATGTATTGGCATTGTAGACGTGTCAACTTAGTATTAAAAAAACAAAAAAACAACCACTTTGTTAGCAATTTTACACATACAAGCAATATAATTGTGAATACATGTTCCGGACTACCTTTACATGTTTAAACAGCAGTGATTTTAATTAATTAAAGTTATCTTTTATAAATAAGTTTTACAATAGCAGGAAAAATGTACTTTTTATTTATACTAGTGTGTTATTTAGGATAATTGACTAAAAACTCATTTTTTCTTTGTTAGGGCTTGACTATGCGTACAACATAGTCACGAAACATCTCAAAATAAGAGGTATAAAAAATGTACATAAATACTGAAAATAAAAATTTACGTTATTTATTGAAATTTACAACTGCTTAACAATAATAATTAAAGTAAATATAATAAAATAAACCAAATGGTATGAAATAATCAAGTGGCTTGAACTAATCGAATAAAAAAATGAACTTAGAAAGTCACGAGGTCTTTTTTAACTAATTTGGGTCATCTTTTCATACACCTCAAAAGGATAATCAGAAATTGAATAAATTGCTAAGTTTGAAATAAGTGGAATAAAGTCATAAAAGCATTAATCTTGGGTTCGGCTCAGATAAGCAACATATGAGACATTAAAGTCATCATGAATGACTTAATTCTTAACAATGTAAGGAGCATTGAGGATTTTACGAAGGATTTTGGATTGCAAGGATTGAATACGAGAGGAATTTGATGATTTAGTAGAGCCCTAATGCTCTATTCTGTTCGTCCTAATGGGTCTAATGATTGTCATGTATATGAGTATTTTGTAATTAATTGGGAGCTTAGAACGTTTGTCTAGTAAATGTTGTAGCCTGAAATTGCGAACTGTTTCTTGTAGTTTCAGTCCAGTATGAGAATTCCAAGTTAAGGGTTGAGCAAGGTGTAACAAGCAAAATTATTAATGTCATTAATGTCCGATTAGTTATTGATTTGGCCCAAACCCGAAATCAATATTTTCTTAAGTAACATAATTACCACTCCAGTCCACTAATTTCAAACGTTCCTTTTTCATTCCTCCGAGTCTTCTGAAAAGAAGATGGCCCCGTGACCTTTTAAGTTGAATTTCTTTTTCGAGTAAAAATAGCTGGTAGTTTCTCTGCCCTTATCTCATGCCATTATTTATTTTTCATTCTTTCTACTGAAAGTATTATTATAATACAATTGTAAATTTTAATAAAAAAGAAATAAACATTTTTCGTTCTTGAAATTTATTCCATTCCTTAAGCTTCCTTTTGACAACGTTTCGAGATTATATTGTTCTCCTGACAGTGATAAAATTAGGACTTTAGCGAATTATATTAAATAACACACTTGCCTAACTATGAAGTTTACACTTTTATGACGTTAATACATAAACGCTACTTTAGAAATTAATGAAGAAATGATTGAATAGGTATTTCGGTTGATTGATGTGGTAATATAATTTTTGTCATCAATTTGTAAGAAACAATTATTTATTTACACCGTATAAGTGCCAATTTCACATTTAGACTAGTGTGTTATCTAATTAAATTCATTAAAAGTTGATAAAGTATTCATTTTTGGACAGTTAGGGGATGATTATGAGAACAATATAGTCCAGAAACGTCTCCAAAAGGAAGTTTAAACAAATATCTTAATCTCAATTTCTCAAGACTGATTTCCTTTTCTGGTATATTTCGTTTTATTATTTCACCTAAATATTTGAATTTGTCAATTTTGAGAATTTGATCAATTGGTTTTAGTTTATTATGATCTTAATAATTTATGAGAAAATTTTGAAACTGCTTAGATCTCTTTTCTTCCATCCTTTTAGTCACTATTTCTTCTAAATTTTTTCTATTGAGGCATTTTCTATAAGAATCGACGTGCGCTCCCTAGCAATTCGAGCATTTTGTTTGAGTCGCGGACATTCAGGAATGTTATGTGAGCCGCTGCATCTTTCACATTTTACGGTGTGCTTACAGTAGTTTTTTGTGTGCCCAAATTGCTAACATTAATAGCACTGGGGCGGTAGGATATCCTTTCTTGGTATGTTTCACAACCGTAAATATACATCTTAATGAGTTCAGTTGACAGTTTTAGTGCTGTAAGAAGTCACCACACCCACTATTTGCCCTGAAGGTGGCCTACAACGTAAGCCGAAACGTTGCCACAATTAATAAAAAATATATATTTAGAATTTTAATTAAAATTGTTCACATTAATTTAAAATAATTTACAAATAAAAAAAAAAAATCACGATGATAAGTATCAGTAGAGAGCGAATAATTGAAAAGAACAGATTAAAAATTCATTTTAAACGGAAAGGGGTACACTCCAGTCGAGTGTCGGAGCTGACACACACAATTTTTTTTTTTTTAACCCCAGACGGTAGTTGAGATTTTATTTGTATGGCTGTTGGTGATAATAACCATCAACATAAAATTTAATATTATGAAAAGTTGAATGAGAAATACTCGATATAGAGCAGCTAAATACTTTATTTTTAACAAACTAAGAAGAAAAACCTTCATCCAGTCAACAATTTCTTAATTTATTAACTATAATACGTTTCGACTTTATAAGTAATTTTCAATTATTATAATTTTTTGGTTTTATGCATCAAAACAATAACTTACGTAACTATAACAGTTACTAGGCAATTTTCTGTAAAAAAAACAACAAAACAATGCAAATGCAATAAATAAAATAATAAAAATATTTATTGTCCCAACAATTACTGAAAAAGAAATTATAGATGCTCCTAAAAACTTGTAAAAATTAATTTAAAAATTTTCCCAATGTAGGGAATTGTTATTCCCTATAGTCAAAATACATATTTTGTATCCATACAATTTGTATGTATACATATTTTGTATGTAAAAATGATTTAAGACTTTGACCAATGTATGTTTTTGTGCTGTTTCTTGAAAATGGTAGTGGTAAAAATGTGACAACAGAACAATACATAATATTTATTTCCCAAACTTACGACTTTGTCAGTAGTAGTAAAACGAGTCAGAAAATGGCCAATTTTTAGGCCAAAAACATTAAAATAATAGATTTGTGAACAACGCTTCGTTATTAAAGACATTTAACCATTAAAAAATAAATACTTTTTTTTCTTTATAGTTGTTCCGACAAGGGTTCCCTCAACTGGTCAGAGCAGAGTTCCATATCTCCCGATCCACCCAATCTTCCTCCTGGAGTCCTCGACCAGCCATCTCCTCCTGGACTCCCTCTATCCACCTGCTTCTGGGCCGACCCCGTCGTCTCCTCCCAGGTGGAACCCAATCTAGAACTCGGTTTGGCCAGCATTCAAACGCCATTCTCTTCACTTGACCGTACCATCTTAGGCGGTGTGCACCGATCTTTTCATTTGTAGCAATACCCACATCCATCCTCTGTCGAATTTCTTGGTTTCTTACTTTATCTAGCCTAGTGATACGAAGACACCTCCTCCAGAAATCCATTTCAACGCCTGCACCTTTGAGTACAGATGGGGGCTCATAGTCCAGGTTTCCGAGAATATGTTAGGATTGTTTCCACTATGGCTGTGAAAATACTGCGGTTATTTTCTTTAGATATTTCCGTATTCCAGAGGACCGAATGCAGCATTCTGGTTGCCTTTCGGGCTTGATCCACCTTTCTTCTGGCGTCTTGCTCGGACGACACGGTAGCATCTAAACAAGAACCCAGGTACTTGAATACATTTACTTTTTTAACAGGCTACCCTGTCAACCAGAAGTATCTGTGCATGATAGAGATGATAATTGTTGTGCATTTTGGCCAACATCATGCAAGGTTTTCCCCCTAATTAATGATAACCACGTCATAAAGGCTGGGTAAGCCCAAGGAAGGTCTCCTCATCCACACGGTTGATTCAAGACTATCAAAATATATATTTTTTTTAGATATACTTTATTGAATTATTACAATCTGTCACTTGTGGGCATAAGTAATAGTGCTATGTAAGTATACAATCATTCAGTAAACGTAATCATTTATTTTTTAAATATATTTATTGAAATTTACAACTGTATGCAGAATATATCAAGTAAATAAAATAAATGAATATATTGACATGAAAAGACTACTAGAGAAACCACCCAGTAGTAGTACTCAAATAAAGGGTCAGCTTAGAAGGTCACGAGGCCATCTTCTTTTCAGACGCCTTGGAGGATTATCAGGAATTGAAGAGGTTGCGAGGTTTGAAACTAGTGGGTTTGAGTGGAAATGAAGTTTGTCATGAAAGGTTTGATATCGGATTCGTGCCAAATCAGCAATAAACGGGACGTTAAGGTCATTATGGATTACTTTGTTCGTAACAAAGTAAGGAGCATTGAGGATTTTCCGAAGGATTTTGGATTGTAAGGATTGAATACGAGAGGAATCCGATGGCTTAGTGGAGCCCCAAAGCTCTATTCCGTAGGTCCAGATGGATCTAATGATTGTCAAGGTTAAGCGTTTGTCAAGGTGTAGTCCTAAGTACGGGATCTGTTCTACAGGACATAGAGGGATGTTATTAAACGATACGGGGGGCAGGAAGTCGCTGGTTTACGACGGAGGGTAAAGGTGATTTGATGAGATTTGTGGGAATTTATTTTAATCCTCCAGTTTTGACACCAATTTTCAAGGTCAGTGATGTGGGATTGAAGAGTATGGGATGCTATAACTGGATCAGTGTTGACAAATAATAGACATGTGTCATCCGCATATGTGGTAACGATTGTATTAAGATGAGTTGGGATATCAGCTGTATAAACTGTGTATAGAATTGGGCCGAGGATACTGCCTTGAGGAACGCCGCCAGATGTAATAAAAATAAAGTCTAAAAATAAAATAATCTTACATTCATACCATAATTACACTATTTACAATTTGCCTGAGGTCCCCGAACTAAGCTTCTTCCCCAGGAATGAGGGCAAAGCAGGAGTCCCTGCGCCCTTTCTTAGACGCGCCACTGGCATTAAACGGCAATGGAAGCTGGTTAAGAGCGCATGACATCACACACACAGGTGGAGAATCTGGCCAGTGGCAGTACTCCAATTAACATTATTTACAACATGTCTCGGGGCCATTGACGGTTTAGACGGAGGGGGGGGGGGTATATGGACGTATGGAACTGGATATTGACTGATCCAGGGTATTGGGATGACAACCAAGGTTTTGGTGAAAGTTTATCAAAATAATAAAAAAATAATCTGGAACCCGGAGGTCAGTAATTACGCACCCTATGCAGTGAGTTTATCTTCTCACTTTATCAAATAAAAATATGTATGAATACTTTTCTTCGCAGATGAAGAATTCGGGTCTGTTTCGGAAAACGCATGCAGATTACTTATTCGCTAATTATGATTAAATACTTATATTAAATAACTGCGTATATTTGAGATATTTAACATGTAACCAAATTATAAATCCTAATTAACGTATGGTTTCGTTATTGTTCTACAATAAATTATAATGAACATTTTTTAATTAAGTGAACACATAAGGAATGAAGAAGATGAAGTATAATGTCCTTACTCTGTTGAAGCTTACAAATTACAAAAAGAAATGTCGATACAAAAAGGAATTTGGAACGAATAGAAATATTTTGGATTCATATTTAGGCCAATTCATATGAGGGAGAAGGTACGAGAAAATAATATTTGTTATTAAGATTTAAGAAAGCATTGATGATTTTTATCCAAAAATTTAATTGCAATCCTTTTGTTTTGAGTTTATTTATAAATATACACCTGTTTTGTTAAGAATATTTTATTTAATAGCTTAAACAACAGATATCTAATGCGGGTTCGTAGCCCGGCAGGTGGCCCAAGATTTTTTTAAGGGGGTAAAAAATCCTTAGTTACGCCGTCCTTCGGAAGGGACGTTAAACGGGGGTCCCGAGCCTGTACGATGTCAGGTACTCGTTAAAAATCCCTATCCTAATTAAACCAGGATAGGCAAAATAGAGCTCCCACTGTAGCATCGTCCGATTAGCCATAGCAGCATAAAGTGACGTTAAATGAACAAACAACAACAGATATCTAAAAAATAATCTCCATGTGTTTTCCGATACAGACCCAATAATTCTTACAGCAAAAGGAAGTTTAAAATTATTTAAAGACAAGAACATCGATTGTTTCATACATGGCACTCATATATAGAAAAATAATTGGTTAATAATAATATGTGGAAGAAAATGGCCTGGGTAGAGGTCAATAAATTTCTCTGAATATCTAGAAGTATTTATTCAGTAGCCAAAGTTTCGACCTACTTTGTAGGTCTTCTTCAGGGCTGAATAAAATAAATAAATAAAGATTAAATAAATAAAGAAATAAAAGCATGGTAAATGTGGTAATGGTAATATCATTAAAAAATATTTTTGCTTAAGCATGGAAAATACATTAAAAAGATTAAAATGAATGAGTGTATAGTATTAATATACAATGTATATTAATAATAAGTGTATCGAATACATAATATACTCGTCTATAAGTGTATACTATACACTCGTTCATTTTAATCTTTTTAATGTATTTTCCATGCTTAAGAAAAAACATTTTTTAACTGTCATTTTCCACATTTACCATGCTTTTATTATGCTTCTATTTCTTTATTTATTTAATTTTTCTGTATTTTGCATATTCAGCCCTGAAGAAGAACTACAAAGTAGGTCGAAACGTTGGCTACTGAATAAATATTTCTTTATATTCAGAGAAATTTATTGACCTCTACCCGGACCATTTTCTTCCACATATTTCATCAAGGTCAACTATGTTCATTCATTCAAAAAAAAGAAAAGTTAATAATAATAATGTTAACAATTACAATAAGGCTTAGCGAACCCGAGGGCTGGATACTACCATACCATCAATCTCTGCTTACGTCCTCGGACTAACCCAAATTTACAAGATCACCCTTAATCCAATCCTCCCACCAACGCCTCGGCCTGCCCCTTATTAACTGTCTAGAAGGGCTTAGTTGTTACTAAACCCTATTACTTTACAGGGAAGGGGTAGAGCCATGAGTTGCTATGCCGAAGGTTTCAGGTTCAAAACTGGCTATGGCATAATTGATTTCATCTCTTTACTCCCATTGTGAGGCCTGATGACCATCCTGGGACTAAACCAGTTTCTACAAAGTGGTTACCTTTATTTGAAGGAAATTTACTGGATGCCCAAGTCCAAATGAAAAATAAAATAATAAAGAAATGGTAGTTATTCAAATTAATTCCTTCCTACATACTCTTTTGTTTCGTATAATACCACAGGTATAAATATCATCTATATCCACTCCTTTGTGAAGGCAGTGGCCCTCTTAACATCAATAAACGTATATCATACCCTGATTAACTCGTTCAATTCACTCGAATTTCAGATATTTGGCCATTTTATTTCATATCAATCATATTATTCTGAAAACTATTGATAGGTTGGGGGAATTTGTAACAGTCGACGATCAAACAGTGTCAAACACATGTTGGGGTGGTGTAACGGAGGGTTCGTAAAACTGGAGATAATTACATTTTTAATTAAATGAGTAGAAACAAAGAGCCTGATTAAAAATTAGCTAATTGATTTGACGAGTGATCACAGGGCTGTGTGTACTTTTATATACACGTGTGTGTATGTGGAACGGGCCTCAGTTTGTAGAGAGCTATGTTGCTATGCAGAAGGTTACGGGTTCAAATCAGGCTATAGCAGATTAATTATTTGATTGTTAATAGACACAGTTTGATCCTGTAAGATCTCCAGATCCTCCTGGGGCTCAATCAGACTCTATAAAATGAGTACTAAAAACAGAAATTTTATCGAGTCCCCAGAACTCAACCCTAGATGGTTGATAAAGGACGGACAGTTATTATACCATCGAAAGAATCCTTTGAAGGGAGAGCTAGAAGACCCCAGTGAGGAATGGAAAGTTGTCGTTCCTAGACATTTAAGGGGATCAGTAATATATGAAAATCATGATCTACCGCAGTCAGGCCACCTGGGGATAGATAAAACTGTTTCTAGGGTTAGTAGACTATATTATTGGCCTGGATTATACCGAGATATAAGCCAGTATGTGAGGCAGTGTGAGTTATGCCAGAAGGTCAAACCCAATAACACTCCACCTCGTGGATTAATGTTCCCTCGCTGTAAAAAGCAGCCGTGGAAAATGGTGTCAGTTGGCATTATGGGTCCTTATTGTTATGTATGATATTGTAATGGCTCCTGGGAAAGAATTCACATAGACTATTGCTCGGTACTAGGGAAGAACCTGCTGATTATCGTCGATGCATACTCAAAGTGGATGACAGTTGCTATCACGAACTCAACTACTTCGCAAACCACAGCTAATATCCTGGAAAATGTCTTTGCTCAGTTCGGTGTTCCCAAAGTAATCGTTTCTGACAACGGGCCACAATTCTGCTCAGAATATTTTCAGAATTTTCTTAAAAAACAAGGTGTTCGGTTTCATCGCACCACAGCAGTTTACCATCCATCGACTAATGGCCAGGCAGAACCTTGAAGAGAATGCTGCACACCTCAGGAGCAACAAGCAACGATATTCAGCACCATATTAACAGGTTTCTTCTGCAATACCACAAGTCTCCTCACCAAACAACAGGACAACCGCCATCCCTTCTCTTTCTGGGAAGAGTTGTTCGGTCCAGACTGGATCTTGTAAAGCCGGATCTAAAGAGCAGGATGACGGAAAGGCAACTAGTTAACTATTCAACAAAATTACGTACCTTTTCAATCGGAGACCCAGTCATGTTCCGCTCTTACAGCGATGCAGCCGACAAATGGATACCGGGAGTGATTGTGACCAAACTGGGAGATCTTCATCATGAAATAGACTTCAATGGAGGCTACTTCAAGCGGCACATTGACCAAATCCTACCAAGATCTATGGACTTGGTCTCCATAAGCGAATCGATAAGCGATCTTTGTCTGTCAGACTCAGATGATAAAAGAGGGATTCGCACATCCGAGGATCAGAATCCTTCTCATTTAATCTTGCCTTATCTCCACGATTCTGCATGCCTCTCTCCTCTTGATACGGAACAAACAAACTCAAGAGAAACGTCTACCCAAGTTAGCCCGGGACCAGCCCACAGGGAACATGTTACCCAGCACACTCCCCCAGCTACACCAGGACCATCAGCATTAGATTCCAGACGGTATCCACAGCGCACCAGGAAACAAAAAAAATATTCTCGCCAACTTAGTTAATGGTTGTGAGTGGTGTGTGTGTTAAGTTATGTTATGTTATAGTGTTAATGTTATGTTATAAGTGTTTTAGTTTATAATATGTGCGGAGGGTTGTTATGTATGATATTGTAATGGCTGAGACCATATGGGAGGCTTTGGGTAACCTCAACTGTAACCTATATAATAAAAGAGTGAAGTGTGTTTGCAAATTGCCAGATGTGTTTCTTTTATCTTTATTAACTACCCGAGTACAAACATAAAACTTATCCTAGGAGTTCTAGAGCAAATGTTTATCTACTAGTGGTTGTAGATTTATTTAGTAGATGGGTAGAATTATGTCCCATCAGAAAAGCTACCTCTTCGGTTATTGTAAATAAACTAAAATCCCGCATACTATACAGATATGGCGTATCGCAGAAATTAATTACCGACAATGCGAAGAACTTAGTTAGTAATCTTGTTACTGAAGTAGCTAAGGAGTTTGGAATCAAGAGAGAAACTACTCCTCTTTCCCATTCACAGGCAAATCCGACAGAACGAGCGAATCGGAATATCAAGCAACTTATCGTCGCGTACCTAGGGAAGAAACACCATCGCTGGGACGAAAAACTAGGAGAGATCCAGTTTGCCTAAATTCCGCCGTTCAAGATTCGACCAAGCTCAGTCCTGCCTTCTTGAAGTTTGGTAGAGAACTGAGGCCTCTGCATAAAGCCACCGACAATGATATCCTACTGGCTCGCATAGACGAACATGCTGCTTGGGCTGACTGCCTGAAGTTCATCATATATCCGAGGAACACTCTCTGAAGGCAAGCATAAATCAGAGCAATCGATATAACAGACGGCGAAAAGATCGTTTCCAACCGGGGGACCAAGTCTTAAAGATGAGGTTTCAGCTATCTTCGGCAGCTGATAAACTTGCTGCTAAACTGAACCCCAAATATTAAGGCCCTTATACGGTTGTTTCCGTTACGGTTGGTGGATCCTGTAAATTGAGAGATAAAGAAGGAAAGGAAAGATGGCATCCCTCAAAACTTAAATAATTTTATCCAACCCGACGGACTTACTCGCTAGAGGGGAGTGTGTAACCAGTTTCTTTTTTTTTTTTTTTGTCGCTAAATTCGTCCGTGAGGTGTCTCTATCTATCTGATCTCACTCTACTGTGGACTGTCGTTGCGTACGGTTGTATATCAGTGGTTTATGTGGCCAAATAATTGCTAAATTTTACTTTTTTTTATCGTTTCTTTGCGGCTCAGGGTTGGTGTTATGTTATGGTATGGTTTGATGTTTATCTCGTTGATGTTACCGTTTGATATAAAGAAACCCCACAACCTGGTCACAATATGTATATACATATATATATATATATATATATATATATATATATATATATATATATATATATATATATATATGTATGTATGTATATATATGGAGTAGGGAGAACTGCTGGAAAGCCAAGGTTTCGACCCACATTGCAGGTCTCCTTCAGAGCTAATAGGTATCCAATAATGATCCAAGTAGTTTCTCTTTGCTTTTGTAGTTTTGGAATGGAAATATCAATATTTGAGTAGGTCTCTTGACCAATGTATTTTTAATCTTTTCCTGCCAAGCCCGGGTAACAGGGAGTAGGAAAGCGGAAGAACAAGTGGATTTGGGTGATATTATGTCGATGAGTGGAATGCCGTGCATTTGTAGTGAATATATGATCTTATAGTGGCAATGTCCATGTCCTTGTGTATAGTGCGATTCGAAATAAACCGAGGAGCATTTACAATTTTTTTTTGGAATGTGTTGTGTGTATCATGTGTATATTGACGTGTTTTGCTGAACCCAAAGTTCTGCTCCATACGACCAAATAGGTCTTAGTATTCTGTTATAGATAAGTCGTTTGTTCCGTAAGTCAAGTGAACATCTGTAGTATAAAAGATGAGGTAGTAGTTTCTAGCGTCATGTCAGTTCTTGTCTTTTTAAATTGTGTATGTGTATTCCATGTAAGTCTTGTCCAAGTATAGTCCGAGATAACGCACATAGTTTTAATTTTTATTTTTTAATTCATTTTACTTTTATAACATTTATGAGAACGGATCAAGGCAATAAATATACTGCTAAAAGAAAAATTCTTGAGGTTACATACACTTCATTGTCATTACTACATTTTTTTTTTTTTTTTCTCGGTTGGCTCTACAGACCTTGTAGATCTTTCGCCGCCTTTACCAGCCTTCTCCACCTCTGTCTATCCTGGGCCGCTGATTTCCAGTCTGCTACATGTAGCTCCGCAGTATCTTTGTTGACCCTGTCAATCCATCTGGTCTTTGGCCTCCCACGTGGTCTCTTGCCAACTATTCCGGCATTCATAGTTGTGTAGAGGCGTCCTGACGGATCACTTCGAGCTACGTGCCCCGCCCATCTTAGCCTTCTTGCTTTCATATCCTGAGATATCGCCTGACCAGTTTCCGTGTGCAATTCTTTATTGGTCCTATGTTTTATTAAATACTAACATGCTATTAGCATTTTTATTATATATTCCTTTCCTAATATCATGGATAATATATTTTGATGAAAGGTATATTTAAAAGAAAAATTGTGATAAACCTAATCTGATACTTGAGAAAACTAAACAAGTAAATAAAATATATCTTTATTGTTTAAATGGTTTTAGTATTTCCCAAAAACGTTATACTCATTTATTACTGTATTATTATTTTTTTTAAATTGTATTTATGAACATATAAATTTGTTTTAATATTTATAATTCCATTCTTATTTTTAACTTCTATAGCAATGAAGCACATAAACAATATAAATTTATAAATTTTCGATATTACGCATTTTTCGTTGTTGTGACAACTTATCATACCTAAAATCCTTTATATAGATATGAAAGATCGGCCATAAAACAGTTTTAAACCATTTGCGCAAAGCTGGATTCAAAAAGAAGCTCCATGTTTGGGTGCCGCACCAAAAACATGATGGATCGAATTTCCATCTGCGAAGCCTTGGCCAAACGTAATGAAATCGACTCATTTCTTAAACGGATAGTGACTGGGGATGAGAAATTTATCACATATGGCAATATTGTGCGATGATCGTGGTCAAAGCGTGGTGAAGCTGCTCAAACGGTGGCAAAACCAGGACTAACGGCCAAGAAGGTTCTACTGTGTATTTGGTGGGAATGGAATCATTTTGTATGAGTTCTTGACTCTCTTCAAGCTCTTGGCTCTTCCTAACCTGGTTCCTATTGGCTGATCTTTGAGATTTATTCTTCTGATATCATAAATTTACGTTAGGGTTTAAATAATTAGGCAAAATGTGTTTGAACTGTATTATGAATGTAATGTCAGGCCCTCCTGCACCTGCTGACCCTGAACAGCCAATATCCATGGACTTAGATTGATTTATTCCTGTCATTGAAACTGATTGTGCATTGGTGGGAAGGACTCTGGTGAATGGCCACAAAGGGACTGGTAATTTAATTGAAACATCAAGCAAATTTTGTTCATAGATATATTTAAATACAAAATTATTCTTAATTTCTGTTTCTAATAAATAGTTTTATTATATAAGGAATAATTTTTGACCTGCACCCGGACCATTTTCTTCTCCATTTCTTTTTAAATTTAGTATTTCACTGTCGTATATCAATGAAAATAACACCTTTAATATTAGAAATGGCTGTATCAACACTTACAATTATTGTATTTGTATTTCTGTATTGTATTAAATATTAATAAGTTCTAACCGAAAAATGTAAAATTAAATAAATTATATGACCTTAGTTATGGTTAATATAACTAAGTAAAAATAGGACTTTACTATCATCAAAATAAGAATCATAAAATAATATAGATTTCTTAAATCTATAATTCAAAATATATTGCAATTAAACCCAATGGAAATTTAATGTAATTTATGCTTCTTATTAAAAAAAAAAACACAGCAGAATCCGCCGAAATTTTATCATTTTATTTTATTATTTTACATGTAAAAAAAAAACATTTCCTTTTTAAAATAGAAACTTGGAAAATGCAGTAAACACTTGGTAGAATTATTAGTTCAAAAGATGGCTACTAGAGTGCACTACCATCCAGTGATAAAATGCTTTTTTTATCAGAATTTTAAAATGTTTATTTTTCTGAAATAATTACTGATAAAATTAGTAAAAATTGTTAGCACATTAAAATTAGTTAATAATTAAAATATTGTTTAATATTAAAATATGATATAGAATTGTGAATAAAAACAACTATGTACATTATTATTATTCTATTCAGCATTATTATGGATAATTCTTACATTTTTTTAAAATTTATCAATTGCTTTTTATCACCACACTTTCATATTTTTATTTCAGAACATATATTAATGCGGGACATCTTATCGAAGTCTTGATTCATAATATTAAATATTAAATAAGACTTAATACTGAAAAATAAGTGTTTTTTATTTTTATAGTGAAAGGTCTATGGGCGACTGGATTTTTGACTTAATTGAAAGCTTTACTTATAACAATTCATAAAGAACTATCCCAATTTCGGGGGTTAAAGAAGTTACAACAATGTAATAAAATGCTTCAAGTTCTAAAAATGCTGTAAAAAAGCAAGAAGAAGTAAAAGTATTCTCCGCATGATTCCAGGAGCAAAACAAAATCATACTACTCCAATATATCAATTAAATGTATGGATATTTTTAAGAACAGATCACTCTATAAATTACCTCAACCTTGACGGGTTTCTCCCATTGTTAAATATGTTTATCACTGATTCATTTTCTACTATTATTTTTTTACTACTTCAGCGGCCTACACACGGTCAGTTTGGTGTTTTCATTTCTAACTGAACGCAACATTCGCATCCACTCGCCCTCTTCGGTGTGTCAGTTCAATGTGCTACACCTTGGAAGCTCCAGTCCCTCTTATTGTGTTTTGTGCTACGTATTTAACATATTAAACACAATTTTGTGTTTATATCATGTTTTCAGACGATGAATTGCGATAGTGCAGTGGCTTGTGTTATCTCCACAAACATTTCTCCTCTGTGGACAGTTCTATAAATTCTAAAAGAAAATCTTTGTCCCAGTTAACCAATATTATCACTCAGTAATAACAAACGCACAAAGGAATACAGATGAGGTCTGGAAAAGCGATTGAAAGGGTGATGTCTATCTAAAAGATACCTGTACGCATGCTCAGATAACTAATGTGACCAACTGAACTGACACGACGGTACACACTTCGGTCTGTCGTCAGTTCGGTGTGTCACGCCGAAATGATGAATTTTCATCAGTCCATTCCACTTTTTCGATGTGAGCTCACATCAATTTAGCTTACACACGGTCAGTTGGGTGTGTCAGTTCGATGTGAACACACCAAAAAGGACCGCGTGTAGTGGCCTTAAGATCTCAATCTATGAAGTAATAATTTTGGCCCCTGGGGTAACAAACTTTTAATATTCCTTATTATTAATGCTTAATTTTTTCTAGTGAGTAAATAAAATAATTGTTTCTATATATGATATTTTTTAGCGGTTACAGCAGTTAACAGTATACATTATTGTAGTTACTTGAAAAGCATACCTATTCTATAAAAGATGTAAAACTTCTGTTCAGTAAGTTACTGTCATTACAATTCAAATCATTCAAAATTTATGTATTCTGATTTATTATTGAGATTTAATTTTATTGGAAGGACATTTATTGTTCTGTGAAGTATGTAGGTTTTAAGATATGATAAGAGTTAAGATTGAGATGGTTTTCAAGAGGATTTGTTAAAATCCTTCTATCCTTCCACTTCAATTATATTTAATTCATTTCAATTGGAGGGTTTCTTTTCAAGCTGTACCAACAACATGTTTTGTCATTGCTTTTTTTTTTTTTTTTTTTTTTTTTTTTTTTTTTTTTTTTTTTTTTTTTTTTTTTTTTTTTTTTTTTTTTTTTTAAGTGGGCGTAAAGAACTTTGCTCTGCGACCATTAATTGAACTATTGTGCACCCCATTGATTGATGCGATTATTATAATCTTAATTTAGCCGAACCCACAAATTTAAGTAAGCTTGACGGATTGATTAAGTCGTGCTGCCTGGGGTTAGTGACTCTGTCCATGCCAAAGGTTGCAAACCTTAAGCTGGCTAACCCATCACATTGGCAGATAATATGATAGGGTGTTTCGTCCGCTGTATGACAAAAGCGACACGTGGGAACCTCCACCAGTCCCAACCTAAACATATGTGCATTGAGACTGCAGTGGCCCGTAATTGCCGCTATAATTGTTTTCAAATCCGCTCTATCCAGCTCCAGGAGGACTTTGGTCATCTTCTCATTGAAGCCTTCTATGAATAATTTAGAGTGTTTTAATCCACTTTTCATGCACCAAAATTGATTCATCTTTCTAAGGTAGATTTCTTTTATTCTACGCTTAGCATAGCTGAGGCTAATACCACATACTGGTTCTGGGGTGCACGGAATTTTGTCCGAACCCAGCCTGGCCAGTCTATCAGCTTCTTCATTGCCAGGGATGCCATGGTGACCAGAACCCACTCAACGCTAACCCTGTTGTTCTCAGCCAATTTGTTAAGAGCTACATAGCAGTCCCACACAATCCGTGAATTAGTGCAGTGTCCTCCAAGTGCCCCTATGGTAGTCTGACTGTCACTAAAGAAGGTAATCCTTCTAAGCGACATTCGCTCATCCAGCAGTGTCTGTGCACAGTGAAGTACTTCAGATTGAAATACTGAGGAATGCCTTCCAAGGGAGATCCAAATTCCTTCCCCAGGTGTGTCCATCCTCCAGAACCCTGCACCCGCACCAGAAGCCATAAGGGACCCATCAGTATAACAATTGATGCCGTTGCAGGGCCTGTGCCTTTTTGTTGTGTCAATTTTAACAATGTAGCTTGGTGACATTAAGCCCCGAATCTGAAGATCAGATCGCATTGCCAAAATGCAGTCCGCCTCAATTTTAGAGAACAGTTCCCTCGAGCTTTCACAACCCATATCCAAGAAGATTATGTTCTGTTTTGATAGCCTGTACATAGAGACCATGGCCTGGTACTCAAATTCCAACACCTTTTTTTTTTTTTTTTTTTTTTTTTTTTTTTTTTTTTTTTTTTTTTTTTTTTTTTTTTTTTTAACTCCCTACCTGCCATTTCTGGCATACGGGTTTAGGCAGTGACGGGTTAGTGCGTTGGGTTTACGCATGACCGCCACTGCCGAAAATCAACTCTTTTTTTTTTTTTTTTAAATCCTTTATCCATAAAATCTTTACATCATTTGGGGGGGTTACCATTTAATTAACAAAGGGAACATTTTAGTTTCTGTGGTGCTGCCCGGTGCACGGATGTGCACCTTACTGTTGGAGCAGCACCTTAAGTCTCCTGGCCAGTCTGCATCCGTCCGGATGCCGTCCAGCCCTCCTGGTCCGCCGCATCCGTCCGGTCCTCTGCTCCATCCCTCTCCTCGTGGGGGGGTTCCCCGTCTGGCTCCTCTTCTGGTGGCTCATCGTCCGGTGGCTCGCCGAGGGGCCGGACCCTGCTAATGGTGAAGTGCGCAGGCCCGACCACTTCCTTCCACCCGTAGACAAAATCCCTAAAGAAGGGGTAATTGTCCTTCTCCATCAACCGGGGGAAGTCATCCTCGGCGAGGGCGAAAATACCCGTGTTCCGCGACAACCTGGCACGGTGTCGCTCCATCGCGGTGCAGGAGAGCACTACGTGCTCCGCAGTCTCAGGGACCCCACAATGCGGGCACCGGGGGTCGATTTCTCTCCTATGCTCACTGAGCTTACCCCGGAACCCGCCGTGTCCTGTAAGGATCTGCGAGACCCAGTAGTCCGGGAGGACCCACGTCGCCACCAATCTCGACTGGACGGTGGGGAAGTACTTCCTCAAGGTCGAGCCCTTCTGGCTTCCCACCCACCGTCCGTTCCACTCGTCGATCGAGTCCTCCCTCAATATCTTCTTCCATCTGTTAGGGGTCTCGCCGATCCTCTCTCGGAGTCCCTCCGGGAGCGCCGCCAGCCCCTGCCTCTTCACCTCATATTTCAGGGCGTCCTCCCTGAGGACGATGTCCAGGGGCACCGCTCCGGTCAGCACCTGCACCGCCTCGTGTGACACCGTCCTATAGGCCTTCGAAACTCTCAGCAGAGCCAGTCTCTGGATGGTCGCCAGCCTCCTCTTATGCGGTTGCGTGAGGTTGCGGCTCCACGCAGGGGATGCGTACCTCAGGATACCCAAGACCACGCCTTTGTAGATGGTCATAGTTGCCGGGTACCTGAGGCCCCAGAAAGCACCCCCTATTCTTCCAAGTCCGTTGAGTGACAGGGTCACCCTATCTTTCAGGTATGCTAGGTGAGGGGTGGCGTCAAAGTTCCTCCTGAACCTAACGCCAAGGTATGTCACCTCCTCACCCAGCCTGACTCTTTCTCCCTGGATCTCTAATGTGATAGGGTGAGCCCTGTCAGTGGAGCCTCTTAGGAGTATGGCCTGGGTCTTCCCTGCGGCCATACTCAACTTCCGCCTCACGCACCATTCCGCTACGAGGCTGGCGCATCTCTCTGCTTGAGTCTTCAATCTGGCTCTGCTGTTTTCGGCCACTAGGACTGCCAGGTCGTCGACGTAGGCCGTGGCAAGGAACCCTTCGTCTTCTAGCTCCCCCAGCAACTGATCGAACACGAGTTTCCACAGGGCCGGCCCGAGGACCGACCCTTGTGGGCACCCTCTCTCTATTCTTCTTTCCACCTCATAGTAACTACCCCTTACTCTGACACTCCTGTCACTCAGGTAGCTACTTACGAGGGAGTACAAGTTGCTGGGGGTGTTGAACTCTTGCAGCCGCTGGAGTACGCAGGGCCACCATACACTGTCGAAGGCGGAGGATATATCGAACAGCACGAGCATGACGTACTTCTCCGCCCTCTCTTCCACGTCCCTGCGTACTCTCAACAGCGCATCTGTGGTTCCCTTGCCACGGGTCGAGCCGAACTGCCGTGGATGGCTAGCTGCACTGAGGACCGGCCTTAGGCTGGTGACTATTAGGCTCTCCAGGACTTTACTGACGACAGGGAGGAGGCATATAGGCCTGTACGCCTTGGGCGACTCCTTATCCTTGCCTCCTCCCTTGTAGAGGAGTCTCAGGTCCGCGATCCTCCACTTACTAGGGAAGCGACCCTGGTGAGCCCCAGCACCATCTCCATTGTAGCAGTAGGAGTCGTCCTCATAGCACCCGTCATCATTAGACAGGCCAATCTCTGTAGCTTCTCCAGCTTAAGCCTGGTTCCACTTTTTCCTGCGCCTTGCCACCACACAAGGGCTGCATAAGTCACAACGGGTCTGATGGCCGTCCCATACAGCCAACAGACCATTCCCGGTCTCAATCCCCAAGACCTCCCCACGGCCCTTTTACAGGCCCACAAGCATCTGATGGCTTTATTAGTCGTGTTAACCATGTGTTGTTTCCAGTTCAGTTTATCATCCAGTGTCAGTCCCAAGTACTTAACTGCGGTGTTCCACTGTAACTGAATTCCATTGAGCGTTGGTATCGTGGTCCCACATCCTTGGACATTATCTTTTTAATGCGACAGGCAGCAGGAACACTGTCCACACTACTGCAGTAATTTCTCCATGCCTGTCTCTTGGTCTTCCTGACTTGCCTGTGGTATTCAGTGAGAGACGCTCTATAGGTCTCCCATCTACCAGTTCTTTTGGCAGCATTGAATAGCTTCCTGGTGCTAATTCTTAGCATATTTAGGTTTTCAATCCACCAGGAGGTTTTCCTGTTGGAACTGATGCTGCACACATGGTTACTGCTGGTATATGCATCCATAATGGCTTCGGTTAGAGCATCATTAAGGGATTCCAGCTGCCATGTGGTTTTTATGCCTTTGGGACAGTACTTTAGATTCTCCTCCAGAATGCCGCAGAAAAGTCCCCAGTCCGTACGTCTGGGGTTCCTGTACAGCAAAGTGTGGGGATCATTTATGCAGAGGTCAAAACTTATGTATTTGTGGTCTGAACATGTCTCTTCTCCAGAGACATGCCAGTTTTTGATGAAGGTACTTACCTCATTGGATGCTATAGTTATGTCTATCACCTCCGACCTCAATCTATTGCAGAAGGTTGACCTATTCCCCCTGTTTAATATATCAAGACCAGAACTAATGATAGACTCAAGTATTTTCTCACCTCTTTGGTTGTTGTTGGAGCTGCCCCAGGCTTCATGACGCGTATTGGCATCTAGGGCAGCCAGCATGTTTCTGACCCCTTCCTCCAGCATCTTTTCAACCTGCCGCAAGGGGTCATTGTCTTCATAGGGCAGATATCCTGCGACAATTGTGATATCTGCCCTCATTCCTTCTCCCGAAGGAGATAGCACTGCTGCTGCTAGATCTCTGGAACAGAACTGCCAGAGCGCCAGCATGTTAAGTTTTGTTTTGTGCAGGATGCAGGCTCTTGGCCAGTCTGACCCTGCAATCAAGCCGTAACCAGGCCAGCCAAGCCCCGCAATCCTGCCATTTAAGAGATAAGGTTCTTGTATCAAAATAATATCAATGTCCTTACCTCTGACATACTGCTGTAGCACATGACATGCCGCTATGCAGTGATGTAGATTGATCTGCAGCAGCTTCATGCTTCTAGTTGTCGTCCGAGCCCGAAAAGCCCGCCAATCTGGCGAGCTCCTCGGCCTCATCAGGAGCGGCTCCAGCTTCCGGATCCACCGCTAGGGGTTCCATGGCTGAGCCACTAGTTTGTTCAGCAGGCGGGTGGTCCACCTCACCCCCACCAGGGGCAACTTCAAAATACCTGGTAAATCTGGCCTCCGCCTGATGAGGTTGGCCAGACCTATATTGTGAAGACTCACCACCGGGAAGTCGGACGAGGCCCCCGCAACTCCAGTATGTGCTGCGACAGCCCCCTCCGCCCCCGTGATGACTCTCAAACCTTGAGTCTCCATGGTCAGTGCCTGCAACTGGGCTCCGACCAAGGATTCGTCTAACGAGTCCATTACTGAGCTCGTTAGCAAAGAAGTATCCAAGGAAGATTGCCAAGGAACAGTGTATTTATTTATTTTTGTATTTGTTAACAGTCAATAAACCTTTTATCATCTAATAGGAAAGCATAGCTTAATAATATTGCCACTAGAGTGCAGTACCATCCATAGCAAAAATTTTACAGAATGAATCAAATGCGGATTTTTCAAAAATATCCAAGGTTAAAAAATGTTTTCAATTAGTAGTTATATCTAATAAAAATATTTCAATAACATTTCCATTAAAGTGTTAGGAATTTTTTTTTTAAATAAAGAATAAATCAATCAAAATGATAAAGGAATTTATAATTAAAAGATTCTTAAATAAAGAAAAAAATTTAACATTATTAAATAAGTTGTGAGTATATATATATATATATATATATATATATTGCTGCTCCAGAGCAGAAGTAACTTAATTCCAAAATTTGATCCTTGCAAGAGGGGCTTTATACTTTTTTTGTCCTATAGTCGTTAGTTTAATTATGGAAATTATATATTTTCATTTTTACTTTACAGCTTAGTCTTATAAAAAAAATTTCTGATTTATTCTTTAAATACTCTTTCAAGTTTCCACAGCCACTATTTTTACAAAATGCTTCATTGGTTTCTTCTGGTTTAGACCGTGTAGCTGAATTTTCCACCAGCAAAAAAGCAGTGATAAAGGAGATTTATTCAAAGTTACCACTTGAAATAGATGACTGGACGCTCAATGCTTGCAAACAGTTCAAGTATCTCGGATGTTGGCTCTCTTCTGGAGGAGGTAGTGAGGGTGACATCGAACATAAAGTAAACATGGGGAAAAAAATAATAAGTTGGATAAATTCCACCCTATGGAGTAAGGAAATAAGATTAGAAACTAATAAGAAGATCTACCATTCCTTTGTAAAGAGCGTAGCCAATTACGGATCAGAGGTTTGGACACTCACAAAAAAGGCGGAGAATAAGTTGCTTTCTGGAGAAGAAGCTGTGGTATATCGAGAACCAAGAGGGTCACAAACGCAGCAATCAGAGACAAGGTTGGATGTCAAAAGAACATCCTTTACCAGATCAGAACTAAAACGTTAAAGTTGTATGGCCACTTAATGCGGATGGACGAAAACCGCTGGTCAAAGAAAATTCATAACTATATACTACCTGAAAGAAGAAAGGGTGGAAGACCGAAGAAAAAATGGATAGAGGATGTAGAGGAATGCATGGCAGCCAGAGGCCTCCGTGAGGGGGATTGGATAGACCGAGAGCAGTGGCTTTTGGGTATTGGGGATATGACTCCTTAAGTTGTGAAAAACCTCAGGAAAAAAAAAAAAAAAAAAAGCAGTGATCCCATATGCCAAAGGCACCACAGAGAAAATATCAAAAGTTGTGAAGAAGTTGAAGACAGTAACAATATCAGGAAGATTAGTCAGGTTTTGCCGAGTGCGAAAGACAGCTTTTTTTTACACGAATCGGCAGGCAAGGATCACGTGAATATCACTTAATAATCTTCTTCACACTCTCTGCCTTTCTTCTACTCTAATACTCTCTCATCTTCCTGGACCGTTCCTCTCGCTCTTTCTTAGTTTATTTTCTCCCTAGTCTCTTCTTCCTTCTTGCAAGAGCCCGTACTTCTTTTAGTTTTTTTCTGAAAAGCTCTCTATCCAAGCAGTCCTTATCCTTGATTTTCAGCCTATCCAGCTCCTCTTATACTCTTATAGCTTAAGACTTTATCAAAAAATTTTTTGTTCAGCCTCCCATTGTTCATTCTGACCATGTGGCCGTAGAACCTCAGTCTCCTGGTCCTGATGACTGTTTCAAGATCTTCCAAATTTCTGTATATTTCTTTATAGGATTTTCGCCTATACCCCTCTTGTGTTACTTTGGGTCCATGAAATCTCCTCAGGATTTTTAAATATTATCATTAAAATGGGTAGAAAAGTTTTATAATATGTATACTTCTATTAATAAAGTTTCCATGCGAACAACTGAATAATTGTGTATGGACATATTGCCAAGTTGAGATTACAATATTATGATAAAGAAATAGACTATTTCTGCATCAAATCCACTGTAATTTAAACATTATAAATGGTAAAATTTGGTCATAAAAAGATATTATGAAAATTTCTGCTATCAGACATCAGTTTTCTTTTTTGATAACTATCCTGAAGGAAAAAACTATACCCAAAATGTTTATATGTAAAAATATTTCCTAAATAACATTTCCATCTTGTCTATTTCCAAATGGTTAAAATGTTAAATTTTTTTAAAGCAAAACAAAGTAATTTTTATGATATTTGCCTGACTTGGATATGACCCCTGGTAGCTCAGTGGCTTAGAGCACTCCTGCAGAGATGCAGACGACCCGGGTTCAAATCTCAGCCAGGGCACATCTTTTCTCTTCAAAAAAAAAAGAAAAAAAAAAAAGATGTTTCATTCAATGGTTGAAAATTTTACACTCTACAGATTCAAAACATGGACAGTTACGAAAAAGGAGGAAAGGAAATTGTTGGCCATGGAGATGAACTTCTGGCGGCGCTGTTGTGCTATTTCAAGAATTCAACACATCCCTAATAGCACAATAAGGCAACTGCTTGATCAGGCAACAATGATCCTCTAAAGAGTAGAAACAAGAGATTAAAATGGTATGGCCACTTAAAAAAAATGGCAGAGGCCAAAAATAATCTCCGAATATTGCCCTACGGAAAGGAGGAAAAGAGGAAGACCCAAAAAAAGATGGTTGGAGGAGAGCACGGCAGCGAGGGGTCTTAGGGAAGGTACGCTGGCTGGATCCAGATCTGTGGCGAGACCTTTTAGATATGAATAACAAATAAGTTGTACAAAAAATCGTTAAATAAATTTTTGAAATACTTGCCGTTGAATAAAGATGCATTATTTAATGACTTTATTTACATACAATTACTTCTTATCATTTACAATATGCTATATTAAAAAAGAAAAACAATGATAAATTTACAATCATTATGTGAATACCTATGATACAATCAGTTATTGAAGTTCTCATATGTTATGATCACAAATTTTAAATATTTCTGGAGCTCAGATTAGTATAATTATGTTTTTAAAATATTCATATAAAGTAAATTACATTCAAAACATTGTATTTATCAACAAATAATAAATATTGTGACTGAAATTAAGGAAAACCATTATCTATTCATCTTCATTTAAATAAATGCTACTTGTTGATACACATTTTCAGTTTTTTTATGTTTATTAAATATGAAAATACAAATATTATGCTGAAAAAAATCTACAGTTTAATTCTTAATTTGGACAGTATTAACTAAAATTATACAAATGCTAGTGATTGATTCCTCTTTCATATAAAATAAGTTTGAAAACTTTGAAATTATATAAGAAACCATGGTTATTGAACCATGGAAACTCAGAAACCATGGTTATTGAATTAACTACGATAAAATACAACCTTTTAACCTAGGCTAATTATATTATTTTCTGCATTGTATTTTCACTGAAATTAATATGAAATTTAAGAATTCGTATTAATCAGCTAAAAAATGAAAAAAAAATCTGTTTTTTAAAATTTTTTTATTTGAAACCTTCAAGTTTGATATATAGAATTTAGCTACATAATAAAAACATAGATACTATCAATTTGTAATTAAAATCATCGTTATTTACAAATCAGAACTCTAATATACGACAATCACATTTGTTTTGTATAATAAGATTATATGCAAATATAAACACAGAATTGTATTTGTTTTTATCATTTAGTTTTGGCATTTATTAGCATTTTATTGAATTACATTATGAACGCAAAAAATATTTTTCAATTTAAGCATCCGTACTGGTTGAGATCAGTCATTTTTTAAAAATATTGTAAGTCTGTATTTACACTGGAGTTGACAACATTAGTTGCTCACAATTTATGAAGACAGTTATTAGATAGTAAATATTTTTTATAATATTTATTTCAAAATTTAACTAAATATTCTCAATATTTGTTGCCGTGCTGCCAAAACTGGTATTGAAAAAACCAATATCACAAAATATATTGACATCTGTTGTAAACACAACTTAATACTAGCAATCATTACTATGTACAAATAGTTAAAAACTTTGGTCTATAATTCTCTTAAATCATTCATATTCATTACAATCGGTAACTATTATCAATAGTTATACTGCTAATTATGTAGCAATTTTATCTATATATATTTTTGTTATTCTTCAACATTTTAAAATTGAGACATTTGTGTTGTTTCAAGCGCCTGGAATAGCTAGAAAGACTTTTTCCTTCACATCACCTTCCACATATTCGGATCTGATAACAAAAAAATCATAATTAAAATTAGAAATCACAAATCTTAAGACTAAACCTCACTTACTTTAACTTAATTTTGTATTCTTCAAATTAAAAAACAAAGGGTAGCATTTAATTTGTTAAAGGTTACAGCTGGCTTGGAAAAGGTTCAAATAGACTTGGAAATGCTACATATTATTAAGTGTAATTTGTTAACTGGACACCCTAACCATTTTACACTCTTCTTAGAATTATCCAGCCAACCATTTCCATTGGAATATGGAAAGAAATTTAATCACAAAACTCACTGTTATCATATCTTCTTGCCGGAGGAAAGACGTCTTCTTCTTCGGCTATTGTAGGGCTTCTTAGTGGCGACCTCTTCTGCCTAACAGTATAGTCAGGTTCAGGCAACTGTTTTGGCAGATGTTGAGAGCTCGTGTAAGACCAGGGCATATTGCTCTTCACCCCTTCTGATCTACAAACAAACTCGATAAATTCATCTTAATAATTTTTATGTTTATTTTTATTGCAATTAATTTTTATAAAAATATTGTATGCAACAATATTTGAAGTGCCATCAACAAAATTAAGTTCTCCATGTAAATAGCCAAGTCCAAAACGGATAAGGCACAGGAAGAAGAAGATAAGATCTTTAAGTCTCGATTTGTGGAGTACTACTCTGTGTATGGAAATTTGCTTTGAGCTCATAATTGATGCCTTGATTTGATCCAGAACCTCTCTAGTGCACATAACCTCAAGTTGAATGAATTGTACAAATACTTCAACAACATCATGTTTCCCCGACCCCATTGGCCTGGTATCGTAATAGGGGGCAATCGTAAAGTTTAGCTCAGACACGATTAGTTTTTGCTAAGCCACTCCACTGAATAAACAAAGGGTTTTCAAAAATGTCAAAGGACCTTTTGCATACCATTGTTTTCACTTCTCTCAAAATGGTTCTTTTCTTTAAACAATTTAGGTTTGAATAAAAGAAAAGAACAGTTATAAAATTTTAAAAATCTTATTACTAATTTATGTTGATGATACAAACCTTTTTGGTGTAGAAAAAGCATCGTTCTCTTCTGATGGTATGATTGTGTTGGGCGGACTGGACCTCTTAGGATGAATGGTGTAGTCTGGATCGGGGATGGCTTTACGAGGCTGCTGCTGGTTGGGGTTCATGTACGACCAGGGGATGTTGTTGTTAATCCCTTCTGTTTTATTGGCTAAATCAAACCTGTTTCAAAATAATACTTTAAAATTATAATTGGCTTATAAATTTATAAAATGAAACGTTGGCCCAATTTAATAATGAGTTCTATTTATTTTGTGTTATAATTATTATATATAATAAATATAATATTTTATTATATTAACTTATATATATATATAACCTGTGTTATACTAGCCTGACCAATTCAATCCATCATTAAAAATTAATATAATATATAAAAAGTAATTGAAAAGCAAATAGGGTAAGCAAAAGGAAGATATAAATTATATTGCATTTAATATTAACGATAATATCTTTTTATGTTATGGTTTTTTTTTTATATCATATATATATATATATATATATAAATATATAAGAGCCAACCGAAAATATTTATATTATATTATACTTACAAAGGATTCCTTGTCCTTACAACAGATGGTTGAGGACTGTCCGGGGTAGTAGGCTTGCCATAAACGTCATAGAAAGGTGACGACGGACTAGGAAGTACAACAGGCGGGGGGCTGTTAATCATGAAGCTGTTACTCCCCGGGGGCGGCGGGGGTGGGCTGGTAGGAGGGCTCATTGCCCAACAGGGAGTAGGAAAGCGGAAGAACAAGTGGATTTGGGTGATATTATGTCGATGAGTGGAATGCCGTGCATTTGTAGTGAATATATGATCTTATAGTGGCAATGTCCATGTCCTTGTGTATAGTGCGATTCGAAATAAACCGAGGAGCATTTACAATTTTTTTTTGGAATGTGTTGTGTGTATCATGTGTATATTGACGTGTTTTGCTGAACCCAAAGTTCTGCTCCATACGACCAAATAGGTCTTAGTATTCTGTTATAGATAAGTCGTTTGTTCCGTAAGTCAAGTGAACATCTGTAGTATAAAAGATGAGGTAGTAGTTTCTAGCGTCATGTCAGTTCTTGTCTTTTTAAATTGTGTATGTGTATTCCATGTAAGTCTTGTCCAAGTATAGTCCGAGATAACGCACATAGTTTTAATTTTTATTTTTTAATTCATTTTACTTTTATAACATTTATGAGAACGGATCAAGGCAATAAATATACTGCTAAAAGAAAAATTCTTGAGGTTACATACACTTCATTGTCATTACTACATTTTTTTTTTTTTTTTCTCGGTTGGCTCTACAGACCTTGTAGATCTTTCGCCGCCTTTACCAGCCTTCTCCACCTCTGTCTATCCTGGGCCGCTGATTTCCAGTCTGCTACATGTAGCTCCGCAGTATCTTTGTTGACCCTGTCAATCCATCTGGTCTTTGGCCTCCCACGTGGTCTCTTGCCAACTATTCCGGCATTCATAGTTGTGTAGAGGCGTCCTGACGGATCACTTCGAGCTACGTGCCCCGCCCATCTTAGCCTTCTTGCTTTCATATCCTGAGATATCGCCTGACCAGTTTCCGTGTGCAATTCTTTATTGGTCCTATGTTTTATTAAATACTAACATGCTATTAGCATTTTTATTATATATTCCTTTCCTAATATCATGGATAATATATTTTGATGAAAGGTATATTTAAAAGAAAAATTGTGATAAACCTAATCTGATACTTGAGAAAACTAAACAAGTAAATAAAATATATCTTTATTGTTTAAATGGTTTTAGTATTTCCCAAAAACGTTATACTCATTTATTACTGTATTATTATTTTTTTTAAATTGTATTTATGAACATATAAATTTGTTTTAATATTTATAATTCCATTCTTATTTTTAACTTCTATAGCAATGAAGCACATAAACAATATAAATTTATAAATTTTCGATATTACGCATTTTTCGTTGTTGTGACAACTTATCATACCTAAAATCCTTTATATAGATATGAAAGATCGGCCATAAAACAGTTTTAAACCATTTGCGCAAAGCTGGATTCAAAAAGAAGCTCCATGTTTGGGTGCCGCACCAAAAACATGATGGATCGAATTTCCATCTGCGAAGCCTTGGCCAAACGTAATGAAATCGACTCATTTCTTAAACGGATAGTGACTGGGGATGAGAAATTTATCACATATGGCAATATTGTGCGATGATCGTGGTCAAAGCGTGGTGAAGCTGCTCAAACGGTGGCAAAACCAGGACTAACGGCCAAGAAGGTTCTACTGTGTATTTGGTGGGAATGGAATCATTTTGTATGAGTTCTTGACTCTCTTCAAGCTCTTGGCTCTTCCTAACCTGGTTCCTATTGGCTGATCTTTGAGATTTATTCTTCTGATATCATAAATTTACGTTAGGGTTTAAATAATTAGGCAAAATGTGTTTGAACTGTATTATGAATGTAATGTCAGGCCCTCCTGCACCTGCTGACCCTGAACAGCCAATATCCATGGACTTAGATTGATTTATTCCTGTCATTGAAACTGATTGTGCATTGGTGGGAAGGACTCTGGTGAATGGCCACAAAGGGACTGGTAATTTAATTGAAACATCAAGCAAATTTTGTTCATAGATATATTTAAATACAAAATTATTCTTAATTTCTGTTTCTAATAAATAGTTTTATTATATAAGGAATAATTTTTGACCTGCACCCGGACCATTTTCTTCTCCATTTCTTTTTAAATTTAGTATTTCACTGTCGTATATCAATGAAAATAACACCTTTAATATTAGAAATGGCTGTATCAACACTTACAATTATTGTATTTGTATTTCTGTATTGTATTAAATATTAATAAGTTCTAACCGAAAAATGTAAAATTAAATAAATTATATGACCTTAGTTATGGTTAATATAACTAAGTAAAAATAGGACTTTACTATCATCAAAATAAGAATCATAAAATAATATAGATTTCTTAAATCTATAATTCAAAATATATTGCAATTAAACCCAATGGAAATTTAATGTAATTTATGCTTCTTATTAAAAAAAAAAACACAGCAGAATCCGCCGAAATTTTATCATTTTATTTTATTATTTTACATGTAAAAAAAAAACATTTCCTTTTTAAAATAGAAACTTGGAAAATGCAGTAAACACTTGGTAGAATTATTAGTTCAAAAGATGGCTACTAGAGTGCACTACCATCCAGTGATAAAATGCTTTTTTTATCAGAATTTTAAAATGTTTATTTTTCTGAAATAATTACTGATAAAATTAGTAAAAATTGTTAGCACATTAAAATTAGTTAATAATTAAAATATTGTTTAATATTAAAATATGATATAGAATTGTGAATAAAAACAACTATGTACATTATTATTATTCTATTCAGCATTATTATGGATAATTCTTACATTTTTTTAAAATTTATCAATTGCTTTTTATCACCACACTTTCATATTTTTATTTCAGAACATATATTAATGCGGGACATCTTATCGAAGTCTTGATTCATAATATTAAATATTAAATAAGACTTAATACTGAAAAATAAGTGTTTTTTATTTTTATAGTGAAAGGTCTATGGGCGACTGGATTTTTGACTTAATTGAAAGCTTTACTTATAACAATTCATAAAGAACTATCCCAATTTCGGGGGTTAAAGAAGTTACAACAATGTAATAAAATGCTTCAAGTTCTAAAAATGCTGTAAAAAAGCAAGAAGAAGTAAAAGTATTCTCCGCATGATTCCAGGAGCAAAACAAAATCATACTACTCCAATATATCAATTAAATGTATGGATATTTTTAAGAACAGATCACTCTATAAATTACCTCAACCTTGACGGGTTTCTCCCATTGTTAAATATGTTTATCACTGATTCATTTTCTACTATTATTTTTTTACTACTTCAGCGGCCTACACACGGTCAGTTTGGTGTTTTCATTTCTAACTGAACGCAACATTCGCATCCACTCGCCCTCTTCGGTGTGTCAGTTCAATGTGCTACACCTTGGAAGCTCCAGTCCCTCTTATTGTGTTTTGTGCTACGTATTTAACATATTAAACACAATTTTGTGTTTATATCATGTTTTCAGACGATGAATTGCGATAGTGCAGTGGCTTGTGTTATCTCCACAAACATTTCTCCTCTGTGGACAGTTCTATAAATTCTAAAAGAAAATCTTTGTCCCAGTTAACCAATATTATCACTCAGTAATAACAAACGCACAAAGGAATACAGATGAGGTCTGGAAAAGCGATTGAAAGGGTGATGTCTATCTAAAAGATACCTGTACGCATGCTCAGATAACTAATGTGACCAACTGAACTGACACGACGGTACACACTTCGGTCTGTCGTCAGTTCGGTGTGTCACGCCGAAATGATGAATTTTCATCAGTCCATTCCACTTTTTCGATGTGAGCTCACATCAATTTAGCTTACACACGGTCAGTTGGGTGTGTCAGTTCGATGTGAACACACCAAAAAGGACCGCGTGTAGTGGCCTTAAGATCTCAATCTATGAAGTAATAATTTTGGCCCCTGGGGTAACAAACTTTTAATATTCCTTATTATTAATGCTTAATTTTTTCTAGTGAGTAAATAAAATAATTGTTTCTATATATGATATTTTTTAGCGGTTACAGCAGTTAACAGTATACATTATTGTAGTTACTTGAAAAGCATACCTATTCTATAAAAGATGTAAAACTTCTGTTCAGTAAGTTACTGTCATTACAATTCAAATCATTCAAAATTTATGTATTCTGATTTATTATTGAGATTTAATTTTATTGGAAGGACATTTATTGTTCTGTGAAGTATGTAGGTTTTAAGATATGATAAGAGTTAAGATTGAGATGGTTTTCAAGAGGATTTGTTAAAATCCTTCTATCCTTCCACTTCAATTATATTTAATTCATTTCAATTGGAGGGTTTCTTTTCAAGCTGTACCAACAACATGTTTTGTCATTGCTTTTTTTTTTTTTTTTTTTTTTTTTTTTTTTTTTTTTTTTTTTTTTTTTTTTTTTTTTTTTTTTTTTTTTTTTTAAGTGGGCGTAAAGAACTTTGCTCTGCGACCATTAATTGAACTATTGTGCACCCCATTGATTGATGCGATTATTATAATCTTAATTTAGCCGAACCCACAAATTTAAGTAAGCTTGACGGATTGATTAAGTCGTGCTGCCTGGGGTTAGTGACTCTGTCCATGCCAAAGGTTGCAAACCTTAAGCTGGCTAACCCATCACATTGGCAGATAATATGATAGGGTGTTTCGTCCGCTGTATGACAAAAGCGACACGTGGGAACCTCCACCAGTCCCAACCTAAACATATGTGCATTGAGACTGCAGTGGCCCGTAATTGCCGCTATAATTGTTTTCAAATCCGCTCTATCCAGCTCCAGGAGGACTTTGGTCATCTTCTCATTGAAGCCTTCTATGAATAATTTAGAGTGTTTTAATCCACTTTTCATGCACCAAAATTGATTCATCTTTCTAAGGTAGATTTCTTTTATTCTACGCTTAGCATAGCTGAGGCTAATACCACATACTGGTTCTGGGGTGCACGGAATTTTGTCCGAACCCAGCCTGGCCAGTCTATCAGCTTCTTCATTGCCAGGGATGCCATGGTGACCAGAACCCACTCAACGCTAACCCTGTTGTTCTCAGCCAATTTGTTAAGAGCTACATAGCAGTCCCACACAATCCGTGAATTAGTGCAGTGTCCTCCAAGTGCCCCTATGGTAGTCTGACTGTCACTAAAGAAGGTAATCCTTCTAAGCGACATTCGCTCATCCAGCAGTGTCTGTGCACAGTGAAGTACTTCAGATTGAAATACTGAGGAATGCCTTCCAAGGGAGATCCAAATTCCTTCCCCAGGTGTGTCCATCCTCCAGAACCCTGCACCCGCACCAGAAGCCATAAGGGACCCATCAGTATAACAATTGATGCCGTTGCAGGGCCTGTGCCTTTTTGTTGTGTCAATTTTAACAATGTAGCTTGGTGACATTAAGCCCCGAATCTGAAGATCAGATCGCATTGCCAAAATGCAGTCCGCCTCAATTTTAGAGAACAGTTCCCTCGAGCTTTCACAACCCATATCCAAGAAGATTATGTTCTGTTTTGATAGCCTGTACATAGAGACCATGGCCTGGTACTCAAATTCCAACACCTTTTTTTTTTTTTTTTTTTTTTTTTTTTTTTTTTTTTTTTTTTTTTTTTTTTTTTTTTTTTTAACTCCCTACCTGCCATTTCTGGCATACGGGTTTAGGCAGTGACGGGTTAGTGCGTTGGGTTTACGCATGACCGCCACTGCCGAAAATCAACTCTTTTTTTTTTTTTTTTAAATCCTTTATCCATAAAATCTTTACATCATTTGGGGGGGTTACCATTTAATTAACAAAGGGAACATTTTAGTTTCTGTGGTGCTGCCCGGTGCACGGATGTGCACCTTACTGTTGGAGCAGCACCTTAAGTCTCCTGGCCAGTCTGCATCCGTCCGGATGCCGTCCAGCCCTCCTGGTCCGCCGCATCCGTCCGGTCCTCTGCTCCATCCCTCTCCTCGTGGGGGGGTTCCCCGTCTGGCTCCTCTTCTGGTGGCTCATCGTCCGGTGGCTCGCCGAGGGGCCGGACCCTGCTAATGGTGAAGTGCGCAGGCCCGACCACTTCCTTCCACCCGTAGACAAAATCCCTAAAGAAGGGGTAATTGTCCTTCTCCATCAACCGGGGGAAGTCATCCTCGGCGAGGGCGAAAATACCCGTGTTCCGCGACAACCTGGCACGGTGTCGCTCCATCGCGGTGCAGGAGAGCACTACGTGCTCCGCAGTCTCAGGGACCCCACAATGCGGGCACCGGGGGTCGATTTCTCTCCTATGCTCACTGAGCTTACCCCGGAACCCGCCGTGTCCTGTAAGGATCTGCGAGACCCAGTAGTCCGGGAGGACCCACGTCGCCACCAATCTCGACTGGACGGTGGGGAAGTACTTCCTCAAGGTCGAGCCCTTCTGGCTTCCCACCCACCGTCCGTTCCACTCGTCGATCGAGTCCTCCCTCAATATCTTCTTCCATCTGTTAGGGGTCTCGCCGATCCTCTCTCGGAGTCCCTCCGGGAGCGCCGCCAGCCCCTGCCTCTTCACCTCATATTTCAGGGCGTCCTCCCTGAGGACGATGTCCAGGGGCACCGCTCCGGTCAGCACCTGCACCGCCTCGTGTGACACCGTCCTATAGGCCTTCGAAACTCTCAGCAGAGCCAGTCTCTGGATGGTCGCCAGCCTCCTCTTATGCGGTTGCGTGAGGTTGCGGCTCCACGCAGGGGATGCGTACCTCAGGATACCCAAGACCACGCCTTTGTAGATGGTCATAGTTGCCGGGTACCTGAGGCCCCAGAAAGCACCCCCTATTCTTCCAAGTCCGTTGAGTGACAGGGTCACCCTATCTTTCAGGTATGCTAGGTGAGGGGTGGCGTCAAAGTTCCTCCTGAACCTAACGCCAAGGTATGTCACCTCCTCACCCAGCCTGACTCTTTCTCCCTGGATCTCTAATGTGATAGGGTGAGCCCTGTCAGTGGAGCCTCTTAGGAGTATGGCCTGGGTCTTCCCTGCGGCCATACTCAACTTCCGCCTCACGCACCATTCCGCTACGAGGCTGGCGCATCTCTCTGCTTGAGTCTTCAATCTGGCTCTGCTGTTTTCGGCCACTAGGACTGCCAGGTCGTCGACGTAGGCCGTGGCAAGGAACCCTTCGTCTTCTAGCTCCCCCAGCAACTGATCGAACACGAGTTTCCACAGGGCCGGCCCGAGGACCGACCCTTGTGGGCACCCTCTCTCTATTCTTCTTTCCACCTCATAGTAACTACCCCTTACTCTGACACTCCTGTCACTCAGGTAGCTACTTACGAGGGAGTACAAGTTGCTGGGGGTGTTGAACTCTTGCAGCCGCTGGAGTACGCAGGGCCACCATACACTGTCGAAGGCGGAGGATATATCGAACAGCACGAGCATGACGTACTTCTCCGCCCTCTCTTCCACGTCCCTGCGTACTCTCAACAGCGCATCTGTGGTTCCCTTGCCACGGGTCGAGCCGAACTGCCGTGGATGGCTAGCTGCACTGAGGACCGGCCTTAGGCTGGTGACTATTAGGCTCTCCAGGACTTTACTGACGACAGGGAGGAGGCATATAGGCCTGTACGCCTTGGGCGACTCCTTATCCTTGCCTCCTCCCTTGTAGAGGAGTCTCAGGTCCGCGATCCTCCACTTACTAGGGAAGCGACCCTGGTGAGCCCCAGCACCATCTCCATTGTAGCAGTAGGAGTCGTCCTCATAGCACCCGTCATCATTAGACAGGCCAATCTCTGTAGCTTCTCCAGCTTAAGCCTGGTTCCACTTTTTCCTGCGCCTTGCCACCACACAAGGGCTGCATAAGTCACAACGGGTCTGATGGCCGTCCCATACAGCCAACAGACCATTCCCGGTCTCAATCCCCAAGACCTCCCCACGGCCCTTTTACAGGCCCACAAGCATCTGATGGCTTTATTAGTCGTGTTAACCATGTGTTGTTTCCAGTTCAGTTTATCATCCAGTGTCAGTCCCAAGTACTTAACTGCGGTGTTCCACTGTAACTGAATTCCATTGAGCGTTGGTATCGTGGTCCCACATCCTTGGACATTATCTTTTTAATGCGACAGGCAGCAGGAACACTGTCCACACTACTGCAGTAATTTCTCCATGCCTGTCTCTTGGTCTTCCTGACTTGCCTGTGGTATTCAGTGAGAGACGCTCTATAGGTCTCCCATCTACCAGTTCTTTTGGCAGCATTGAATAGCTTCCTGGTGCTAATTCTTAGCATATTTAGGTTTTCAATCCACCAGGAGGTTTTCCTGTTGGAACTGATGCTGCACACATGGTTACTGCTGGTATATGCATCCATAATGGCTTCGGTTAGAGCATCATTAAGGGATTCCAGCTGCCATGTGGTTTTTATGCCTTTGGGACAGTACTTTAGATTCTCCTCCAGAATGCCGCAGAAAAGTCCCCAGTCCGTACGTCTGGGGTTCCTGTACAGCAAAGTGTGGGGATCATTTATGCAGAGGTCAAAACTTATGTATTTGTGGTCTGAACATGTCTCTTCTCCAGAGACATGCCAGTTTTTGATGAAGGTACTTACCTCATTGGATGCTATAGTTATGTCTATCACCTCCGACCTCAATCTATTGCAGAAGGTTGACCTATTCCCCCTGTTTAATATATCAAGACCAGAACTAATGATAGACTCAAGTATTTTCTCACCTCTTTGGTTGTTGTTGGAGCTGCCCCAGGCTTCATGACGCGTATTGGCATCTAGGGCAGCCAGCATGTTTCTGACCCCTTCCTCCAGCATCTTTTCAACCTGCCGCAAGGGGTCATTGTCTTCATAGGGCAGATATCCTGCGACAATTGTGATATCTGCCCTCATTCCTTCTCCCGAAGGAGATAGCACTGCTGCTGCTAGATCTCTGGAACAGAACTGCCAGAGCGCCAGCATGTTAAGTTTTGTTTTGTGCAGGATGCAGGCTCTTGGCCAGTCTGACCCTGCAATCAAGCCGTAACCAGGCCAGCCAAGCCCCGCAATCCTGCCATTTAAGAGATAAGGTTCTTGTATCAAAATAATATCAATGTCCTTACCTCTGACATACTGCTGTAGCACATGACATGCCGCTATGCAGTGATGTAGATTGATCTGCAGCAGCTTCATGCTTCTAGTTGTCGTCCGAGCCCGAAAAGCCCGCCAATCTGGCGAGCTCCTCGGCCTCATCAGGAGCGGCTCCAGCTTCCGGATCCACCGCTAGGGGTTCCATGGCTGAGCCACTAGTTTGTTCAGCAGGCGGGTGGTCCACCTCACCCCCACCAGGGGCAACTTCAAAATACCTGGTAAATCTGGCCTCCGCCTGATGAGGTTGGCCAGACCTATATTGTGAAGACTCACCACCGGGAAGTCGGACGAGGCCCCCGCAACTCCAGTATGTGCTGCGACAGCCCCCTCCGCCCCCGTGATGACTCTCAAACCTTGAGTCTCCATGGTCAGTGCCTGCAACTGGGCTCCGACCAAGGATTCGTCTAACGAGTCCATTACTGAGCTCGTTAGCAAAGAAGTATCCAAGGAAGATTGCCAAGGAACAGTGTATTTATTTATTTTTGTATTTGTTAACAGTCAATAAACCTTTTATCATCTAATAGGAAAGCATAGCTTAATAATATTGCCACTAGAGTGCAGTACCATCCATAGCAAAAATTTTACAGAATGAATCAAATGCGGATTTTTCAAAAATATCCAAGGTTAAAAAATGTTTTCAATTAGTAGTTATATCTAATAAAAATATTTCAATAACATTTCCATTAAAGTGTTAGGAATTTTTTTTTTAAATAAAGAATAAATCAATCAAAATGATAAAGGAATTTATAATTAAAAGATTCTTAAATAAAGAAAAAAATTTAACATTATTAAATAAGTTGTGAGTATATATATATATATATATATATATATATTGCTGCTCCAGAGCAGAAGTAACTTAATTCCAAAATTTGATCCTTGCAAGAGGGGCTTTATACTTTTTTTGTCCTATAGTCGTTAGTTTAATTATGGAAATTATATATTTTCATTTTTACTTTACAGCTTAGTCTTATAAAAAAAATTTCTGATTTATTCTTTAAATACTCTTTCAAGTTTCCACAGCCACTATTTTTACAAAATGCTTCATTGGTTTCTTCTGGTTTAGACCGTGTAGCTGAATTTTCCACCAGCAAAAAAGCAGTGATAAAGGAGATTTATTCAAAGTTACCACTTGAAATAGATGACTGGACGCTCAATGCTTGCAAACAGTTCAAGTATCTCGGATGTTGGCTCTCTTCTGGAGGAGGTAGTGAGGGTGACATCGAACATAAAGTAAACATGGGGAAAAAAATAATAAGTTGGATAAATTCCACCCTATGGAGTAAGGAAATAAGATTAGAAACTAATAAGAAGATCTACCATTCCTTTGTAAAGAGCGTAGCCAATTACGGATCAGAGGTTTGGACACTCACAAAAAAGGCGGAGAATAAGTTGCTTTCTGGAGAAGAAGCTGTGGTATATCGAGAACCAAGAGGGTCACAAACGCAGCAATCAGAGACAAGGTTGGATGTCAAAAGAACATCCTTTACCAGATCAGAACTAAAACGTTAAAGTTGTATGGCCACTTAATGCGGATGGACGAAAACCGCTGGTCAAAGAAAATTCATAACTATATACTACCTGAAAGAAGAAAGGGTGGAAGACCGAAGAAAAAATGGATAGAGGATGTAGAGGAATGCATGGCAGCCAGAGGCCTCCGTGAGGGGGATTGGATAGACCGAGAGCAGTGGCTTTTGGGTATTGGGGATATGACTCCTTAAGTTGTGAAAAACCTCAGGAAAAAAAAAAAAAAAAAAAGCAGTGATCCCATATGCCAAAGGCACCACAGAGAAAATATCAAAAGTTGTGAAGAAGTTGAAGACAGTAACAATATCAGGAAGATTAGTCAGGTTTTGCCGAGTGCGAAAGACAGCTTTTTTTTACACGAATCGGCAGGCAAGGATCACGTGAATATCACTTAATAATCTTCTTCACACTCTCTGCCTTTCTTCTACTCTAATACTCTCTCATCTTCCTGGACCGTTCCTCTCGCTCTTTCTTAGTTTATTTTCTCCCTAGTCTCTTCTTCCTTCTTGCAAGAGCCCGTACTTCTTTTAGTTTTTTTCTGAAAAGCTCTCTATCCAAGCAGTCCTTATCCTTGATTTTCAGCCTATCCAGCTCCTCTTATACTCTTATAGCTTAAGACTTTATCAAAAAATTTTTTGTTCAGCCTCCCATTGTTCATTCTGACCATGTGGCCGTAGAACCTCAGTCTCCTGGTCCTGATGACTGTTTCAAGATCTTCCAAATTTCTGTATATTTCTTTATAGGATTTTCGCCTATACCCCTCTTGTGTTACTTTGGGTCCATGAAATCTCCTCAGGATTTTTAAATATTATCATTAAAATGGGTAGAAAAGTTTTATAATATGTATACTTCTATTAATAAAGTTTCCATGCGAACAACTGAATAATTGTGTATGGACATATTGCCAAGTTGAGATTACAATATTATGATAAAGAAATAGACTATTTCTGCATCAAATCCACTGTAATTTAAACATTATAAATGGTAAAATTTGGTCATAAAAAGATATTATGAAAATTTCTGCTATCAGACATCAGTTTTCTTTTTTGATAACTATCCTGAAGGAAAAAACTATACCCAAAATGTTTATATGTAAAAATATTTCCTAAATAACATTTCCATCTTGTCTATTTCCAAATGGTTAAAATGTTAAATTTTTTTAAAGCAAAACAAAGTAATTTTTATGATATTTGCCTGACTTGGATATGACCCCTGGTAGCTCAGTGGCTTAGAGCACTCCTGCAGAGATGCAGACGACCCGGGTTCAAATCTCAGCCAGGGCACATCTTTTCTCTTCAAAAAAAAAAGAAAAAAAAAAAAGATGTTTCATTCAATGGTTGAAAATTTTACACTCTACAGATTCAAAACATGGACAGTTACGAAAAAGGAGGAAAGGAAATTGTTGGCCATGGAGATGAACTTCTGGCGGCGCTGTTGTGCTATTTCAAGAATTCAACACATCCCTAATAGCACAATAAGGCAACTGCTTGATCAGGCAACAATGATCCTCTAAAGAGTAGAAACAAGAGATTAAAATGGTATGGCCACTTAAAAAAAATGGCAGAGGCCAAAAATAATCTCCGAATATTGCCCTACGGAAAGGAGGAAAAGAGGAAGACCCAAAAAAAGATGGTTGGAGGAGAGCACGGCAGCGAGGGGTCTTAGGGAAGGTACGCTGGCTGGATCCAGATCTGTGGCGAGACCTTTTAGATATGAATAACAAATAAGTTGTACAAAAAATCGTTAAATAAATTTTTGAAATACTTGCCGTTGAATAAAGATGCATTATTTAATGACTTTATTTACATACAATTACTTCTTATCATTTACAATATGCTATATTAAAAAAGAAAAACAATGATAAATTTACAATCATTATGTGAATACCTATGATACAATCAGTTATTGAAGTTCTCATATGTTATGATCACAAATTTTAAATATTTCTGGAGCTCAGATTAGTATAATTATGTTTTTAAAATATTCATATAAAGTAAATTACATTCAAAACATTGTATTTATCAACAAATAATAAATATTGTGACTGAAATTAAGGAAAACCATTATCTATTCATCTTCATTTAAATAAATGCTACTTGTTGATACACATTTTCAGTTTTTTTATGTTTATTAAATATGAAAATACAAATATTATGCTGAAAAAAATCTACAGTTTAATTCTTAATTTGGACAGTATTAACTAAAATTATACAAATGCTAGTGATTGATTCCTCTTTCATATAAAATAAGTTTGAAAACTTTGAAATTATATAAGAAACCATGGTTATTGAACCATGGAAACTCAGAAACCATGGTTATTGAATTAACTACGATAAAATACAACCTTTTAACCTAGGCTAATTATATTATTTTCTGCATTGTATTTTCACTGAAATTAATATGAAATTTAAGAATTCGTATTAATCAGCTAAAAAATGAAAAAAAAATCTGTTTTTTAAAATTTTTTTATTTGAAACCTTCAAGTTTGATATATAGAATTTAGCTACATAATAAAAACATAGATACTATCAATTTGTAATTAAAATCATCGTTATTTACAAATCAGAACTCTAATATACGACAATCACATTTGTTTTGTATAATAAGATTATATGCAAATATAAACACAGAATTGTATTTGTTTTTATCATTTAGTTTTGGCATTTATTAGCATTTTATTGAATTACATTATGAACGCAAAAAATATTTTTCAATTTAAGCATCCGTACTGGTTGAGATCAGTCATTTTTTAAAAATATTGTAAGTCTGTATTTACACTGGAGTTGACAACATTAGTTGCTCACAATTTATGAAGACAGTTATTAGATAGTAAATATTTTTTATAATATTTATTTCAAAATTTAACTAAATATTCTCAATATTTGTTGCCGTGCTGCCAAAACTGGTATTGAAAAAACCAATATCACAAAATATATTGACATCTGTTGTAAACACAACTTAATACTAGCAATCATTACTATGTACAAATAGTTAAAAACTTTGGTCTATAATTCTCTTAAATCATTCATATTCATTACAATCGGTAACTATTATCAATAGTTATACTGCTAATTATGTAGCAATTTTATCTATATATATTTTTGTTATTCTTCAACATTTTAAAATTGAGACATTTGTGTTGTTTCAAGCGCCTGGAATAGCTAGAAAGACTTTTTCCTTCACATCACCTTCCACATATTCGGATCTGATAACAAAAAAATCATAATTAAAATTAGAAATCACAAATCTTAAGACTAAACCTCACTTACTTTAACTTAATTTTGTATTCTTCAAATTAAAAAACAAAGGGTAGCATTTAATTTGTTAAAGGTTACAGCTGGCTTGGAAAAGGTTCAAATAGACTTGGAAATGCTACATATTATTAAGTGTAATTTGTTAACTGGACACCCTAACCATTTTACACTCTTCTTAGAATTATCCAGCCAACCATTTCCATTGGAATATGGAAAGAAATTTAATCACAAAACTCACTGTTATCATATCTTCTTGCCGGAGGAAAGACGTCTTCTTCTTCGGCTATTGTAGGGCTTCTTAGTGGCGACCTCTTCTGCCTAACAGTATAGTCAGGTTCAGGCAACTGTTTTGGCAGATGTTGAGAGCTCGTGTAAGACCAGGGCATATTGCTCTTCACCCCTTCTGATCTACAAACAAACTCGATAAATTCATCTTAATAATTTTTATGTTTATTTTTATTGCAATTAATTTTTATAAAAATATTGTATGCAACAATATTTGAAGTGCCATCAACAAAATTAAGTTCTCCATGTAAATAGCCAAGTCCAAAACGGATAAGGCACAGGAAGAAGAAGATAAGATCTTTAAGTCTCGATTTGTGGAGTACTACTCTGTGTATGGAAATTTGCTTTGAGCTCATAATTGATGCCTTGATTTGATCCAGAACCTCTCTAGTGCACATAACCTCAAGTTGAATGAATTGTACAAATACTTCAACAACATCATGTTTCCCCGACCCCATTGGCCTGGTATCGTAATAGGGGGCAATCGTAAAGTTTAGCTCAGACACGATTAGTTTTTGCTAAGCCACTCCACTGAATAAACAAAGGGTTTTCAAAAATGTCAAAGGACCTTTTGCATACCATTGTTTTCACTTCTCTCAAAATGGTTCTTTTCTTTAAACAATTTAGGTTTGAATAAAAGAAAAGAACAGTTATAAAATTTTAAAAATCTTATTACTAATTTATGTTGATGATACAAACCTTTTTGGTGTAGAAAAAGCATCGTTCTCTTCTGATGGTATGATTGTGTTGGGCGGACTGGACCTCTTAGGATGAATGGTGTAGTCTGGATCGGGGATGGCTTTACGAGGCTGCTGCTGGTTGGGGTTCATGTACGACCAGGGGATGTTGTTGTTAATCCCTTCTGTTTTATTGGCTAAATCAAACCTGTTTCAAAATAATACTTTAAAATTATAATTGGCTTATAAATTTATAAAATGAAACGTTGGCCCAATTTAATAATGAGTTCTATTTATTTTGTGTTATAATTATTATATATAATAAATATAATATTTTATTATATTAACTTATATATATATATAACCTGTGTTATACTAGCCTGACCAATTCAATCCATCATTAAAAATTAATATAATATATAAAAAGTAATTGAAAAGCAAATAGGGTAAGCAAAAGGAAGATATAAATTATATTGCATTTAATATTAACGATAATATCTTTTTATGTTATGGTTTTTTTTTTATATCATATATATATATATATATATATAAATATATAAGAGCCAACCGAAAATATTTATATTATATTATACTTACAAAGGATTCCTTGTCCTTACAACAGATGGTTGAGGACTGTCCGGGGTAGTAGGCTTGCCATAAACGTCATAGAAAGGTGACGACGGACTAGGAAGTACAACAGGCGGGGGGCTGTTAATCATGAAGCTGTTACTCCCCGGGGGCGGCGGGGGTGGGCTGGTAGGAGGGCTCATTGCCAGGGGCTTAAGGACCGGCCTCTGTGGGCGAGGGGGGGCATCCAGGGGCAGCATGGAGGGTCGTTCCGCCCTCCTCTCGCTGATCTGTGGCGACAAGCGGGGCAGGTTTATCTCCTGCGGTCCGGATGATGGGTTGGTCGGGTTCTGGCGGATGTGGACCCAACTGGAAGTCTTCCCATATCCTGTAGTAGGTGTCATGCGAGCATCACTCTAGAGAACAAAACAGAAAACGTTCAATTATGAATTTATGATTCATTTATTGGATTACAAGCTTTTCAAAGTAGGGAGTTTGATAAATTTGTAGCTTTCAATATATTGAGTGCTTGATACTTTTGACATATTGTAATATCAACAAAAATTTTAGTATCCGAAACTGAAATTTTTATTTATTTTTTTAAATTTTACAAACACTTCTGGTTCAACAAACAGAAACATATTTATGGTGTTCTGTATTTATGTTACTATTTATAGCGGCTGTGTTTAAGGTCACTTCATGCTGCTATGGCTAATCAGATGATGCTACAGTTGGAGTTATAATTTTTAATTTTAAAGGACATAAACTAATTTAATTATGGACATTTAATTTTTAATTATGGACATAAAATAATAATGGGGTGTATAAAAAAAAATTACCATTTTATAAAATTCCAGAGTTCAAAAGTCTGTAAATATTTTAATGCTATTTATTATTTACCAACACTTAATAATACCTTAATAAACCATTTTCTAAGCTTGTTAACTAACACTGCACTTCTTCAAAAAAAAGCCTCAGTTTAGTTATTTATTTCAAAGAAGAAACATGACAGTGTCCTTCGAAATTCTCGTAATTTTAAGACATTACTGGAAAAAAGCTGAAGCAACTCGTGAAATTATTAAATATAAAGGGGAAGGTGTCCTTGACTAGCGCACTGCGTGGCGGTGGTCTGAAAAATTTAGCAGTGGACATATGACTTTGGAAAGGAAGAAGGGCTCTGGGCGACCGTTAATGGATATTGATGAGGTTCTGAAGGAAGTTGTTGAGTCAAATCCGTCCACAAGTACTCGCAAACTTGCCAGGGAGTGCGGTCTGTCGAAAGATACTGTTAGTCGCCATCTTCTCTCTATGGGGAAGGTGAAACGCTAATTTTTTTTTATACACCCCATTACTTAAATTAAAATGAACCAAGAAAAAAAATTAATATTCTAACAAATACAGAAAAAGTTTTATAAACCTAGAATGCATTGAAAAAATGAAATGGCAAGTGGTTCTATTAATTTGTTTATCCACTTAATGTCACTTAATGCTCCTATGGCCAGTCAGACTATACTACAGCGGGAGCTCTAAGTTTTGCCTATCCAGGTTTAATTAAGATAGGGATCTACCTTACTACCTTTAAAAAATCCCAAGGCATCTTGCTGGACTGCGAAACCACGATTTTCGGCATAGAAGGCTTATATGCTAACCAATATAACACAAGTGAGAACACCATCTTAATGGTTTTTGAAACTGTAAGTTCTTCTTGGTTCCTGATTTCCATATTCAGTTTTGTGTAAAATTTGCATTTATTGTTATCCCTTTTAAATGTTTTAGTTAAGCTAGGCACCTCTATAGTAATAAGATTAATTTCTTCAAGTTTAAAACTGTACTTCTGTCTTTATTAATATTATTAATTAAATTAAAATCCACATCATAGTTTAAATATCACTAATAGCATTATTTTATTTAAATACAGTTGCAAATAATGATATAATATATTGATGTTCAAATATCTCTAAATTCCCTTTTACGAAAAAAAAAATTCTGTATATCATCAAATCAAATCAATTAAGGGAGCGGAGTGGCTCAGTGGTAGAGCATTGAATTGCCCTGCCGAAGGTCCTAGGTTCGAATCCTGCTGCTGGCAAGATTTTTATTTAATCTACTAGTTGCTGGAGATGGATCATATTGGATCTAGGACCCTACCGGGGCTCATCCAGCCTCTATAAAGTAGGTATTTAAAATAAGGGGGAAAAATCTGGCGGTTGAGGGTGATCTAAAACAATTCACCTCCCTGCACAACTGTTTTCTTTGAAACAGTACAGTGTCTACCATGTACTGAACCCCATACCCGTTCGCAGGTTGTAGTGGTACAGGTTTTATATAATCAAATCAATACTTTTTGTGGATATTTCGAACTTAATATTGTGGAGATTTAATACAGAAAACAATTTTCAGAAGCAGATTTACTTGCACCAATATAAGAATTCCATCAAGGTCAATATGAAAACTATATAAAAAACTAATTTGATATATCTTATACATCTTAAGGAACTTTTTGTGAACAAAATTTATTTTGAAAAAGTAATTTTCTTCTAGAAATTATTGCATAAGACTTTCTAGAAGATGATGAGTAATTATCACCACAAACCAACATTCTGTTAATGAAATCTTAAGAATATTTACCCAATAGACTTTTTTTTAAAATCAGTTTCAATTAACTTCCATCATCAAAAGACACAACATTATCAACAGATTGGCAAAGATATCTTTATGACTGTTTGCTTATTCATTTGACATCACTTTATGCTGCTATCATACGATGCTACAGTGGGAGCTCTTAATTTTGTCTATCCAGGTTTAATTAGGATAGGGGTCTGTAACGAGTACCTGACATCGTACAGGCTCGCAACCCTTGTATTACGTCCCTTCCAAATGACGGCATAACCAAGGATTTCTTACTCCTTTTGAAAAATCCTAGGGCAACGTTGAGCTTAGTAGATTGTTATGCCACAGGTCGCTCCCTCTTTCTGATTCCTCTAATTTAACATAAGCAAACTCTCATGGCTGATTTGTGAAACATCATTGGTTAGACTTTATGCTCCTAAAACGGTAGTTCTTAAAAGCATATAGAATTAACAATTTTACTTTACTTCATAAAGAATAAAATATTGAAATAGTGGCATTAAATAAAATAACAAACCATAATTTCAGTAAATTTTATTTTTATTAATAAAAATTACATAATCATTCAGGCCTTAGAGATGACTAAAAAAATAAATAATGTATACATTTAATTGTCATGAAAAAAAACTAATAACTAACAAAATTTTTGTAATTAAAGATAAAAAATAAATTATGTAATAGAAGAAAGAAAGTATTATATTTAAAAAAATAACAATGTCAAAAGAAAAGTTTTCTAAAAATATTCTTTTAATTTATTAAACAATGCAACTTTTCATTTTTTTAAAATTGTTGGTTCTAAGCTAACAGTTCACATAAATAATAAAAAACTGTTTAATATTGTAAAATAAACTGTGCAAAAATGAATATGGCAACTGCTAATTTTGTTGTATTTACTTTGTTTAGCATTTTAATATTATTTTTATTATAAAAAGCATTAATATTTACTAGAAATTATACTACATTAAATATTGATGTAGTTATTAAATATGAAATAATATAAATGCACGGTAAATTATATACTACAAACTTTAGCAATGTCCCTATTCATTTATCTATAAATCTATTCATTTGCGCTGTATATTTAATTAATTAAATTTAGGTACTTTTTCGTTGGTCGGGCGCAAATGTTAGGGGCCATGTGTTTTTTTTATTATCTTAATTAATTCAAAATAAACCAGGTTTTCCTTTTTTCTTCAGTCTTAGTCAAAATTATGAAAATTTTCGATTTCGCTAGAACTAAAAAATATGCAGTCTGCTATTTTCAAGAGAAAGGTATGCAATAAGTGATCAGAATCATGTCATGTATGCTCTCGTCTACCTCAACTATTTTTTTAAGGACCACCGATTTTTTTTTGCTAACATTTCGCTAATACTTCTACACAAATTTCTCTTAAGTAGTTGTTCCAATCTACAACTGTATTATGATTCAAATTCAGTTGTTTTTTACACCATTTGACTGATGTCATCTCTTCGCTCCAGTCGTAAAAAAATCTCGAAGATGTTAGAAAACTCAATCTGGACGATTCGAACCACGTACCATTGCGAATGCTCTTCTTCCTGCTGCATGATGAAAGATTGCACCGCCAACGTACTCCGTCACAAAAAGACAGTTTCATTTCATAATTCTGATCCCATGTTGCATTTTTTGCCAATATTCCTTTCTCTTGAAAACAAGGGACTGTATCTTTTACAGTTCTAGCTTAATCCCAAATTTTCATATTTTTTGTTTTACAAAACTTAGGAATGAAGAAAAAAAGGAAACGTTCTTTGTTTTGAATGAACTCATTGGTCCGAACGTACATTCCCCTTATGATTGTAAGAAATTTTGCGGAATTCTATATTATTTGGCGATTTTTCGCTTGCGCCCGCCTAACAGAAAAGTACCTAAATTTCTTCTGGTAGGGCATTTTTTAAATTAAGTTTCAGGTACAGTATGTTATTTAATCGTAAATAATGTTTAAACAAAAAATATACCCAAAAATATTAATATTATACTTCCAGGTAATACAGTTTTAAGCATAGTAGATAAGAAGCTTGCTGACGGTCGCTTTGACTTCGTTTCGACAAGCTGTTTAGGCAGTATCTTCGCGGGGGGAGTTTTTTTTTGGACTTCACAAATTTCCTATATCAAAAGAAAAAAAAGAAAGATTTATTTTCATTTCAAGCTAATTATATACTGAGAAGTATCTTAAAGTTTTAAGAAAAATTTTGACCCCCACATAAGATTTATAAAAATAGTTATTACTACTAAAATTAGAATTGCATGGAGCTACATTCTTGATTTTAAAAAGAAATAGAAGTGACTAACACATCTCTTTTAGTTGAATGATGTGTTATTAATTGCCTTTCACTATATGCTTAAACTGCTTGATGCTTGTGTCCTAGAATGTTTATTTTAATGTTAAGATGCTAATTGAAAATCTATGAGCCATAGTTTCCCTGGTGCAACGGTAGGCTGCTCAGATCTCCTTCTCACCGATGAACTCATTCAAGGGCACTGAAAAATCAGTCTATATCTATGGATTATAGTTGTTTATGGCTAGCAGCTGCGTCAGAATTCATGCTTCTTCCTGCAAAGCAGATTTGCCCCAGAACTGCTAGTGACATTTTGGAAAACTACAATAAAACCTTGAAAAAAGTACATCGTAGCGCCATAACTCCTCTGAGTTGTCTTCAATATGCTGACAGGACTTACATTTCTGTGAACGAAGAAGGGGTGATAGCCATTTGCAGGATCTCTGTCAGGGATCCTGTGGTTCCACGATAGATAAACTTATTGATTAGCGAAACTACAATAAATAACTCTGACATAAATGACTATGCTAATAATAAATGATATATTGATATATCTTTACTTTCTTCTTCATAGTTCAAAAAAAGTTTACTGACAAAAGCTGAGAGGTTCTGTGCAAAACATTATAATAAGTGGAAATAAGTAAATGAACTACACACGCCAACAAACAATTATTTTTTAAATTTTAATTGTTGATCTTTATAGATTTTTATGTGCTGAATCTAAATCTGGCCTTAGTTTTTTGTATCACCTATAGTTTTCCAGCAATATGCTTTGTATTATATAGTATAAACCCCTCTACGGTCTATGGGGGAATTAATAAATGCTGGTTCCAACCGCCAACAAGTTCTTTTCTTTTAGTCTAGAGCTAAGCAACTCAGCTTTTTCTTTTGTCAAGCCAAGATCCCTAACAAAGTCGTTTAGCTCTATTTCAGTAAACAGTTTAGTATCTACATTTTCTGTATAACATTGGAATTCTTCATCATCTTTTTCATCTAACTCCGATTGTACATCTGAAAATACTTCCGTTGGAATAGAATTTAAATCATCTGGTGGTCCTAAATCTACACCGCGTCCTATTGGTCGGATGGTTGACGGAAGGTTAGGGTAGCTTATTACCTTCTTGTTTTTTGAGTTATGACCAGTCATATTGACAATGATTTCTTGGCTCCCTCCAGTGGCGGATTAAAGGTCCAGAGCGCCCTAGGCAATAACTTTATCGGCGCCCCTGTACCGGCCATAAATGGCCATCTTAATTTTAACTGATTGTCAGCATCATAGCATCATGCTTGTATTATATTATAGATCAGCATTTAGTTCTTTCTTTCTTTGTCGATATGTTATTTTTTTTATTTATTTAAAAATTCTGAGCTCGCGCGCTCCTTGTAACTACGCGCCCCTAGGCACGTGCCTAGTTTGCCTTACGGATAATCCGCCACTGGCTCCCTCCATATCATAGGAACAGCAAATATAAAGGTTTTTTTCTCCTTTATTGACCATTTCCTTAGATCTTCGACACATATATAGCATACCTTATGCGGGGTCCAAGATTTATCCTGATACCAATTTTAGTTCCAAAGTATGATCGATAAACCTTTTTGACAAAGTCTGTAATCTTTCTTTGGTATTTTTTAATCACAAACTCACCACAAATATAAAAAAAACTGTCAGGAGAGTTTTTGCAACTGCGATTAGACATTGTACTGAGCACATGTACAGGAAACTTGAAGGTGAGGTAAGGTTGACAGTAAACAAAACATCAGCTGTTAATAGAAAAAAGAATCAACCTATTTTGGCCAGAAAATGTGTTACAGCAGTGCTACCAACTTCATCCTATACCTAATTTTTCAGTTATTTTAAATATTAAAGCTATTCCATTCTTTAAAAATCGCTCAATTAAAAAATTTAACTATAAAATGTGAAGAAATTGTGGGTGATACAGCTTTTTAAATATCATATTTGGATTCACCAGAGTATTTCTTCTCTGAATCATTTTACCCAATTACGAGTGATTGGCCCAGTAAAGGAGACCCCATTACCTCGGGATAACTGGCCTCCTGTTCCCCGGAGGTTAGGTGAAAGTAAATCAGGATGTACTTATGATGGATGGGATATAGGGAAGGGTCGTGTTTCCCCTGGGATGTGGGAATGGGAAAGAACAAGAACTGATGTGGGCAGGCTTTTTAGGTCCCTGAAGTAAATCTGTTCCTGACTGGGTTCGTAAGAAAGTATCTACCCGCTACTTTTCATAAAAATCATTTAATATGTTCAAGTAAAATAGTATTTCCATTAATTATGTAGTAAGTAAAAAAAAATTATATGTTATGGTTTCAACATTTTACAACTAACCGTTTTTGAGTATGTAGGATATGAAGGCATGAATCTAAATATATCATGATGAAACTAATCAAAATGAATATTTCCATTGAGATCTAATTATAAAATTATAAAAATTATATATAATTATAAAAATGTTTCACGATTTAAATACTTCTTTGAAGGAAGTAAAATAAAGACTGAAATTAATAAACAATTTAACTTACAAATATCATAATTGCTCAAGCAGGTGGCAAATATAAACCATTTAGTTTTATTAAAATTAAGATGTACCTCTACAAAGGCCGCAGCGGGACTCAACCTCCGCAGAGCCCTCGATGCTTGAATGGCAACTCCTAAGAGAATGACGTTGATGATCCAAATCACTACTGCCCTGCATGACAGTGCAGTCATGAGAACTGCTGGGATGACAGTGAGCCCTTCCATTCCTCTCAGGTTGTAATAGTAATGGAAATATTCAGCGTAGTCTTTTGTTGACTGAAAAAATAAAATAACAATACATTATTAAAAAAAACTTTTTTTTTTAAATAATAAAGTTCATGATTTGTCCATTTTGGAAGTGAAAACTTCTTTTCGCTCCTCTCACACTTGTTATCGACTAGGGGATTTACTAATTGTTGAGGCCTATCTACGGCTCTATGAAGATTGCATCAACATCATCACAATAAGCAAGCACTGAACAGCCTTTGCTGTACATATATCTCAGATCATGTAGACTAGTTATGACTTGTCAATATAATTGGCTCTACAGCGGTTCTATTTAACACTCTTAAAGTCAATGGAAATGTAGAAAGTTAATCATCAAAGTAATTGATACGTTGTGTTTATTTTTTTAACTGAAAACTTCTTTAGCCGTGTTTAGCGACTTATTTAGGGTAAACTTGGGATTTCGAAACAGCAACATGCTCGAGGCTGGCGAGGCCTAGTCTATGCATGAGATATTCAATTTCTTTTAATCAACTTTTGTTTAAAGGTTAGAACTCCATTGATATAAGAATTTATCTAAAAATTCATTAAATAGTTGTGCAATAGATACTAATAATAATTTAAATTTTTTATTTTATTGTGATTATTTAAATATTTTTATTTTGAAGAGAAAAGATTTGTCCTGGCTGGGAATCGAACCCGGGTCCTCCGCATCTCTAGCGCTACCAGGGCTCGTAACCAGGTCAGACAAATCCATTCTCTTTACCGATCCCGGCCAGGGCAAATCTTTTCTCTTCGAAATAAAGATATTAATAATAACTCGAAACATCAATAACTAGTGGAACTTTTTTTTTTCCTAAAAGGATCTATTTGTAATAGTTTAATGTTTAATTTAAAGTACAAATGATCCAAGTATTGTAGAACTTAACAAAGATAATAATGCTAAAAATAAAAATAAAGTTTATTAATATCTATGGTAATACAAATACAAGGTATAAAATAATGCAATTATATACTAATTATCATTTCAATTAAATTATTGATATTTTGTATTGAGCAGCCCATCATATGTTTTAATTAATAAATAAATTACTATATAATTATTATTTGTAGTGTCAATAGATGTGAAAACCAGGCTAATTTTAGTAATTTAAATTTACTTATTTGAAATATAAAGAATAATTTTTGATTATGCACTCCTCATCACTGCCTATTTAATTTTTTTTATTATTAATTTCATTAAAAATGAAACATATTTAATTACTTTCTGTACAAAAACCTTAACGAACTTTCTTGCCAAAAACCAGAAAGCTCTATCAGGACATTCTAAGAAATAATGAGGCTACTCTTAGTTTTCTTATTGTGTCATTAAGTAAACTATATTCTACGGTGATATATATTTTATCAATTGATATTTTATTGATATCTGCCTGAAAATTACTAATTTGTTTAAGTGAATATTATCTGTTTCTGTTTTGTGAACTGTTAATATGATTTTCGTATAACACAAATTTCTGCTTTTGTTTATTTATTACTAATATGTTTTTTGTGAACATTAATAATTTCTGTTATTTTTTTTTTTATCACTTTTTATTTTTGTCCCCTATTATATTTATAGATATGTAATTATTTTGTGATATGTTATTTAGTTGTATAAATATGGTCCTACGTGCTTACTTTATTATGCATCAAATATGCTCTTTGCATGGGATAAGAACAATTCAAAATAAACGACACTTCGGGAGGCCTTAATACAGAGGGAAATATAGATATATATATAGATATAAATTGTATGCATATATTTAAATTTTACAAATCGTTGTATGTATTTGTTAATAACTAGTTCTAATTATATCTATAAGGACTAAAAAAATTATTTATCATGATAAGAATAACAATCTGTACCATACAGGAACCCTTCACGGGTTGTAATGGAACAGGTTTTTTTTTATTTTTTTTTTTATGCCAATTAAATACACAGTCATTTGTATATCGTCGTTTAATTATTTAAAATTGTATTAATGAAGACGTCATGACATAACTAAATTAATGAAGTCAACCAATGCAAATGTTATTTCTTCACTCACACACACACACACACACCCAATAAAAATAAAATACACAACTTTTAATTTCACGCTGTTTATAAATTCATAGAATAGACAGCAAATAATTTGTTTGGTTAACTGAATCACTGGATACAAAAATATTTTTATATTTTTATTTTGAAGAGTAAAGATTTGTCACACATCCCAGGTGGGATTGGTGAAGAGAATGGATTTGTCTAGCCTGGTTACGAGGCCTGGTAGCTTAGTTGGTAGAGTACCGCACTAGAGATGCGGAGGACCCGGGTTCGACCAGGACAAATCTAAACAAAGCATTGTTTTAATACAGTTGTAAATTTCAATAAATAAATTTTTAAAAATACTATCAACTGAGAGGTGAACAAATCCTGTATTATCCCAATGATATAATTGTTCAAATTACACGAACCTCCATTGTTCTATTGTTATTTATATTTATTTTTTTCTAAACACACTCATGGGATTTTCTTCAGTCAAACTCAATTTTTAACTTTTTGTACAGAATTTTAAAATGAATAATTTAATTTATTTTATTTTTGTACTGTAATTTTTTTACTTCAAATTTTCGCTTTTCTTTTTTTTTATATCATGCCTAATGGTTATTTTCCTCTCAGCAATTTGGTCTATGCTTATAATCGTCATTTGAGTTTAATGTTTGTTTTCTTGATCAGGGTTTCATAATACACTACCCGCACAACATTACAGTATAACAAATTTATTACTCCTCGAAAGTTGAGATATAGAATTATAGACTAGTTTTTAAAAGATATTAGAAATTGAAAAACATCTTGTTCAAGTACCTATTTTTGCTAAAATGACTCATGTGCTTTGACGTCAATAGCATTTCAAACTCCACTGAAATATTTGTGTAAACTTGAACCATGACTAAGCAATGGGTAGGAACCCATGTATACAAAACTTATCAGAAAAGAGAATTAACAGATCAGTTTTTGTAAATATATAAATAGAGACCAGAGGTCAATGCAAAACAAAAATTAGATAACTATTTATAAATTGGAAATTAGCAATTTAAATTTATGGAAATATTAAAATGTATGCTAATTTTAAAATCATCAGTTAACAACACATATCTTCCTTATATGCCTTATGAATCTACACATTGTTGCCTCCATAGAGTTACAAAGATTCAAATTAAAATCGGCGCAACATCAAATATAACAAATTAGTATTTATTACATATTACAGAGTACCATTAAATTTACATTAAATAATTACGATTTTGAAAAATTTATCTTGATTGATGATTTTTAATATTATTATTTTTTTTTATCTCCCAGAACCACAGTCATCTTGGAAATTGTATGTTCCTAAAATATACAGACCACACTGGATGTATCCATGACAACCACTGAAAACACCTGGGCAGGAGGTTCCAGCTGTTGTTAGATTTTTCTTCAGTTACTTATAACCTTATATATAGATATAGATAGATAGATATAAAATGCTCTTTATTATTAAATTATTTACAGTGGTTTCTATTTAATTTTTTAATTTTTATTTCATAATAATAATCTCTACCATTTACTGAACTGAAGACCTTTCATGGGTGTTACTGTGATACAGGTATTTTTTTAAAAATAATAATCATAAGGTGGTAGAATTCATTTATACAGGACATGAAATAATCGGGTCTTTTCTAGAAGACCCCCACAAGTTACTTTTAGTATCAGTTACTTTTATTGATAACTGTTATAACCTAATAGAAATAAAAATGTAAAGAAAGATAAAATCATTTAGTTTAGTACATATGATTTACTCAGTCATTAAAATGAATTTCTTAGAATTGGCAAAAATAGTTAAAAATCAAGAATCAAGCATAAAATATGCTCGGGATAAGGGTATTATACATCAAAAAAGACTCTGTTCCAAAGGACATGAAATGAACCCCAGCATTAGTGAAAATCGTTATTCAAGATGGAAATGCAGAAGACGAGAATGCAGAGAAGAGGAGAGCATGAGAGCAGGTACTTGGTTTGAGTCGAGTAAACTTCCTACAAGATCATCTGTTTTATTTATATACTCTAAATTCTGCAAATGTGAATTAAATATGTCCAATAGTACAATTACTGACTGGAAAAACTTCCTGAGGGATGTATGTGCTAATGACCAATTGGTTTATCCACAAATTATAGGAGGCGAGGGAATATGCCTTGAAATAGAAGAAACATGCTTCATGGAGGAAGTATAACAAGGGAAGAATATACCCCCAGCATTGGGTATTTGGAAGAGTATGTAGGAACAATTGAGGAATGTTTTTTTTACGCAGTTCCTGATAGAGCTACAGAAACTTGGAGTATATTAAATACTCTATACGGTCCCGGAACTACTATTTATTCCGATTGTTGGAAAGCATACAATAATATTCAATCCATTGAAGTTATAAACCTGAGATATTTTACTGTCAATCATTCCAAAATTTTTGTGGACATACAAACAGGAGCTCGTACTCAAAGAATCGAATCTCCGTGGTCATCTCTCAAGAGAGAATGCGGTACCAACCGGACTATGATAGCTACGTACCTGTGTGAATATATTTGGAGAAGGAGGTACAAAAACAGGGATTTATTTGAGCAGATCCTGAAGAATATTGTGGATTTTTGTCCTCCAAATTGAAAATGTATATCTAGAATTGTCTTGGTTATTTGTTGTGTTTTAAATTATACATAAATACAAACATATGTTTTTTATTCTAATGTTATTTATTTATATTAGGTTATAACAGTTATCAATAAAAGTAACTAGTTGGTGTCTTCTAGAAAAGACTGATAGACTGATACGAAATGCATAAATAAGAAAGAAATGAATTCCTTAAGATACTTTAGGTTGTAGTAAATTGAAAACTTACTAAAGACATAGTGATATCCACAATGTACATTATGGTAGCTGCGACATCCAACAAACTCAACATCAGTGTTGTAATTATCCAAGGCCAATAGCACCTAGCACCTCTCTTTCCATGGATTTTATTCACAGCAATCACTGGAATATTTAGAAAATATTTTATATTTAAATTAAATATTTAATGGCGAATAAAGAAGATAATAGCGTTTTAATAAGTAATAATTGAGGATGCTTGTGTATTAGCCAGTCTGCATGAAACCTATCTCCTTATCTCAGGGAAAATCTTCTTTTCACTCGGCTCATTTTAGTTATTCGAGTGTGCGTTATTAAATTATTTTCATCTTGTTAATTTTGTTTATTGACTATCTAAATTTCTGTATTGTTTATTTAATTTAATTTTGTGTTGTCACCTCATTCTTTTTCTATTAAAAGGCAACAGAACAACACTTTGCGAATAGCATTATTTAAAGAAGAAGTTGTAAAATACTTCTTACAAAGATGAAATTTGAAAAAGTCCATCAAATAAAATTTGGGAAGGATATAAATGGAGATGTTTTCGTCGTAAATGTCCGGAATACGTTTATATAAAAAGAGGAACGTGGGTAGATAGATCTAGAATTAGCACATTATTATTGCATTTTGTATGTTTCAATTTCCATTAATATGAATGATAAGGTAGGTGTATCAGTCTCAAAATTATCAGTGTTCAGGTTATAAATAATGGCAGATAACAGTCCTTGGGTACCGGCTAATTCATATGTCCTAATTGAGATAGTATATATCTAAAAAGTAAATTACCTAAGACGAGGATGGACGATGGTATCCAGATAGCACTGAGTATTCCATAAATAATCATGAGGATGTAGGTCCGATGAGGGTGTATGTTGATGAGCTTGTTGGCGTACTCCAGGCTATTCAAGTCTGGATACCTGCATTCACCTGGAGGCATATTTGAGTTAAATAGACAATTATTTTTTCAGTTTTTTGAGGTTCAAGAAATCAACATAAAACTTATGTGACGTATTGAAAATTTATTGTTTTATATTCATGGCCTACTAGTGATACAACTGCCTTTTAGTGAATTACAGTAAATGGTTATGGACATTATATTATACATATGACACTAATCTGAACATAAAGTTATCACTTTAAATTATAATTAGAGCAATTGATCTCGAATAATTATAGGTTGACCTTATAAATAAAAAAAAACAAAAAAAAACTGTACCACTACAACCCATGAAGGGTCTGGGGTTCAGTACATGGTAGAGACTGTTCTGTTTCATAGACAACGGTTCTGCAAGGAGGTGACTTGTCCTAGGTCACGCTCAACTGCCAGATTTCCCCCCCTTATTTTGGGTACCCTATTTTTATAATATTTTATAGAGGCTGGGTGGGCCCCAGGAGGGTCCTAGATCCTATATGATCCATCTCCCGCTGCATACAGACTAAATAAAAGTCATGGCCTGCAGCGGGAATTGAACCAGGATTTCCGGCATGGCATCTCAGTACTCTACCACTCCGCTCCCCATTCCAACCCATCCCATCTCCAGGTATGCTGATGACACATGTGTGTTATCAGTTAATAACAACCCATATATTGCATCCCAATCCCTTCACCTTATAAATATGGAGAAGAATTTGGTCTGGATGGATATCAAAAATAAACTCCTTAAATAGTGAAACTATTTACTAGGAACCGACCTTCGGTGTTGAATAAACAAGATAAAAAAATCTATAAACCTACACTAATTGTGAATATACAACTTGTTGTGAATATGCAACTTGTTGGGAATAAACAACTTGTTGTGAATATACAACTTGTTGGGAATAAGCAACAGATTTATACTATTATAGTATTTATCGTTTCTACAAAAGGACAATGACATAAATCAGACATTGGCATTTTTGAGTTAAGCCTTCAGTAGGAATCTTATTGGTTGAACTTTTTAATTCAGGAACAACATATCTGATATTTCTTTTCTTTTCTTTTTATTTTTTATTAATAGTTATGATTTTCAAATAAAAATATCTGATATTTCATTTCCACCATGTTTTTTTTTTAATAAAGTCACATTTTGAGTTGTATCATGTTTGAACTTGAAGTTTTATTGGAATAATGAGATAAGTAAATTCAAAAAACAAACTTTAAAAAAATTTCTAATGGTTAATAAAAAAAAATTGAATTTCATCATTATAATAAGAATCCTTTGCTTTACGAATACCCAAATGTTTAACTCACATGGAACTTTGAAATACCTCTATTGAAAAATTATGTTTTTAGAGTTACGACTTTGTTCTTTTAAAGGAGCGATATATAAAAACAATCGAAATATAAAAGTCCAAAATAATATAAAAAAATTTAAACTAGAACTAGAGAGTATAATTAAATAACAAAGATGAAAAACACAGAGTTATATGTATATAAAAGAGAAAAAATTATTAATTAGTAATTAAAATAAATGAATCACTATTTTAAATACAGTGAAACTTGGAAATATTAATAATGACAATTTAGAGAACAGCATACCTTAGTGGTCAAAAGTATGGGGAGTGATAATTAAAAGGTAATCATAATTAAGTTTAAAAGGCAATAAGAAAGGATTGTGAATGTGCACGTAATAATAAATATTATTTACAGTAAATAAATAATATGAAAATCTTTAAGAAGGAGGCAAATGAAATAATCAAATAATTGTATGAAGTGAAGCTTCAGTAAATGAAACAATACAAAAACCAGGCGAAGAAGAAAAATGATAATAATTAATTTTTTTTTTTAAATTATTTTATTGAATTGTACAACTGTAATATTTACATCTAGTACAAGGGCTGTATGAATAAATAAATGCATGAAAGGACGTGTAGAGGCACTACCCATTGGCAGCACTCTAATTACATTTCTATTATAGAAGGTCTCGAGGCCATCTTCTCTTCAGACGCCTAGGAGGATTGTCCGGGATGGAATTGGAACCAAGGATGGAAACTAGTGGGTTTGGATGGGCCTGGAGTTTATTATGGAATGATAGGTATCTGGAATGGGCTAAATCGGTAACATATGGAACGTTCAGGTCATTATGGATGGTTTTATTTGTGACAAAATAAGGAGCGTTTATGCTTTTGCGAAGGATTTTGGATTGCAAGGATTGAATACGAGAGGAATTTGATGGTTTGGTGGAGCCCTATAGTTCGATTCCGTAAGTCCATATAGGTCTTATAACAGTAACATATATAAGTCTTTTGTAATTGATTTGAAGCTTTGAGCGTTTGTCTAGTATGTGTTGAAGTAGTCGGAAGCGTCGAGCTGTTTCTTGTCTTTTCAGTCTTGTGTGAGGGTTCCAAGTTAGACGTTTGTCTAAGTTGAGTCCTAGGTAGTGGATCTGTTCGACAGGGATAAGTGGAGTACTATTAAAGGATAAAGTAGGACAGGAAGTCAAGGGTTTTCGGCGAAGGATAAAGGTAATTTGATGGGACTTTTTGGAATTGATTTTAATTCTCCAATTCCGACACCATTCTTCGAGGCTTTATAAATGTGATTGAAGGGATTGGGATGCAATATATTGGTCGTTATTAACTGATAACACACATGTGTCATCAGCATAGGTGGAGATGAAGGTGTTAGGATGGGTTAGGATGTCAGCTGTATATACTGTGTAGAGGATAGGACCGAGGATGCTACCTTGAGGAACACCAGCAGACTGGGAATAGAGAGGAGAGTAGGAACCATTATGATTTACTTTAAATGTTCTGCCAGCTAGAAATAATTAAATTTAAACCATAACAATAACCTACCGTAGAAATAGGAAAAGTAAAAGAGATCCATGGCGGTGTTTTGGGAGGCACTCTGGAAGGGGAAGTCGAAGGTACAGCCGTAGACCCCGATGCTGTACACTGTGATGAAGGACCATAATGCACCTTGTACCTGGAAGAAAAAAACAAGTTTAATTTTATTAGGAAGGGCGGCGCACTATCATGACTATTCTTTAACCTGCCCTAGAAAAGTCAGAGACTCTAGAATTCAGACAATGGGGGCCATAATAAAAAGATCCCTGAACCTCCTTGCCTATGCAGACGATATCGATATAATTGGAAGATCTAAGCTGACGGTCGAAGAAGTGTTTCTCTCCCTGGCAAAGGCTGCAAGAAAACTTGGACTTTTTTTTTTTTTTTTCCAAGAAAACTTGGACTGGTGGTTAAACAAGACAAATACACGGTAGCTGAAGAGCACCCAAGACAAGGTGGAATTTGGAACTTACCTCTTTGAGTGGGTCTCAGAGTTCACTTATCTTGGATCCCAAGTCTCATGGGCTAACCCCATTGGAGTGGAAACTAGGAGAAGAATATTGTCCGCAAACCGTGCCTACTTCGGGCTAAGACAGCACCAAGCAAGTAGGGGATCAAGTAAAGAAATACAGAGAGTAAGAGAAATCATGAAATAACTAGTGAAAAAAGTAATGAGTAAGGTACATTATGTAATACCTGGTGAGGGATAATAACAATGGAAAACATAGTTAAATTACAGGTAATGGATATATATATTTATTTTGATTTTTTACATATTGAAAAGTTATATAAATATAAATTTATATTTACACAAATTGTGATTTTTATTAATAGAAGAATTGTATAAAAAGTAAGGATAACAAATAAAATAAATGGATATCTAAAGATATTTGAATATTTTTGTTTTGAAGAGAAAAAATTTGCCCTTGCCAGGATTCAAAACCGGATCTTCCGCAACTCCACCGCGGTACTCTCCTAACTGAGGTACCACATTTGTGGTACACATACGTTCTTATATATATATATATATATATATATATATACATAGGATCGGTGAAGAGAAAGGATTTGTCTGACCTGGTTACGATCCTGGAAGTTCAGTTGGGACAGTGTCGCGCTAGAGATGCGGAAGACCCGGTTTCGAATCCCGGCCAGGACAAATCTTTTCTTTTCAAAATAAAAATATTTAAATAATCAGTTAATTTTGTTTACTTAATGGCCTGTTGGTCTTTAATGTTAATTAATGTCCTGTTATATTTAAGAGACTTACTGCTTTTTATATGTATTTACAAAATTACATTATACAATAATATACTCATGTTCTTATATTTATTTATTCCGTAGAAGAGTAAATAATTTTATGACTCCTTCATTTAGGAATAAGGTTAGACAAAGAGACAGGATCTTTTCTTTTCAAAATAAAAATATTTAAATAATCAGTTAATTTTGTTTTCTTAATGGCCTGTTGGTCTTTAATGTTAATTAATGTCCTGTTATATTTAAGAGACTTACTGCTTTATATTTGTATTTACAAAATTACATTATACAATAATATACTCATGTTCTTATATTTATTTATTCCGTAGAAGAGTAAATAATTTTATGACTCCTTCATTTAGGAATAAGGTTAGACAAAGAGACAGGATCTTTTCTTTTCAAAATAAAAATATTTAAATAATCAGTTAATTTTGTTTTCTTAATGGCCTGTTGGTCTTTAATGTTAATTAATGTCCTGTTATATTTAAGAGACTTACTGCTTTATATTTGTATTTACAAAATTACATTATACAATAATATACTCATGTTCTTATATTTATTTATTCCGTAGAAGAGTAAATAATTTTATGACTCCTTCATTTAGGAATAAGGTTAGACAAAGAGACAGGTGACGTGAGAATATCAAATCCATCTGTCACCTTCAACTAAAATATTTCGATGGGTTCACTGATAACGTATCTATCGAGTAATCTCTTATCAGCGGATTGATAAGGCCTCTCGTCTAGAGTGGAGTCGATCCAACACAAATCGGATCTACAAAAAAAGTCTAGTGGTCTTCTGTTTCATCAGGAATATTAATAATATTAAAATAAATAACATTGCTTCAATAAAATAAATATAAAAAAATTAAACAATTATTTAAAAAACTTTTTGATAAGGTTTGAACACCAACTATGAGTAAATTTGCCAGATAACGAAAAATGTAATAGGAAAATAGAAAACAAGCAAAGTCTCCAAATTACTGGAATAAAAAAAAAATATATAATTTTTCCCATCAGTTTTTTGAGGATTGAAACCTCGTTTTTTGGAGTTTTCCAATTCCATTAAAAAAATAATAATTTAATCGCACTTTTTAACTCTTTTCTACCGTACAACAAACAAAAAAATACATACTACTGTACCTGTATAAGAAGAAGGAATACATATACATCATAGTGTGAGGCATATGTAAGAAAATTTATAAATTCATAACTTTGATTAAATGATTTTCCAGAGATAACTACTGAATAATCTGTTAATGTTGTTTGTTCATTAAACGTCACTTTTATGCTGCTAAGGCTAAGCGGACGATGCGACAGTGAGCTCTACAATTTTCCTATCCAGGTTAAATTAGGATAGGGATTTTTAACGAGTACCTGATATCCTACAGGCTCAGAACTAGGGATGGGTAAGGTTGTACCAATCTGATACCTTGTATCTGATACTAAAAAGTAATCGATACAAGTATCATATACAGTCGAAATGTACCTGATACTTTTGTATCAATTGATACAAGTATCAGATACGGTCAGATTGATACAACCTTAGCCATCCCTATCCCCTGATTTGATTACCGGCAAAAGGCCAATTTCGCCGCATCTCCCCTTAGTATTAATAAATAAATAAGTAAAAATAATAGTGAACAAGTTTTCATTTATTATCAATATAATCTGTAATTAGGCACTTATCACAAATGTAGAAACGAAAATAAACTATGAAATTAGTTAACAGTAAAGGGTGGTTGAAATAACATTTTCCGAGATCGCCCCCTAATATATGATTTTTCACTATCAACTTTCGCAGGAAAAAAACCTCGACCTATGTCTGGGCAAATATGGGTTCATTAATATATCTATACCATAAAGTAAAGGCAATTGACATAAATGATTGAAATCGGGTGCAAAAAAACAAAACAGCTATAGCGTTTTAAAGATAATAGCATGCGGCGGGGGGCAGACAAATTTTGTATTACAACCCAAATTCTACGTGTCTTGGAACGTGAATAGCAAAAGTTTGAGGTAAGGTTAAAATCTATTTTTTATTGTTCAATTCCATAGTTTTCAAAAAATAATTAACCAATAAAAAACATGATTTTAATCATTTGATGCCTTGTGGAGGTTAGTATTTCGGCGAATAACACTTTTTCCTTTAAAAATGATAACAAAAACTGATGCTCCAAGAAAGGCTTCTGTGTAGCGTATTAGAAGAGTAAGAGTCGGGATATCTCTATTCAACTGTAAAAGTATCAGGTACAGAAAAGTATCCGTATCGCTTGTATTCAGATACATAAAAATCCAGTATCTACCTATGACTACTCGGAACCCCGTTTAACGTCCGACATAACCAAGGATTTTTTACCCTTTAAAAAATCCTAGGGCCACCTGCCGGGCTACGAACCCGCAATCTTGGGGTGAGAAGTTTGTTACGCTAACCACTAGACCACAGGTCGCCCAATCTGTTACTGTTAAATAACCTGAATACCATACAAATGATACTAAGACTAGAAAAATTCAAATCTATTGCGAAAAGCCTTAAGTCTCTAAACCAAAAAAAGCAAAAATATGTGGCAATATTTTGCCTATTCGAGCATCATTAGGACAGAAAAAATAAATAAACCTGTGAGGCTCAAATTAGTTTATCCAAGAATCCAAACAGAGACCTCCATCCACCATCAAGCACTAAATACCACTACTTAATCATTAGAAACGTTAACTGTAAACAGCTGATTATAATTAAATCAAGTAGTAATGATAATAAAACCCTCAACTGGCGAGCAACTGCACATGACCGAGCAATATGACGAAAGCTCATAGAGGAGGCCAAGATACACACAGGGATGTAGCACCATGGATGGATGTATAGATGGAATAATAATAAAATAATAAACGTGCAAAGGCTAATAAATATAAAACAAATGATAAAAATCAAAATCAGGGAACAAATAAGAAAAGAAAGTAGAAGAACATATGAAAGATTTCATTGCCAATAAGCGAGCGGATACGCAACTATTTTTCAATAATTGATATATTAATACAGAAAATCAAAACCTCAATTTTTAACTTTAATTTTATTTGTATTATCCTAGGTTGTTTAGTCTGTTTGCAGCAGGAGATGGGTCATGTAGTATCTAGGACCCTCCTGGGGCTCACCCAGCCTCTATAAAATATTATAAAAATAGGTATATTCGCAGGGAAATCGAAATAAGAGGGAAAATCTGGCGGTTGAGCTCGACATAGGACAAGTCACCTCCTTGCAGAACCGTTGTGCAGTCTCTACCATGTACTGAACCCCGGACCCGTTTATGGGTTGTAGTGGTGTACAGGTCAGGTAAAATCTATTTATACCCATACAGGACATGAATCAGACTGATACAGATTTTTTAAATTTTTTATTAATTGTTTTAATTTTTAAATATGTTTATTGTGAAGAGAAAAGATTTGCCTTGGCCGGGATTTGAACCCGGGTCGTCCGCCTCTCCGGGGCAGTGCTCTTACGATTTGAGCTTCCAGGGGTTGCCTCTCTGATCCGTTCTCTTCACTGATCTCATATCCCCGTATTCTCGCAATTTTGCTATGTATACACGGGGAAGAATTTTCATTGAACATTACTTTAATTAAGATTTTGTTGACATGTGTCATTATATTAATTATAATTTTTTATTAATTGTTTTAATTTTTAAATATTTTTTACCCTGGTAGCTCAGATGGTAAGAACCATGCCACGGAGAGGCGTACGACCCGGGTTAGAATCCCGGGCAGGGCAAATCTTTTCTCTTCAAAATAATTTTTTTTTTTTTATTTCATTTGAGTTATCCTTGGTGGTTTAGCACTTGTTATTATAATTACTATTTGTGAATATAGGGAGGGGAGTGGCTTCTCTATAAAATATTATAAAAATAGGATATTCCCCAAAATAAGGAAAAATCTGGTGGTTGAACCGTGACCTAGGACAAGTCACCTCCTTGCAGAACCGTTGTCCATGAAACAGTACAGTCTCTACCATGTACTGAACCCCAAACCCTCCATGGGTTGTAGTGGTATAGGTTTTTTTTTTATTTGCGAATATTGCCATCAGAAATCCACCAAAGACTTAAAGGCATTCATTTGCCTTTTTTTGTGCCGATAGTTCTTTCACTAATTTGCTGCTCATCTCTCTTGAGGCCATCTTTTCCAGTCTTCTTTGATTGGTCCTCTTGATCAACTTGCCACTTATATATTTTTAATCTGCCAATCACAGGGCTTTGGATTTTCTCTGGTGTAATTCTTGGCAGTTGCAAATCTTTGATTTCGGCAAACCATTTCATTACGCCTGTTTTGGATTGACTCTTTATTCCATAAAATTCGACTATTTGTTTAAAGGTAAATCTGCTTTGGTTTTTATAGAAACGCCCTTTTGATGTGACTATAAAATCTTAATCCGCGTTTCCTTGTAGCGCTGTTAATATGACTATTGTTAATCCCCTCCTTTTTTTTTCTTTTTTTTTCTAAGCAGCTTAAATTTTCCCTTTCTATTTTCTATTTTCTTGAGATATCGGCGTATGAAATCTGTAATCTGATCCTAACATAAAACAAAATGGTGTTTGGCAACGTCGAATGCTCTTGGTGGCAAATTATTTTTAAATTTTTTTTCCTTAATTCTAGTCCAGCTGTATAAAATATTTATTAAATCAATAATAATAGTAATTTTTTTTTTAACAGCTCTGCAATCCAGGATGGACCTTGGCCTCCTCTGCAATCCTCCGGCCCTGTCGGTTTTATTAGATCGTCTTCCAGATCTTGAAGCCAGCGTTTGCAAGGTCGTCGTTTCCTACTTTTAGCATGAATCCTATCATGGATCATCTTTTTTAGCATTTTATGATATCAGATAAATTATTTGGTCTGTTAACAACCACAGATCATCCTGACCTTCTGGGGGCACACCCAGCCTCTATGAAACGGATTCTCATGATTGGTGAAAAACCTGGCAGTTGAGCGGGATCGCGGCCAGATTACCTCCGTGCACAACTGTTTTACTAGAAAAGTACAGTCTCTACCATTTACTGAATTCAAGAGCTTCATGGGTTGTAGTGGTACAGGTTTTTTAAAATTTTTTTCAACTTGATTTCTACACATCTTCAAACGTTTAACTATATTTTGATAAAATGGTCATTTTTATTTTTTTTAAGTAAAAAAACATAGTAACATAATTTTTTCATTTAATTTATAATTTAGAGGGTCAATAAAAATTAAAATATTATTATAATTTATTTTTATTTATTGTTCTTTTGATGGTGATTATTTTTAAATATTTTTATTTTGAAGAGAAAAAATATTGCTAGAACATGGGGATTGGTGAAGAGAATGGATTTGTCTGGCTTGGATACGACCCTTGAGGCTGAGTGGTTTAGAGGACTGCACTAGGATCTTAAGAGGTGCAGACGACCCTGGTTCGAATTTTTTCTCTTCAAAATAAAAATATTTAAAAATAATCACCATCAAAAGAACAATAAATAAAAATAAATTATAAATATAAAATTGACGTAAATCAACACGATCCCAATTAAAGTAATGTTGAATGAACATTCTTCTTCGTGTATACATCGCAAAAAGTGCGAGAACACATGGGTATAGAATCGGTGAAGAAAATGGATTTGTCTGGTTTGGATACGACCCCTGGTAGCTCAGTGGTTTAGAGCACTTTACTAGAGATACAGAAGACCCGGGTTTGAATCCAGGCCTGGACAAATCTTTTCTCTTCAAAATAAAAATATTACAACATTATTAAATTTATACAAAATACTTCAGTGGTATCTTCTGGTTTAGATAGTGTCGTTAACTTTTGCGCCAACGATTCGCCAGACATACTGGTGACTTCTTCAGTTCATTCTCTTTTCTGCCCTGAAGAAGTCAGCAGCAGGTCTGGCGAAACGTTGGCAAAAACGTTAGCAATACGGTCTAAACCAGAAGATACCACTGAAGTATTTTGTATAAATAATGGGCGCGGAAACCGAAAAGAGTAGTATTAAATTTGTTTTAAAAAATACCGGATATTTTTGTGTATTGTCATTGAATTGAATTAAATTTGAGTCTGTACTGTATTATTTCCTATAGTATTGTTTCTCAGGCTATTTACATTAAGGAAGCGGAATAAATAAATAAATTGAGATTTTTTTTTAAAACAACTGTCCTTGGAATGTGTTCCTGTGGAGAGTACGGATATAATTCTGCCAGACTATCAGTTTACAGAATATTTCTAGGGATACAATTAACTTCTTTTTTTTTTTTTAAGGAAAGCACATATAAAGGGTATTAAAGAACTTTGTGGACGAAAATTGTCCGGGTGGAGGTCAATAAATTTATCTTAGATATGGAGGAATGTTTATTGGAGAGCCAACGTTTCGGCCTACTTTGCAGGTCTTCTTCAGGGCTAAATATGCAAAATACAGACAATTGAAAATTAATAAATTGTTAAATATTACTAAATATGGTAAATACTAAAGTTAAAAAGTATGGGTATTGACAGTATTAATAACCAAGTGACTGGAAGGTAATAATAGAACGTAACAAAGAATAGAATAAATAATGGAAAGTAATAAAAAATAAAGTGTTAAAAATAAATAATAAGGTAATAAAGATATTTTAAAAAATATATATATTTATTGAAGTAGGAAAGAAATTCGTTGACTGGTAGATACTATAATAGGATGTAAATAGTTGGGAGTGCAGTCAAGAAAACACAGCAAATAAGTGAAACATATTGTATTTTATATGTGCAGACGTTATAGACCTACTGTGTAGGTCATCTTCAGGGCCAATAGGAGTGGCTGCTCGGTTCAGAAGGTAACTGACATTTGCAACTGTATACAGAATACATCAAGTAAATATAATGAATGAATACATTGGCATGAAAGACAAGTAGAGAAACTACCCAGTGGTAGTACTAAAATAAAAAGTTCAGCTTACCAGGCACGAGGCCAACTTCTTTTCAGACGCCTCGGAGGATTATCAGGAATTGAAGAGGTTGCGAGGTTTGAAACTAGTAGGTTTGAGTGGGAATGAAATTTGTCATGAAAAGATTGATACCGGATTCGGGCAAAATCAGCAATAAACGGGACGTTAAGGTCATTATGGATTACTTTGATCTCAGTACTTAGTTAGCTGATCTCAGTTTGTATGGAGAAACGGAATTTTTTCTTTCGTATTCGATGTTTGTAGAGAACAAAAGTTGTTGTTTATGGTGTTACTAACACGTACCTAAGAGGTATTCAGTAAATTTATAATAACTCTCAATAAGATTATTAGGTAGCAGTACACAACTATTGACATTTAATATTTGACTCTTGCAATCCCTTCAAGGTTTAAAAAAAAAACTTTCTTTTTTGACAATTTTATAATTCAATACCAAACAAAAACGTTACCGATGCCGCGCAGTGCAAGTCGAAAACTCGAAACAAGTACCGTCCTGTCACCCAAACCGCCAAGTGGCGACAACTATCAAGGTCAAAGGCCCCGACATAGATTGAGTAAAAAAGTTAAGAACCGTATCTGTGTCCGTATCCGCGGATCTTTACACCAAATATCCGTATTCGGATCCGTATCCGCGGATGTACTTTGTTAACGATCCGGCACATCACTGGTCGAGACCAGAAGAAACACCTGCTGAATGGATAAAGATTAAATATTGACCGTTGCAATTAAAGAGAGTAGTTGTATAATCTGTTAAATGGGGGTCGGTCCGCCGTTAGGGGTGGTAGGGGTGGGGAGGGATAGCTCTATAGTATGGATATAAATTTAGTTAGATTAGCAAATAGTTTTTTAACGCCTATTTTTAGCACTTTTTTTTTCCTCTACATCTTTTTGTATAAATTAAATTAGTCTTCATAGAGACTGGTGCATTCTATAACTTTATTTATCTTATTTAATTTAAAAATAAGTCTAAAATCAATTAAATACTGAAAAATATCATCAGATTGCATTAACATGACACTCACTTGACACATTTGACATACTGAGTGCATTGACATCTAACAGCTGAATACACAACACACTATTAGATGTAATAAAATAGCATTCATAATATAATATTAGTTTATGATGTCAATAATAATTATTATTATTTTTATGTGTTAGATACTTTAAAAATTCCCTATTAAAATACGAATAATACGAATTGAGAATTTCCAAGTTTCTGCCAGCCTTGAAGGATTCGCGTGGGCTGGCTAGTTAAGAATTGTTTACTAGATTCTGTAAATACAAACATTTGAAAAAATCCACTATTAATTTGTTTATCTACATTGATATATTCAAGGGATTTAGCAGGAATGTAACAACCAACAAGGTAGAACTACTGTTTTGTAATGTGTGAACTATATATTTTTAGGCCTAAAATGTTTCGAATTTTTAAAAGGGCTTCTTATATTTTATTCTTTTTATATTTAATTACTACTTAATTTCTTAAATATTAATTATTATAGTAGTTATACGATAAATCCCAAGTATATCAGTAATTCAAGTTTGAGTAATTTGCCAACAATTTTGTTGAGGCCCTTAGCGACGACTGCTCTTCTTAAATTTCTTGAATTAACTTCGTGTGTTTTAAGTACATCTTCTGTAAATAGTAATTATTTTCTTTAAATGGTAGACATGTTTCAATATCCATAGTTCAGTACTCTATGAATAAGATCTGAAAATTCTTATTACAAACCATTATCAAGAAATGATCGTTTAAAGAGTTTTCCAAGAAAAATACTCTATTCTTCTTCATTGATTAAATATTATAGAATTAAATAAATAGTTTTAATACATAATATATCCCAGGAGAAAATATCAGTAATTCAGGTATGAGTAATCCATTAGAAATTTATTTCAGTAATTTATGCGTAAGGACTGCATATTCTTATCTCAAGCCATTATCTAGAATTGATTTTTCAAATAATTTTCCTGAAAAGTCTCTCTGTATAAATAAATTACAAATTAATCTACAGTTGCTGAAAATTTAAAATTTTATCACCAGTTTTAGAATTTGCGAATAATTCGCAATTAGGTCATAATATATTTCACAATTATAAAAATATTTATTGTTATTCAGTTTCATATTGACGAACTCAGAATCAACATGAAAGGTTTTCCGCAGAAAATTGATCAAATTTTTATTGTAGTATTCAACTGATTGTAAAGGTGTCGTGTCATATTTGGAACATATATTGAGTTTCATAATTTTACAGGTTTGATATTGAGTGAATGATACTTGGTTATGCCGTCGTTCGGAGGTGACGAAACACGGTAGTCCAGTTGTATTTGGTGTACGAGACTCGGTAAAGATCCCAATCCAAATTTTCCCAATCCCTATCCAAATTAAACCTGGATTGGGAAAATTTAGAGCTCCCAATGTAGAAGCGTCCTCCGACTGAAGTCCATAGCATCATAAAGTGACGTTAAGTGAACAAGCAAACAAAGTGTTTTCTGTTACAAAATGTCTGACTTTTATATTTTTAGACAATAATTGTTTGTTAAAAGTGTTTCGAATTTCCACTTTTTTTAAAAATATTTAATTCATCTTGATCTATTGTGTAATCTATTCTTCTTAATTTATTAAATATTAAAGTATTATAACAATAGATTTAATATATAATATATCCCAGGAGGAAATACCAGAATAAGAAATTTATTTATTTTATTGTGATTATTATTATTTATATTTTTATGATTATAGTGCCGCGCTAGAGATGCGGAGGACACTGGTTTTCTCTTCAAAATAAAAATATTTAAATAATCACTATAAAAAAAAATTATAAATATAAAAATGGACGTACGTCAACCAGATCCCAATTAAAGTAATGTTCAAAGAACATTCTTCCCCATAAATACATCGCAGGAATTGTGAGTGCTGCGGATGTGGGATCGGTGAAGAGAATGGATTTGTCTGCCCTGGTTACGAGCCCTAGTAGCTTAGTTGGTAGTGTGAAGCGCTAGAGATGCGGAGGTCCCGGGTTTGAATCCCGGCTAGGAAAAATCTTTTCTCTTCAAAATAAAAAAAATTTGAATTTTGTTTTATTTTTATAATTATTTGATTCTCAATTGACGATATTATAAAATTAGAAATGAGTCATCCATAAGATATTTTGTTCAGTATTGTATGCGTAAGAACTGAAAATTCTTTTCTCAAACCTATTATCAAGGAATGATTTTTTAAAGATTTTTTCCTAGAATACAACTCTGTTTAAATAAAGTTCCAAATTAATCTACAGTAACTAAATATATAAACTTTTGTCACCAACTTTTGAAGAATTCACAAACGAATTTTTGAAGAATTCACAATTAGTTAAGAATATGTTGAAAAATTTCGTTTTATTGCGCAATCATAGATAGAATAGATATATATATATAGGATAGGTCGAGTTTTATCCTTTTAGTGGTTTGATTGTGAGTGAATAATCCTGGGTTATGACATCCTTCAGAGGGGGCGTAAAACCTAATTAAACCTGGGTAGGCAAAATTTAGAGCTCCCACTGTAGATTCGTCCGATTAGCGATAGCAGCATAAATTGACGTTAATTGGACAAACAAACAAACTGTTTTCTGTCACAAAACGCCTGAATTTTATATTTTCAGGCTGGAACTCAATGTTAAAAATGTTTAGAATTTTGAAAAAGGCTCCTTCCATTTTATTCTTTGTATATTATATATAATTCTTCTTAATATATTGTGTAATATATTCTTCTTAATTTAAATATATTATCTAGAATTACTAGCTTTTGCCCACGGCTTCGCTAGCGTGGATTTGGTCAGCTACATAAAGTTTCGTGAGAGATCATTTTTAATAAATAATTTAATTTTTTTAACTATAAGTTACTCGTACATCCGATATTTCTGATGTCTAACTTCAAAACTGACGGAATTCATTTAATATTTGAACCCCTATTATATTAAAGGGGAAACCCTTGGGGGTGGAATTGTCCAAATTCCTTTCTTAGTCTTCATAAGCTATACATCGAAAATATATAGATTTTGCGAGTTAGAAACACGTGAGCAAGCATACAAACTTTGCCCCCCTTTTTCACCAACTTAAGGTAGATTTCGGAAAATCCTTTCTTATCGGGTGCCTACGTCATACAAACAACACACCCACCAAGTTTCAGGTCTCTACGATCAGTGGTTTAGGGTGTGCGTTGATTCCTCAGTCAGTCAGCAATTCAGTAGACAATTGATTTAATATACAATATATCCCAGGAGGAAATATCAGTAATTCAGGAATGATTTCAAAAAAACTAACAAAGAAACTTTATTTTAAATTTTTCTTATACAAGGAACACAAGTGTGACTTCCTTTATATGTTCAAAGAACAGTGATTTTTATTAATTTAAGTTATCTTATAAGGGATGATTAATCCATCAGATATTTAATTCAGTATTGCATGCGTAAGAACAGCAAATTCTTATCTCTAATTGTTATCGAGAAATGATTTTTAAAAAAAGTTTTCCTAGAAAACTCTATAAAAAAAGTTCCAATTTAATCTACAGTAATTGAAAATATATATGTTTGCCAATATGAATTTTCAATTTATAGAAAATTATTATTTTTTTTTACGCAAAAGGTATATTGAAGGATTGAAAGGATGTTTAGATTAGGGTTTTAAAGCTCCAAATTCAACCTTTTACGTTTTTGAAAGGGAGTAAATAATTTTTTAATCATTAAAAAATCAAAAATTATTTTGAAGAGAAAAGATTTGTCCGGATCTCCGCCTCACCGTGGCAACGTTCTAACCATTTGAGGCACCGGGGTCGCTCCCTAACTAGGACAAATCTCTTCTCTTCACCGATCCAATAATCCTTTATGCTGTTTTTCGGACGGCACTTAAAATGGCTGTCCCGAGCCTGTTCGATGTCAGGTAGTCCTTAAAGATCATATTCCTATCATATACCTGTGCTTGAATTGATTATTGTAAGATACCAGATTATCATATATTATTGTTATTGTTCATGTGGATGCATATAAGTTACTAAGAATGTATAGATGCAATTTTTGTTTATTTATATTTTTTTTCACAGCTGAATGTTTTTTTGTATAATTTTGTTTCTATCATTGTATATGTGATTCTTTATAGATACATTTAAATTTTTCTATTAAGTTTTTGAGTTTGAGACTGGTCTGTTTGGTACAGGAAATTACTTTTGTGAATTGTAACTAATTATATTAGAAAAAAAAATATATATATACCCGTGCTTACGGTAGAAAAGGGCATTCCCTTGACGGGGTATGGTATCTCTGATGTGTGGACAGTATAAAGATAAAATGAAGTAAATAGATTTTGAAATACATGAATACAGGAAAATAATTTTATATTACTCTTTATGGGTAATCTGTGAATGGCTATTCTTGGTTGCGCCCGCCTTCCTCCCTATCCTGATGGCTCTCTGAGTAGGTGTCTACTCCATGGTATAAAATGAGCACACGTTATTCTCCCACTGTTCCTTGTCTACTACTGTTCTTGAACTCCTTAATGGCCATTTTCTGCTCAGTAGTTGGCACAGGAAGTGATAGAGGGCTCTGCCTCTGGTACAAAGAGTTAGAGCAGACAGAATAAGAAGAAAGGCCGTTTTAGATTGAACAACCTGGAGATACAAAACTTAGGAGTACCACTGTGGCATCACCTATTTAGCCATAGGAGCATAAAGTTACGTTAAATAAACAAACAAAAAAACAAAGGCATCCGGTGTATTGTATGACATGCGTGCGTGTCGTTGTCATGATAACTTGATAACAATCGAAGCGTGTCGACTTTATACACGAAATAATTTAGCTACTTTTAAATTATTTTTAAATATAAATACTACTCATGAAAATGTTGTTATTACTTAATATTTACGTTTTTAAATAATTATTTTATTGAATTGTACAACTGTAATATATACATCTAGTACAAGGGCTGTAAGAATAAATAAATACATGAAAGGACATGTAGAGGCACTACCCATTGCCAGCACTCTAATCACATTTCTATTATAGAAGGTCCCGAGGTCATCTTCTCTTCAGACGCCTAGGAGGATTGTCCGGGATGGAATTGGATCCAAGGATGGAAACTAGTGGGTTTGGATGGGCCTGGAGTTTATTATGGAATGATAGGTATCTGGAATGGGCTAAATCGGTAACGTATGGAACGTTAAGGTCATTATGGATGGTTTTATTTGTGACAAAATAAGAAGCGTTTAGGATTATGCGAAGGATTTTGGATTGCAAGGATTGAATACGAGAGGAATTTGATGGTTTGGTGGAGCCCCATAGTTCGATTCCGTAAGTCCATATAGGTCTTATAACAGTAACATAAATAAGTCTTTTGTAATTGATCTGAAGCTTTGAGCGTTTGTCTAGTATGTGTTGAAGTAGTCGGAAGCGTCTAGCTGTTTCTTGTCTTTTCAGTCTTGCGTGAGGGTTCCAAGTAAGACGTTTGTCTAAGTTGAGTCCTAGGTAGCGGATCTGTTCAACAGGGATAAGTGAAGTACTATTAAAGGATACAGTAGGGCGGGAAGTCATGGGCTTTCGGCGAAGGGTAAAGGTAATTTGACGGGACTTTTTGGAATTGATTTTAATTCTCCAATTCCGACACCAGCATAGGTGGAGATGAAGGTGTTAGGATGGGTTGGGATGTCAGCTGTATATACTCTGTAGAGGATAGGACCGAGGATGCTACCTAGAGGAACACCAGTAGACTGGGAATAGAGAGGAAAGTAGGAACCATTATGATTTACTTTAAATGTTCTGCCAGTTAGAAAAGAGCGAATGATCAAAAAGTATGTAGGAGGAAGGAATTGTCGGATTTTGTAAAGGAGACCTGAGTGCCCGACTCGATCAAAAGCCTGTTCTACATCGAGAAAGGCTCCCGTCCAGTACAATCTACGCTCCAATGCAGAGGAGACAACATCCACCACACGATGACATTGCAATATTTAAAAATAATAGGTATTTTTGAGTTTGGCAATCTAACAACTTAAGTGGTGAGCTTCAACATTGTAGTCTTATTTTGAAAATATATTAAAGAAGATGATCATAAAAAATTACGATTACAAACTACTTTTATCAATTAGTAATTAACATTTATTACTAATACTACTCTACGACGGTACAACTCGGTGTCGAGACCTGGCCACCTCCACCAGCTTCTTCCAGTTGTCTCTGTTTTGCGCAGCCATCACCCAGCTCCTGACTCCCAGGATATCCCGCGCGGAAATATCGGTCTAAGTGGAGAATGCGGGGGGAATTCTAAGCCGTCCGGATTTTCTAAGATTCATCAATGAAATAAATAAAAAGATCAAATAAACTCAAGATTTTTATTAGAAATAAATTTTACATTATTATTAAGATCATCATTCTTATATTTTGTGCTCCCAAAAATACTTTTTAACACTTCCCAATCGTTTATAATAGTTTTATAGAACATTTCACAGGACATATTTAAAAAAAAAAAAAACATGGAAAATACTGGACTATAAATCTTCAACTTTCATAAAAAATTGGAAAAAACATTATCCAGTCTGTATATATTCATAATTTATTAAAATTATTAGACGTGTCGACAAATTTATGTAATTTTTAATCTTTCTAAAAAAATTCTTCTGCATCAATTAACAATCATATGTAACTAAAAAGTTATGTCACAAAAAAAAAAAAAAAAATATATATATATATATATATATATATATATATATATATATATATATATATATATATATATATATATGTGTTTTCTTGAGGATTAGCTATCCTCCATGGTCAATTGTTAATATTAAAATTATAATATTAAACACTTTCTACATACTCTCAAGATAAAATACTAGAATTATCTTTGTTTTCTCACAAAACGACTTTAACATTATATTTAAAAGAATGTCCGGATTTGTTTTCAAAAAGCGGAATTTTTTACGGAATTTTAATTTTTTGATCTGGTAACCCCAATCGCGTCTCTCTCCACTCCAACCGACCACCTCAATTTCGGTCTCCCTCTTCTTCTAGTGCAGTAGAAAGGTCCTGTCAAAACTTTTTTTTAGGAAAAGCCTCATCTTGGATTCTAGCCACATGACCAGTCCAACGGAGTCTTCTAATTTTTATAGAGTAAACAACTTCTGCTGCGTTGTGCGTTGCGTAGAAGTCGTTGTCCCCAGTTTCCATCTAGATAAACTCCACCCAAGATTCTTCGTGGGATTTTTCTTTCAAAGACTAGGAGATCATGCTCAATCAGCTTGGTCATTGTCCATGACTCCGATCCATACAACAAAACTAATGTTTTGTTCAGACGGAGCTTGTCTGCCGAGAAAGTGTGAGGAGAATTCCTTGGATAGATCAAAGTAGCACCTGTTAGCCATCCGTGTTCTTTTCTTTAACTCAACCTCAGGTGCATTATTGTCAGTCACTATTGAACCCAAATAGATGAATTGGGCAACTTTCTCGCCAGGTCGGGACAGTTAATAGTTATTAGATATACTAATAGTTTTTAAATATATAAAAAAAAGAATCCAAATACAATTATATTTGAATATTAAAAGTAAATGAAATATTTTAATTTTTGACATAGTATTCTAGACTAGAAAACCTACCAAAATTTCAATAGTAAATTCTACATTTCTGAACTCATCGATGGCAGCATATATCCTTCAGGCCTTCAGCGAAATTAGTGTTGAATTTAGAAACATAATAAATGATCAATAAATTATTAAAATGCAAATTCTTTATTCTTTATTATAAACAATTACAACTAATAAATATTTCCAAAAATAAATTAAATAATTTTTTGTGTCAAGCTTATTATAATTTATATATTTGAATATAAAATGTAATAGCTACCTTTTTTCTTTTATTAAATTATAAAATAAAATACAATATTTATTAATGAATTAAATCAGTAGAAAGGGAGATGTAACCATGGAAATTTTAATAAAGTTATATTTTGAAAAGATAATGTAAGTTTGAATTGCTAATGTTAAAAATCAATGTATTACACTTTTTTTTCGTACAAATATTGATGAGAATAAAAAACTAAAGTTCTACTGAACTTAACTAAAACGTTTCAAACTTTCTTAAAACTCAAATTAAAAAAAAAATTGTTGGCTGGAAACCATCGGGGAAAAGGGCAAGTAAAATTAAGTCCAATTTATTAAAAACTAATTATAATTGTATGATATAACTCCAAAAGAATGAATTAAAAGTGTTTGGGCGAGAATGGAACCTGGTCAGTTGACCTTAGCCATGACCCTCGTCTAATTGAGTTTAATTAACCACGTTCTTGCCGCAGCCACTTCTCAGCTCGTTTTATTTTTTATTTTGGGTTTTTTATTTTAAAAAATAATAATAAAATATTAGGTAGTTTATGATTATTTAAGATAAAATGCTTAACATGGTTCAACAAATATATATCAACTATACTTTGAAATACTAGGTGAAATATATATATATATATATCGAATACTAGGTGAAACTTTTATTTCATGATGAAATGATTACCGAAATCTACTTATTACCCATCATTACATTACATAATCATTCCCTTATCATAGCTCAACCTGTACTACTACAACCCATGAAGGGTCTGGGGTTCAGTACATGGTAGAGACTGTACTGTTTCATGGACAACGGTTCTGCAAGGAGGTGACTTGTCCAAGGTCACGCTCGACCGCCAGATTTCCCCCCCTTATTTTGGGTACCCTGTTTTAATAATATTTTATAGAGGCTGGGTGGGCCCCAGGAGGGTCCTAGATCCTATATGATCCATCTCCCGCTGCAAACAGACTAAATAAAAATCATGGCCTGCAGCGGGAATTGAACCAGGATTTCCGGCATGGCAGCTCAGTACTCTACCACTGAGTCACTCCTCTCCCTCTTACCATAGCTCAAGATATTGTATTTTTGGAGGGAAAAAAACAGTTAAAATTTGTTCAAAACAGTTAAAACTCAAATTAAAGCGACAACCTGCTGAACAGATACCGCTTTTTTCATACTAAAATACACTATTGTTTTTGTTTTGGAGAATATCAAACAGGAACCTAATGAAAATTTAAAATTTGTTGTGATTTAACTCGAAGCAACAGCCTGCGGAACTGATACCTTAAAATTGTAGTTAACTAATGTAAAATATCGTGGTGCTTGAAAATAATTTAAATATACAGATTTGCTTTTCTTTTGAATTTGTACTTTTTCGAGTTAAAATCAAATAAAATATTATTTTCGTATTTTTTTCTTGTATTCAGGGATCTAGCTTATGGTTAGTTAAAGGCTTTATGTTTGTTTTATTGAAACAAATTTATAGAATGTAAATATACAGATTTGCTTTAATTTGGATTCCCCCCTATCAAAATATTACACAACTCTTTAGGGCGGTCAATATAATCCGAAGCCCTATCGGAATCAATGTATTCACCTGGCGGGTGTACCTTGCGTAAAGCCGTAGGTTGGGATTTACATGTATGTGCGAGTGTGTGCAGAATAAATCATGGTGAAGTTCCTTGTAGAATATATATATATATATATATATATATATATATATATATATATATATATATATATATATATATTTTAATTCATTAATAGAATTTTATAACTGTATTATACTAATACATCAAGTAAATTGAAAGAATGGTACACATTGGCATGAATAAAGACGAGCAGAGAAACTACCCATTGGTAGTACTCAAATAAAATGTTCAATTTAAAAGGTCACATGGCCATCTTCTTTTCAGACGCCTTGGAGGATAATCGGGAATTGAAGAGGAAGCTAGGTTTGAAACTAAACGGTTTGAGTGGAAATGAAGTTTGTTACGAAAGGATAGATAGCGGGTTCGGGCCAAATCATTATGGATGACTTTGTTCGTAACAAAGTAAGGAGCATTGAGGATTTAAGAAGGCTTGTAGATTATATGGATTGGATACGAGAGGAATTCGATGGCTTAGTGGTGCCCTGAAGCTCTACACGGTAATTACAGATGGATCTAATGATTGTCATGTATATGAGTCTTTTGTAATTAATTGGGAGCTTAGAGCTTGTCTAATAAATGTTGAAGTAGCCTGAAACGGCGAGCTGTTTCCTGTCGTTTCAGTCTAGTATGGGGATTCCAAGTTAAGCGTTTGTCAAGGCGTAGTCTTAAGTACCAGACCTGTTCTACATGAATCAGTGGGATGTTATTAAACGATACAGGATTTGATGGGATTTGTCGGGATTCATTATAATCCACATGTTTTGACATTTTTCAAGGTCAGTGATAAGGGATTGACGAGTATGGGATGCTATAGCTGGATCAGTGTTGACTGACATGTGTCAACCGCATACGTGGTAAGGATGGTATTAGGATGAGTTGGGATGTCAGCTGTATAAACTGTGAAGAGGATTGGGCCGAGCATACTCCCTTGAGGAACACCCGCAGATTGAGAAGAGAGTAATGAATGGACATTAATATGGTTTACTTTGAATGACTTAGTGATATTGGTTGGATGATGAGAAAGTATGTAAGAGCTAGGCATTTATGGAGTTTGTAGAATATTAAAATTATAATATATATAAAAACCAAAGTGATGGCTGGAATATACATTTTTAATTTTTGGTTTGGACGCTATGATTGTGTAACAAATAAATAAATATTATTTACTCCAAAACCTTTTGTGAGTTGCAGTTTTTTATTTTGTTTTCTGTTAGCCCTTGGGTTTGAATTTCGATATTCTGTTGTTCTACGAAGGAGTTTTGAAGGGTTCTCTTATGGGTTGTTGTGTTATTTTTTGTTTAGTTTACGAGGTGTGATAAAAAAAATACGGCGAATAATTTTTTATTTCAAAAAGTAATAAACTTACATCGAATTCGATTTAATCTCGTTCAAAGTTCGTTCCTTGGCTGGCAATGCACTTGTCCCAACGTTTAATCCATGACTGGAAACACTTTCGGAAGGGCTTTTAGCTCCTCGGTCGTGGCTCTCCCAATGTCAGGAATGGTGACAAAACGTTTTCTTTTAAGCACAGTTTTAATTTAAGGGAAGAGCTAAACCGGGTGAGTATGGCGGATGTTGGCAGACAGGAACACTTTTTTTCGGCCAAAAACGATTGAGAAGCGCGGTATGGGCACGGTGCTTTGTCGTGACGAAGAATAAAGCCATAATCCCATTTTTCTGGTTCCTTTCTTCGTATATATTTATATATACGAATATATTATATGTATATATTTATATACTGGTCTCTATATTCGAATATATTCGTATGCCGCTAAAAAAATTCGTTCACCATATTTTTTGGTCACACTTCATAGTTTGTTATCATTCTTACTTTTGCAAGATTGTTCGTGAAATAAAAATATATAATCCTCATAATGAACGAAAATAATGATATGAAAGACAAGCAGGGAACACCTGGGCACTGCCAGTTATCTAATCAACAATAAACACTTTATCTACAGCTCCTTTCGACGTTTTATGAGAGCTTACTTCGTCAATTTTCCTCCTCGTCATGACTCTTTATTTAATTTAAACTGTTATATATTTATTTAAAAATTACTTATAAAAATGATCAAGAATTCCTTTTACACGTACTAACTATACAACGGTGCGTGTACAGCTACTAATATTTTTAAATTATTTCCTATTACGTATTACAAAATACTAGAGATATACATTAATAGTTGCGATTAGTGAAAATGGATTCCGTGTTGGCCAAAACGGATTTGACCATTGAAATCTGAAAATCTAATATTTTCGCTATTATATTTGGCTAGGTTTACTGCCCAAAAAAATAAATAAATAAAATATATATATAGGAAAGGTTTTTTCCTGTACCACTACAACCAGTGAACGGGTCTGGGGTTCAGTACATCGTAGAGACTGTACTGTTTCATGGACAACATTACACGGATGGTGATTTGTCCTAGATCATACTCAACCGCTAGATTTTCCCCCTTATTGGGTACCTTATTTTTATAACATATCTTACAGCCTGGGTGATTCCCAAGAGGGTCCTAGATCATATATGATCCAACTCCGGCTGCCTACAGTGTTGCACGCAGCGGGATTCGAACCAGGATTTCCGCCATGGCAACTCAGTGGTCTACCACTGAGCCACTCCGCTCCCTATATATATAAATAGGTAGGCTATTTAGGAGTAATAATGCACCCTACACCTACTAGTTGAGTAAGAAAACTGATGACATATGTTTTACAGACATATGTTAAAATTGTTTCATCATTACATTCCAAAACTCCGAAGAGTAATCATTAATTAATTCTATTCAGGCACTTTTTCCTAATTATATTTTTGTATTAATTTACTTTATATGTTACTGACTTTTTGTTTTGTAAATTTTCAGATATTTGAAGGTTTAAACTGATGATCGATGATATTGGCTAATTCCTTTATATATAAATAAACATATAAATAAACAATGCATGTTGGTATATTCCTCTTTTATAGATCTACAAAAAAGAGATAAAATAGGTATAGTAAGCTATCCTTAAAAGATATATATATATATATATATATATATATATATATATATATATATATGCTATCTTTGACTTTTTTGTAGATCTATTACAGAGAAATATTATCTTCTAAAAAATCGATAACGTACAATGCGGTAATTGGAAAGCTATTAGGCGAGTACCTTATCAACTTATATACTTTAGTTACCTTAAGCATTTTATGTGCATTATTAGAACATTTTATACCATATAATTTAAATAAGTATCTTATGTGTTATCTCGAAAACTTAACGCGCGAGAAAATAAATTCGTATATAAAGAAATATTTTGTTTTGTTTTTATGTTTATAATATGTACATAATAAAATACATTAATTGTCGGGCCGGGTCGCAAGTAGATCATTAAAAAAAATCATTAATAATAAATTACAACTTAGATATATTAATGTGGCATAATGTTATAACATTAGGAAAATATCTTTTTAAAAAGTTATTATTGAAGAGAATAAAATATTGATGTCAATTAAAAGGTGTGGGAATAAACCAACATCCAATTCCACTGAGGTTTCTAGATAAGAAAAAAAGATGCGATGTAGAATGAATTGGTCAACAATAATACAAAAAAACAAAACACATAAAGGGTTTCGGTTTCAGTACGTGGTAGAGACTGTACTCTTTCTAAGAAATCGGTTGTGGAGTGAGGGGATTTGTCCGGGACCCTCATCAAGAGGCTGGGTAAGTCCCAGGAAGCTCTTCAGATTCATTCGTGGTCGTTAGATGAAATAATTTATCTATCATTCTGGATTTGACCCCAGGAAGTTCAGCTTAACGACTCAGCTTTCTACACGCTGAGCTAATCTTTCTATTGTAAATTAATTTTATTAATATGTTTTCGTCCTACATTATACCTTTTATGATTCCTGATATGGGGTTAGGAAATAATCGAAACGCGATAAATAGGTCAAGTTAGGTTGATAAGACTCAAGGTGAGCAAATACTATTTGAATTGCTGATTTTCAAAAAATCGAAAAAAACATATAAGAGTTCAAGGTAATCCAAACCGACAGAGAATTAAACCGCGATGAACTAGGCTTATGTTACTAAATGTACGGGTCCTAGTGTTTATTTATTTATTTATATATATATATATATATATATATATATATATATATTGATATTATTTCTAGCAACCAGGCATCTGAATCTAGCAATCTTGATTCCTTAATGTATATGTCATCTGAGACTAGAGTAAAAAGGTTGTTAATACAATATCTCTGTATGTTGTCCAGTGTATACTGCTTTAATGATGTTGTTATTATACATATCTTGGGCAATATATCTACATCTTAACTAAACATTAACCTTGTTGAAGACCTCGAGTTAAAAAACTAATTATTTTTCTAAATCTTAACAGCTTTTTGCAGATAATTGAGAAACAATAAAAACAACGAAGTTGGAAAAAAATAAATGAGTGAGTCTAACTTTATGCATATTTCTATTGTTTCGAGGAAAAACGTTGCAAGAGCTTTGCATTCATATTCACCACAACTATTCATGAATAATTTATATTTACTTCTGTTTATTTTCTGTTTCCGTATTTAGTGATATATCGTCTTAATAATATTTTTTATTCATGGAACGTATTATTAATGATATATAATATAACTATATAAAAAGATCTCTTGGGTTTAGTACATGATCGGGTTTCATGTGGCTCAACTGCCATGTTTTCTCCAATTAAGGATACCCATGTTATAGAAGTCGGTTGAGCCCCACCATCTGTAGATCCCACAAGGTCCATCCGTGTCAACAGTGTAAATAATAATAATAATAAAAACTTTATTTATTCTGGGACAAGCCCCTTTTGAATAACATTACAGGAATAATATATAACAAAAATGTCTTAGAGTGAAATAGATTACATTTAGTTAATTAATTACAACTAAATTAATAAATGAGGAATAAATAAAAAAATAATTGAAAAAAATTATCAATTAGCTCCTAAAACAATATTTAAAGAAAACTATTTCCTATAAAGGAAAAAGAAAATAGCAATAAGATAACAATTATTATAGAGAGAGAAACAATTGATAGTCACATATATATATATACAATTTTTTGAATAACAAGATAACAACAATACAAGGAATAAAATAATGAAAGAAAAAATATAACCAATACTAACTATGATAACTATTAAAGCTATTATAAATAAGTAAATATAAAGATATGTGTCTGGAAGTGTGAACAGCCAAATTAGCAAAGAAAGAAAATGTATATATATATATGCACACCTCAATCACAGGCGTATTCACATATACAATTATTCAGATACACACACATATATATAAAATTAATCATTTATCCATCATTTAGAAAACCTTAATCTCAAAGCTAAACGTACTATTTCGGATTTTTTGGGGATTCTAAGGAAATTAGGTGATTGAATATACGGGATTTAAAGATTGAGAGGTTATTGGAATCAATGGAAATTTTATCTCCCACAATCGGATTTGAAACGGATTTTTGAAGGGATTTTTTTTTTTTAATTTATATATTGATATTTACAACTGTATCAAAAAAAATAAATCAAGTAAATGGGCTAAGCGATACATAATGACATGTGAAAGTGACAAGTAGAGAAACTACCCTCTGGTAGTACTCAAATCACTAGTTCAACTAAGAAGGTCACGTGGCCATCTTCTTTTCAGACGCCTCGGAGGATTATCGGGAATTGAAGAGGAAGCTAGGTTTGAAACTAGAGGGTTTGAGTGGAAATGAAGTTTGTTATGAAAGGATAGATAGCGGGTTCGGGCCAAATCAGCAACAAATGGGACATTAACGTCGCACAGTGGAACGAATCAACGCATTTGTTGGACATTGGACCAATTCTCAAATAACTAAATTTGTCCTTCATTTTGATCTTAAATTATACTTTATACTTCTTCTCAACAAAATCCATAGATAAATTAATTGTGAAATTAAATCTTATATGAAAAATTCTGTATTGAAATATAAAATTTTCTAAAAACTCAAATTTTTAAAGCAATCTACTGTTTGGGGTAATGCATTAAATTAATCGTGCATCTACTGGGAAAAAACTCATCCATAATAAGATATTTTAAGCAAATAAAACTTGGGATTATTTCAAACGTCTGGGAATTTTCGGTGAAAATTGGGGGAAAAACTAAAATAATCAATTGCGAAAATCGCTCAAAATCGCCCGAAAACTACCTTCCCAGTAAATAACTAGAATGTTTGAAGTTTTTTTTCCATTAGTCGGATTCTGCTACTAGGTGCTATTTTCCGAGAAAATAGCACTTTTTTTTCTTTTCCGGGCCTTGAGAAATAATTTAAAATAATTTCTGTTGATATTGGCGTCTACTTTTCGCAAGTTTTCTTTTGTTTACCATGTTTGTTTACATTCATTTATCCGAATCCTTATCTAACATAATAGTATTAACAATGAAACTTAGTTTGTGTGTGGTATTTGAACGACATATGTGTAATGGTGCACATAGGTGCAATAGTCCCTACAACAAATCGTCAAGTTTTTAAATTTGTATTTATTTATTTTTTAAATTTTTATTTCGTTATTTAAATAAAACAATTTTATATAGGCACCTACATTTATTATAATTTTGATATATCAATTATACCTAGTGTATTAACTAAAATAAGTAATTATCAATTATTGTATTCATTTTGTTTAATAATTAAATTATTTCGTTTGTTACTTTTTCCTTTGTATAACTTTATTTAATACCTATGTATCTGTCTTTCCATAGAATACTGTATTGTACCCATTCTAGTAGTATATAGGTACAATGTTAGATAATAAATCATCTAACTTCGAAATATCAAATCTAGAATTTTTACACGGTTCCCCTAAAAGATCTGATCCTGTTTATCATATAATTAAATAGTCCATTCAAAAAGCTTTAAAACCGTACCAATAACCTCATTCTAGGAGAACCAGAAGCGGAGATATTAATGAATGTCCAGGCCTCCCTAACGCTCGTTCCACTGTGCGTCGTTATGGATGATTTTATTCTTAACAAAATAAGGAGCATTAAGGATTTTGGATTGTAGGGATTGGATACGAAAGGAATTCGATGGCTTAGTGGATCCCCAAAGCTCTACTGAAGGGATTTAAAAACTGTTTTATTTTATGACATAGGATGTTATGGGATTTTACTTCTAGTCCCACCTCTCTCTTTCCTACCACCGTGTTACATATTTGGTAGTAGACAGCGTTTGCATTTCCGATCCTCTGCGAAATTTCGCTGTCCACTTTCCCTTAACTTTGCATCACAGACCCCAGGTAAGTGTAATCCGTTACAACTTCCATTAGAGGAGAGCTCAATATGATTTCGATCATGGAAACAATTGAAAAGAAGCAGGTAAAGTGGTCGAGCACGTCTGTAGAATGGAAAGACATGGAGATCCTCTCAAGGGGATCCAGGACGATGTTTCTTGATCAGATAGAACGAACAGCAGGGTAATCTAGGGGCAAAACGTTGGATGGAATAAAAAAGGTGTTGTGAAAGATAGACAAAGTATAGGGAGTGTCATAATGGTTATCATTGAAAAAATAGAGACAAAAAAATGCTGTTTTTATTTTTGATTGAGCTTTTAAGTCCGTATAAAATTAAAAATAAGTCCATAGAGGCTGGGTGAATCCGAGGAGTGTGCTCTCTACGGATCCCAATGGGTCCATCCATAGTTGTCAAAAGTATTAACAATTTATCTTCAACTACCGGATTTGTACCCGGTTCAAACGCCATTAAGAGGTGGCTATTGCTCTCTTTAGAATAGGACACACCCGGCTTACCCAAGCACATCTCATTACAAGGGATGCACCTCCGATATGCCTTAGGTGTAATAGAAATCTTTGTATAAGGCATATGTTTGAGCAATGTTACTCCTATAAAAAAGTACTAAATCAGCTCAAAATACCACCCGATGTTAGAGAAGCACTTAGAGACAGCAAATCTGAAATCGACAAAGTGGTGAAATTCATTACATACTGTAAATTAATAGTCAATATTTGATCATCCATTGTCCTTGCTATAGATGCATTTGTTGTTTTTTCCGATTGTTTTATTTCCTCATAATAGATGAATTATTTGTTAGTATGTGTGTGTATATGAATATTTATTTTTTTTAAAAGATAAGTAGTTATAAACATCAAAAATCTACGGGCGTTGATGACCCTATGGTTTTACGCCTCTAAGCAACAACAAACAAACAAACAAAAACCCGGTTCAAATTCGGCAGAACAACTGAGTGCTGCACGACTGAACTGCTTCGCTCCGATCAAATTTGATAATTGGATAAAACTATTATTTTTACAACTATCGGTCGGTTGTAACCCATAATCGGTTTTACTTCCTTGCAGACAGGTGGTGGTATGTTGTTTTAAACACTTCTTCCCGGTATTTAATTAGAGCCTAAATTCAGCAGATCTCTCGGGCTGCTTCTTTTCAGTCACTCTGCTAGCCATAGCCCCATATCTGACTATTTAAAATATATAATGTACAAGAACGTCATAATGAAGATGTATTAAGGGGAATGTGGTCGATAGTTTTTTGTAATTCGGTTGGTTTATAGAGATATATCGCTACAGCATTCGAGGCACTAGAGGTCTCGGTTGCAAGAATAGGACTCACAGTGAACAACGAAAAGACCAAATATGTGACTACATCCAACAAACCACTGGAGCAGAAAGGAAATGTAATCACCAGCACTCACATGTGTCCAGAAAGTACGGGAATTTGTGTACCTAAGGGCCCAATTCAAAATAGAATTGAAGGAGAAATAAATAAAAAGGTTATAGTAGAGTACAAAATGGTCATTATATTTTCAGCACTGAAGATGGCATAAAAATTAGGTCGAAACGTAGGCACAAATAAAATAAGTCTATCTTATTTTGTGTGGTTCATTGACCGCACTCTTCTTAGAGTTACCCAGTATACTTGAAAAAAGGATATATTTGAATTTTGAGGCTTTTTAATTTTTGTTTAAAATTATTCATTTTTTTTTTTTTTTTTACACGAATCGGCCAGCACACGAATATATATAGTGATATATAGCTTCTTCACACTCTCCGCCTTCCTTCTACTCCAATACTCTCTCATCTTCCTGGACTGTTCCTCTCGCTCTTCCTTAGTTCATTTTCTCCCTCGTCTCTCCTTCTTTCCTACAAGAACCTCAACTTCTTTTAAATTTTTTCCGAAAAGCTCTATATCCAAGCAGTCCTCATACTTGATTTTAGCCTATCCAGCTCCTCTTTATTTGTTCAGCCTTTTATTGTTGATTCTGACCATGTGGCCGTAGGACCTCAGTCTCCTGGTCCTGATGACTGATTCAAGATCTTCCAAATTTCTGTTTTCTTCGTTGGATTACCGCCCATTTACCTCTTGTATCTCTTTGGGTCCATGAATCCTCCTCAGACTTTTTCTCTCAATCTTCAGGACTTTCTCCAGAATTCAATATTATTATTGTTTTTTATTTAATTTTCTTTATAAACGATATTACCAATGTCGCAATTTCTAAATAATATAATATTTATCAAAAAATGGGTATGAAATAGTGTTTATACCTTCATACGATTAAAGGAGTTTTTCTGTTTTACAATATTTTTTAAATTTATTTTTGTATATTTAAAACTTTATTGAAAAAAATATTAGTAAAATATACTCATATTTTAAGATTGATATTCGTGTTAACTATTGACAACTATCGTACTATAAAACAATGTATATTTCCATCATTATCGCGGTAGCCCTTAAAAGGAATTTATTAAAAAAACAAAAATATCTTCTTGATTTTTATTTTTTTTAAATTATTTTATTGAATTGTACAACTGTAATATATACATCTAGTACAAGGGCTGTATGAATAAATAAATACATGAAAGGACATGTAGAGGCACTACCCATTGGCAGCACTCTGATTCTTCTTGATTTAAATCGATCTATTAAACAATATCGACGCCCGTAGGTTCTTAATGTTCCTCCCTATAGCGACTCTGTTAGAATATTATTTTATTCCCGTCAAGTATCGATTGTGCTGTTAATTTCGATACTAGAGGCCGCTTTCTAAATACAAGTGGCATTTTAGTAATTAATGCAACCTGCCAGGATCTTAAAATAGTAGCACATTCTGATTTCTATTTGTAAGACTGCCTATTTTTAAACAGAATAAAAAAAATGTTACTCCCATTATGAAACCCGGGTATGATATTCAATGTAGTTGTAATGGCAACTTGGAACCAAAAATCTAGTAACTCCTTAGATTTAAAAAAAAGAGACTAATTTCTTTAAAACTGCTTTGAATATACAAGAATAATATGGCTTATCGAACCCGAAGGCTCGATCCCGACACCACCAATTTCTCTTTACGAACTTCTGTCCAAGGACCACTACCCAAATCCAAGTCCGCTAGATCACTCTTAAAGCAATCTTCCTACCTACGCCTCGGTCTTAGGAATTCGGTCGTTACTAAGCCCAACAAATTTACAAACGGAGCTTAATCTTCGTGACACTTTAATGACTTTAATATATAAATATATTGATATTTATCATTATGTTGTATATTATATACAATATGTAATATTGGCACATAATTTTATATATATTTATATGTTAATATATTGTTATAACTATAAAGATATTAGTTATTCTTCATCCTCCATTCTGTCTAATACCTGTTTGACTGTTAACGAGTGAAGAAGATATACTACCACTCAGCAACTCTATTAACCCATTCGAGACCGATTGCACACCGTGTTTGCAATAACAGTAATGTGCAATTATCAGTTATTGTGAGTAAACTAGTCGTCGAAATAAGATTTTAAGAAGAATGGCCCAGTTAATGGGAATTTTTATTTTTTCTCTTTATATTTTTATCCATACCTGTCAAATACAAATAATTGACAATCAGCAGATTGGCTGACAGGAAAATAATACAAAATGACATGAATGGAATGCTTTAATTTCCTATGATAACAAATCCCTCATTCACGTTCTTTTTAGTCTCCTAGTGTTCTCAGGCATGAGAGTCGTGGCCATTTGTTGTATCAATGCGAAAGCGTTTGTAGCACGTTCGTATGTGTTCGTCAACCGATGGTATTTTTAAGTCAGTATGCAGAGTCTTGTTATTGACGTACCATCGTGCTTTGGTGATAAGTCTTAGTACTTTTGATTGAAAAGTTTGAACTCGTTTTCTGTGAGTCTGTTTAGCGATCCCGTAAATTTGTAATGCATATTACTGGTTTAGTAATTTGACGTGTCTTAAATCTAATTTGGATTTTTTCCTGAATAGCGAATGCATTAAAGTGAGCTTATAGTTTAGTGATTGGCGTTTCTTCTTTATTCATCTTAACGTGAGGACAATGGCAATTATAATCAAGCGACATAATTGTGTAATGACCAATTTATGACCATTAAAAGTAAGTAAATATAACGGCATAGAGGCCTACTTTATGACAATTGCAATTGCTATATTTTATTATTGCAATCGGCACGAGATTACAAGGCTGTTGAAGACGCAGCACTTCGACACGGACCGGTCTCAGTGTGAACCGAGAAAGGTCATGGTCAGAACAAAGTCCCGTCTTCATCTTCCAGCTTCCAGGTCCCAGCTCCCCCAGGGAATAGAATCCCATTTAGTGTGGATATGAAATATCTGGGATAACAGGAACCAGGTGAGGGAAGAGGGTGCTCTCCGTTTGGTAAAAACAAAACCAACTTTACCACTACAACCGTTGTAAGGCTTATAGTTCAGTACATGGTAGAGACTTCACTGTTTCTAGAACAACGGTAGTGCAAATTGATAAACAGCTGATTGGTTACTTATTTTCCAGTATTTAGCAACTTTTTAAGGCTTGGTACTTTGGATTTTTACTAGTGTTCTAGTAATTACTGTATGTTCTTTTTTACTGTTTTACATTACTAATAAATCATTACAGAAAGATTTCAAGATACCACTTGTGTCTAACACAATCAAGGAAAACTGCAAAAAATCTCACTTGCTGGACATCCTAACTTACTGGTACAATCATTACTGACAGACAGTGACATGAACCACGCTAGGAGTGCCTTCAATGGGAGTTTTGTTCCAACAGGTTTCCACGAGAATCCCTTAGGGGAGGTTTACCAAATAAACATCGAAAATACAATATGTGCCAAATGGCATTTATATAATTTTTTAAATAAGTATTTTTATTATTATTATTCGTTTTTACAGAGATGGGGGACTAGACCAACGATCTGCAGTTATTATTTTTTGTTTTTAATTTTTCTTCTTTAAATGTCCAGAAATTTCCTGGCGATTCTATCTGTGTCTAGGAGTACTGCTTGTTGAGCCTCCTTGAGAACTTTAAGCGGAAGTCCCAGATTCTCAGTGCTCTCTACCGTGGATTTAGGAACCAATCCATTCCTGGAAATTATAATACGTGTTACCACGACGCTTTCCATTCGGTAGAGCTCTTTTATTTCTGCAACTAGTTCCTGATATTTGGGAAACTTCTCTCCCACCGAAGAACAGACATTATTGTAGTTAGGTATTGCAATGTCAATTATAGTTGCGTTACTATATCTCATGATAAGGAGGATGTCTGGTTTATTATGACGCACAGTATGATCTGTAATAATGTATTCATCCTATTATAGCTTAAGTGGACCTTTTTGTAGAAGTATATTGGGATGATACTTATAATATGGCGTCTTATTATCGAGTAGGTTTTATTTCACCGCCAGGGCTTGATGCAAAATTTTTGACACATTGTTATGCCTCTGGAGATGCTCGGTAACAGCAAACACTCGGCATGCTCCAGTGATGTGTTGGATTGATTCCAGCGGTGTAATAATAATAATAATTATTATTATTTTAGTGTACTTATATAACGTTTCTTTTTAGTTATTTTGAAATATTTATTTTCATAGCATTTGCGATATTTCTACAAAAAAAAATAGGAAATTTACTCTTAAATATTGAAAGATAGATCGATGAAAAAATGTGATTTAAAAAAAAAGTCTATATTTTGTATATTCAAACAAAATAAAATTTATTTTTATAGAGGAGGTATCAAAAGAAAGAATATTTCTATATTAAATTAAAAAAAAAAGAAATTGTAACACTACAACCCATGTAGGGTTCAGTACAATGTAGAGACTGTGTTGTTTCTAGGATAAGGGTTGTGCAGATTGATTATCCAAACCACATCCGAAGACGTTAAACGTAAAAAATATATATATTTTATATGTTGAATAACAATAGTTGACCTTGAGTAATTATGAGGAAGAAAATGGTCCGGGCAGAGGTCAAATAAATTCTCTTATATAGGGAGAACATTTTATTGCTAAGCCGACGTTTCGACCCACATTGCAGGTCTTCTTCAGGGCTAGTCGATGGGTTCTCCCTATTTAAGAGAATTTTCTTGACCTCTACCCTGACCATATTCTTCCTCATATATATATTTAGTTTCTATCGATCCTCAAGAGTGAATCGTACTGTAGAACCCCGTACTCAAAGTTGTCCCTAATCCACCCTAAAATTCATATATCTCTTTGCCTAGTTCATTATCGCTTTTTAAAGAATTTAAATCATTACTCATTACTCACGTACGTGTACATAATTTATATACTAAGTTGCAATCAACTTACGCAATAAGACACGTGTGCGATACAATAGCCAAGATCTTGAAAACCACAAGAAGCTCCAGGTCACCTTCTGTTGCCTTGACCTTCGCAGAACTGGCAAAGATTTTTTTTGTTTTTATATACTTGTACATGTATATATTTTTTTGTACTGATTTATTTCAGTTTGGTATAGAATTTCAATAGCCTTATTCTTTTCCTCTATTTTTATAATGGTCCCAAAGGAAGATTCCATACACGAACGCTTAAACCTCTACTTTAGAAAAAAAAAAAAATCTCTTGCGAACAACAAATGGCTTTTTTTAATTTATAAACAAATTAAAATTAAAATCTGGTTGCACCACACTCAATAATATACACTCAGCAGCAAAAAAACCGGACACTTCATATTTTTCGTATTAAAAGCTAATTTTCAGCAATGTGTTTGTTTTTTCGGGTATTCTAGTTATTACAGAGAATGTAGGGTCTAAGTCCATTGAACTAATCCCTTCAGGATTAGTAAACAATTAGATAAAACTCAGATTTGATTTATTTGTCTTGAAGTTGATTTACCTGTCTGACCTATTCTAAACTGTAAGTAGTTTTTCGCACATTCAAACATCTTTAATTTATTAACCAAGCCTTTACTGTGATTAATGGGCATGTTTTTTTTTAAATTTTGGTCCAGAATAATGGTTATTTCAAATGTTGACATAGCCCGAGCCGATGCATTGGCCAGAGAAGGCCGGAGCTTGGGGTAGTGAAGTCTACCATTCACGATGCACTCCGGCGTTTCCGGGAGACTGATAACTACGAAAGGAGGGCCGGCAGTGGGCGACCTAGGGCAACAACGGCAGGAAACGATCGATTTATTACGCTGTCGGTATTGAGAGACCGAGTTTTAACGGCTCCTGTGGTCCGGGAAAGACTTGAAGTGGCTCGAAATACACGTGTAAGTGCAGACAGTGCGGTGGAGACTGAGGGAGCATGAACTCGTACCAAGGCGACCCGCGACAAGGCCCCAACTCCTGGAAAGGCATCGAAGAGAAAGGCGATTATTTGCTGATCAGTATTCTCATTGGACTCTGGAGCAATTGGGAACTGTTTTATTCACAGATGAGTCTCGATTTGGTCTATACCACTTAGACGGTCGAGACAGAGTGTGGAGACGAACAGGGGAGCGATTTGCTCAATGTACCAATCGTGAATCACGGTCTTTTGAAAGGAGGTCAGTTATGGTTTGGGGTGGAATTAATTTCCATGCCCGGACTGAACTGATTTTCATGGGGCTCTGACTGCTCGGAGATACATCGAGGAAGTCCTCCTAGCGAGTGATCCCATTTGCTCCATTTATTGGTGAGCAATGCAGGATAATGCTCGTCCACATACCGCCAGAATTGTTACCGAATACTTGGAGCAAGTGGGAATCACAGTTCTGGACTGACCTGCACACTATCTCCCGATATGAATCCCATAGAACATTTGTGGGATAATTAAGGGGGGCGTGTTAGACGCCGTCATCGTCATCCTAGTGACTTAAATCAGCTCCCAATTGCTCTTCGAGAAGAATGGGATGCTATGGCGGTGGAGTACGTCCAGAATTTAATTTCTTCGATGCCTGACAGGGTTAGAACCCTTCGCCGTACCTGAGGGAGTAATACCCGCTATTAGAATTACATAAATTGTTAGAAAACCTAATAAAAATGAAGAATAACGTTTTCTAAAAAATGTGTTCATTTATCATTTTTTCTTGATTTTGTACATAATCAATAAAAATTATTCACTTTTGGCAGATTTTGTTTAAATAACCTATAAATTAACAAATTCTTACCATAAATTAAAAAGATTAATACATATAAATATATATTTAACCAAATTATAAGACCAAATCTAAGTGTCCGGTTTTTTTAGCTGTTGAGTGTATAATAATATTAGCGACCCGCCTCGACTTTGCACGTGTAGTAAGATATATTATGCATACATGGTTAGCCTGTTTTATGTATTTTATTAGGTACCTATTATAAACATATAAAAAAAAAAAAAAATATTTCTTTATATACGAATTGATTTTCTTGCGCGTTAAGTTATTGGGATAACCCCAGCCTCTTGATGAGGATCCCGGACATATCTCCTCACTGCACAATCGATTTCTTAAAAAGAGTACAGTCTCTACCACGTACTGAAACCGAGACCCTTTATGTATGAAAAAAATCTTTTTTTCTTATCTAGAAACCTCAGTGGACTTGGATGTTGGTTTATTCCCACCCCTTTTAATTGGCATAAATATTTCATTCTCTTCTATAATAACTTCTTAAAAAGATATTTTCCTAATGTTACATCATGCCACATTAATATATCTAAACTGTAATTTGTTATTAATGATTTTTTTTATGATCTACTTGCGACCCGGCCCGACAATTAATGTATTTTATTATGTACATATTATAAACGTAAAAACAAAACAAAATATTTCTTTATATACGAATTTATTTTCTTGCGCGTTAAGTTTTTGGGATAACCCATAAGATACTCACTTAAATTATGTGGTATAAAATATTCTAATAATGCGCATGAAATGCTTAAGGTAACTAAAGTATATAAGTTGATAAGGATTAATACTGTACTCGTCTAAATAACTTTCCAAATAGCGCATTGTACGTTATCAATTTTTTAGAAGATAAAATAGTTATAGTAAGCTTTACTTAAAAGGTATAATATATGCTGTCACTGACTTTTATGTAGATCTATAAAAGAGGAATATTCCTCCATGCATTGTTTCGTTATATGACAAAGGAATTAGGCAGCGTCTTCGATGAAACCTCCCAGGCGGCTATAGTTTTTCCATCAATTCCAACAATTATCGTTATATTCCAACACATTTACACAAAACCTCGACAAATTATATACCTAAACCTTCCTAGTGAACCATTCTATCTATTAGTGAAAACCGCATGAAAATCCGTGTAGTAGTCATTGAGTTTACCGCGAAGAGACGCGGCTATTTTTTATAATATACAAGAGAATTATAACACCTACAGGCCTCGTTATGTGCTTAAATTAAAGCTAATTAAATTTACTACAACTCCATTGCACTTGACTTTCATCGTAGGATCACTCATTCGGCCGGTGTTCCTCACGAAACTGGGCCAAAACTTACAATTTGTCCTTTTGGGATAAAATTACCAATTTTCAAAGATACTTAACTCAGAATCTATCACACCTACAGGCCTCGGTCTGTACATAATTTAAACCTTATTAAATTTACTATTAAACCTTATTAACTTCATTACTAATGACTTCCATCGTAGGATCAATTCTTCGGCCGGTGTTCCTCACGAAAGTCGGCCAAAACTTAAATTTGGATTTCTTGGAAAAAATTACCAATTTTCAAAGGGTCGTAACTCAGAATCTTTTAAAGGTACAGAGCTGCGGTTGAGCTCAAATTTAATCTTCATTAAAAATGAATGCTGCTAATAATAGTTTTTTTATAAAAACGCACCAATTAGGAGATATAGGCCAAAAACTGCAATAACTCCGAAAATTTTGCGGTTTTTCGGTCACCAAAAGTTTTCCTATCCGATTTTTGATACAACATATCAAAAATGCAACTCTCTTCAATTTATTGTAACCTTCAGGTACCTGGCTAATTAATTGGGAGGTTAGAGCGTTGGTCTAGTAAATGTTGAAGTAGCCTGAAACGGCCAGCTGTTTCTTGTCGTTTCAGTCTAGTATGAGGATTCCAACTTAAGCGTTTGTCAAGGTGTAGTCCTAAGTACCGGACCTGTCCCAAAGGAAACAGTGGGATGTTATTAAACGATGCAGAAGGTTTACGACCGAAAGTGAAAGTGATTTGACGGGATTTGTGGGAATTTATAAAAACTTAATTACCAATTCAAGATGGTCCTCCGTCATTTCTTCCTTACCACAATTTACATCCGCACGTCTATCCACAATTTTTCCTTATTGCCTTCTCAATTTAATTATAATGACCTTCTAAATCTCTTTTGTTATACTGTGTTCCTTCTTAATTTGTCCTTAAACATTTCCCATATTTTTAACCATTAAGATATATTGGTCTGTACATTTTTATTTTTTATATTCCCAAATTTTATTACTGTCATTATTTTATTTTAAATACTAATTGTTAGATTGATAACTACTTTTATTGACATTTCAGATAGTTAATACTTATCTAATTGATTTGCCTAAATTTTGTTTATATCCTAATTGTTGTTTAAAAGAAAAAAAAAAGAAAAAGGTATATTTTAAATTATATTTCTTTTTATATCTTGTTTATATGGAAGCGGGGGGGGGGGGGGGGAGGGGGGTAGTGGTAGAACACTGAGCTGCCATGCCAGAAATCCTGATTCAAATCCCGCTGCAGGCAAGTCTTTTATTTATTCGGCCAAAACTTAAAATTTGGACTTTTTGGGAAAAAATGCCAATTTTCATAAGGTCGTAACTCAGAATCTTACAGAGCTGCGGTTGGATTCAAATTGAAGCAAATTTAATCTACTTTAGAAATGGTCACCCATGCTTTTTTTTCTTCAAAAATGCACCGATTATAGGATTCATATTATTAATAATAATATTATAGTCCAGGTGTATCGATAACGAGGTCATCAAAAATGATTACTAACTAGCTGTGTTTTTTTTACTTCTTCTTTTTTGACTTCGTTATCGATACACGCTGGAAGGAGGGGGCTCTTTGATCAAACCATACATTTTGTAGGGCAAATATTTTTTCAAATAATTTAGATAATTATCTTGAGATTTAACAAGAAAAAAAACCAGTTAGTAATAAATTTTTGAGAATCAAATCGACATATTTTATCCTTGCTACCTCTTTTAGCTACAACAATCGAGAATTTTCACACAGGAAATTGTTGGGTGTCTCATCGAAACGAAGGTATTCACGAAGATTCAGCTTGATACTAATCAAGTGCAAAAATAGACCATGGATCCTGGACTATTAGGATACAGGCTAAAAACTGAAATAACTCCGAAAATTTCGACGATTTTTGGCCACCAAATGTTTTCCCATCCGTTTTTTTCGGTTGGAAACTTGGATTTACACTACTCAGACATGCCCTTACAACATATCAAAAATGCAGCTCTGTTCAATTTTTTGCGACCCTCAAAGATCTGGTAGCTGGCCTAATAATAATTAGAATAAATAAGGAATTATAATATGAAATTGAAATAATTGAAATGAACGAGGCGTAGGTGGGAGGATTGCATTAAGAGTGATCTGACGGATTTGGGTTTGGGTAGTAACCCCAAGCCCGTTCACGGGTAATAGCGCTACAGGTTTTAGGGGATCTTGTTTATAAAAAATAAAATAAAACCAGTTTTGTCTCCTTAGTATCTTAATCTTAATATCGGTCATTTGTGGCTTTCGAGATAACTTTCCATAAAGATCTCCCCTACACAGTCGTTAGCGGATATTTATCTGTTATACCAATAGCTATCTAATTGTACCTGATTTCCTTCATCGGGTTACTTCCTATCAAGCAAGTCACATTTCCTTATCTGCTTTGTCAACTGCTGTCATCCATTCTCATCAAATGTCCCATGAAACTCATCCTTATCTTCCGTATTAAACTTGAGATTGGTTCAGTAGCAATTAACTCGTTTAGTTCACTTTCTTTGGAAGAGGCACTCCTTACAGTCTTTGTGTAGTGTTGCAGTTTGACATTTGTCCAAGTTCTTCCCATAAGCCCCCGAGACTCGTAGTTTTTGCAAGAGTTATGCTTTGTACTCCAGTAATATTGTTAGATTCCCTTTTTTTCTTTTACTTTACCAATATGCTACCAGAAAATATCGAATCTACCATTAATATATATAAATAAATAATAAGACTTAATGAACCCCAAAGCTCGATCCCGATACCACCAATCTCGGCTTACAAACTTCCCTCTACTGATTACTACCCAAACCCAAAACCGTCAGATCACTCTTAACGCAATCCTCCCACCTACGCCTCGTTTATTTCAATTATATATTATATTTCCTTATTTATTCTAATTATTTTTAGGCCAGCGGCCAACTGTTTGAGGGTCGCCAAAAATTGAAGATAGCTGCATTTTCGATATGTTGTAAGGTTATGTCTGAATAGTGTAAATCCAAGTTTGCAACCGCAAAAACGGATGGGAAAACTTTAGGTGGCCAAAAATCCTTGAAATTTTCGGTGTTATTTCAGTTTTTGCCCTGTATCTTCCAATCGGTGGATTTTTGAAAAAAAAATATAGGGAACTGTTTCTACATCAGGTTAAATTTGCTACAATTTGAATCCATCCGCAGCTCTAATAGATTCTGAGTTACGCCCTTATGAAAATTGAAACCAAATTTTAAGTTTTTGCCGACTTTCGTGAGTAACACCGGCCGAAGGAGTGATTCTACGATGAAAGTAAAAAAATAAAGAAAAAACAATGCTTGGATCTCTCGAATGGGCCTAACGCATAAAGAGTACAGAGTAATAAAAAATAACAAAAAAACAACTTGTAATACTACAACCCGTGAACGGGTCTGGGGTTCAGTGCATGGTAGAGACTGTACTGTTTTATTGACACCGGTCTTTAAGGACGTGCCTTGTCCTAGGCCACGTTCAACCGCCTGATTTTTCCCCCTTATTGTTATAACATTTTATAGAGGCTGGTTGAGCCCCAGGAAGGTCCTAGATCCTATATGATCCATCTCCGGCTGCAAACAGACTAAATAAAAGTAACTACCTGTAGCGGGATTTGAACCAGGATTACAGCCGAAGCGGTAATAATGTACATTTGAATGTAAGAATCAACAAATAGTAAGAACAGATTTGGATATTGAAACGTGCCAACCTTTCAAAAATGATAATGAACTGCTGAGGACTCAGATGTACCTGAAACTCACAAATTCAATCCAGAAGAGCAGTCGTCGCTAATGGCCCCAGCAGTCGAAGCCAGTTAAAAAAACATATAACTTTCTATGTGCCACAATCTTAGTAAATATTAATATTTATAATAGGATGTAATTAGTTGGGGGTGCAGTCAGGAAAACACAGCAAAATAAGTGAAACTTATTGTATTTTTTATGTGCCGACGTTTCGACCTACTGTGTAGGTCATCTTCAGGGCCAATAGGAGTGGCTGCTCGGTGCAGAAGGTAACTGACCGATAACATAAAAAATACAATAAGTTTCTTCACTTATTTTGCTGTGTTTTCCTGATAGCACCCCCAACTAATTACATCCTATTATAATATCTACCAGTCAACGAATTTCTTTCCTACATTAATATTTTATTGATAAACATTTATCTATTTTTATTTTTGTAACTTGCGTTTTAATATCAAAATGAAGATTATTTTCATGTAAACATGGAGAATGTTTTAAGGTAATTTCGATTATCTAAACAACACCCAGCAAGATGTAAAGATAACAATACTTAGCGAACCCGAAGGCCGATACCAACAATATCTGCTTACAAACCACCGTCCACGGAGCACCACCCAAATTAATATCTTTAAGATTACCAGCCGGTTCTTTCTCGAGATACATTCAAAATATACACCATTAATATTTTTCGTTAGAATATTTTTTTGGTCAGTCTCTTACGATCCGTTCTAAGAATACAACATGTTTTTGTTGAAGTTCAAATAAAATGAATAATCAATAACTTTTTTATTCTTTCAAAAACCTATAGCAATTGCGTGTAAATTGCTGGAAGTTTTTATTTTTATAAAACCTGTACCGCTACAACACGAAACGGATCTGGGGTTCGGTACATCCAAGAGACTGTACTGTTTCATGGACAACGGTTACATACAATTTTATATTTTTTTTATAAATTGTATAAATATTTAAAAAACATTGATATTTAAAAACAGAAAACGCGATCTGGCTCCAATATTATGAAAATAATTATCATTTCATATGATACGAAAATGATGATCATATGATACGAAAATAATAATCGTATAAAATTATATAAATAATTACAATAATAAATACATAAAGTTAATAATTCTCAACAATATTTTCAATTTAGTACATACGAAATTCGCAAGTACTCAAGAGATGATTCAGCGCCTTAGGCAAGGTCAATGCATCGTTGAAGGACGTCAGAGCCGAAATATGATCATGTAAAATCCGGATGTGGGATTTGGCTGTAGCTCTATCATCTCGGATAACTTCCTAAACTCACCAGTGATTCTATCGATGGAAAAGTATATTGGAATCTAACAGTATGTTGAACTAATCAGCTAATGTTTTGTGATTATATAAGGCATTCATGATTCCATCTCTGGAGGCAATTAACAGAAATTAATAATGCACTTTTGATAAATCACAAAGGCATACATTTTCTTGTCACTGTTTATAAAAAATCGGGTACTTGTGTATTAGCCGGTCTCCATGAAACCTAGCTCCTTATCTCGTGTAGCATCATTAAATCTCGTGTGTGCGTTATTAAATTGTTTTCTACATTATTTTTGTCACGTTAATTTTGTTTATTATCTATTTAAATTAATGTATTGTTTATTAAATATAATTTTGTGTTTTAGTCTCCTTCCTTTTATTATTGCCTATTTAAAATTAGCAGAATAACACTTTGGAAATAGCTACCTTTAAAGGAAGAAGCTGTGAAATACTTCCAGAAGTTTGGAATAATTCCAAAGAGGAAATTATGAGGAAAAGTTCATCAAATGGATTTTTACAATATTTAGGTCGCAATAAATTGAAGAAAGCTGGAGTTTTGATATGTTGTAAGGGCATGTCTGAGTAGAGTAAATCCAATTTTGCTACCGAAAAAACGGATGGGAAAACAAAACTTTTGGTGGCCGAAAAACCTCGACATTTTCGAAGTTAATTCAGTTGTTAGCCTTTATTTGGACTATTTTGAAAAAATTACCAAGGGGTGTAGTCAGAATCTAGTACACCTAGAGAGCTGCGGTTGGATTTAAATTGTAGAAAATTTAATCTACATTGAAAATGGTCTCATGTATTTTTTATGGAAAACGCACCGATGAGGATATTTGGCCTTTATATCCTGAATTAACTGACTTATAACTGAATTAACTCCGAAAATGTCGAGGTTTTTCGGCCATCAAATGGTGTACCATCCGTTTTTTCGGTAGCAAACTTGGATTTACACTACTCAGACATGCCCTTACAACATATCAAAAATGCAGCTCTCTTCAATTTATTGCGACCTTCAAACACCTGGCCTACAAGGATGGAATCATAGAATAAAAGAGAGTGTTCTAGAATTAGCATTTTATTATGTCATTGTGTATATACATATATATATATTTCTATTAATATGAATAAGAAGGTAGGCGTTATCAGTATCAGAATCATGCGTGTTGAGGTTATAAACAATGGCGGTTACCCGTCCCTGCAGACCGGCTAATACAAAAGTACCGAAATCGTACCAATTATTTAGTAAAGCAGGAGTTGCTGATTAAAAAAACAAATCATAAATAGTTAAATAGATGTTGTAATGAAGTAATAACCATCTACCCTATTTTCATCAATCGATATGATCTACAGGTCAATTAAAATTGCAAACATCGATTAATGTAGACGGCCAGGTTGTACCTATGGTGTAGAGACGGCCTGATATATTGTATTTACGATTTCATCAATAAGTAAGTCAATATGGTAAAAAACAATGGAAGGTTATGCGTTATGTTATAACGATGGATTGAACTGGTCAGGGGGTGCAGTCACTGATAACACAAAAATAACAAAAAAAGCAAAACTTAATTTTTATTAATCGTTCCAACGTTTCGGCCTTCGTTGTTGGTCATCTTCAGGGAAAATAGTGGGTGGGGTAACTTGTCACAACAGTTTCAACAGTCATCTGTAAACTTATGCTATAACAGTTACTATTACGACTTGTGTGACAGCATTACTGTCTCGATAGTGAGGAGTATTCTGCATTTTTTATTTTTTCGATTTTTATCTAATCTACTAATAAAGCAGTGTTGAAATTTAAAGTTACATTTAAAAACGTCTACGAATAAAAAAAAATTATTTTCTACTGAAAACCGTTAGATTCTTATGTACAAATTGTGGAGCGAAAATGCCTCTGAATTTAACTTTAAAGTTTTAAATTTAATTAACCCATTCAAGACGACGATTTTTATCCAGCACGGTTCCCAGGAGTGACATTTTTTTTTGTCTGTATTGTTCATTTTTAATTAAAGAAACATGTTTACTATGGAAATCACCCAATTTGGAAGTGAATTCACACAAACAATACCATTCTTCAGATAATTTTTAGATTTTTTGCTGCACAGTAAAACCAATACCAAATTTTGTTTTACTGTACTTTACAGATTTTTTTAGTTCAAGAAAAATCATATTTTTACGACTAGTGTACTCAGAATAACTGATAATTGGACATTACTGTTATTGCACACACGGTGTACAGGTTTTCAGACATGGCGTCTTTTAGCCTCGGGAATCAATTGGTGCCCAATCTTCTCGAATGGGTTAACCCTTGTTTAATTTCATACGACAACTTATTTAATTTCATACGACAATCCTTAACCATTTCAAGTTTACTAAATATTCATCTATTAAGTTCATGCAGAGAAAACATATTCAATACAATAATTAAGACAACGCTTGTGCAAAGAAGTAATTTGTGGTTTCAGGCTCTACTGTTATAGAGACTAAACGAGCCCCAGAAAGATCTCATGATCCCACATAATCGATTCACGAGTAAATAATGCAGCAAATGCCTCTAGTTTTTCGGTCTCGACATTACTAAGCTCACGGTAGTAATGAAAGTAACAGCTATTTAAGTAACAGTTATATTACATAACAGTAGTTATGTAATATAAGTCAATAACCTGGTGACTCGAAATTTATAATATCTATACATACTATAAAACAAAGTAAAATTACATTACACAGACAAATTAAATCGGCACAATATGCCTTATTACCCGAGCAAAGCTGGGCTGGGTCGCTAGGATTATATAATTTCTATATATTTTTGTTTTAAATATAAAATATTTGTCCTGGCTGGTGACTGGCCGGGATTCGGACCCGGGTCGTCTGCATCTCCGGTGCAGTGCTCTAAACCACTGAGCTACCAGGGCTCGCATCAAAGTCAGACAAATCCGTTCTCTTCACCGATCCTTTATCCCCGTACTCTCGAAATTTTTGGGATCTTTATACGTGGAAGAATTTTCATTGGACATTACGATATAGGATCGGTGAAGAGAACGGATTTTTCTGATTTGGATACTACCCATGGTAGCTCGGTGGTTTAGAGCACCGCACTGGAGATGCAAACGATCCGGGTTCCAATCCCGGCCAGGACAAATATTTTCTCTTCAAAACAAAAACATTCAAAAATAATTACCATCAAAATAACAATTAATATAAATAAATTGTATATAATTTTTATATTTTGTGCTTGTAGATGAATTTGTCAAATATAGTATTATTAGTAAAATTTCGGTCAATGGATTTCTTTTTATCATTGTTTGTTCCTTCGAAATATACCAAAAGCGTAGATCCTGAAAGCCCAAAGTCGTTACGGAATGCAAATCCGCTTAAAAATAACAAAGAAGTATAAAAAAAAAAAGCAAGTTGGTGAGGTAAACAACGAAAAGTCGTGATAGAAAAAGACTCGCCTGTTACAACACAATTCTTAGCTAGTATTGTTATCTTTACAAATAATATATTTATTTTTACTTTCTTTTTCGCTTAGTTAAGATTAAAAAAAATTAAAAAAATTTCTCTTTATACATTTACCCACACCTCTCAAATCAAAACAATGACAACCAGTAGATTTGCTGACAGTAAAATAATTATTTTACTTATTAATAATTAATGTCATTGTAGATTATAATCTACAATGACATGAGAGGCATGAAGAAGAACAGTAGCCAGCTGTAGCTCTCCTGTGGCTTGATTTAATAAAATGAATTAATTCATATTTCTGGTTTTCAACGTATCCATTTTTACTATGTCAAGTCAAGGGGTCAAGTCTTGATGCTGATAAAAACTTTCAGGGCTAGTTTTAACATATAGTTGTTCAAATCTATTTAAAGTCTCTAAATGAGCTTTGTTAATCGTCTTAAATTATCTCATTTCTAAAAAAATAATTTTAAATTTAATATTTAAATATAAATCCTTAATGCTCCTTATTTTGTAAGGATCTTAATGCCCATAACATCCATAACGACCTTAATGTCCCATTTGTTACTGATTTGGCCCGAACCCGCTATCTATCCTTTCATAACAAACTTCATTTCCACTCAAACCCTCTAGTTTCAAACCTAGGTTCCTCTTCAATTCCCGATAATCCTCCGAGGCGTCTGAAAAGAAGATGGCCCCGTGACTTCTTAGTTGAACTTGTGATTTGAGTACTACCAGTGGGTAGTTTCTCTACTTGTCATTTTCACATGTATCGCTTAGCCCATTTACTAAATGTATTTTTATTATACAGTTGTAAATATCAATAAATAAATTAAAAAAAAAAATTTAAATATTGCATAATACTGATTCATAAACCGTAAGTGATTTTTATCTGATACTACGTTTTAGCAACCACCCATTGGTATGAGCGATTTGGGAATGATGGCTAATATCATCTATATAGTTTTTTAATATTTTATTTTGAAGAGAAAAGCTTTGTCTAGGGCCGGGAGAAATCTTTTCTCTTCAAAATAAAATATTTAAAAATTATAACAAATTAATAAAAAATAAAATAAAATAAATTATATAGTTTTTTTATTATATATCGGTTGAATTATGAAAATTAATTTTCCTGTATATCCTGAACTGCGTACAATGCAGTAAAAACTTCATTCATTATTTTCAACACGATTCGAAAATCTTCCTTACCAATTAGCAGTTTCAGAAAGATAAATTATTACCGATTTATTTATAATATTTAAATATAAAATTTATAATAAATTTATTTCTCGAAAATAGATATTTATAACATTAAATATTTTAATTTTGAAGAGAAAAAATTTGTCTTGGTCGGGATGCGAACCCGGGCCGCCGTCCCACAGTGGAACGAGCGTTAGGAGCGTCTGGACATTCATTAATATCTCCACTTCTGGTTCTCCTAGAATAAGGCTATTGGTACGGTTTTAAAGCTTTTTGAAGGAACTATTTAATTATATGATAAACAGGATCAAACCTTTTAGGATAAACGTGTAAAAATTCTAGATTTAATATTTCGATGTCAGATTATTTAGTATCAAACATTGTACCATTTATTGTACCAACATACTACGAGAATAGGTACAATACAGTATTCTATGGAAAGACAGATACATAGGTATTAAATAAAGTTACACAAAGGAAAAAGTAACAAATCAAATAATTTAATTATTAAACAAAATTAATAAAATAATTGATAATTACTTTTGTTAGTTAATATACTAGGTATAATTGATACATCAAAATTATAATAAATGTAAGTGCCTATATAAAGTTGTTTTATTTAAATAACGAAATAAAAATTAAATAAATCAAAAATTAAAAACTTGACGATTTGTTGTAGGGACTATTGCACCTATGTGCACCATTACACATATGTCGTTCAAATACCACAAGCAAACTGAGTTTCATTGTTAATACTATTATGTTAGATGAGGGTTGTTCGGATAAATGAATGTAAACAAAAACTGGTAAAAAAAAGAAAACATGCGAAAAGTAGACGCCAATATCAACAGAAATTATTTTAAATTAATTCTCAAGGCCCATAAAATAAAAAGAAAAAATCATTTTCTCGGAAAATAGCACCTAGTAGCAAAATCCGACTAATGGAAAAAAAACTTCAAACATTCTAGTTATTTACTGTGAAGGTAGTTTTTTGGGCGATTTTGAGCGATTTTCGCAATTGATTATTTAATTTTATCACCCAATTTTCACCGAAAAATCCTAGACGTTTGAAATAATCCCAAGTTTTATTTGCCTAAAATATCTTATTATGGATGTGCTTTTTTCCAGTAGGTGCACGATTAATTTAATGCATTACCTCAAACAGTGGATTGCTTTAAAAATATGAGTTTTTTGAAAAATTTATATTTCAATTCAGAATTTTTTATATAAGATTTGATTTCACAATAAATTTATCTGTGGATTTTGTTGAGAAGAAGTATAAAGTATAATTTAAAATCAAAATAAAGGACAAATTTAGTTATTAGAGAATTGGTCCAATGTCCAACAAATGCGTTGGTTCGTTCCACTGTGCGTCCTACCGGTGAAGAGAATGGATTTGTCTAGCTTGATTTCGAACCGTGGTTAGAGCACCGCGCTAGAGATGTGGACGACCCGGGTTCCACCACCAATCTTTTCTCTTCAATATAAAAATATTTACAAATAATCACCATCAAAACAATAAATAAAAAATAAATTATAAAATATTTGATAGCAAGTCGGTAAGAGTGAAATTCTACAATAGTTATTCTAGTCCATCCTCAAACCTTTTTTTGTATCCAAATAAGTACAGATTATTTTCATTATTTCGTATTTTTTTCATTTTCCCACAACTTTATGTAAACAAATACTAACAATGCTTATATGGAATCTGTGTAAATATTATTTAGTCTATCAAATGTTCACACTTGAATAATGAAATGAAATGTACAAACTGTGCCGAATTTATATTTAAAAAGAAGAATTACGTTAAAAAGAAATTATTACCTATGTTTAAAAAAACAAAACAAATTCATGATAAGAAATGTGATAGAAACTTCATAAAAATAAGAATTTAATTCTAATTTCGGTAACCTAAACAGAATGGACCCTAGATCTGGAAGACACTTCAAATATTTAAAAAAACTAAACTGAAAGAATTCATGGTTTGCAGATGTAGAAAAAGAAATCGAGGAACTGAAGATTAATCCAGCTGATATTATCAGATTGTACAAATTTTTGTGTTTTTAGGATACAGCTAAAAAGAAGACGAGACCAGCTTGGACAAAAGAAAGAAAGAAAAAACCTAGTGCAAGAATGAAGATGATAATGGAATCAAAGACAATGAAACCACGAAAGAGATTTACTCAGCTAAAAAAAACAAACTGTACCACTACAACCCATGAAGGGTGTGAGGTGCAGTACATGGTAGAGACTGTACTGTTTCATGGACAACGGTTCTGCAAGGAGGCGACATGTCCTAGGTCATGCTCAACCACCAGATTCCCCCCCCCCCTTATTTTGGGTACCCTATTTTTATAATATTTTATAGAGGCTGGGTGGGCCCCAGGAGGGTCCTAGATCCTATATGATCCATTTCCGGCTGCTAACAGACTAAATAAAAGCCTTGCCTGCTGCGTGATTTGAACCAGGATTTCCTTCATGGCAACTCAATGCTCTACCACTGCGCCACTCGGCTCCCTTTTACTCAGCTGGTTTTTGAATAAAAGAGAAGAATCCAAGGACACAGAGTTGAGGATATATAAATTTACTTTTCTCCCAATAATTACATAATCTTCGGCATCTTGGACATTAACCACCAGACATAAAAGTATGATCCATGCTTTAGGATTGAGATTTCTTAGGAAAATAGAAGGGAAAACATGAGGAGACCGAATTTGCAACTGAATTTTTAGATCAAGCCTTGGAGTGGAGTCTGCAGAAATTGAAGTCTAAGTTGCTTTGGGAATGTTTTAAGAATATAAAACAACAGGCTGGCCAAGAGGACATACAAGTTTAAGGTTGAACCAAGAAGGACCAGAGGAAGACCCCGAAATACCTCGGAAGAAGGTGTCAAGGAAAGCTTTACAAAGAGAAGCCTGCAATGATCAGAAGAAGAGAAATGGTAGAGGATCGTACAGAAGGAAACCTAGCACAGGCGTAAGAGGAAATTACTGTGATGATGCTTAACTATAAATTGTGGACCGAAAACGGCTCTAATAAACTTGGTTAATTTTATATAACATCGCTTAAACATTTCAAGCTTATTGTTATTGAATTAACAATTCAACTATAAAGTAAACCCCAAGAAAAATAATTAAAATATAATTATGACTAAAAGAAATATTTATGACAATAAAATTACAACTACTGGAGGATTTCTGTACAAGGAACTGTAATGAGAATTTGGAAGGTTGTGATAAAGAAGAGAAGAAGAGAATTGAAAAACAATAAAAAAGAAAAGCTTTTATCTTTAAACTCAAACATTCTCTATTCTTGTATGACCAAGATAATTTGTAATCATGGTAAAGAGGTAATTTTTATTAGGTGATTGTGTTCTGTTGTTATTACTCTTATGAAAACAATTGAATAAAACATGTCCACATAACTATACTGCATAGATTACTATTTTGTTTTCAACCAGGGAAAATATTTCTTAAGTTAATTATCAAATTTCTTCATAATTTTTATTAATTTATTTATAACAATAGGAGATGATTAATCATTTCGAGTGAACGAAACTGAAGAACGGTACTTTGTCTTTATCTTCCTCCTTAGTGGCCCTCAGAGTGGAGGTGCCCCAGTCCAGGACAGCCAAGCCTCTCGATCTCAGAGTGGAGGTGCCCCAATCCAGGACTGCCAAGCCCCTCGATCTCAGAGTGGAGGTGCCCCAGTCCAGGACAGCCAAGCCTCTCGATCTCAGAGTGGAGGTGCCCCAATCCAGGACTGCCAAGCCCCTCGATCTCAGAGTGGAGGTGCCCCAGTCCAGGACAGCCAAGCCTCTCGATCTCAGAGTGGAGGTGCCCCAGTCCAGGACAGCCAAGCCTCTCGATCTCAGAGTGGAGGTGCCCCAATCCAGGACTGCCAAGCCCCTCGATCTCAGAGTGGAGGTGCCCCAGTCCAGGACAGCCAAGCCTCTCGATCTCAGAGTGGAGGTGCCCCAATCCAGGACTGCCAAGCCCCTCGATCTCAGAGTGGAGGTGCCCCAGTCCAGGACAGCCAAGCCTCTCGATCTCAGAGTGGAGGTGCCCCAATCCAGGACTGCCAAGCCCCTCGATCTCAGAGTGGAGGTGCCCCAGTCCAGGACAGCCAAGCCTCTCGATCTCAGAGTGGAGGTGCCCCAGTCCAGGACAGCCAAGCCTCTCGATCTCAGAGTGGAGGTGCCCCAATCCAGGACTGCCAAGCCCCTCGATCTCAGAGTGGAGGTGCCCCAGTCCAGGACAGCCAAGCCTCTCGATCTCAGAGTGGAGGTGCCCCAATCCAGGACTGCCAAGCCCCTCGATCTCAGAGTGGAGGTGCCCCAGTCCAGGACTGCCAAGCCTCTCGATCTCAGAGTGGAGGTGCCCCAATCCAGGACTGCCAAGCCCCTCGATCTCAGAGTGGAGGTGCCCCAGTCCAGGACAGCCAAGCCTCTCGATCTCAGAGTGGAGGTGCCCCAGTCCAGGACAGCCAAGCCTCTCGATATTTAGCCAGCGCTTTCGTCTCATTCCTATTCCTTCCCTTCCTTTCACCGATCCTTGAGATGTGGTCCATCCATTGTAGTCTAGGTCTTGCTCGAGGACGGCGTCCGGTAGGCCTGGCTTCAAACCACTTCTTTGGGTCCCGGTCCTTAGCCATCCCTCACAGATGACCAAACCATCCCAACTGACTCCTCTCCACTGTTTCCCTCAACCCAGGCACTCCCTGCTCTCCCCTCATCCTCTCATTGCTAACTCTATCTAAAGAAAGGTACTTTAGAGGTAAATGTTTTCGTATTTATTATTATTACGGGGCTACAACCCGGTGACTGGTCTTGGCCTCCTCAAATGTTTTCATAACTCGCTGTTTAAAGTTAGTTCTAATATTTTACTGAGGGGCTAGAGCTAACTATTATTCGAGAGTTAAGGGTTAAAAAGACCCTGTACGATAAGTCGAAGTCATTCTAAAATAAACTCAAAAGTAAAAAATATGAAATATAGGTTTATAGTTTATCATTCTCTGTTAATGATTAATTCGACTGCAATAAATAATCCTAAGTGAGATATAGATTCATTAAGTCTAATATACTTTTTTTTTATTATACAATTGGAAAACTCCAAACAAATTTATTGTTAATCACTAAAAGATATATGATGAAAGAAAAAGATAGTTAGTAATATTTTTTATATTAATGCAAAAATTTAATTATCCATTTATGGACGAAAGGCTAACTTTTACTTTCCACGCTGATTATGTGTGCAATAAAGCTAACAGGGCTCTGTGTACTATATATCCATACTACAACAGGAATTCTAAATTAAGCACAGACAATAAGTATTATTATATAAAGCCTGCTTACGGCCTATACTAACATAATCATGTCCTATATTTGGTTTTATGTCTAAAGCTAATTACAAAAAACAGCAATGCCTTAGAATTGCTGGATATTATGCATATTACAATAAAGTATAACCAATTAATAAAGAATTATGTATACCTTATATTAATGTATTTATCAGCAAACTATGTAAACAATTCTTTTTTAAGTGTAAACACAATAAAAAGCCACTTATGAAAATATGATTAACAATACAAAAAATAGTACAAAGCGGTATGTACATAAAAGAACCAAACATTTATTATTGTAGGATACCAATTTATTTTATTTAATTGTTATTGTTTGAGTATTTATATATTATGTTTTGGTTCTTGAGTTTCAGTCAGTTTATTTCAACTTCTTAAGGCGACGTTTCGAGCCTAGGTTAGTCTCATATCCATGCCCTGACAGTGAAAAAATGAGCTTTTAGTAAAAACATTAAATGAGACACTAAAATAAATATAAAATGACACGTGTAAGTTGTAATAGGATAGGGTGTACTTACAAGTTCCAAAGATTGATCAATTTATCATCAATCAGTAACTTTGCAATATATCAATCTTTGGAACTTGTAAGTACACCCTATCTATTACAACTTACACGTGTCATTTTATATTTATTTTAGTAGGACCATTTAATGTTTTTACTAAAAGCTACTTTTTTCCCTATCAGGACATGAATATGAGACTAACCTAGAGTCGAAACGTCGCCTTAAGTTGAAATAAACTGACTGAAACTCAAGAACCATAACATAATATTTCCATAACAGTCAAGATAAGTAGAAACCAATATATATATAAGTTACTAAGAATGTATAGTTACAATTTTCGTTTATTTTATTATACATTAATTTGTTTTTCTCTGTTGAAAGTTTTTTTTATACATTTTTTCTTTCATTGTATATTATGATTCTGCACAGATACATTTAAATGTGTACAATTGTATTTAAGTCAAGACTGGTCTATTTGATACTGCATGTAACTTTGTGAATTGTAGCAAAATATATAAGAAATAAAATAAAAAAAAGATCGATTTTAATGGATGAAGCGTCAAAAGAGTATTCTATATTTCTCATGAAAAAAAGTATCACTTTAGTCTATGAATCGTCTCTGGTTCATTAGGAGGTAGAGACTGTTTCTAGGACAAGGGTTTTTACTGAGAGGTGGTTTTTCTAATATATGCCAAGTTTCTCGCAATTATGATTACCCACTTTTTAATTATTGGGTGAGCCTTAAGAGGGTTTGTAGATCCCTCATGGACTCTATTGATGGCTGTTAACAGCCGGATTAGGATCCGAACCTTCAGTACTTAAACTTCTCCACATATTCAAACTTATCCCCCCCCCCTCCTACCACAATATGCCCAAAATCTTCCGTTTTTCTAAGTTCTTACGAAATCTCGGATAATAATGTCGGAAAACATTGGATCATAGAATTGATAGCTAGATCAGAGATAAACAAAATCTGATCGATAGATACCCACCCACACTCAGTATTGTTTTCTGAACATTTAACACCCACCTGAAATACCAAAGCCCAAAGATGACCTAGTAGGAATTATGAAATTTTATGGCATCGAACCGAATTACGAAATGCTAAAACAATATCCATCATAATGTAACCATCCATCAGATATCTATCTTTTTTGTTGTTTTAATCGATGAGCATTTGACAGGTACTGATTTTAGATAGTAAATTAAAACATTTAGATAAGAATTTTAGAAGAAAAAACGGGGTCCCCTGAGTTAGAATAACAACCTACTAAGCTCAAGATGGCGGGTCGCAGCCAGGCAGGTTGGCTTAGGAATTTTTAAAAGTGAGTAAAAAAAACTTGGTTATACCGTCCATCGGAAGAGACGTAAAAAGACCCTGTACGATAAGTCGAAGTCATTCTAAAATAAACTCAAAAGTAAAAAAAATGAAATATAGGTTTATAGTTTATCCTTCTCTGTTAAAGATTAATTCGACCGGAATAAATAATCCTAAGTATTTTGGTTACTATGGTAACTAGAAAACCGAAATTCAAGAGGAAATTCAGGCGCGACTAACGGTGGGAAATGCTTGTTATTATTTCGTCTCGAAATTACTAAGCTCGCGTCTTTTGTCCGGAAATCTAAAAATCAGAATTTATAAAACCATCATCTTCCCAAATCTTCTTTACGGATGTGAGCTTTGCCACTAATGGCCACGTCTTCGAACAAGGCATTCGAAAATAAAGCGTTGCATAGAATATTCGGTCCAAAAAGGGATGAGACCACCGGAGAATGTAGGAGATTACACAACGCGGAATTGCGAAGCTTATGCCCGGTTAATATTATTCAAGTGATAAGGTCGCGGAGATTAAGATGCACCTGTAATGCAGCTAGGCTTAGTAGCGAACGAATTTCTAAAAAGTTAATAATCGCCGTAGTCTTCTAATTTAAGACTCAAAGTTGCGCCATGGAGGGAAGCAATAAAAACTCTTGTGTCTGCTGACCCTCAACAGTCATAATCCTTACATCTAGGTCGGTTCGTCACAATCCTCAAGTCCGAAAGGTACGAAGTGGGACACTGGCGAATCGGTCCCAAGGGTTATGACGCTGTGGACAGCTTGCCATAAAAAGTATATCGCATAATCAACCAACATGTTCCAAAAAAAAGTGTATTCAAGGATACAGAGTAGGAAGTAGGTAGAGACACATCGTGGGAGGAATATTTGTATATGAATATTTTTTACATATTTATATTCCGAAATTAGGTTTAGAATATTTAATTTTCATTTTTCCACTAAATGAAACTAGGGGGGGGGGGGCAAGATGACAAGTCAGTGAGGGGGCGGGACAATTGAAAATAATGATGGATTGGATTTGTCAGGGGGTGGAGTCAAAGAAAACAAAAAAATAAGCAGAATTTATTTTTTTAATTTTGCCAACGTTTCGGCCAATGGTGTAGGCCATCTTCAGAGCAAATAGCGGGTCTCTCGGTTGTGGTGACTTGACAAACTCATTTTTCAACAGGGGGGGGGGCGGGTTAAAGGATTTTTTTTTAACAAAAAAGATTGGAAACCACTGGTCTAAAATAATGATCATAAAATTAGACTGAAACTGAGGAACCTATCTAGACGTCTAGACAGGAAATTCACTAGAGACAGTTCCTTGACAACCCACGATTTGGCTTTCTGAGTGCATTAACACCGAGACAGCACAACATACAAAAAATTAGATCTAATGGTATACTATAATTTATTATATTTTGGTATTGTATACTATAATAATATAATTTATAATAATGTAATATTACAAAATAAGAGTAGTTGTTATAATTATTGTGTAATATTTACTCTGGTATAATAGAGTAACTATTACTAAAAGAAATTCTACAAGATGTCTATAATTTCTGATCTTGTTCTAATTTTTCAGTTTTTAGTTTTAAATTTTAGTTGATTATAAGGAGCCGAGTGGCTCAGTGGTAGAGCACTGAGTTGCTATGCCGGAAATTCTGGTTCAAATCCCGCTGCGGGCAATACTTTTATTTAGCCTGCTTGCGGCCGGAGATGGATCGTATAGGATCTAGGACCCTCCTGGGGTTCACCCAGCCTCTATAAAATAAGGGGGGGAATCTGGTGGTTGAGCGTGACCTAGAACAAGTCACCTTCAGAACCGTTGTCCATGAAACAGTATAGTCTCTACCATGTACTGTTTTAGGTTATTATAAAATTCGATTCCCTCTGGTGATATTTCTTTATTATCTTAAATAATAATTTTATGTCATGTTATTATTTATTAATTTTTATTACTTCATTTTATTGCTTATCTCTTATTCGATGCCTCTCTATAACTATTTCCCTTGTTTTCCGTTAGATCTACCTCAAGGGTTCCCTCCCTATTTTTGTTGTATATTTTTTATCACTCATATCCCTAGATGACTATATATTTTCTTATTCTTTATTACTTATATTATTATATAGTGAAAGTCATCTAGCTCAGAAGACTACAATGGCTAGGGCATGTGGAGAGGATGGAGCCAACGAGAACTCCAAGAAGGATGATGTATGAGATACCGAATGATGGTTCAAGATTAAGAGGAAGGCCCCGTCTCAGGTGGCTCGACTATGTGGAGGGAGACCTGAAGGCGATCGGGATAAATCGCTGGAGGCGGCTTGCAGAAGAAATTAGCAGAGGCCAAGGTTCTTCAAGGACTGTAGAGGCCAGTAATAAATAAATAATGAGATATATTATTATTCTACCAATATACTACGTATCCTGTAATTCTAGACCAAATATTATTCTAATTTATATGTATCCTATATAATAGGGTGTATAAAAAAAAGATGACTGTTTTATCAAATACCACAGTTCAAAAGTCTGTAAATAATGGCGAATAACAGTATCTTTTGACACACCACACTCCCTGGCAAGTCGCGAGTACTTGTGGACGGATTTGACTCAACAGCTTCCTTTTGAACCTCATCAATAGCCATTAATGGTCGCCCGGAGCCCTTCTTCCTTTTCAACATCGTATCTCCACTGCTAAATTTTTCAAACCAACGCCGCGCAGTGCGCTGGTCAAGGACATCTTCCCCTTCATATTTAATAATTTCACGAGTTGCTTCAGTGGCTGTGAAATTTTTTTCCCAGTAATGTCTTAAAATTACGACAATTTCGTAGGACACTGTCATGTTTCTTCTTTGAAATAAATAACTAAACTGAGGCTTTTTTTGAAGAAGTGCAGTGTTAGTAAACAAGCTTAGAGAATGCTCTAAAGGGATTATTAAGTGTTGGTAAATAATAAATAGCATTAAAATATTTACAGACTTTTGAACTCTGGAATTTGATAAAACGGTCATTTATTTTTTTTATACACCCTGTTATTTAGCCCTGAAGAATACCTGAAATGTCGAAAAGTTGGCTTTCAAAATAAATATTTCTTCTTCCTAGTGAGAATTTTTTCTGATTTCAGCCCGGACCATTTTCTTTCTCATATATATCTACAGCCCCGAAGAATAAGAGGTTAAGTCTAATTTTCTTCAAAATGAGTTTCTCGTACTTAAGTAAGCGGAATCGAGTTATTTTCGTAGTGTATAAGGGATTAACTTTGGCATTGGCTTAAAAAGGAGTTATTGCTTATATTACAATTCCATTTCAAGCCCAAAACTACGAGAATGATACGATCCCGGTTATCTGAAAGCAATTCTCTGGAAAAAATTCGACTTAAACAGTTATTGTAGCGGGGCTGTATATATAACGTCAATTAATATTATTCAAAATTATTATTATTATTGATTGATATAAAAAACTATAACTATGCTAAATAAATAACTATAATAATTTAACGTATTGTATAAAAATATTCCAAACGATTTTATTAAATGTCTAAAACTTATCTCCAACCACATTACAATAACTAATCCTTATTTGATCAAAGAAAAATGTGACTATTCATTTCAGCAGATACCTTCTATTTAACGAGGCAAGTCATAAACTTTTCTGTAACCAAGATAACATTTCACTGATAAAAGTTATGTCTTTCAATGTGACTTCCGTAGTATAAATAAAAATGATCGAATTGTGTCACCAAGGAGTTGGCGGATTTGATCTTCTCTATTCCAATTCCCTTATTATGTTTTATAACTCTAAATCTCTTATACTCCTTAATATTATATATATATATATATAATACTGATTGTATAGGTATAGAAGGGAATAAGACATTAAACATAAAGATCTACTGATTGTATAGCTATTGTAAAGAATCATTTATACTTTTAAAAAAATTAATTTTTATTAATTGTTATAATTTAAAAAAAAAATTATTTGAAATGAAAATATATCACCAGGGCCGGGATTCGAACCCGGGTCTCCCAAGTTTCCGTCATGGTGCTCTGCCACCTGAGCTATCCTGGTTCGCACCTCGGTCAGACACATCCTTTCTTTTCACCGATCCTACATCCCCGTGTTCTCGCTATTTGCAATGTATACTAGGGGAAGAATGTTCATTGAACATTACTTTAATTAGGATTTTATTGACGTACGTCATTATATATTATTATAATTTATTTTTTCTTTATTATGAATCGTTATAATTTTTAAATATTTTTATTTGAAAAGAAAAGATATGTCAAGGGACGGGATTCGAACCCGGGTCTCCCATGTTTCCGCCATGGTGCTATACCACCTAAGCTATCCTGGTTCGTACCTTCCCTAAGGAAACATGTTAGGATAGAAAGAAGAATACTAACAAGAATTTACGGCCCAAAGAAGAAACACAAGAAGGCTGTATTGAGACCTAATACGGAAATATACAAAGAAGTGAATGATTTGGAAACGGGCATGGACATATGGTGAGGATACGTCCAAAGATATTAAATAGAGAAATCTTCTACAAAATGAGTGGATACAAGAATGCGGGGGGTAAAACAGATGAAGGAAGGAACTAAAAGATTGAAAATAACAGGCCGATACTGTTTCGATAGGGATGATTATGGGAAGATACTCAAAGAAATTAAGTTCCTTGTGGAAATGAGAGCTGCGAGAAAAGGAATAGCATGGGCCGAGGAAAGAAGGGAATAACAATCGAAAACAATGTGGAAAAGGTGGGAAGAAAGAAGAAATGAAGGAGAGAAGGATTATGAAAAGAAGTGAATATAATGATAATCGCGTGATCACTAACCTGATAGGTTAGAAACTAGTGGGTTTGAGTAGGAATAAAGTTTGTCATTGATATCGGGTCCGTGCCAAATCAGTAAGAAATGGGACATTCAGTTAATTTTGGATGACGTTGCTCTAACTAAGTAAGAAGCATTGAGGATTTAAAGAAGGGATTTGGATTGTAAGGATATGACACGAAAGGTATTTGATGGCTTAGTGGAGCCCCAAAGCTCTACCCGTAAGTTCAAAAAGGTCTAGGAATAGTCAGTCATGTATTTATGTAATTAATTGGACACAATAAGATAAGAGGATTAACAGTCAATACAAATATTACTTTATTGCGTTATCTAGTAGATTGTTATATTAAGAATCACATCCTTATTTACAAACAACTAACGTGTAAAATTAATGTTTCTAGCTGGCCCGAATGCTTCTACAATTTCGGGAGTTATAAATAATCCTGTTGGCACTGGTCTCTGGCCGGTTCGGGATGAGGATATAAACAAAGGACATTCAGCGACCACTAACTGCTTTCTCAATGAATCTGTGTATGTCTATATATATATTTGATACAACTAAAATAATACATGAAGAAAATAATAGTTTCAAAGGTAATAAAAAAGAAATAAGTGATTACAATAGAAAAGTATAAAAATCGCGCTGCGAACGAAAAATTGGATGTATAAGGTAAAAGGACAAGCAAATTTAATAAATTATTAATAAAAAAAAAACCTGTACCACTACAACCTATGAAGGGTAAGGGGTTCAGTAAAAACCTTTATCTTCAAACCCCGAACGGGTCTGGGATTCATTACGTGGTAGATACTGCACTGTTTTAAGGACAACGGTTGTGCAGGGAGGTGATTTGTCTTAGATCACGGTCAACCGCCAAATTTTCCCCCTTATTCTAGGTACCCACTTTAAAGAGGGTCCTAGATCCCGTAGGATCCTTCTCCGGCTCATAACAGACTGAATAAAAGTCTTGGCTGCTACGGGATTTTAACCAGGATATTCGGCATGGCAACTCAGTGCTCTATCACTGAGCAACTCCGCTCCAAATAAATTTTAAATTATTTAATAATCATTTAAGATTCGAATAAATCCGGCTGATACTAATTCACACTATTTGAAACAGAACAATCCAACATTGCACATTTCATTTGTCACAATTCTTGAACAATATTTACATATAAATGCAAACATTGAACAGACATTTTGCTTGAATGTTGTGGTAATAAACTAAAGAGAATAATGAACTGCTCTCTAAGATTTGTGCTTGGTACTCCGAAGCGATCGCGCGTCTCCCACCTCTATGATGAGTTAAAGTGGCTCTTCCCTCCCTTCCGAAGACAATATTTCCTCTGTTCATTCTTATACTAATCCATTCACTCTCAACACCCTTCATATATCTACAGTCTCCTCCAATTCAAATCCTCAGTTCAACACCATAAAACAAGATCCCGCCTTTCTGATCTCTATACACGTTCACACAGAACTAAAGCATTCGAACGTTCCTTTCTCGCCCGCTCCACCACAATGTGGAACTCAATCCCTCCTAATATCCGTCATACTCCCTCTCTATCATTATTCAAATCCTTGCTTTTTCAACACCTCCTAGCTTCCCAAAAGGATAGTGTCTAAGCAGGTTATTCATTTGCTTAGAATGTAATGTATAGAAGAACTCATTGTGTTATATAGTTATTTTAATTCTGCTCTTTGAAAAGCTGTACATCATGTAAAGAAATTATTGAATGCTAGCTCATGCATTCAATTTCAAAAGCTATGGATTTATCTATTCTCTGTAATTGCTTAATATCCTGTCAAGATCTGTACTGTTTATTTACTTACTATTATTTTTGTTTATATATTTCTTTTTAAATTGTTTACTGTCATTTTTACACGCTTTATGATTTGTAACATTTATACTTCTGACCAGATAAATATTATGGTTTTTTTTCCTGTTCATGTCTGTTATTCTAAAGGGACTTAGTCCCACAATAGAGTTACTTTTCTATTCTATTCTAATACCACTTCGTCATCAATTAGTAAGTAGAATTTATGTATTAACATCGCTTGAGTGTCAATTTTATTATTTTACTGTGAGGGCATAATTATGAGGCTTATTTTTACTATAAAGGTCACAAAAAGGAATTTTAAAGAATAGCCTGAATCGCAAGAAAGAAAAGCATAAATTATTATTGAACACTCAAGAAAAGTAAAAATTTAATTCTTTTTTCGTTCCATATTTTTGTGTAACGGCTTAAAGAAGACTGTAGATTTTTGATTTGCTAATTTCTAAAAATATTAATAATTTAACGAATCGAGCAAGAGAAAAGATTAAACAAAGTGTAGTTCCTGGATCCGTTGCTAAGCAACACCGATAAAAAATAACATCAATAAAACTATTTTAAATATTAGTGAAATGAAATAAACATCAATTACTTAAACAGAAATTGCAGTTAAATAATTTAATTTCAACTCAGAAAAATATCGAATAATAATTTATGTTTGAGTGGAAAATAGTTGACTGGATAATTCTAATGATGGATTGAATTGGTGAGGGGGTGCGGTCAATGATAACACAAACTAAGAAGATAGTTATTTATTTGACAAGTGAGGAAAGTGCCCCTTTTTTCTCCCGAATGAATTTTACCACTTTTCTCACGTGTTAAATATTACATTTTTCCTGCGACCATTTAAAAATTAAGAAATTAAAGGTGAAACTTCAGATTTGTTAAAACTACACTGGCGCTAGTGGGTTAGTAGCTAATGCTAGAACTCCAAATTTCTGATGTGTGAAGGTTCTAATAAATTTAAGGTTATTAAATATCAAATATTTCTATGAAATCGCTTCAAAATAAATAAAATCTATCTTGAATTAAATATAAAATAGTTCTACAATTATTTATTTTAACAGTTTAGGAATATAAAACGAATAATATTATAATACCGCCATTTAACATTTAAAATAACAGAGTGCTGATTGTCAAATTCGATCTAGGTGGCTGTTACTTTTCCCTAGCGGGGGAAAATGGGACCTTCCACACCAGTTTTAGTTGAGTAATGGATAGCACTACTCAATGCTTGCAGGAAAACTTATTTTTTAATTCCGCCTTACTTTTTTGGTAATCTAATGCACTATTAAAAAATAAAATTATTTTGTTGTGTTATCTTTGACTAATTCAATCATTAATAATTTATCTAATTATAAAGGAATGTGAATGTGTTACATAGGCAATAAAATTGAATAACATAATCTGTTTTATTATCTCACTGATAGAGAGCTCTGCTTGTAAAATACTTGTTTCTTCAAAGTGCTAACAAATATTTTCAGGTTGTGATAAGAAATATACAAAATATTTCTTTTGATTCCCACGCTTAAGGTATATTTTTATATAATTTAATATAATTTTAATATTGTTTTTTATGGGGATCCACCAAACCATGGAATTCCTCTCGTATTCAATCCTTGCAATCCAAAAAAAAATCGCAAAATCCTAAACCATCCATAAAGACCTTAACGTTCCATATGTTACCGACTTAGCCCATTCCTGATACCTGTCATTCCATAATAAACTCCAGGCTCATCCAAACCCACTAGTTTCCATCCTTGGATCCAATTCCATCCCGGACAATCCTTCTAGGTGGCTGAAGAGAAGATGGCCTCGGGACCTTCTATTATAGAAATGTTATTAGAGTGGTGCCAGTGGGTAGTGCCTCTACTTGTCCTTTCATGTATCTAGTTAGTCATACAGCCCTTGTACTAGATGTATATATCACAGTTGTACAATTCAATAACATAAATTAAAAAAAAAATAATTAGCCAAGGTTTCCTTGAACAGCCTCACGTTTAAGGAGTCATTGAAATTTGACATATATTATTAGTCATATTTTCCACTGAATATCAATGTCAGGTAAGAAGTGAGTGGTCTTGTATCGGTTTCAAACACTTATGTACAGTTTTTAAGATGTCATATATATAAATAATCAATTTGTTTAAGATTCTTTTTTTAAAAATAAATCAACTTTATGAAAACAGTCATGGGTATGGTTCGGTAGAGATTGTAGTGTTTCTAGGACTGTATACACTTCTATTAGAAACAAGACAAAAATTAAACACGTACATTTACTTACTAAAACCAGTTTGGAGATATGCATTACAAATTTATGGCATCGCTAAACAGACTCACAGAAAACGACTACAAACTTTCCAATCAAAAGTACTCAGGCTTGTCACAAAAGCACCCTGGTATATCAATAACAAAACTATACATACTGACTTAAAAATACCAATGGTTGACGAACACTACACGGACACCCAAATGATTGATTGAACTAATGGCCACGACTCTCATGCCTGAGAACACTAGGAGGAGATTAAAAAGAACCTGGATGAGGGATTTGTTATCATCGGGAATCGAATCAAGCCAAGGGAGAGCTACCGCTGGCTGACTGTTCTTCTTCATGCCTTTCATGTCATTGTATTTTATTTTACTGTCAGTCAATCTCCTGATTGTAATTGTTTTATTTGACAGGTGTGGATATAAATATAAAGAAAAAAAATACACTTGTAACTATTACATCTAACAAATATCATAATTTTCGTGTTTTAATGTTTTAAATTCCGTGTTAATGTTTTAAATACAAAGGTCAAAAGGAATGAAGGAAATTTCTTGTATTATATGTTATTTAAAAATATACATCACAACACGAATCCACTTAAAATTATTGATACGTCACAATATTGTGTAATCGTGATAGTATTAATCCACTTGAAAGGTGTAAGATAACAAAGAACACCGGCCAGTGCGATATGTTAATAACAGAAAAAACATTATTATTACTGATGTAATTTTGTTATTATTAAATAATATCTGAATAAAACATAAGCAGGAAGCCATGATATTAAAGTTATTTGTTTTATTTTTGGTAAAAATATTAATTAATATATTGGTTATGAATATATGTTTATTGGTTTGTTCATTTAACGTCAATTTATGCTACTATGGCTAATCGGACGATGCTACAGTGGGAGCTCTAAATTTTGCCTATCCAGGTTTAATTAGGATAGGGATTTTTAACGAGTACCTGACATCGTACAGGCTCGAGACCCCCGTTTAACGTCCCTTCCGAAGGACGGCATAATCAAGTATATTTTAGTCTCTTTAAAAAATCCTAGGGTCACCCCTGCCGCGCTACGAACCCGGGATCAACGGGCTTAGTAGTGTGTTTATTTCGTGCTTTCCTCTCTGGGTAACCTGCCGTATCGTCTCTTTGTATTAACAGGAGTAAGAAATGAACTCCTGCTCATTTCTGACTGCTAAACGAGGTTAGAGCAGGTAAGGGATTTTAAATATCTCGATGCACACCTCAACGAACACGGCTGGATAGATGGCGAAATAAAAGAACGAATAAAAGCTGCCAGCAGGTGTTTTAATTCCCTCAAAAAAGGATTCATCGGGAAAACAGAAGTGTCAAAAAACACAAAAAAAGTAGTTTATAAAAACACCTTCTTACCGATTCTCACCTATTCAAGTGAATCTTGGACTCTGGCTAAAAAGCACAAGAGCCAAATCCAAGCCATGGAGATGCGTTATATAAGAAGAATGGAAGGGAAGAGCAGAAGAGACCGAGTGCGAAACATAACAATGCGGTCCAATGTGGGGCTTCGGCCAGCGGAGGATATCATCGAGGAGCATCAGCTGAGATGGTTCGGCCACGTTTCCAGAATGGCAGAAAACAGTGTGACAAAGGCTGTATATGAGACGAAGGTGGAAGGTACAAGACCGAAGGGAAGACCAAGGAAGACTTGGGAAGGCGCAATCCAGGAGGCCTTTGACAGCAGAGGTTTGGAATGGGGAAGGAGAAGAAGATTGGTACAGGAGAGACAGTCATGGGTTAGGCTCTACAGGAGAGATCCTTACACCGTTGGCGGTAGAAGAGGAGTAGATTAAATAAATAAATGATAGGGGAACGAATGAAAGGTTAAAAAGTTAATGAAAAGCAGGGAGCCACCCCGCTAGAGCGTTGCCACGGTGAGGCGGAGATTCGGGTTCGAATCCCAGCTGGGATTATTCTCTTCAAAATAAAAATATTTGAAAAGTTAAAACATTTTGTGACTCAACTCAAAGTTACAATTTGTGTAGTAATTACCTTAACATTATGGTTTATTAAAAAAAGTCTCAATATTACATCACTGTATTGAAATAACCGTCCTAAAATTTAAACATTGGAATAGTAATTTAAATATTCCATTTGATTCAAAAAAGGGAGAGGAGTGGCTCAGTGGTAGAGTACTGAGCTGCCATGCCGGAAATCCTGGTTCAAATCCCGCTGCAGTCCATGATTTTTATTTAGTCTGTTTGCGGCGGGAGGTGGATCATATAGGATCTAGGACCCTCCTAGAGCTCACCCAACCTTTATAAAATATTATAAAAATAGGGTACCCAAAATAAGGGGGAAAAATCTGGCGGTTTAGCGTGACCTAGGACAAGTCACCTCCTTGCAGAACCATTGTCCATGAAACAGTACAGTCTCTACCATGTACTGAACCCCAGACCCTTCATGGTTTGTAGTGGTACAGGTTTTTTTTTTTTAATTTCAAAAACTATATTTTGAGTAATGGCTTGAAGAAGTAAGGAACACTGGATGTGATTAGTCAATTTTTAGTAATATTTATAATTTAACTGATCCAGCGCTACTAAAGACTTGAACTTTGACTAAATACTTGAGGTCACCTGTGGTGTATTGTTTAGCATAACAATCGAGGTTCGCAGCCTAGCAGGTGGCCTTAAGATTTTTAAAGAGAGTAAAAAATCCATAGTTACGCCGCCCTTCGGAAGGGACGTAAATTGGGTCCCGATCCCGTAGGATGTTAGGTACTCGTACTGAACAGGAGAGCTCCCACTGTAGCATCGTCCGATTAGCCCTAGCATCATAAAGTGACGTTAAATGAACAAACAAACAAACGACGACAAAACAGAACAAACAGTAGTTGCTGGATCCGTTGCTAGGAAACGACCATCAAATATTTCATCATTGTTTTGTATTACATAATAGAAGTAAAAACGAATTTTATTTTTTGCAATAGGTTCCATCATTAGGGAAATAAAGAGGAAAATGGCTATCTTTTCATATTTCTTTTATCACACTTTATCGTCATTGAGAGCCGGAAAAGGGATCTATTCAAATGTATTAATACCCGTATATAGCGAAAATACTCGGGTATTTTGTCCCATTTCAAGTGTATCAAACGTTTTTAACTTTTAAACGAAACAAAATTTAGAATAACAATTCAGCTAAAAGTTGTAGTTATTCAGGCCTAGTAAGAAGAAATAGAAAAACATTTTTGTTTTTTCACTTTAAATGGTCAATATCTACCTTCAAAAAATGTAGTTTCCTTTTGACCCCCATTTATTTTAATTTTTCTGAAATGTGCAATACAAAACATGGAAAAAATGTATGTAACATTTTTTTCTATCTTTCATAGGTCAAGTAGAAAAATCATTCAAAGTTCACTACTTCAGTGTACCTCCTTTACGAGGAAACGTAATGTAGCATTAAGTTATTTCATTTAAGAGTTTTCAGTCAATCAAGGTATTTTGAATCTTTCAGAAAATGTCTGGACTGGAATTTAATTTTTTAAAAATTTCAATATCGATTGACCATTTAAAGTGAAAAACCAAAAAATGTTTTTTTATTTCTTCAAACTAGGCCTGAATAACTACAACTTTTACCTGAATCGTTTTTCTGAATTTTGTTTCGTTTAAAAGTTAAAAACGTTTGATCCACTTGAAATGGGACACCCTGTATATATATGCCTAATTTAAAAATAGTTTATTTTTTCTAAAAAAATGCGCCACTGTAAGGGATCAACAGAGAGGTGTAGAAGTGTATTTCGTATAAGCTTCGTGACACTAAATATATTTTGTCAATATGTCATATGTAAGTATCGAAATAAAATTATTTGGAATATCTAAGCATTAGTATTTTTTTTTTGTTCTAATTACTTAGGGTACTATGGATGAAACATTAGTGCTTATAATTTATTAATCATTGCTTTAATTTTTAAATATTTTTATTTTGAAGAGAAAAGATTTGCCCCCAGCCGGGGTCACAGGACGTCCACCTCACCGTGGCAACGCTCTAGCAAGTTGAGCTACCGGGGTCGCCCCTACCTAGGACAAATCTGTTCTGTTCACCGATCTTATATCCCCCGTGTTCTCGCAATTTTGTGATGTATACACCAGGAAAAATGTTCATTGAAGATTACTTTTAATTTTAAGATCTTATTGACTTATGTCTACTTAGTCCATATAGCTCATAGCCCAGTAAATAATTAATTTATTTTTATTTTTGAAGAACGAAATATTTTGGAAATCTTTTGATCTTTTATTGCATAGTTAGTTTTTGTTTTAAATTGCTGCTCGACGGTTCTATTGTAATGAAATTCGTTTACTTTCGGTCCAATTGTAACCTTCATGGCGTTTATTTTTGCAGGATATCGATTCCTGTAAAATAAAAATCGTGATTTTTCATTCTGAAAAGAGAGAATTTCCAGTTGTTTCGCCTGTACGAAGGGAGTACCAATTTACTGTTCTTTTTTTAAATTTTAAATATTTTTGTATTAGAAAATTAAACTAAGACGTAGAGAAGATAAGACAAAAAAATAGTTCTTGTTTAGATATATTTCCTCTATAAATGTTTCATTTATACGTGAACTTGATTTAATATAATAGGCGATCCGGACCAAAAGTGGGTAACTCCAAAATTTCAAAATGTTACTTTTTCACATTTTTCGGTAGTTTATTCAAGCATTCTTTATACTCCCGAACATTGAGGTTTATAACCGTAAAGAAACGATGAAAAATTAGGCGACAAAGTGTCGTGTTAGACAAAATTGCACGACTAAACTTGCAAAAAATAATAAAAAGTCAATGTTTGAATTTAGGAGTTAGTGGCGTTTCATCTTGAATGTCTCCTATAGAATGCTTATTTGTCATTTTGCTTTGTCATTTCTCTAATCATATATATTTAGTACCTTAATAATTAAATTGAATTGAAAAAAATCTCAGTTTTTGTTCTAAACCAATTTTGTTTTTCTTATTTTATGTAAGAAACGATATATATTTCTTATAGAGATGTGTTTACTTTAATATAATTTTTTTTATTAAAACATCATGATTGGGAATATTGGTTGCAAAAATATGACGAAGGAAAATAATAATAATAATGATTTTAAATAATTAAATAGTTCCATTTAATTTATAGAATGTTGATTTATATTTATATGGTTATTATGTATTTTAGTTCCTTATCCAAATAATCACCATCAAATTATATTAGATATAATTTAATGTTTTATATCGAATGTTTTCCTTTGATACGCTTATCTCCGTTTGGAAATCTCTTTACGACTTAATCCCTCGAAACCATAGACAACCTTACCCCCACTCGCAATCGCATATTACGTAAGAAGCCGGCTCTGGAGTAGAATTGGTACACAAGACCTCTAGAGCGTTAGAGTAAAGTATTATAGTAGACCTCGAGTATACTAGACCTCTTAGCTCTACTAGAGTAGATTAGACCTCCTAAATCCGCTAGATCTTTGGAGTAGAGTACGTTAGACCACCTAGATCTCGGTAGATTAGAGTACGCTAAATCTCTTAGCCCTGGTAGATCTCTAGAGTACACTGGATTTCCTAAATCTTTAGAATAACATACACTAGACCTCATAGATTTCTACAGGAGAGTACACTATATCTCTAGAGTAGAGTAAACTAGACATCCTAGAGCTCTAAGATGACGGTACAGAACTGGAGGTTCGTACTCACCGTGGTGAAGATGCCGGCGAAGATGCTGGCCTTGCGGTGGTACACTATCATGATGCACTATCACTACCCACTGGCTACATCGCAAATCGTTATCAGTAAGTTAGAGTGCCCTTATCACAAGCTGACAACTCCCACCATGGCTGGCGCACTACTGACTCCGCGCCAGGTGGGGAGCTCCGTAGTCCTCCCTCAATTAGCGATGTGCTAAATAGTTTCCACTGGTGTCTTATTTGTATAGCTATATCTGTGTTACATCTATATATATATATATATATATATATATATATATATATATATATATATATTGGTTTCTACTTATCTTGACTGTTGTAGAATTATATTGTTTATGGTTCTCGAGTTTCAGTCAGTTATTTCAACTTCTTAGGCGACGTTTCGAGACTAGGTTAGTCTCATATTCATGCCCTGACAGTGAAAAAATGATCTTTAGTGAAAACATTAAATAGCACACTAAAATTAATGTAAAATGTCACGTATAAGTATAATAGGATAGGGTGTAGTTACAAGTTCCAAAGAATTGATCAATTTATCATTAATCAGTTACTTCGCAATATATCATAGAATGTTTATATTGCATTAGCTATGATCAACGAATAAGTCATCGATATTTAGGAACAGCAGTTTTATTTAATTGTTGAATCATATTAGACTATTTATTATTATATCACCAAGAATTAATTAAATATGCATAACACGAGCTTAGACCTTGAACATCCGATTTTTTGTTTACAGCGCGATTTTTATATTTCTCTATAGTTATCATTTCCTTTATATTTCGTTTGAAGCTATTTTTCTCTTGGTCTATCACTTTAGGTGCGTCAAATTTAAATTTATGTTGAGTATTTATAAAATTTGTAGTGAGGGCTGTTTGATCTGGTTTATTGGGGTTTTTTATTATTGAATCACAACTATATTTGTGTTCTCTTCGTTTTAAGTATATATATATATATATATATACATATTGGTTTCTACTTATCTTGACTGTTATGGAAATATTATGTTTTGGTTCTTGAGTTTCAGTCAGTTCTTATAACTTCTTTAGGCGACATTTCGTGACTAGGTTAGTCTCATATTTATGCCCTAGCAGTTAAAAAGAAATTATAACCATATAGTACTATAAAAATCGAGATGTAAACAAAAAATCGGATGTTCAAGGTCTAAGCACGTGTTATGCAAATTTAATTAATTCTTAGTGATATAATAATAAATAAAGTGCTGTTACTATAAATAGATTACTTATTCGTTGATCATAGCTATTTCAAAATAAACATTCTATGATATAAGCAACTGATTGATGATAAACTGATCAATTCTTTGGAACTTGTAAGTACACCACACCATGTGCACCAACACCACAGTGTGCTATTTAATGTTTTTACTAAAACCTCATTTTTTTACTGTTAGGGCATGAATATGAGAATAACCTAGTCTCGAAACGTCGCCTAAGAAGTTAAAGAACTGACTGACCCAAAGACCAGACTTAGCCTTTTCTTTCTTGGTCCCATTTCGTTCCATTCTAGCCTCTGGCTTAACCTCCCATTTTCAACTTAAAGTTGTTTTTTAAAATGTATTTATTGAAATTTACAATTCTATATTTGAATACATAAAGTAAATATAATGAAAGATAAATAATGTCCCGAGATAAAGGCAAGTAGAGAAACTACCCAATGGTAATACTCGAATAAGAAATTCAACTTAGAAGATCACGAGGCCATCTTCCTTTTAGACGCCTCGGAGGATTATCAGGAATTGAAGAGGTTGCGAGGTTTGAAACTAGAGGGCTTGAGTGGAAATGAAGTTTGTCATGAAAAGATTGATATCGGATTCGGGCCAAATAAGCAACAAATGGGACATTAAGGTCATTTTGGATAACTTTGTTCGTAACGAAGTAAGGAGCATTGAGGATTTTACGAAGCATTTTGGATTGTAAGGATTGAATACGAGAGGAATTCGATGGCTTAGTGGAGCTCCAAAGCTCTACTCCGTAAGTCCAGATGGGTCTAATGATTGTCATGTAAATGAGTCTTTTGTAATTAACAACTTAAATTTTCCAATTGTTTCTTGAGTTCCTGCCTTCATTAGTAATAATGGCTAAGTCCAAGTCTTTTTTTTAATATCCATTCTTTCCTCAAGGTAGTATCCTTGGCCCAATCCTTTATACAGTTTATACAGCTGGCATCCCAACTCATCCTAATACTATCCTTACCACGTATGCTGATGATACATGTGTATTATCAGTCAACACCAAACCAGTTATTGAATCCCAAAGCCTCCAATCCCATATTACTGATCTTGAAGAATGGTGTCAAAACTGGAGAATTAAAATAAACTCTCAAAAATCCCATCAAATCACTTTTACCTTACGTCGTAAACCAATGACTTCCTGCCCTTCAGTATCGTTTAATAATATCCCACTTGTGCCTGTGGAACAGATCCGATACTTAGGGTTGCATCTTGACAAACGATTAACTTGGAATCCTCATACGAGACTAAAAAGACAAGAAACCGCTCGACGTTTCAGGCTACTTCAGCACTTACTAGACAAACGCTCTAAGCTCCCAATTAATTACAAAAGACTCATCTACATGACCATCATACGACCTATTTGGACCTACGGAGTAGAGCTTTGGGGCTCCACTAAGCCATCGAATTCCTCTCGTATCCAATCCCTACAATCCAAAATCCTTAATGCTCCTTATTTTGTTAAGAATAACCACAATCATCCATAACGACCTTAATGTCCCATTTGTTGCTGATTTGGCCCGAACCCGCTATCTATCCTTTCATAACAAACTTCATTTCTACTCAAACGCTCTAGTTTCAAAACTAGCTTCCTCTTCGATTCCCGATAATCCTCCGAGGCGTCTGAAAAGAAGATGACCCGTGACTTCTTAGTTGAACTTGGGATTTGAGTACTACCAGTGGGTAGTTTCTCTACTTGTCATTTTCACATGTCATTATGTATCGCTTAGCCCAATTACTTGTTGTGTTTTTTTTTTATACAGTTGTAAATATCAATAAATAAATTAAAAATATCCATTCCCCTCCTTTAAGAAGGGATGCTAAGTGTATTGCTATTATTTTGTATGTCTGTGATATCTATCGGAAAGCATCATTATGTGGCCATTGAGTTTAAGACGTCTTTTCCTCATGTCTATTTCTATGTTAGGCTACACCTACATTGGATCCGGTGTGATACGATGAGACGTCGCTAGCGAACCAAATGGCTGAGATATATCGAGAGTTATTACATTTGGTTCTTTAAATTTACAAAAATAAGATTATTTATTAATTATTTTTAATACATTTATGTTTTATTATAATGTATAGTAAAATATGTATAATGTATACACCCCAGCATCGTATGTGATAGAATCACGTCGTACCGAATCGGATCCAATGTAGGTGTAGCCTTAAAATATTCATCAGTTTTAGATGTCTTCAGTAACCTATATCTTTCAGTAACCTATATCTTTCAGTAACCTATATCCTTCAGTAACCTATATCCTTCAGTAACCTATATCTTTCAGTAACCTATATCTTTCAGTGACCTATATCCTTCAGTAACCTATATCTTTCAGTAACCTATATCTTTCAGTAACCTATATCCTATAACCTATAACCTATATCCTTCTTCGGTCCATCTTGTGATCACGGAATATTCTTAATTATTTTCCTTTCCTCTTTCTTTAGATTTCTCTTTTCTGTTTCTTCCGTTAAGGTACTTGTTAAAGGCCCCTTTCCTAATTATAATTGGATAAGAATAACTATGGACTTTTACTGTAGCATTGTCTGGTTAGCCATTGTAGTTTATAGGTTAGAGTTATCAAAATTGTTTGTTAATCCTTTTTGTAAAAATTATGTTATTTAGGAATGTGCCAATAAATAAACGGTCCTTTCAAAGGGTTATTTTGAAAGGAAAAAAAAGTTTTGTTTTAGCTTTAAGTTTATTTGAAATTAATCGATAATCGGACTATGTTTTAAAGTAATCGATAATTATAATGTTTCACTATTTTTAGCTGATAAACGTGAAGAAGTTGATTTGATGGAAAAATCTCACAGAAATGAATATGGACAAATAACAAATATTTTGAACAAACAATTTTTTTTTAATAGTTTCTGTTCATCTTACCATTTTTAAGTATGTATTTTTATAAACTCATATCTTATTGTATGATATACTTCAGAGTTATTCATTAGAAATGCCTTAGATTTCTGGAAATTATGCATATACCACTAAAGTTGATGAAGGATATAATTTGTCTGGGGGTGGAGTCATTAATAACACTTAATAAGGTTAAATTATTTATTATAATAATACATAATATGCCGACGTTTCGGGCTACAGTGGAGCCCATCACAAACAAAATAATAAAAAAGTTATTTTTCTGTTTTTCCTTCTCAGCCCTGAAGATGGCCTACAGTGTAGCCCGAAACGTCGACACTCGTGATAAATAAGTTAACCTTATGTAGTGTTATTAATGACTCCACCCCCGATCTTCCAGTCAACCATTTTCCTCTCGATCATGGGCTATATTATTATTTTTTGTATATATTGTTTTCTATCGTTGTATATATGATTCTGTACAGATAGATTTAAATTTGTCCAAGTTTTTGAAGTTTGAGACTGGTAAGTTTGGTAAAGCATATTACTTTTGTGAATTGTAACAAATTATTTTAGAAATAAATATTTAACATTAAAGAAGAGATTTATTCATTGATCCTAATCAAAAAATTATTTTACTTAAACTCTATAACGAATTAAACGAATTGGACCCCTTTATCCATTTCCCAGTAATATGTTAATGTTCCTATATAACAGATTATGTAGTATTGTTTCTTGTTTCAGAGGATTTCCTTAAAAAAAAAAAAAAATATCATTTATAAATAATTTGCTCTTGAAGGAACTGTTCCCGCCATCTATTAGAAGGATAAGGAAGCTTCACTGACCGTCGCGATACCTAGCAGCAACTCAAGAAACTAAAGCGTTATTTTAACTAAATATTTATTATTTTTAAATAAATGGCAGTTTTTAAATTCTGATCTTTGTTAATTAGTAGCCACCCATGAGGACTGGCAACAGAAGTTCAAAACTTTAGAATAACAGTGTTCATTTTTGAATTTCTAAATCAATTATAGTCTTATACTGGCTTTCACATATATTGACACTCCGAACAATAATTATAAACATTTCCTAGTAGTTTATTTATTAATCAAAACATATGATGAGCTGCACAGGCTCAATACAAAATATCAATAATTTAATAGCAATAATAACTAGTATTAGTCCAGGATCCATGGTCCATTTTAGCACTTGATTAGTATCAAGCTGAATCTTCGTGAATAGCTTCGCTTCGATGAGACGCCCAACAATTTTCTGTGCGAAAATTCTCGATTGAGGTAGCTAACAGAGGTAGCAAGGATAAAATATGTCGATTTGATGATTCTCAACAATGTATTACTAACTGGGTTTTTTTTTGTTAAATCTCAAGATAATTATCTAAATTATTTGAAAAAATATTTGTCCTACAAAATGTATGGTTTGATCAAAGAGTCCCCTCCTTCGAATATGTATCGATAACGAAGTCAAAAAAGAAGAAGTAAAAAAAACACATCTGGTTAGTAATCATTTTTGATGACCTCGTTATCGATACATGTTGGAAGGAGGGGACTCTTTGATCAAACCATACATTTTGTAGGACAAATATTTTAGATAATTATCTTGAGATTTAACAAAAAAAACCCAGTTTTAACTGGGTTTTATACTAATCATTTATTGATACTAATCAAGTGCAAAAATGGACCATGGATCTTGGACTAATACTAGTTATTATTTCAATTAAATTATTGATATTTTGTATTGAGCCTGTGCAGCTCATCATATGTTTTGATTAATAAATAAACTACTTGGAAATGTTTATAATTATTGTTCGGAGTGTCAATATATGTGAAAGCCAGTATAAGACTATAATTGATTTAAATATTCAAAAATGAACACTGTGAACTAAGAAGGTCACGAGGCCAACTTCTTTTCAGACTCTTCGGAGGATTGTCAGGAATTGATGAGGTTGCTAGGTTTGAAACTAGGGGGTTTGAGTGGGAATGAAGTTTGTCATGAAAAGATTGATATCGGATTCGGCCCAAATCAGCAACAACGGGACATATTAAGGTCATTATGGATTACTTTGTTCGTAACAAAGTACGGACCATATTTTACGAAGCATTTTGGATTGTAACGATTGAATACATTTTATTATTTACGAGGGTAAGTCAATATTTATCCGCAATTTAGTTATAATTTATTATAATTTTTAATCATTGATATAATTTTTAACTATTTTTATTTTGAAGAGAAAAGGTTTGCGTCTAGCGGGGATTCGAACCCGGATATCTCCCTCACCGTGGCAACGCTCAAACCATTTGAGCCACCGGGGTCGCTCACTTGGAATCCCGGCTGGGGGATCCGAAGGGATTTATTCGATTTAATCGAAGGAGTTATTCTCTCGTTTGGTTCAACATTGGTGACATTTGAGCCTGGCTAAAGTACCGAAAATAATAACTAACTAATATTTGTATTAATTATATTTAGGATTCAAGAGAAAAAAAATACAGGAACGGTAAATTTGCTTTCTACTTGGTAACCTCTCTTCTGTTTTTGTTTTTTTTCATTTATTAATATTTATTCTTAGGGGAGGATTTATTAATATATATTATAGAGGGACGAAAGCAAAAATTATCATTCTTATTAAGCGGGGTTTTTCTACATTTATCCTGCTATTGTAAAACTTATTCATTAAAGATAACTTTAAAATCACTGTTCTTTAAACATGTAAAGGTAGTCCGGAACATTTATTCACACTTATTCTGCTTGTATATGGAAAATTGCAAATGAAGTTGTTGTTGTTGTTGCTTGTATCGTTCTTATGAGAGGATGAAGAGATATTTGGATGAGAGGCAAAAAAGAAAAAAATTCAAGTTTAATCACTTTCCTAAAAGGAACAACAGCTATAATAATTATTGTTTACTACAGTATATTTATAAGCTAGCCTATAAATTTCATCAAATATAAAAAACAGATAATTAACTAAATTAAACAAATAAAAAATTAATAATGCACTCCTTTCCACACCACCACAGGGGTAGAGTGCTGGGGTGCGTTTTTTTTAACGTGGTATCCCCATTAGGCCTATTCCACATTCCTACCCTGCAATCTTCAAGATATAAAATCTCGAAGAAGTTGGAACTACTATAGATCTTTTCAGATCTAGTAGTATTCGACGTACGGAGAAAATTTGGGAAACGGGGCTAATAAGCCTAAATTCGACGAGTAAACCTAAATTTACGACTGAACCTAAATTCGACGAATAAACCTAAATTACATACACAAAGAACTATACAGAAAATACAGTTTGATCAAAGAGTCCCCTCCTTCCAATATGTATCGATAACGAAGTCAAAAAAGAAGAAGTAAAAAAAACACAGCTGGTTAGTAATCGTTTTTGATGACCTCGTTATCGATACATGTTGGAAGGAGGGGACACTTTGATCAAACCATACATTTTGTAATACAAATATTTTTTCAAATAATTTAGATAATTATCTTGAGATTTAACAAAAAAAAACCCAGTTAGTAATAAATTTTTGAGAATCATCAAATCGACATATTTTACCCTTGCTACCTCTGTTAGCTACCACAATCGAGAATTTTCGCACAGAAAATTGTTGGGCGTCTCATCGAAACGAAGCCATTCACGAAGATTCAGCTTGATACTAATCAAGTGCAAAAATGGACCATGGATCTTGGACTAATACTAGTTATTATTTCAATTAAATTATTGATATTTTGTATTGAGCCTGTGCAGCTCATCATATGTTTTGATTAATAAATAAACTACTTGGAAATGTTTATAATTATTGTTCGGAGTGTCAATATATGTGAAAGCCAGTATAAGACGATAATTGATTTAGAAATTCAAAAATGAACACTGTGAACTAAGAAGGTCACGAGGCCAACTTCTTTTCAGACTCTTCGGAGGATTGTCAGGAATTGATGAGGTTGCTAGGTTTGAAACTAGGGGGTTTGAGTGGGAATGAAGTTTGTCATGAAAAGATTGATATCGGATTCGGCCCAAATCAGCAACAACGGGACATATTAAGGTCATTATGGATTACTTTGTTCGTAACAAAGTAAGGACCATATTTTACGAAGCATTTTGGATTGTAAGGATTGAATACGAGAGGGATTCGATGGCTTAGTTGAGCCCCAAAGCTCCATACCGTAAGTCCAGATGGGTCTAATGATTGTTATGTATATAAACCTTTTGTAATTAATTTGGAGCTTAGAGGGTTTGTCTAGTAAATGTTGAAGTCTGCAACGGCGAGCAAACAATATATTTAAAAAAATATCTGTACCACTACCACTCATGTAGGGTCTAAGTTTCTGTACGTAATAGAGACTGTACTGTTTCTTAGACAACGGGTGTACAAAGAGATAATTTGTCAGACATACAGACGAGGCCGAGGACTTTGTTTTATAATATATATAGATTTTTTAGAATCTTTTTTAAATATTTTATTAGTTGTTTACAAATATTGGTTGTTAATTTAATGTATGTTTACTCTCAATTTAGTTATAAGATATATACTTCTATTATATATGTAAGTTTGAATAATCATGCCAAACTTAACAGCTGTTGAGATAACCTTAGGCACATATGTGAGGAAGGTTATGATAGATTGGCTTACTGAAAGACTCACAGAAGTTACCGTTTGTTAAATTAATATTGTTTAAGTTGTAATGGAATATTGACAATTGTGTAGATTCAGGTTTGTAATTAAAGATACCTGTAGTTATTTAGTTACTTATAAGTTTATTATAAACTATGTTTTTTTAAATTACAGTTATTCACTGCATCCACGTGTTTATTCCATTCACCTCCTTAGTTAAGTTGTTGAATTCACGACTTACATATACTTCTCCATGAATTATTTTTTCTTTATCATTTTCGCTCACTCCCTTACTTGAGACCACTAAGTTGTGTTGTTCTGTACGTTTTATTATTTACGAGGGTAAGTCAATATTTATCCGCAATTTAGTTATATTTTTGTTGATGTTGGTAGTACTGTCGTTTTGCGTTGATGACGTGTGCTTTGTTTATTTTTTGTTATGCCTTTGCAAGTTTGAAGCTGCTAGGTTTGTTCCGTTATCGATGTTGTCCTGTTATTCATGGCTGCTCCGCTTTCAAAGAAGAGCAACTTTCAGTGATCCGTTTTTTGTGGTCGGAAGGCGTATCAGGGCCGAAATTCATCGAAGACTTTCGGTACAGTACGAGAACAGTGTTTTCCCACAACGGAGGGTATTGAGAAATTAAAAAATGGTCGCACAAGCGTAACGCACGATGAAGGAGCCGGACGACCGTTTACCGACACAAATGAAGAAAACATTGAGCGTTCACATGAAGGTGCTCTTTGACGGACGAGTAGCTATTGACGATGTGGCACATTGTCTGCTAATTTAGAGTAATAGAAGCAGTGCATTCCTGGCTCGCTGCTCAACCGAAAACCTTTTATGAGTACATCATGACGCATGTACGACGATGGACCAAGTGCGTTGAAAAGCTTGTAAGTTTCCTTTTTTAATACAATAAAATTTTATAACAATATTGCGGATAATAATTGACTTACCCTCTTATATATCTACATATTCTAGTCATACCTACCTATGATTATTTTAAGTAAATTGGTCAATTCCAAAAAGTCCCATCCAATTACCTTTACCCTTCGCCGAAAACCCATGACTTCCTGTCCTACTGTATCCTTTAATAGTACTCCACTTATCCCTGTTGAACGGATCCGCTAACTAGGACTCAACTTAGACAAACGTCTAACTTGGAACCCTCACACAAGACTGAAAAGACAAGAAACAGCTCGACGCTTCCGACTACTTCAACACATACTAGACAAACGCTCAAAGCTTCAAATCAATTACAAAAGACTTATTTATGTTACTATTATAAGACCTATATGGACTTACGGAATTGAACTATGGGGCTCCACCAAACCATCAAATTCCTCTCGTATTCAATCCTTGCAATCCAAAAGCCTAAACGCTCCTTATTTTGTCACAAATAAAACCATCCAAAATGACCTTAACGTTTCATATGTTACCGATTTAGCCCATTCCAGGTACCTATCATTCCATAATAAACTCCAGACCCATCCAAACCCAGGATAGTCTCCAACCTTGCATCCAATTCCATCCCGGTCAATCCTCCTAGGCGTCTGAAGAGAAGATGGCCTCGGGACCTTCTATAATAGAAATGTAATTAGAGTGCTGCCAATGGGTAGTGCCTCTACACGTCCTTTCATGCATTTATTTATTCATACAGCCCTTGTACTAGATGTATATATTACAGTTGTACAATTCAATAAAACAATTAAAAAAAAAAAAAAAAGTAAATTGTTTATTAACATTATTGTTGTTAACTTATATCCTATTGTTTTAGTACAAAAGTTATGGTTCTGCAGCCCTTAAGAAGACCTGCAAAGTGGGCCAAAACGTTGATTTTTGTTAAACACTTCCACCATGACTATTTTCTTTTCATTTGTACTGTCAATTAATCAAGAGGTTTAAAAGGTAAATAAAATCCTCATGTTTACAAATAAATATAATTTTCATATAACTCATCTTTATTGATTTCAAATTAGAATCCAGACCACCTTTTAGTAATCATCTTCATCTTGACTTTCAGAACCTGGGTTATTCCTGTGGGAGTCGGAGTTAGAGTTTATTACGTAAGCTTTGCTCCCAGGAGTCGCCTGGCACTGGACGGTCCCTTTACCGTTTATTACACCTGTCAAACATTATAATTTTATTTAATTATAATAAGTTTAAAATAATGTAACACAGGTAATACTGAATAAAGTTATATAATATAGATAATATTCGAGAGGAAAATGGTTGACTGGAAGGTTCTAATGAAGGATAGAATTTGTCAGGGGGTCCAGTCAATAATAAAACAAGATAAGCAGACTTTTTTTTTAAATTGTGCCAAAGTTTCGGCCTACGGCTAAGAAAGAATAACAGAAAATAACTATAAAAAAACATTGTAGTGCCAAGAAAGAATTATAGAATAACATATAGAGTTTATAGAAAAGTAAGGGTATATAGCATCGTATAGATTATTAAGGATTTATATGAATAACAGAATATGTGCACAGGAAGGTGATAATGTTAAGAAATACAAAGAGTAAGACAAATGAGAAGGTAAAAAGTAAGACACAATATTAAAAATCAAGAAAATGGTTCATAACTTCGTTGTCAAAACAATACCGCCTAACTAAAACTTTTTATGAAAATGGGTAAAGGTAACGCATTCTACAGGTTGAATTACACACTAAGGAAGGCAGGTATTAAGGTCAGCAACGTGGCAGAGGATGATTTATTGCTATTTCTCTTCAATAGTTCTGAAAAAAATTCCCAAGTCTACAGTCGGCGCGTTTTTTTTTCCTCCTCTATAATCACCCAACGTGTACATAGGTGGTATTGTTTTGACAGCGAAAATATGTAAAAATGGTGAGGCTTAAAGTATGGAAAACAGGTAATGATATAAAATATATGGTAGTTTACGTATTAGAAAGTTATATGTTCAGAAAGTATAATGACTATGTATAAAAAGTAATACAAAATATGATGTTAATCTCTAACTATAGAAGAAATTTGAAGAAAGTAATGTCTGGAAAACCTCGTTAAATTACAGGTAATGATTTAAAATGTTTGATAAATAGATAATTTTGCGTATGGGAAGATATATAAATATAAACCTAAATATGAATTTATAATAATACAAAATATGATATACATTAACATCATCTTAGCCCTGAAGATGGCCTACACGGTAGCCGAAACGTCGGTACTATTAACAATTTAGTTAACCTTATTTTCGTGTTATTATCGACTGCATCCCCTGACCAATTCTATCCTTCAATAAATAATATTCAATCACTATTATGATATATTTACAAACGTTGAAGTCGATCGCTTGGCAAGAACTTAGTCATATTACATGTTTATTAATCCAATCTAATTAACTAACTAATACTAATCAGACATTGGATAATGAGTCTTAATAAAAACGAGGTAACTCAATTTTTTCTAAGAAAATTAATTCCTAGACGGAATACACGTTAGTTAGATCGGGAGAATCTAAAGATTTATTTAGGAAAAAGTGAGGTACCTCGTTTCCCCCTCCAGTCTTCATTTATTATTCCTACGCCTTGCATCCATTGAGAAGGAACTTCTTTTCCCCACGAGGGATGCCATTTCTGATTGTAACGTCCTTATTCATTCCGGACATCCATGGAATAATTATTCAAGATAATTACCTAAAAAGTATTTTAATTAATTAATCAAGATTTTGCCTGTGTGCTATAACTAATATTTGACAAATAATCAAGTCAAATATAATTAAATATAGAAATACATTTGTTTTGATTTCTATTTCTGATCTAATTTAATAAATAAATATACATAGCGGCATAAGCATTTTAAATTAATAGGATTGAATAATGCACTCTTCGTCAAAGTCAGTGAAATTAAGACTTATCAGTTAGTTATTTATCTTTAGTTAGTTAGATGTATAGATGGAAATAGACCTGATGCCATCTTTGATATTTGTCCCCAAGGAGGATTCCAGATATTCCTTTCCTAGTTTCTTTAAGTACCTTTCTTCTAAAAACTCCCTCCTACATTCCTTTTTTGAACTCTTCCTCTTTCCTTGAGCTTTGGGGATCTTAGGATCATGTGTGATCTTTACTCATTCGAAATTCCTATCGGTGGAGAGCTCTAGTTTTTTTTCTAAAAATCACTTTGAAATTAAATTCATTTTCATAACTTCAGGATCATAATAATACTTTAGCTTTAAAATTTTAATTCCTCCATTAGTAGTACCATCGTCAATCATATATACAGCTTTCTGAGTAGTTGGTCACCCTGTCTTTTCTATTTACAGCTTTTTTAATAGGTATTAATATTGGTCCATAATTGCGTTCTCGGGGAACAGATTGTCATTTTCTAATTTACAAATTCAAATCTAAAGCAAGTTATTTGCTAGTGTCACAAGAATAACACCAAAAATGTTGATATGTGTGTGTGTTAAATTGTATACAGAAGAAATTTAAAAAATTGGCCCAACGCCATCGTATTGTTAATAACAATAAAATATAACATGCCTCACGGAATTCCTTGAATATGCAATAGATTGCAGAACTAGTCAGCGAAATAAGGAGAAGAAGAAACACTTCAAACATATTTATTTATTGGCGTTTTGAAAAAAAAGTTGTTAATTGTTTAATGGATACACAGAAAAAAAAACCTGTACCACTATAACCCGCTGAACGGGTCTGGGATTCAAGTACATGGTGGAGACTCTACCATTCTATGGAGAAAGGTTCTGCAAGGAGGTAACTTGTCCTACGTCACGCTCAAACGCCAGATTCCCCCCCCCCCCACCTTATTTTGGGTTCCCTATTTTCATAATATTTTATAGAGGCTGGGAGAACCCCAGGAGGATGCTAGATCCTATATGATCCATCTCAGGGAGAAAACAGACTAAATAAAAGTCTTGCCCGTAGAAGGATTTGAACCTAGATTTCCGGCAAGACAACACAATGCTCTACCACTGAGCCACTCTGCTCCGTAAATTTGTAAATACAGTTGTTAATTTTGTAAATACATTTGGAAGTTTTAAAGCACACGAAACAACAAAAATACGAGATCAATGTCAGAAATAGCGTCCTTCAGAATTTTGTTTCCTCCCAAGTGTATAAGTGTTCGTATCACTTACGATCCAATGGTTGATTTTTTTTTTAATAATTGATTACTAAAGCAATTAGTTGACACATAGTATTTTTTGCACATTTGAAATAAGCAACTTTGGAAACATAAGTAACGATTTCTCCATCTTTACTTACCAACATTATCGCAGAAGGCAGCCTGGAATACTACCGCGCAAAAAATGACGACAAACATGGTTTTCATCTTGTACGGTAAGAATATACCAGCAGTTTATAAGAAGATAACAGATATACCATTGTAATATATTCACGTCTGCTTATATATCTAACACCGGAGGCTATAAGGAAAGCCATCAATGCACGTCTGTTTAACGATCAAGTAGTTAAGACGGATTTTTAGTTTTTGCGTAGACATAAAGCATTGCATGAGCCATCGAGAAATTTCAATAGGTAAGCCAATGTTAGCGTTTTCGGTTTTCAAAGGTTTGGCAGTAAAACATTATACCAATAATTTCTGTTTTATTTTTTAATCTACTGTAACTACGATAATGAACATTCTATCCTAAACCTTACTTAACGTAATAGTTAATAAATACTATAATTAATTAATAATAATTAATGTTGAAAAAGGGAAATGTCAACAGAGACATTAAACAAATATTAATACATTAGTGGAAAAATTCCAACTAAAAACCTTAAGTCTCTAAACTAAAACAGGAAATTGAAAATACCTGTCCACTTTTACTTTCATTTTTTCATATGGATTGTTTGCCTTCTTCTTGTTCTTCTGTTGTTTGTTACTATAATTTATTTCATTTTGTTTTCCTGTTGTGTTTTTTGGGGTTTGGTGAATGTATATTGATGTTTCAAATCTGGAGTATTATCAGCTGTTTTTATCTATCCCTAGCCAGCTGGGAATCTAGTAACCTTCCCTATGATTCAGTAGTTGCATTTGAGCCTTAGAGGTGGTGGGATGTGTGAGTTTTGGGTGCATTACTCATCTTATGGTTTGCTATTATTCTCTTTCTGCCCTGAGGATGCCTGAATAGGCGAAATATTGGACAGGTATTTTTAATTTCCTGTTTTAGTTTAGAGACTTAAGGTTTTTAATTGGAATTTTTCCACTAATTTATTAATATTTGTTTAATATCTCTGTTGACCTTTCCTTTTTTCAATATATATTTTGTGGAATAACCATAAGTCCACTGGTTTTTTATAAATTCTCTTTTTTTCTTGCACTTTTACTTTCATTTTTTCATATAGTTTTTTGTCTTCTGTCCTTGTGTTGTTTGTTACTATTATTTGTTTTATTTTGTTTTCCAGTTGGATTTTTTTGGGGGGTTTGGTGAATGTATATTGATGTTTCAAATCCGGTGTATTTATCAGCTGTTTTTATCTAACCTTTGCCAGCTGGGAATCTAGTAACCTTCCCTATGATTCAGTAGTTGCATTTGAGCCGTGGAGGTGGTGAGTTTTGGGTGCATTATTCATGTTTTGCTTTCCTGTTATTCTCTTTCTGCCCTGAGGATCTCTGAATAGGCGAAACATTAGACTTTTTCCACTAATGTATTAATAATAATTAATGTTATGAGTGTTCTCATTCTCTAACATTTTAATTTTTTTTTTGCAACTTTAGAACTTTGGTGTTTTTTATGGGTTTTACTTGTTTTTTGTTCATAAACACGTCATTTGTAGGGGCTGATTGTACCCAAAATGTTTATGTTCTCTGTGCTGCCATTTTTTTTTATGAAGCCATTTTTTTTTCCCGCAAATTTGAGAGGCCTAATTACCTATAAATCCAAATACTAAGCAATTAAGGATTGAGCCATTTTTTAAGGTCATTAAATGTTTCTCCGACTAGAGAGAGCACGTCGAGGATTTTGGTACGCATTATTTTCTGCTTGAGCTCGTTATGTTGCATTTGTTCGTTTGAGGCCAATTTTTTTCTGCAAAATGAGGGCCTTAAAGGGTTTGATGTAATGGCCGACCTTTTGGCCATTTTGTTTTTCTAAAGACGCCACTTTGTTTTTTCTCTGACCTGAAGGTCTTTGTCAAAGTGCCTGCTGTCAGCGCTATGTGCAAACAAAATGGCGGTACGTCAGATCTCAGCCATTATAAGACAAGTATATAACCCAAGTATCACATGTAGAATATAATGGCATCGTAAGAAAAAAAAATTCTTTATGAGAAAACGAAGGAACAATGAGTATAGTGAGACGAACCCAACAATAATAAATTGCGTAACAGACCCTTTTGCAAAGCTTCCTATTGTCGCAGAATTGCCGGAAGGAAAACCTCAGCTCAATTCGCTAATATTATGACAGGAAAAACCGAAAATCATTCAAATGCATATGAAAGATATTAAGAAAAACTTTAAATATCACATGAGGATTCTGCTATATCATTTCAACCTTCTCTTCGGCGATATAACATTCAAAGTGTTGTACATATATTACATGTGTTCAACTATTCCTTAAAATTCTTTTCATTTATGTGTTTTTGTCATCACCATGTTTACATGCAAGGTACAATATGGTCCAGGTTACTACAAGTAAACAGGAAAAGGCCGTGAGTATGGATGTAGGTAAACGATTTATTTATTTTTCCTTTTCGGACTGTTGTTAACTGTATGTGTCATGAGGTTGATTCTCCAGTTCTTATGCATTCTCATTATGTGAGCCTCCTTTCTTGCCTTGCTAGTTTGATCCTTCAAGTTTTCTAGGGTTCAAGGTTTCCCGGAGGGGGTCATGCTTCTGGTTGCCACATGGTGTGAATCCTGTTTCTTGGCGATCTTTTTAAACTCTTTTTGAACCTTATATTAGTTATACTTTATTACAATGTTATAACTATATAACATATTACTTGTAATAACTTTGGACAGGTCTAGCCGTTGGACAAGGTAACGCACAGGCCCAGGGAAAACCGTGGCAGTGCAGCAATAACCGCTCTGACGGTCACAGCAACAACGCTGGCTGGGGAGACCAAAGTCAAGCACACTAGTGAAACTAATTTGTCTGAATTATGGTTTTGATTGAAGATATCAATAAATAATTTAATATACTTAGAATAATTTTATTTCCCTTATAGACTGTTTAAATTTAAAATATTTCTAGTTACTAATATTTTAGCGAACCATGTGTGGCCAATCCAAGTGATCTTGTGGGCCCAAATTAGGAAATGCGTGCCGCATATAACTCTAACTCTTCGCATATAAAATTATTTCTTTGATTTTTTGATTGAAATAATAAGATATCATTAATGTGGTTATTATTATACTTGCAGGTAAAGATAGATAATATATTAATGATACTAAACACACATTGCGATAATTCTCATTTAACTGAGATAAGTGTTTAATGATTTTTTACTGTGCTAAAAAACATTAAACAATCTTTAAATTGCTTAATTGTTAAGCGAACGTGCATTGATGACTTCGGTTATACCCCACTACGAGATATATAAGGAGACTTAGAGCTCCACAATATGTTACAGCTGGTATATCCATATCACCGCACAGCAACATGAAGACCATCCTTGTCCTCTTACTCTGCGCTGTGGTATTCCAGGCTGTACTATGCTCTAATTATGGTAAGTATAATTGGGTAAAAAAATAATATAAATCGACAACATTCCTAGTGATCTAAAAAAAATGTGATGGGAATCGTAAAGTAAATATAGCCGGAAGATGAAAAGAATCTATATAGCGATTCACATAAAGGGGCCAAAAACGGATTGTAGTTATCCGCAAGTTTTACTCCGACCTAGTTTGCCATAAAGTATTAGTTTAAACTAGTTGAGGAAGGGAGCGGAGTGGCTCAGTTGAAGAGCACTGGGGGATCATATAAGATCTGGGATCCTCCCGGGGCTCACCTAGCCTCTGTTAAATATAGTAAAAATAGGTTACCCAAAATAGGGAGGAAAAATCTGGCAATTGAGCATGACCTAGGAAAAGTCACCTCCATGCAGAACCGTTGTCCATGAAACTGTACAGCCTCTACCATGTACTGAACCCCAGACCCGTTCACGGGTTGTAGTGATACAGGTTTTTTTTTTAAATTTTATTTTATTTATATAGAAAATGTAGTGAAATAAGGTAAATACATTTTTCTTATAATGTAGAATTTTTTTTTATCTATTAAAAAGTGATTCTACGAAGAAAAAGCGCGTTTTATTTATATTATCGACGCTTCAATTATCCGTTAGATATTTTTAAAAACAAATTATCACTTTATAAAAACACATCACTTTTTTATAGATAAAAAAAATTCTACATTATAAGAAAATTGTCTTTACCTTATTTCACTACATTTTCTCTATTTAAATAAAAAAACTTCTACTTACTTCCTTATTATCAGTTCCTACCTCAGTAATAGAACCTTTAAAGTAAACCATAATTGTTCCTACTCTTCCCTCTTCACCCAGTCTGCCGGTGTTCCTCAAGATAGTATCTTGGGCCCCATCCTATACACGATATATACAGCTGACATCCCAACCCATCCAAGCACTATCCTCACTACTTACGCTGCTGACACATGTGTGTTATCAGTTAATAAGGATCCATTTGTTGCATCCCAATCTCTTCAATCCCATATCTCACACCTACAAGAATGGTGTCAAGATTGGATGATTAAAATAAATCCTAACAAATCCCATCAAATTACCCTTCGTCGTAAACCTACGAATTCCTGTCCTACTGTATCCTTTAATAATATTCCACTGAACCCTGTCGAACAGATACGTTACCTAGGACTCCATCTGGACAAACGTCTCACTTGGAATCCTCATACAAGACTGAAAATACAAGAAACTGCTCGACGTTTTCGCCTACTTTAACATTTACTGGACAAACCCTCTAAGCTCCCATTTAATTAGAAAAGACTCATTTACATGACAGTTATCAGACCTATTTGGACATACGGAGTTGAGCTTTGGGGCTCTACTAAACCATCCAATTCATCTCGTATCCAATCCTTACAATCCAAAATCCTTCGTAAAATCCTCAATGCTCCTTATTATGTCACAAACAAACTCATCCATCATGATCTTAATATCCCATATGTTACTGATTTGGCCCAAACTAGGTACCTATCCTTCCATGACAAGCTCCATACGCACTTGAATTCGCTAGTCTCTCTGCTTGCTTCCCATACTATTCCTGATAACCCTCCGAGGCGTCTGAAAAGAAGATGGCCTCGAGATCATCTACTATAGAACTTTATTGGAGTGCTACCGATGGGTAGTTTCTCCAGAAGTGTTTTCATGTCATGTTCTACATTTTTGCACATTTACTTGTTATAATACCATTGTAGTTGTAAATATCATTAAATTAAATTAAAAACCAAAAAAAACAACATATTTTATTACACAACATAGTTTAACATCTACTCGTATTAGTGGCAGCATGTTAAATTACCTTTAAACCGTTTAATTGTTCAATTTACAATTTTCCACAGGAATTTCCTTATAGTCTCCGCTGTAAGATATATAAGCAGACCTAGAGCTCCACAATATGTTACAGCTGGTATATCCATATCACCTTACAGCAACATGAAGACCATCCTCGTCCTCTTACTCTGCTCTGTGGGATTCCAGGCTGCGGTCTGCCATAATAGTTGCTATGGTTGTAATTGAAGCATAGTACAGCATTTTCTTCATGCCTTTAATTATTTCCTTTTTTTATGTGTTATTCTGGCATATATAAATCAAATATTTCCAATCCCCTATGAAAAGCATAATCTAGTAGTTTCTACGCCAAAAATATTATTCGGCCTCTATGGATAATATTGAGGAAATAGGCATGTTATTGTTGTTTTTGAGTTGTAAGAAATAAAACTATTCACGTATTTTTCCGTTAAAGTGAATAATCCTCTGATAAAACATTTCGTTTTTTTGTTGTTGTTTTATCTTGCTATGTCTTTAGATCAAATTGTTTTTATATTCGCGCAATAGCGGCTGCGCCGAAAAATGCAGTCGATTGAGCTTAAATATGTTTTTAAATTTATAATTTGTATCTGTTCTAATTTTAAAGCTCTATATGATGTAATAAATTAATGATGTTTGACAGGTGGAATAGACAGTCAAGGGAACGCCAAGGCACAGGCAGACCATGGCGGCTTTGTAATATTAAGAAACATTAAAAGAGGCGATCACAGGAGCAACGCTGGCATTGGAAATCAAGATCAAGCCCACTAAGTACTTTTGAATTAAGAAAATGTAAATAGTTGAACATTGTAATTATACATAAACATGATAACATTATTTGCCCTATAAATGGAATGATATATACAAAATTAGAGGATGGAAGTTGTTGGGGGTGCAGTCAAAATATCCACACAAATAAATAGAAACTTATTTTTTATTTGTTCCAACGTTTGTAGGCCATCTTCAGGGCTATGAGAAAAACAGAAGAAAAAAAATGACTATGAAATAGATAAAAATACTAAGAATATAATAAATTAAAATAAAATTATAATAATATATGATATATAAAAGTTTAATGAATTAGTTTTATTTATTATGAAAGGATATATAAATAAAAAACATTACAGAATAAATGTTCATAAAGGTGATAATGCAAAAATAATACAACGAGAGAAAAAAATGTTAAACAGAAAGTTTCAAAATGAAAAAGTATAAATATAAAAAGTGAGATATATAAGTATGGAAAACTTAGTTTAATAAAGATAAAATATAAAATGTATGATAATAGACTCCTAGGGAGTTACATATGTAAAAAGAAAGAAAATTGATACAAAATATGATGCCAAAGAATAAGTACAGAAGTTCATGTAGAAAGTAAAAAATAGGAATCTCGTGTATGACAGGCAGAGAAATATATATTTAAAAAAAAAATATTTTATTGAATTGTACAACTGTAATATATACATCTAGTACAAGCGCTATATGACTAACTAGATAAATGAAAGGACATGTAGAGGCACTACCCACTGCCAGCACTCTAATAACATTTCTATAATGTAAGGTCCCGAGGCCATCTTCTCTTCAGACGCCTAGGAGGATTGTCCGGGATGGAATTGGATGCAAGGATGGAAACTAGTGGGTTTGAATGGGGCTGGAGTTTATTATGGAATGATAAGTATCTGGAATGGGCTAAATCGGTAACATATGGAACGTTAAGGTCTTTATGGATGGTTTTATTTGTGACAAAATGAGGAGCGTTTAGGATTTTGCGAATTTTTTTTGGATTGCAAGTATTGAATACGAGAAGAATTCGATGGTTTGGTGGAGCCCCATAGTTCAATTCCGTAAGTCCATATAGGTCTTATAACAGTCACATAAATAAGTCTTTTGTAATTGATCTGAAGCTTTGAGCGTTTGTCTAGTATGTGTTGAAGTAGTCGGAAGCGTCTAGCTGTTTCTTGCCTAGAAGTAAAATATAAATTGAAAATTGAAAATATAAGTATCGGATGTTATAGAATTGGATGTTATACAATTGGAATGAAGTTATATTTACAAGAATGCTTATTTACCAACATACTTTTAGATAAAGCCCTCCTCATAACTTATAACATTTGGTCACTCATAGAACCCCATACCTCCCTCAACCTGTCCTCTTACCTCCAATCCTTGAACCTCTGTTGTGAATCTGGCTACCTTACCTTCCATGGACAGTTCTTTAACCAAATTTCTGGACTTGGATATGGGAAATTCCCTCGCGCCTGACCTCTCCAATATTGTCCTAAATGACCTTCTGGACTCCATTCTACCCCAGTTCCTTGACGATGTTATTTCCATTAAGAAATATGTGGATTACCTCCTCCTTATCTTGAATCCCAACATTATTCCAGAATTATTATCATCCTTCAACTCATACCATCCCTGCCTCCATTTCACTGTTGAGCATGAATCAAACAAATCATTACCATTTCTTGACCTCCGTATCATTAGAAATCCTGACCACACCTTATCCACAGATTGGTATACAAAACCTACCTATTCTAGCAGACTCCTTAATTATTACTCCCAACATCCGCACCACCAAAAAATTAAAGTCGCCAAAAATATTATCCACCGTGGCCTATCCCTCGCTGACCCCTGCTTCCATAAAACCAACACCCACCGCATCAAAGAAATCCTTTTAAAAAACAATTTTCCTCTCTATATTATTAATAAACTCATCCATAACTACAATAAACCCCCCATCACCACCCGGTCTGCGCATCCGCCATCTATCCCTGTATACTGGTCCTCGCCATATATACCCTCCCTCTATCCCTGTATACTGGTCCTCGCCATATATACCCTCCCTCTATCCCTGTATACTGGTCCTCGCCATATATACCCTCCCTCTATCCCTGTATACTGGTCCTCGCCATATATACCCTCCCTCTATCCCTGTATACTGGTCCTCGCCATATATACCCTCCCTCTATCCCTGTATACTGGTCCTCGCCATATATACCCTCCCTCTATCCCTGTATACTGGTCCTCGCCATATATACCCTCCCTCTATCCCTGTATACTGGTCCTCGCCATATATACCCTCCCTCTATCCCTGTATACTGGTCCTCGCCATATATACCCTCCCTCTATCCCTGTATACTGGTCCTCGCCATATATACCCTCCCTCTATCCCTGTATACTGGTCCTCGCCATATATACCCTCCCTCTATCCCTGTATACTGGTCCTCGCCATATATACCCTCCCTCTATCCCTGTATACTGGTCCTCGCCATATATACCCTCCCTCTATCCCTGTATACTGGTCCTCGCCATATATACCCTCCCTCTATCCCTGTATACTGGTCCTCGCCATATATACCCTCCCTCTATCCCTGTATACTGGTCCTCGCCATATATACCCTCCCTCTATCCCTGTATACTGGTCCTCGCCATATATACCCTCCCTCTATCCCTGTATACTGGTCCTCGCCATATATACCCTCCCTCTATCCCTGTATACTGGTCCTCGCCATATATACCCTCCCTCTATCCCTGTATACTGGTCCTCGCCATATATACCCTCCCTCTATCCCTGTATAGTGGTCCTCGCCATATATACCCTCCCTCTATTCCTGTATACTGGTCCTCGCCATATATACCCTCCCTCTATCCCTGTATACTGGTCCTCGCCATATATACCCTCCCTCTCAAATAACATTCAAAAATCCTTACGTTCCTCGATCCGTAATTTACGTATTGCCTTCAAATCCCATTACAAACTCTCCAATTTTTATACCCGAGTCAAAGATCCCATTCCCGTTAAACAACACTCACCTGCTCCCAACTATGAAAAACGGATCCTCTCTGAAACCATCCACATCAATTTAGACTCCCCCACTGTCAATCTCAAGTCCGATTCCCATCACCTATCCTCAATCTATTCCCAAATTTTTAATTTACTCAAAAAACCGTAAATTCTTTTACTTTGTTACTTCCTCCCACTTTCATTCTGTTACATTTTTTTATATTTAACTAGCAATCAGTACAATCTGCCGAATTAAGACCAATAAATATTAGTAATCTATAAACGCACAAACTATATTCACACATTAACATTAATAAGTGTAAACACAATAAAAACCCATTTATAAACAATATAGGGAACTACACAAAAAATAGTACAAAGCGGTACGTGCATAAAAGAACAAAGCATTTATTATTTTAGGATACCAAATTATCTTATATTATTGTTATTGTTATGTAGATTTATATAAGTTAGTAAGAATGTATAGATACAGTTTTTGTTTATTTTGATTATCATTTTTTTTCCCTCACTGCTGAAAGTTTTTTTCTTTCATTGCATATGTGATGCTTTATAGATACATTTAAATTTGTCTATTAAGTTTTTGAGTTTGAGACTGGTCTATTTGGTACAGCATATTACTTTTGTGAATTGTAAAAAATTATATTAGAAATAAATAAATAAAAAAAAATAAAAAATTACACATTAACATTATTAAGGTTTCTCAAAGCCCAGCTCCACCTTCCACGAGTGGAGATCAGACCTTATAGACACCTTAAGATAAAAAAATTAAACCTTTTAAATAACCATATTTCACGAAGTCCATCCTTTCTTTCAAAGAAACTATTTTAAGCGTTTTAAAGTTTTAAGGGAAATGATTAATCCGTTTGAAATAATTGTTTATAAATAATGCAGAAGCTTTAATGTAATAATAAGGCTTAGCGAAATAATTTTAGAATTGAGTTATTTTTAATATTTTATTCATAAAAAGTTGACTAATATTTTATCACTAGATAAAATAATCCTTATTAGCAACATAAATAATCCAATGTGATACATTTAAAGGTCATTTTGACTGCTTGAGTAACCAACAATGTTGTAGATGTGACTGTTTGTAGTTACAATATTGTCAGTTGTAGTTTCGTAACTTATCCGAGTTTGTAGATATTCTAACTAACGCCAATGTCGCCAAATTTAATAAACGAACTGGGCTTATAAATGAAAATGGCTGCCATTCAGTAACCGGGCAAGGTTAATTTATTTTGTTTTTTGTTAGCTTATCATCATCATCATTACATGACGCTATGGTCCATGGAGGACCTTGGCCTCCTCAACAATTCTCCTCCACTTTGACCGATCTCTCGCTGCTCTTCTCCATGTTCTTACCCCCAGGAGCTTATGGTCTGCTTCCACATCGTCCAGCCATCGCATTCTAGGCCTTCCTCTTCCTCTTTCTCCGTCTGGACGACCCTCCAGAATCAGCTTTGGGAGCCTTTTTTTTTTGTCCATTCTGTGAACGTACCCTCAATCTCAATCTTGCTTTTTTGATACAAGAAACTATGTCAGGTTCTCCATATAGGTCCTTAAGTTCTTGGTTCCTTTTCGTGCGGAATGAATTTCCTTCCTTGGTTGGGCCATACACTCTTCTAAGAATCTTTCTCTCCCATGTATTCAATAATCTCTCCGCTGTTTGGTTAGAGTCCACGCCTCCCCACCATAAGCAACGACAGGCCGAAGTATCGTCTTATATACCCTTATTTTGAGACTACGGAGTACAGCTCTATTTTGGAACACGTTTCTGAGGAACTTTTATTTATTTAAAATGTATTCCCTTTTTACAGGTTCTGAACCTATTGATTTTAAATGGTCCAGAGCTATTGAGATATCCCCTTTTCCCCCTCAGTAAATGTGCCCCTACACATGATAAGAAAAATGGCTACCTCAGTTTATATTACAGCAAAAATGAAGTTATTTCCTTTTTCTACTCAGTGGTTCAATTGTGCAACCGAGCGTTTTCGCGCCATTATTTCCTCTTGAATTTCGTGTTTCTAGTTACCATAGACCCTGAGTACTTAAACTTCTACATATATTCAAACCTATTCTGTTCTACAACATCACAATTTCTCCCTTTTCTGCTACTAACCTTACCTACTTACTATATCTACAGACCCGGTGAATAAGCGACAATAATGTCTCAATAGAGTTTAAGAAGTGAGTGGCTCAGGCAAACAAATGCTTTTTTTTGGCTAAATCGACATTCAAACTCTTGTCGTGGTACACAAAAACGATTCTCTGCAAAACCCTCATTCGAACTGTCCTTCTATATGGGTCAGAAGCCTGGGTCATAAAGAAAGGCGATGAAAAATCACTCCAAAATTTCGAAAGGAAGATTTTACGGTGAATATATGGTCCTATTAGTGAGGGAGACGCACATAGAAGACGCTCCAAGGCGGAGCTGGCAAGTCTATTCAAGGCCCAGGGCGTGGCCAAATTAATGAGGCTTGGTAGATTGTGCCATGTGGGCAGAAAGGCAAGTTATGAAGGGCCCAGAAGAGTAATTAAAGAAAAGGTTCAGGGCACAAGAAGAGTAGGCCAAGCTGCGATGGCTGGATGGAGTCACGGAGGACTCCAGGAGTCTATTAAATACCCGGAACTGGAAGGCCGCGGCACTAGATAGGGTGGACTGGCGGGTTTGTATCGACAAGGTCAAGGGTCATCCATGGGCTGTAAGAAGAGCCATGAAAGAAAAAGATTTTATAACTACAATTTTAGCATCAACACCAATAATATATTTAACCATAGGCGCCAAGTAATCTGTACGACAACAAACCTCTAGCAATTATTATAAAGATGGAAATTTTCCAATAGATTTTAATTACTTTTTTTTACTTCAGTTATACTTACCATAATTAGAGCATAGTGCAGCCTGGAATACCACATCGCAGAGTAAGAGGACAAGGATGGTCTTCATGTTGCTGTAAGGTGATATGGATATACCAGCTGTAGCATATTGCGGAGCTCTAGGCCTGCTTATATATCTCGTAGTGGGGCTATAACCGAAGTCATCGATGCACGTTCGATACATTAAACTGAATTTATGAGTAATTTAACCGTTATATTGCAGTTGTTAAATGATCCTTTAATAATAATAATGAAAAAGGATAATTCTAGTTTGTATGTGTAGATGATGATGATGATGATGATGAGATGACATTCATTGCCAGTCCTTAAAATATTTGCATTTTTCGGAAAGTGCAATCGTAACCCTCACAACTTTTTCCTAACTCATTCGAGACCCAATAATATTTAAATGCCATTGGAATAGGATATAATTTACGATGAATTCTTATATGAAATTTCTATCTGAAGCGTTTTTTTTTCACTGATAAAATATTTTTAGTGTTTCTATAAGTTGTTTTCACAAGAAAATAGCTGTAAAAAGTGTCGAATTCTATGTTACTTATAAAATAATCCTGTTGATAAGCACAACAGTAAAACGAATATTTTTCTATTGAATTGTTCGTTCGATGAAAATTAAACAAAAATACTTTTTGCAAGACTTACATCCAGTATCTATTTAGCCTTTGAATGAATCTAAACATTCAACGTTAAACTTTTAAACATTAGTTGTAAATTATTAAATACGATTTCGCAATTATCCGGTATCAACAATTAATTCTTTCAAATACTTTTATTTTGAAGAGGAAAGATTTGTCCTGGCCGGGATTCGAACCCGGGTCCTCCAAATTAGTTGTTCGGCACTCTCCCAACTGAGCTACCAGGTTCGTAACCAGGCCAGTCAAATCCTTTCTCTTCACCGATCCTATATCCCCAGTTCGATGTATTTATAGGGACGAATGTTCATTAAACATTAATTTTTTTTTTCTTCTTTTATTAGAACTTGTTGACGTAGGTAAATTTTTTATGTTTATAAATTATATTTTATTTATTTTTATTTTGAGGAGAAAAGATTTGTCCTGGAAAAAAATATTTAAATGTTAATGCAACAGTATCAATTTGGTTTTTCATATTATTAGCCTGTTGTCACCTTGAAGCATGAATACTCAGATGAGTGAGCCGACTTACTGTGGAACCTGATAATGAGTGGAGTGGAGCAAGTCCTTTAAAGTTTGGGATTAGATTAAAGGAGTCATCATTAACGATAGTTATTAAACGAACGTAATAAAAGCTTGCAAAGTAAATTGAATAAAAAAAAAACTCTTTAACAGTTAAATAAACACGTTAATGCTTACTGCATATGGCCCTTTTTTTTGAAAGGAAGAACCTTATAAAAATTTACAGTCCAGTTAGGGATGATAAGAGATGGAGAATCCGGGATAATCATCAGCTATACTCATATAAGGAAATACTCATCATTAAGTTTATAAATATAAACCGATTACGAAGTATTGGGGATGTAGCGAAGATGGATGGCAGTGTGATGCCACGAAGACTCCTGCAGTGCGAGCCCATGGGTGTACGCAAGATCGGAAGTCCAAAAAATAGACCAGGCAAAAAAATAAGAGAGATCAGGTGGACAGTGATGCCGCAGCTATATGTCTGCCTAATTGGAGGGAAAGGGCAGAGGACATGGACTGTTGGAAGAATCACTCGGAGGTGGCCAAGGCTTGGGATGGGTTGTAATGCCTCAGAAGTAGTCACTGCATCAAGTAGGCTTTAGTTGATATCTTGAACTATTTATAAGGTGAATAAAAAACTCCAGTTTAAATATTATTTCTTTATTTCTTCATTTAAAACTAGAATTCAAATACAGTTTCACTTATGACTTTGAGCTTGGTCTCCCCAGCCACCGTCGTTACCCTGACCGCCAGTGTTGCCCTGACCGTCAGAGTTGCCCTGACCGTCAAAGTTATTGCTGTGATCGTCAGAGTTGTTGTTAACAATTATTGCTGTGCTGTTATGATCTGCCTGGGCCTGTTGGTTACCTTGACCAGTGGCTTGAGCTGTCCAACATTATTATTCTATTATAATAAAATCATATTTCAATTAATTTAATAATACATAATGATAATATATAATAATCTATTTAAAAAATTGAATATTAATTTATTTTCGCCTTTATTATTTTTTAATTTTGTTGCGACGGATAAAAGATTTGATCGGCAACTGAGTTCTTGATAAATGGTTTATATAATTTCGGGGTACCAAAAAGCCAATGAAATAGAGATAAATAGTTTATAACAAAAGCATCAGAATTCGAAACTTCATAAAAAATAAATCAGTTCACCGAAAAAATAATAATGGCGAAGATAGACCTATTAAAAAAAAAATCAATGTGTTTAGAAGTTTCAGAATATTATCAGTGATAAAATTCAGGACAGTTTTATTTGATTGGCTCATGGTTCATGCTGTCATGGCTAATCCGACGATCCTAGAGAGGAGTTCTACCCCTCAGAGCTTAATCTGAGACTGAAAATGTTCTTCTATACTTCGGTATCTATAGCTTTCCGGAGCAGGGAGCTGAGCCTTACACCCTAAGGAAGTTTGCAGAATGTACAGCGAAACGTCGAAAAACAATTTGACCGCACTGTCGAAACCAGATGAAATACGTGATGAATGGATTGGAAATATTGGCCCTGGCAATTAAAGAGAAATTTCACTTGTTTAAAAATGTATTTTCCTTCAATATCACTAACAGATTTTTCGAGTTATTTGAAAATAATATATTCCTTCAATCGAACATTTTTTCCTTATTTTTAGTCGAATCCTTTATCCAGAAATAGATTTAAAAAAAAGTTCTCAGTGGAAGGACAACTTTCGCTGGTTACTTAACTTCGCTAAGATTTAGTGCTTAACGGAGCAGCCGCAAAAGCGTTCATCAGATTCCAAACGGCACGAAAGAACACAGCCAAAAGATTCGTCTTTCTTTACGAGAAAATATGAAAACGATTTTAATATGGATTTAATTGACATCTTCCTTATGATACGTTTATTATGTATTATTATACGGTTATTCCAACATTAGTCATAGAAGACCCATAACCTATACGACGAAATTCTAGTCATATATCTACAGCCTCGGTGAATAAGTGATTAAGTCGAATTTTGTCCAGAAAGAGTTAACTGCTTCCAGATAACCGGAATCGGAACAATCCCGTAATATAAGCAATAAACCCTTTTCAAGCAAATGCCTTACTTAGCCACTTGTTCACAACGAAAATAACTCGATTCCGCTTACTTAAGTACAAGAAAAAACTAAAGAAGTGTAGTAAAATATTTATACTTACCAGTATTACGGCAGACCGCAGCCTGGAATACCATAGCACAGAGTAAGAGGACAAGGATGGTCTTCATGTTGCTGTAAGGTGATATGGATATACCAGCTGTAACATATTGTGGAGCTCCAGGCCTGCTTATATATCTCGTAGTGGGGCTATAACCGAAGTCATCAATGCACGTTCGTTACCTTAAACCGAACAATTAAACAATTTAAGAGTAATTTAATCTTTATAGTGCAGTTGTTAAATGATTTTTTCTTTTAAAATAATTGTAAGTTTATATATAAATAGCATTGTCCATAATCCACCCAATTATTTCACAACTATTGAAATTTCGTCGTAGAAGATCCGAGAGATGCTTCACAAAAAATCTGCATATGTAGAAAATTAGACATGAAACTTTTTGGAAAACCAGCATCAGAAGTTTTCTTTGATCTAATTTTAAACTAAATCGTTGCAGTAAATTTTATTTTGGAATTTCCATTAATTTAGGGTATCATTGGCGAGAGATTATATTCTAAAGCAACGCCATATCGGAGAAAATACCGATCCGATTTAAAGTTTTAATAATTTGCTTTGTGCAATAAATTAACAATAAGTCAAATTTGATTCTGAAATATTTCCATTTTCTTCGAAATAAGGCTGTTTATAAATATCCGAAATAAATTATTTAGCTATACAATATGAGGTCTTTGGGCCGATAAATTATTTAATCTGTTAATATCCAATTATGGACCTTGTGGGATCTTCAGAGTCTCCAGGGGCTCAGCCGGCTTTTTAAATTAGGTGCCTTAAATTGGAGTAAAAGCTGGCGGTTTACCGTGATATTGGACAAATCATCCCCCTGCACAATCCTTGCTTTAGAAACATATTTAGTCTACGATGTAAGTACAGAACTAATAATTCATTGTTTGTAGTGGTACAAGTTTTCTTTTTGTATCGCTCCCTCAAAAGAACGACGACCTAACTCAAACATTGGCATTTTTTTATCAAACTTTCAATAGTAACTGTAATAGTTGAAGCCTTTTAATTCAGGAATGACATATCCAATATCCCATTTCCAATATGTTTTTAATAAAATCGTATTTTGAATTGTATATTGTAAATATGAAATATGAAGTTTTATGGGAATAATGTCATTAAGTTAAAATAAAAAATGTACCAAGCTTTTAAAAATGTTCTAATGGTTCATGAAAGATATCCAATACCATCATTACAAAAGGAACTGTGGAACTGTGTGAGGACATTGTTGCTAGGAACCGTTGTTTATGATTGTAGGGGAGGAGGTCAATTTCAGTATTATTTTTATACATATAATTTTTATAATTTTTTTTTATCCTTTATTTCCAGATCGGCTATTCCTAGCCTTACATGATTTTTTTTTAATACTGAATTTTAAATTTTAACATGAGGTAAAAGTGTTGGTTTCGCTTCATGCAGGAGACACCCCTAGCTGTACATCATCAGCTTATTTACAAGAGAAGATATAATTATATAAATGTTTTTTTCGTATTAAAGAATGATAGTAGTTAAAAAAATAATTAAATAACCTGAAAAAAACCTGTACCACTACAACCCATGAAGGGTCTGGGATTCAGTACATGGTAGAGACTGTACTGTTTCATGGACAATGGTTCTGCAAGGAGGTGACTTGTCCTAGGTCACGCTCAACCGCCAGATTTCCCCCGCTTAATTAAATAAACAAAATGAAAATAAATGTAATAAAAATCAGAACTATAGAACTATAAAACGGAAAACTAAAAGAAACCAGGATTATATTACATTTTGTTAAAACGATTGGTGAAAAAGGTAATGGAGTTCACTTCAGAATATCTTTCATGAGTTTAAGTTTTAGTCTTGGGGATGAAATAGGTTGGCCTATGTTGAATGCTACAGCTCCTTGGACTGCTGCTAATCCGCTCTTAAATCTGTAACGGTCTTAACTGTAACGCTTTTTAATGAATTCTCTTTTCGTCTCTATTTTAGCACTCGGTGTAGTTGACTGTTTTGTACGAACCAAGCCGCGTTTACTGCGTTCCGTAGGTTTTTAGTTTGGAAGGTTTGCAATTTTTTTCGATTTGTTATTGACACTGCACCCCACACTTCACAACCGTACATATTTAGAGGTCTAAGTATGGTTTTATAAATTAACTAGGTCACTTCTGGTTTTAAGCTAGATTTTCTATTGATTATCGGATAAAGTAGAGATGCTCGAGCGCAGGCCTGTGTTAATTTAGTGTTGATATGCTGGTTCCAGGAGAGAAGACGATCTAAATAAACTCCGAGATATTTTACAGCTTCTTTATTCCACGGGAGGTTGCTGCCATTGAGCACTAGCTCAGGTGGGTCTGAAGGACGTCTAAGGGTGTAAATTTTTGGGCAGCATTTTTGAACGTTGAGGTCAAATTTCCATTTTGAAAAGTATCAAATTTACTATTGGATTGTGAATTTAAAAATGTTTGTTGGAATTAATTGGCAAAGGCTTCGGCTTTATCCAAGTCGCTAGTGATATACCCTCCGATAATTACTAGACTGGGGATATTTCTTTTTTTATTTTAAAGTCGTTTTGTTGACTTAGGTAAGGATTGGTCTCATTTTTTACGGCGCGTTTTAGAAGGTTCCATTTACTTTTGTCTTGAGGATTCCTGATTTGCGTCCATCTTCTTCTTGCAATATTTTTTCCTTTATTCTAAGAAGAATGGAACTAGGCACACTGCTTATGAGAGTTATCCTTTTTGTACGAAATATTCGTGTGGTTGACTGCTTTAAGCATTCAGCTATGGTTTGCTGCAGTTTGTTTATGCTTTCATCGATTTCTTGTGGGCTGGCGAAATGATTTAGGGACAAGCATTATGGTAAATTAGGTATTTATAGTTCTGAGTTAAGAGCGGATAATGTTTGTTGAACTGTTATCGGTGGACTGATATATTTGGTTAACACTATGTCTAGTATAACAGGAGAACAACCTCTTCTGTAAAATGTTGGTTCACTCGGAGCGATAACATGGATATTTTGCCTGGAGCAGATGCCTAGCAATTTGTTTCCGCTCGAACTCGTTTTCCGACACCCCCAGCAAATATGTATGCTATTCATACCTCCAATTACTATTGTTTGTATATTTGGTGGAAATAACTCGAGAATTTCTTTTTCCCTGATGTTCTTGTCAGGTGGATAGTAAACAGATGTGACAATGGTACGAGGAGATGTATCTAAACGAATTGAAATGGCTTCAATATTAGACTCACCACAAATAATATTTTCGGAAAATCTGAAGTTATCTTTTACTATGAGAGCCACACCGCCGGATGAAGTTGCACTATCTCGGTCGCTCCTAAGAGTTTGTGGCCAGGTATGTTAAATTTATCAGTTCGGCAAAGATGGATTTCGGAAATGCATGCTATATCGGCGGAGTTTGTTTCTATAAATATTTTGAATTCAGTTTTTTAAGAGGAAATACCATAAGGATTCCGGTTTAAAATTATTAATTTTCGTAATTCAATAGCCATAAATGCGTAGCGAGTGTAGTCTTGATAAACGATGACAAAAATAAAAATAATGTTTTGTAGTAACATTATATAGATGTTTACTTTACGGCCCATTTGTAAATAACATGGTAACAAGGGAACTTAACTGGCTAATTATTTGTGAAAAGTAAGGTTTTATCGCCTCTATAATAATTTTCATGATTTATGATAAAACGTTTTCTTTCGGTGTTAGTTTCTTGATCATTTTTTTGATCAGGCGTTAGGGCGGTAGAATATGTCAAATTTGGTATAGTTCTCCTGGCTGGCTTGCGGTTAACATCATTAAATGACAGTATTTTTTTGTGTGACCACATCTTTGATAGTTAGTACACATGATTATATCTTGTTTTTTATGTTTTGGTTCTACAGATATTATAGCTGAAAAAAGATTAGTCATATTAAAAATAACTTTGGCCTTTTCATTATTAACTAGCGAGACGGAGCAGAGAGGTGTGGGTGTTTTTTCCTTATAAAGAATTCGCGCAACATGTAGAAAATCTAAATGTTTAGATTTTAATTCTGCTTTTAGTTCGTCTTCTGTTATAGAATATGGGGCTTTTCTAATAACTACATTAAGGGATTTGTTTTTCTTCCACTGAATAAGTATGATATTCAATTTTTTCACTATCATAATACTTAGTTACTCTCCGGAAATCTTCGATAGATGAAATCATAATTAAAAGTGTCTTTACCGGCTAATTTTGTAGTGAAGGGATTTAAACACAGTGCATTTAGGTCCTTTAACAATGCTTGATAGTTATTTGCATTATGTAAATAAATTGGGGGAATTATCGCTGTAGCAGGCTTAACTGTATTGTTACGGGTATCAGTAAGCGTGTTTGTGTTGGAAGTAGGATTATTTCGATCTTCAAGATTTAAAACCGTAGCAATAACCTCATTCTAGGAGAACCAGAAGCGGAGATATTAATGAATGTCCAGTCCTCCCTAACGCTCGTTCCACTGTGCGCCGGCCGGCAGTCATGACTTTAAACTTACACTCATCTTCAAATAAACTTGCTGTGTAAGCATCAGGAGTAAACCAATCCAAAGGATAGTAGGAGGAGATCAAGCATACTGTGGTGATTAAACTATCAATATAAACTGTATTTCAATTCATGTAAGTGATTTAAACTAATGATAATTAAAAGAATGTTTCATTCGCCGATTGAGTGTATTTTCTTTCTAACACCCCGTTTGAACTTATTTTCTTTTTATAACCCCAACATTGGTCAATCTCCGGGCCAGATAATAAGAAAGAAAATACAGTCAATAATTTACTTTAAGTTTATTAAATAATAACAAAATAAGTAGAAATGTAATTTAATATAGCTATATGTTAAATTTAATTTTGGAATCACTTTATTAAAAATGAAATTTAAACGTGAAATTAAATTTAAATTTTAGTAATATTTAAAAAGAAAAAGGAAAACAACAATATATTGGATAATTATATCTGAGTCTAATACTGTAGAAGAGTCCACGCAGTATTATCTCTACTTTTGTTTACCTATGTGGATAGTTGAGTTGAAAACAATGCTCTGTATTATATACGTAACTATTTACATATAATTGCCTTAATTTTTTTTAAATTATTTAATTAATTTAATGAAATTGTTAATGAAAAGGGACATCTTCGACGCTTTCTTGGGATGATAAACTTCTACCGAAGATGCCTCCCCAAAGCAGCAGAGGTCCAGCGCATTCTTCATGGGCTCAGCAAGAAGAATGATAGAACCCCTATCGAGTGGACATCAGAAGCCGAACAAGCCTGCGCACAATGCCAAAGAGACGTCTGGAATGCCGTCACTTTGTGGCACCCATCATCAGATGCCGAAATTACCGTGGCCTGTGATGCTTCCAACACCTCGGTCAGATCCGTTCTGCAGCAGCGTGAAGGACATAACTGGAGACCCTTAGGATTCTTTTCAAGGGGGCTCACACCAGCACAGCAGAAGTATTCCGCCTACGACCGCGAGCTATAGTGCCATTATGCACTTCAGGTCATACGTAGAAGGTCGAGTCTTCAGCATTCTGACAGACCACAAGCAACTGATCAAGGCTTTTTACCAGAAGCCAGAGACTGCAACACCAATGCGGATTCACTACGTGAATTTCATCAGTCAATTCACTAGCGATATACGCCATGTCTCTGGTGAAGAAAACAAAGTTGCGTTTGGAGGAAATAAGCAGCTCGGATGACATGGGGAGCATTGCCCAAGCTCAACCCTTCAATACCAGAGTTACTGCGAAACCCGAACTTCCAGTTGAAGTTGATCGAGCTACCGAACTTGGACAGACCACTCCTCCGTGATTTCTCGACCCCCAAGGCTCGACCCTATGTGCCTCCGTCCCTCCGCCAGGACGTCTTCAGGAAGCTGCATAGCCTCGGTCACCCTGGCGTTCGCGGAACTCGTATATTTGTAAAGTTTCGTCACATTGGCCCCCCCCCCCGAATTACAAATTAAAGGCATCCGCGCAGCTCTTAAAATTTTGTGTAAGGATATAGCACAGATTAATAATGTAGGTACAGCAAACCTGGATGCAGCATTCAAGGCTATGTATTTAACTGCAGATACATTGAAGGCTAGTTGCATGAGTAAGTTTGAAGAGGGTCAGGTATTAGCAATCATTAACGAAAAAGACACATTGTTTCCTACTGATAAAATTGTTGAGATAAACAAGCTCAACAGAATGAAAATTCTCAATAGTCGAAAAATTCTAACTCTTGTTCGTTCGGCCATTCAACTCACCGCAGGCTAGCTCTCATGGAGCTGCCTAAATTTAATGGAAACATTCATGAATGGCCAAAATTCAAGCAGTTGTCCGTTAGTATGGTACACACAAATGTTGAGGTCCCGATAATAGAGAAGTTCCATTATTAAACTACGTCTGTCCTTGGGGAACATTTAGCCCTAATAGCCCCGTTTAGCTTAGATGAACCTAATTACCAGAAGGCATGGGACGCATTGACAGATAGATATGACAATAAACGACTACTTGCGTCGTCATACATCGAAGGTAGCCCTACCCTTCAATCTTTACAAGCCTTTATTAGAGCAGTAGCCGAAAACATAGCGGCTTTCCGATCAATCGAGATACCCGATCAAGCAGACTTTTTATGGTTGACCTTAGCGCTAAAGAAACTTGATCCACAAACTAGACATGACTTTGAAGTGGAAGTAGTCACAACTGAATGGCCGACCTTTAAACAATTAGTAGATTTTGTTTAAGAAGCCAGATGGAGCTCACAGCTCCTAAGAACATTAATCTTTCCAAGCCAAGGCCCAAGGTGAACATTCTAGCAACTACTTCTACACCATCACCCGCAGTAAAACCACAAATCTGTTCTTGTAAACAATTTCACCCTCTAGTGGAATGCCCGATTTTTAGAACTAAGACTCCGACAGGAAGGATAGCATTTCTGAGGAAAAAGAATGCCTGTTTCAATTGTCTAAGGTCCGGCCATAGGACAACTGCATGCCTTTTACCAGGTCGCTGCCGATTTTGTAGAAATAAACACCATACCTGGGTCCATCTTGCGAAGAAATCAAACTCGGAACCTACCATCATCACGGATTCTTCACCAGCTCGAATCAAGTCTTCTGCAACCGAGGAACCGGATTCTGAGCCTGCCTCGTCCGCCCTGGTTGGTAGCGTTCTAGGACCCGCACAAGTTGTCTTAGGTACCTTGACAATTGGACCTTGGGTATCTTGGCTATTGTACTCATTCACGATTCAGATAATAACCTTCAACCTGTTCGTTGTTTGGTCGATTGTGGATCCCAATTTTCTCTTATGATGTCTAAATGTGCTAAAAGATTAGGACTTACCTGGCGTGCAACCACTCATAAGCCTCTTGGGGCAGGGGGTTTCCCAGTACCCAGAGTTAAAGGAAGGCTAAAGTGTCGAATACACTCTAGAATCAACCAAGATCAATATTTGGACGTCGAACCTTTGATTGTTGGCCATTTAACTGGAGATCTACCTACAACGCAACTTCAACCAATATATGGATCCACTGCACAGCCATTTGCTGACCCCTTATTTTGGGAACCTCGAGAGATCGATATGCTTCTTGGTGGCGACTGTTTCATACGAATTATAACGGGCAGCCCGATCACTTTGGACAACAATTTCCGAGCCCTTCCAACCTTCTTTGGACTTGTTGTCATGGGAGGTGCTAATTTAGACTCAGCTTCGACCCTGCGCTGTCATTGCCTACTTAAATCGCCTATCAATGAAGAGCTGCTTTCTAAATTCTGGTCAATAGAAGAAGTGGAGGTTTCGATTGATGGCAGCAAAAACGATTCTTGCGAACAACTTTTTTTGAAAACTCACAATCGAGATTCGACTGGAAGATATATTGTGGCCCTACCATTTAAAGAACCGCCAGAAGATATACCAGAGGCTGAAACTCTAGCGATAGCAGAAAGGATCTTCTTCTCTGACTCAACCACCGTTCTGGCCTGGCTCAGGATATCACCTCAATCATCACCAACGTCCATAGCGAATCGTGTCTCATACATAACAACTCACATATTTGAGAATGAATGGCTGCATGTGCCATCCGAAGACTATCCTGCTGATTTAGCATCTCGGGGGATAGCGCCGCAGTTATTTAAGGATGAGACTATGGTGGGCGGGCCCATACTGGTTGAGTACACGTCCTCTCATATTTCCTCAGCAACCTGAAATTTACAAGCATCGAGCACCTGAAGTAAAGCCTGGAACCATACTTACAGTCCACACTTATCTACCTGATACATGCGATGCAACTTACTTATCCATGATTATCACCTGGATGAAGCGTCACTCCTCATATAATAAAGTTGTCCGATCACTAGCATATGTGTTGAGATTTGTTCACAATAGTAAGATACTAAGCATAATACCAAGTTAAGCGGGCCGTTGAAGTTGAAGGAACTTGAGAACTCACTTCATGTACTAATAATCGCAATTCGTGTCGTTGCGACCTACCTTCTTCGAAGCGTCTCCTTATCCTGGCTGCCGTATTAGACGAGAAAGGTATTTTAAGAGTGGGAGGTCACCTGCAAAATTCAAACCTATCTGCGGTAGTAAAACCACTAATACTTCTTCCTGGAAAATGCCATCTTATAACGTTGGTAATTGACCATTTGCACCACGTTCATTTCCACTTGGGTCAACAAGCCTTAATAAGAAAAAAATATTGGGTTTTTCCCCTTCGACAATCAGTGAAAGGTAGAATTCACAAATGCATTACTTGCATTAGAATGAAGGCGCGTCCAATCCAACCTGTTATGGGCAACTTACCATCTTGCAAAGTGCGTCCAAGCAGACCGTTCACCTTTACTGGTGTTGACTACGCTGGCCCATTTTTCATTACAGAGAACAGTCGACACCGAACTTACCAACATCTAAAGCTTATTTAGCAGTCTTCGTATGTATGGCAACGAAGGCGATTCATCTGGAAGTAGTTACATCAATGTCTACTTAGGCCTTTCTAGCGACACTTAATAGATTCGTAGCACGCATAGGACTTCCAGCAGCAATCTATTCTGTGGGCCTAATTTCGTAGGAGCTTCTCGGAAATTTAAAGATCTATTTACTTACCTCAAGAACGAAGTCATTCAACGAACGATACATACTCATGCTGTGAACCAAGGCTTCGAGTGGCACCTCAATCCTCCCTATTCACCTCATATGGGCGGACTATGGGAAGCGGCGGTGAAGTCGGCCATGAACCATCTTCATCGAATAACTAAACACAGCAGTTTTCATCTCGAGGAATTAATTACGTAATTTACAAGAATCGAAGCGATTTTAAATTCTCGCCCGATTACACCATTAAATGACGATGACTCTAAGCATGGAGATTTTCTTACACCGGGCCACTTCCTTATAGGCGCTCCTCTTCTAAGTGTACCGGAAGCTGATTTGGCTCACCTAAAGTTGAACCACCTCTCTAGATGGCAACTTGTTTCTCAAATGGTACAACACTTCTGGGCTAGGTGGCATGTCGAGTATTTGCACACCCTACAGAAGAGAATAAAGTGGTATCGTCCAACCAGACAATTACAAATTGGGGACTTAGTATTGCTACCTGATGCTGCCTGCAGCCCGCTAAACTGGACGCTAGCCAAGATAGAAGAGATTCATCCAGGAGAGTATAACGTGGTTAGAGTGGTAACTATAAAGGATCGAAAAGGGTGCCACAAACGATCCATTCACAAGCTTATTCCGCTCCCTTACTTGTACGACCCGGAATCTTAAACATATACCCCTTGTAAAATCGTGCGATTTTAGGTAGGCAGGATGTTGGCGACACTATAATAATAAATATCTATTGTAAGAAATATTAAAAATTGTAACATAAACGAGTGTCTACGGTGCCTTATGACCCATGTCAGTAGAAGAAGTTCAGTGTAGCAGTTAATTACTAAGTGAGTGCGCATACGCCGCCCGGCAGTCATGGCTTTAAACTTACACTCATCTTCAAATAAACTTGCTTTGTAAGCATCAGGAGTAAACCAATCCAAAGGATAGTAGGAGGTATTTTAATCTTTTCTCATTTCGTTATCGAATCGCTTCTTTACACTCTTCATCAAACCATATATTTCGCTCTTTTTGCAGCGAGGTTTCTTGTCCATCTTGCAGTATTCGCTCGCGGTCCCCGTTATAATTTCTTTAATATGATTCCAATGTGCAATCACTTCCCATCCATCTTCTACTACCGGCGTATTTTTTATTCCTTCCTCTACACTAAGGGAAAAACATCTTTGTATTTGCTCATCTTTTATCGTTTCCTTGGACCATTTGTTGGCCTTAGGTTTAATCTTCCCCTCTTTGAAGAGAGACGTTTTGAGGAATATTTTCATGATAACGAGGAAGTGGTCGGAGTTGACATCCGGGCCACTAAAAGATCTCACATCTTGGATATTATTGAAATACGAATATAGTATTTCTTAGGATTGGTTTCATTTAGGTTGTTTTGGTTAGAAGGTGTTTTTGTTGTTTTTAGTAGATTACAAAGGAGGCTGTGTGAATAACCATTCTTTAATAAGTGGTCAACTACGTTGTTTTCGGCTGTTTTTGGTGTATCGAAATTGATAATTTTCTCGCGCGATTTATTAGGTTTTTAGCCGTATTTATTTTATATGTTATGGGGCATTTGCTTGTGTAGTATATGTATCGACCAGAGTGGATAGGTTTTTGCCACATTTTAGTTTCTATTTCCCCGTTTGACTTTCTGATTAAGAGAACGTTTAAAAATGGTATTTTATTATCTATTTCAAATTCAATAGAAAAGTTTAATCGAGTGGGTAGTATCGTCAAACTGAATTAACCATATGTTTTGAATTATTCTCAGATATAGTATATAACCTTCCTTTTTAATGTGCATTGTTTACAACATCATATGAATATAATGTTTTCGTGTTCCAATTGATTCTCTTGTAAGGAATATACCAATGCCACCCCTATTTGGGGAAAAAAACTGATTCTCAAAATAACTCTTGATATAAGTATACTATAGAGTGGAATATTTATTAAATTCATTTAAAATTATTTCTTTTTCATTGTTTTCGGTTGGTATCGCAGATATTATATCATCCACAAATTTAAATAGAAACGGGATATTAAATGGTATTTTAAGTATGACTGTATTTAACAGTTCTTCTAAATAAATATCAGCCAAGATAGGTGAAATAGGAGACCCCATAAGGCAGCGGAATTAATGTATTTAAACCTTTTTATTGAATTGAAAATATCCTCCATCTGCACATTATATTATTGGCGCGACAGACTCATAAAGAAGTCCTTGGCCTGCTCAACCGCTCCACCCCAATCGTCCCGATCGCATGCTCGAGTGATGGAGACCTTGCTCAGCCTCAGATCTTCACAGACGGCATCCTTCCATCTAGCTTTGGGCCTTCCTCGAGGTCTTACTCCATCCGGATTTCCTTTATACACCTTTTTAGCTGTTCTTTCCTCGTCCATTCTATATAAGTGGCCCAACTACTTGATGAGTTGAATCCTGATGAAGCTCAATATGATTAGGTCTCCATATAACTCAGTTAGAAAATGGGAGAATTTATATCATTGCAAGAATGGAAATGAAGGAAACACAATATGGAAAATATTTACAAATTATCTTAGAGGGATTGTTGTCAGCATTTACGAAAGTGTACTTAGACCACTATGATGATAAGTACGACACAAATAATAATTACTAATATGATGATTATGCTAAAAGAATATTAATTACAGCTTTGTTTTCAGGCTCACTGAAGTTAATGTATTTCGGTAAAAAAAATAACTGTTATCAGTTAAAATTTTTAAAAGGAAAGAGGTGATTCTTTACGGTGATGGGTAACATTTTTTTTATCTGAATGGAACTTGGAGGAAGTAAAAGAAGAAGAAAATACTTACCTATGAGATAGGCAGGATTCCAAACCACCCACGAGGTTCTGCCTGTGGTTTCGTTACCCATTTTTTATAGTGGATGGTTCGCTTCACTGAATACAGTAGCAGGAATGGCTGCCTGCTAATTTAATCAGTGTAGCCCTATAAACCACCTTACAATGATTTATCACATTGCACAGAAAATTATATTACAATAATTGATTGAATTTGTAGATTTGGAGTGAAATAAGTGTAGTTTTTTTCCCTAATAGTTAATATAGTTATCCTTTATTTCCAGATCGGCTATTCCTAGCCTTATATGGGTTTTTTTAATAATGAATTTTTAATTTTAACATGAGGTCCTAGCTCCTTGTTCCTCTTGATCGTGAGTTGGTCGTTTTCCCGAACTGGGCCGAATATTTGCCGAAGAAGTCTCCTTTCGAATCTATTCAGCTTTTCCACGCTGGATTTATTCAGTGTGAGGGTTTCACCAGCGTATGTACCTATTGGCCTAATGACGGTTTTATATATCATCAGCTTGGACTTTAGGCTAAGGAGCTTACTTCTCAGGAGCTTTGATATCCCGAAACATGCTTTATTACCTGATACTATCCTGGCTCTGATTTCCTCCTCCTCATCCAAATTCTCGTTTATACGGCTTCCTAAATAATGGAAACTTGATACTCGTTGGAAAGTGTGTCTTCCAAACGTGTAGCTATGAGGTGGTCGGTTATGTTTACTATTGTTTATTACCATGACCTTGGGTTTCTCCTCATTCACCTGTAACCCCATTTTCCAGCTTCCACTTCCAGCCTCTCAAAAGCTTCTTTTAAGATAATCAGCGATCTTCCTACTAATACAAGGTCATCAGCATATGGAAGAATACCCAGACTACAGTTAAAGATGGTTCCCTCCATCAATAATCCTGCCCTTTTATTGACACTTTGCATTACAATATTGAATAGTAGAGGTGCCAGCGAGTCTCCCTGCCTAAGTCCTGTACTAATCCTAAATTTTTCCGTGATTGAGCCATTTACCCTTACGCTGGAAACTGTGTTTTCCATCGTGCTCATTACAAAACGCACCAACTTGGATGGAATCCGCATTTCGCTCATAGTTCTGAAAAGCTCATTCCTGGATATTGTATCATAAGCCGTCCTAAAATCTATGAACAGCATCCACAATGTATTGTTGTACTCCTTCATTTTTTCACACATCTGTTTGAGGGAAAAAATCTGATCTATAGTAGATCTGTTAGGTCTAAAGCCTCCTTGGCATTCTCCAATATATCTCTCAACATAGGGCAGTAGGCGATTATACAGAGCTATCGAGAATATCTTATAGGCAGTATTCAGTAGGCTTATCCCTCTGTAATTTTTACATTCTGTAGAGTCTCCTTTCTTCTTGTAGAATGGCACTATAATAGACTCTTTCCACTCTTTCGGGATCTGTTCCTCTTCCCATATTTGAGCAATTAGTTCCTGCAGCTCATTAGTTAGAGCATTGCCAGCTGCCTTCAGGAGCTCAGCAGGGATGCCATCTGATCCAGGTAACTTGTTATTTCTTAGCTTCATAACAATATCTTCTATATCCTCACCATCCGGTGGTACTGCTTCGTCTTGGCTGTCATACGAGTCACATTCCAAAACACTTATTTGTTCCTCTGTATGGCTTAGTAGTCCTCCATCTCACTTGGACGTCCGTCTCCAGCACCAGTAGTTTCCCCTCCTCATTTTTCACCATGCTCCTTCTAGAGCAGTAACTGGTTTTACACGACTCCACTCCTTTAAAAAAATTTGTGGTATCGTTGCTCATTCTTGAGTTTTCGATATCTTTTACCTTATTGTATAAAGCTTTCCTTTTCTTCCCTTTCAAGATCTTCTTTGCTTCTCTTCTTGCATCCTGGTACTCTTTCTTGTGCTCATAGTCAGGTATTTTAATCTTTTCTCATTTCGTTTTCGAATCCCCTCTTTACATTCTTCATCAAACCATACATTTCGGAATGGTTTCTTGTCCATCTTGCAGTATTCGCTTACGGTCCCTGTTATAATTTCTTTAATATGATTCCAATGTGCATTCACTTCCCATCCATCTTCTACTACTGGCGTATTTTTGATTCCTTCCTCTACTCTAAGGGAAAAACATCTTTGTATTTGCTCATCTTTTATCGTTTCCTTGGACCATTTGTTGACCTTAGGTTTAATCTTCCCCTCTTTGAAGGGAGTCGTTTTGAATAAAGTATTTCTTAGGATTGGTTTCATTTAGGTTGTTTTGGTTAGAAGGTGTTTTTGTTGTTTTTAGTAGATTACAAAGGAGGCTGTGTGAATAACCATTCTTTAATAAGAGGTCAACTACGTTGTTTTCGGCTGTTTTTGGTGTATTGGGGATGATAATTTTCTCGCGCGATTTATTAGGTTTTTAGCCGTATTTATTTTATATGTTATGGGGCATTTGCTTGTGTAGTATATGTATCGACCAGAGTGGATAGGTTTTTGCCACATTTTAGTTTCTATTTCCCCGTTTGACTTTCTGTTTAAGAGAACGTTTAAAAATGGTATTTTATTATCTATTTCAAATTCAATAGAAAAGTTTAATCGAGTGGGTAGTATCATCAAACTGAATTAACCATATGTTTTGTATTATTCTTAGATATAGTGTATATATCCTTTTTAATGTGCATTGTTTACAACATCATATAAATATAATGTTTTCCGTGTTCCAATTGATTCTCCTGTAAGGAATATACCAATGCCACCCCTATTGGGAGGAAAAAATTGATTCTCAAAATAACTCTTGATATAAGTATACTATAGAGTGGAATATTTATTAAATTCATTTAAAATTATTTCTTTTTCATTGTTTTCGGTTGGTATCGCAGATATTATATCATCCACAAATTTAAATAGAAACGGGATATTAAATGGTATTTTAAGTATGACTGTATTTAACAGTTCTTCTAAATAAATATCAGCCAAGATAGGTGAAATAGGAGATCCCATAAGGCAGCGGAATTAATGTATTTAAAACTTTTTATTGAATTGAAAATATCCTCCGTCTGTACATAGGGGCAGTAATTGTAGAAATAGTTTTGGGGGGATTTTTGTGTGGGGTTTTAATTTATTCCAGTTTTTTTCTATTATAGTTTTAATTTTAGAAATACATATATTAGTAAATATAGATGATGGATCTAATGTAATTAATTTATAACCTTGAGGAACTTTAACTCCTTGTAACCTAGATCTTAATGTCCAGCCATAAAGCTTAAGATTCGGACTGATGCTGGTAGTACATTTATCAATGAAATATCGAGGCAAACTCTTGTTCAGACAACTCTAAACTTAATCGCATTAAATAATAAATTTATATATATAGAAAAAAATTAAAACTTTATATTTATATGTTCATACATATATCCTTTATTAATTAATTATGATCCAAAATTACGAATACCACGAACTAATTTACGTCACATAGCATAGCTGTAAGTATGCAATGTTGGGGACTTATTTTGCATGGACGCCATAATGGTGTAATAAAATTTAAGTCAGTCCGCATTTTTTTGTTTGTATGCTGGACCCTATAAAATTGTAGGTGAACAAATGATGTTTAGAGGAATTGCCTCCTTTTTGAAAAATAACATTTCCTTAAAAACGTTTTCCTTTTAAAATTGGGATTATGCTGTATAACAAAAAATAACAATAGTCTTTAAAAACCATAAGGAGTCTTTTGAGATTCCATTGGGTTCATTTTAATTTTTTTTTATTATATCATACTAACTCCGATGATGGTTTCAAAAGATAAGTCAAGAATATTAAAAACAAAAAAAAAGTCATTTCGATGATTATTCAACTTGAGACTGAAGCAATGTATTATAAGTTAGTTGATACCAGGCATACCTATCAAGAGATACCTATTAGCACGCTTTCCATTAGTCTTTCGAATGTGGCAGAAGCATTGGAAAGCCCGAACGGCATTTCTGTAAACTGCCAGAGCCCAATTGAAAACGCTGTCTTCTCTTTATCTTCAGGTGCCAATCCAACCTGCCAATATCCACTGCGAGGATCCAAGGTTATGCAAAGTTTACACCCCCTAGGGTGTCCAGTGTATCGTCAATACTGGGAAGCAGATAACTGTCCTCTTGGCGACGTTGATCAGAAGGCGGTAGTCTAAGAAGAATCTTGTTGTGCAGTCTTTCTTATTCACCAATACAACAGGAGACATCCAGGGGCTACTCGAAGGCACAATGACACCATCAGCCGCCATCTCCACAATAATATTCTCGGCGTCCTCCGGTTTGGTTAACGGCTGCCTTCGCGGAACCTGTCGGATGGGCTTCGCATACCCTGTGTCAATCCTGGGCTGGACGATATCAGCTCTACCCCGTGGTCATGGGCTGATCTCGAAGACGTCGGGACATCCGGTTATCATGTTCTTCACTTCTTCGCTCTGTTAAGGCGAAAGGTCACGGCATGATTCGTCAACTAATCCATTTAATTGTTCCGGCAGCTCGGTGGGACGACGTTGCAGCTGACGAACCACTGAGGTAGCGGTTGTTACGCTCTCCGACCGGTGTTCCTTTCTTCAGCGTTACCGGGAAACTGTTAAGGTTTATTAGCCGAAGTGGAGTGGGACGTCCGTCCTTGATGAGATACCTAGCAACCAGTACGCCGCGTCCAATCACCTAGTCCTCGTGCCTTCCAGGTTCGAGTAGAACACATTGAGGCGCAGGTTGATGTCCTCCCAACGTCCCATACGTCACGATTTGGCTCCGTGCAGGTATCTTCTAGTAAGAGCACTCGTGTGTAGAGGTCCTTTCCCTGCCGAAGGATGACTTCTTCGTCTCCCAGCATTATCACACCTCTCGCTATATCCAGCTTGATCCCGTATGCGATCATCAAGTTCGTGCCCAATATGACATCTTCATCAATTTCTGCCACGAGAGCGCAGTTCTTCAGATGTTGACCGCCGATGATGAAGGTGGCAAAGGTCTCCCCGTAGACTTTGGCTGGCTGTCCAGTGGCAGTCCGTAATGCACAAGTGGTCGGTAAGATATTATCAGTGGGAATTGTCTTCGAGTTCAAGATTGTCATGGTTGCGCCGGTATCCAGTAGCAGACTTTGCAGCTGCCCGTTCACCATCCCATCAACGTAGAAACTGCTCGTTCTGTTTCCTATTGACGCAACTCTGATGGTCTTCCTGGGGCCTTTGACATACTCGGTTTTTGACGGTTGACAGTTGGCCCTTCGTATCCACCTTAAATAGTTTTCCCTGCGGCTCTTCTTGTTTCTTGGTTGGACACTTGCTTCTAGGGTGCCCAAGTTAGCCGCAGCTCCAGCAGCGTATCTCCTTCTTAAGAGTCCTTAGAGTCTCCAATACTTCCGTCACTATGTCTTCGACGCTAAGGACCACATTAAGCTCCGCTTCTGCTGCTCAAACTCGCGCATAGCCCCGTATGACTGTCAGACATCCTCGAACTCCATGGTCTGAGATAAGGCGTCTCCCAAAGTTTTGGGCCAGGCGAGCTTCACACCTTGTTGTTTCTCTGGGGCCGGAAGTCTATCCAGGAATTTGTCGACAGCCAAGCTCTCGTAGACATCGTCGGTGACCGATAGGTAGGCATTCCTCACTAGCCGGGGAATATCCGCTTCAAATTCCTGGACCGTCTAGTGGGTCTTCTGGACCCTGTTTCTTAGCTGTGAGCGATACAGCTGGTCCATGTGGCGGTGGCCGAAACGCTTCCGTAGTTGGACCGCTCCGACATGGGCATCCCCTGCAGCACTCCCAAGGCGTCTCCACGCATGGCCAGGCTCAACGCTGAAGCTTGGGTCTCCTGCGAGCACCCGTGGATCGAAGCCCCTGTCGTTGTAGTCTTCCCACGCCGTCTTTCCGTCGAATACTGGAATGGCGTAGTGATTTGGTGGCGCCCCAGCATAGGCGGGGAGAATTGTGTTATGATAGCTGCCCTTTGAGGAACGATCGGTGACGTTCGTCGGTGGGTTGCTCATACGTCCCTCGAGAGCTTCTATTCTTAGCCCAATTTCTAACCTTTGAATTTAATTTTTCTCCTAACCTAGACTCTACATCAGCTACATTATTATTTACATCGGCTAACTTATTCTCAACATTTTCCATTAACTTAGTCTCTCATGTGCTTAACTTAGACTCTAATGTATCCAATAAACCACTTTTTACAGTACCTAGCTCATTCTTAACAGTACCTAATTCATTCTGTAAATTACATAGCCTTTTATCTACATTGCCTAACTCCTTTGCTAGCTTACTTTCTACATTGCTTAACTCATTTTAAAAGTTGCAGACAACTTGCTTGAATCAGGAAGAAGAGTACGAGTTTCAACATGGTCCTCATCAGGCTTGAAAGATGCCTAAATAAAAGATATAATTATTTGACATTTGCATTTTCGAATTTAGTTCTAATTAGTTTTTGGTTGTATGTTCATTTTACATCCACATGTAAAATAAAAATTACTATAATCCTCTTCTAACCACGCAAACAGAGTGGTCTGTTCGCAGTATCAGTACAATTTATGGACCGAATCTGTTCCCAATTCATATTCTATTATTTTATCATGTCAAATGAGGCGTATGCTTTATTATTGGCTGGGAAGTTTTCCTTCGCCTCTAATAGTACTCTGATATCGATAATCGCACTTTCGATAGCTTCGGGTTGCTTAGATTTGTATTTATTTTTCGGGTCGACAGACGCCTGAAGCTGCCCTTGGGCCTCTCAACTGCCTTCTCCCACTCATTGCGGTCAGGAGCATGTCCTCTGGACACTCCAATCATCCTCAAGTCCTCAGCCACTGCGTCCTTCCATCTTCCTTTCGTTCTTCCACGTGGCCTGGCTCCATCCGGTGTTCCATAATATAATTGTTTACTATGGAGCCGAGGTATTCAATTATTTATTGAGGTATTTGGACTGCATACTGTCCTATAACATATTGCTTCGGCGATTTTATAGGCGTTTCTTCCTAAGCCTTATGGTGCTTTGTTTTATCTTCATTCATTCTTCCAGCTTCCTTTTGCAATCTTTCACAGGCCTCCTTGATCGCTCTGAGGGGCAGTCCATTCAGTGCCACATTATAACCGTCACCAAGCACTAGGGTTGTCTTAGTAAAAATTGTGCTTGACTGATTAAGCTCAGCTCTGTTCACCATCACTTAGAGGGCAATAGTAAATTGAATAAAAAAAATATATATATTTTTTCATTGCTACCCAAATCACAATGGACCAACAATGGACAATGGAGATAGATAAGAAGATGTTTAAAAATAAATTAGAGTATAAAGTGAATTCTTTAAATGTAATGCCTGTTGATTCCCAAGATAAGGTAACATGTTTGTACAAATAATACGTAAGTCATCTAGTTTAGGAAATTATACATGTAACTCATCTAGTACTAATAAGAAAACGTTAAACTGGTTTGGGTAAACAATCGAAATTGAATAATTGAACATAAATAGAAACACAAACATACATTTATTCAAACGTATGTATTTAATTCAAAATCAAGAGTATAAACAGCTTTGTAAAACTAAGAAAAAAGAATACTACATAATGTTGAATACATTTTTTTTAAATGTAACTGTTAGCAAAAGCTTTTGGAATATTGTTAAAAAATTAAAGCAAAGTCATTAGATTGGTCCTAATTTCATTGATAGTGGACAATGGGTTAATTATTTCTCTAGTACATTGAATCCGCCATTCCGTGGTGAACTTTTTAAACATGCTGAGCCTTTACATTGGAACATTCTTTAGATAGAGAGTTTAGTTTTAGTGAATTGCAGGAAGTATTACATAAAGCAAAAGATATAATGGTTTGGCCACCTGGTGAGAATGAACGGCAATAGATGGCCAAAGAAACTCTTCCTATATAAACCAGATTATAGAAGGAAGAAAGGAAGACCAAGGATGACATGGATGAAGGATGTAAGAGAAGGAATAGCAACAAGAAGGCTGAGAGAGGAACAAGAAGAATGGGCCGATAGGAAGGATTGGCGGGAAAAGATATTGGGTATAGGGATACATTAATTGTAAAAAAAAACCGAATAAATAAAAAATAAAATAAAATAAATTATTTTCCGTAAAACTTTGAAATCTATTTGAACAAAAAAAACTTATTTAAGGGTGTAATTAAAAAAAATACTATAACATATATGATTATTACTATGTATTTAAAATTGTTTCCCAATTATTATGCCATAATTAGCCTTTAAAAAACTTTGTGGTTTATTTTAAGCTCCTAAATATGGGAATTAAAATATTAAATATTTAAAACGGGAAAAATATTGAGGGATAAATATTTTTGAATACATAATTATTGTAAACTTTAAACTTAACGACCAATGAAACATATTGAACATCGATAGCTGTTGAAAAATTCAATTATTACATTTCATTATTAATTCAACAACTCGGATAGACAAGATTAAACCCTGATTGAGAAAGGCAATTGGAAGGTTATGAATCAGCAATTAAACTTAATTTTTAACCTCAATCCTTGACCCAGATTCATTAACTAGCTCTATTATATTTAAGATTTGAAATATAATGAATTTTGAAACCAACATAAAATGAACCGTATTAAAATAAAACAAGATAATAATATGTTACCTACTGGGGTAAAGGGCTGGGAGAGGACATGGTATAGTCGAGGACTACAAGGGAAGCTGGGTGAAGAAATAAACCCCAAAACATTTATCTAACAAAAATTAATTGAATAAAAATATATTGACATACAAATTAATTACATTTAACTATTATATATAAGGCATTAATAAAATAACAATTACAATTTAAACCGGAATTCCCAGTCAACAGGAAAAATACAACTTTTAAATTAACATAAGATTCACCGTCAATAGTAGGACTAAACAATAACATATGAACTAGAATCATACACCAGATTCTACATCAATACTCAGAATCCTAAAAACACTAATAACATAATAATTTCTTAATAAAATTTGATCTATCATCTATAACAATAATCATATCCATCCTCTTTAATAATATTCATATGCGCTAATAACAACTTACAACTTACACATTCCCCATCAGTACTCATTATCTCATAACCATTACTTAATTTCCATTTAAAACCAGTCCCCTGATTAATTCCGTATTGGACTGATGACTCGGCGTCGCCACAGACAGACAAGACTCTTCTAACATTAATTAACATTTAATAAAATATATCTAACTTAAATTATTTGAGTTCGTTACAAATAATTCAACATTAAATTTTAATAAAAGTTTTTATTAAACATCTACATCGAATAAGATGTTTGAAAATATATATAAAAAAAAAAACCTGTACCACTACAACCCATGAAGGGTCTGGGGTTCAGTACATGGTAGAGACTGTACTGTTTCATGGACAACGGTTCTGCAAGGAGGGGACTTGTCCTAGGTCACGCTCGACCGCCAGATTTTTCCCCCTTATTTTGGGTATCCTATTTTTATAATATTTTATAGAGGCTGGGTGGGCCCCAAGAGGGTCCTAGATCGTATATGATCCATCTCCCGCTGCAAACAGACTAAATAAAAATCATGGCCTGCAGCGGGAATTGAACCAGGATTTCCGGCATGGTAACTCAGTACTCTGCCACTGAGCCACTCCTCTCCCGAAAATATATATATATTATGATAATAAAAAAAAAAAAATAATAAATAAATATAAAAAAATTATATTGCTTAAACAAATACATTATTAACGAATTAATTAAATAATTTACTAAAATGTTCAGGTAGACTTCCACGGCCGTTGATATTCTTCTTCCGGGATGGACCGTGTCATTTCGGTGATAGTAACCAAGCTTTCGCTCATCGTGCTGTGAGCTTCTTCAGGGCTAATCAGTTAATGAATAGCGGGGTTTGGGAGTTTGCTCCTTAAGAAACGACTTTCATATTTAGCCCACGGTATGAAAATTTTATGAGGAGTAAAATCAAATGTTGACTAAATGTGGCGAGTAATGTTCCCTTCTCGATAAGGTTGTATTATTTGTATTATATTCTACATAATAGATAGAAATTAAAAGTCCAATTCCGGGACTATTCGGGAAGAGATTCGTGTGGTAACAGTGTATTCTATTGCTTTATTCTCCAAGTGTTGAAATGCGATAATTGTTTATATAGGAGCCTTTTTAAAGACACCTGTCCAAACAAACACTATTACTACTCTTATTTAGATTCCGCCTTATGCTGTTGGGGTCCATTCTTATCACTTGTATACAACCTCAACTGACGACAGGGCAGCGTTGCTCTGATAAGAGTAGGAAATTGACTAGCTATTTAGCAAGGGTGTGCAGTGACTATTTAATTGTGTACAGTGTGCAGTGTGTAGTGTGTATTATAATTTACGCTACTGGGACAGGGGGATTGGTGTAGTAGAATGTGGACAGGCAGTGATCATGCTGTGCTTGAATACACCTCTACCGGACTATGAAGATGAGGCCCCAGTCAAAATAGTAAAGACAGGGAAGAAATCGGATGTGGTTCGGTTGTCATTTTGCGAACTGTCATGCTGTTAGTCATTAGTTTGGGTATGTTTTGGTCAGTACTGATCTGCTTAGATCTCTTTTCTTCCACCCTTTTAGTCACTATTTCTTCTAATTTTTTTCTATGGAGGCATTTCTATAAGAAGCGACGTGCGCTCCCTCGCAATTCGAACATTGTGTTTGAGTTCGCCTAGTCGCCGACATTCAGAAATTATGTTAGCCGCTCCATCTTGCAACGGTGTGGTTGCAGTGGTTTTTTGTGTGCCCAAATTGCTAACATTTATATCATTGGGGTGTTACTATATCCTTTCTTGGGATGTATTTCACAACCGTGAATATACATCTATATGAGTTCAGTTGGCAGTTTTAGTGTTGTAACAAGTCACCGCACCAACTATTAGCCCGGAAGATGACCTACAAAGTAAGGCGAAACGTTGGCATGATTAATAAAAAATATATATTTATAATTTTAATTAAAATAGTACACATTAATTTAAACTAAATGTATTAAATAATTTAATTATTATTAAAAAATAATGCGCGATGATAAGTATCAGTGGAGAACGGCTAATTAGTAAGAACACATTTAAAATTCATTAGAGGCGGAAATGGGTAAACTCCAGTTGCGTGTCGGAGCTGACACACACTTTTTTTTTTGTTTCAAAATCTCCGTTCATTCATAAATATTAACATACAATAGATAATAACATACAAAATATATATATATATATATAAGTTATGTGTGTGTAAATAGACTATTTGTATTAGTTTTAGGTTAAGAGTTAAGCATATGATTATTTTTCTCTATTTAAAAAAAAAAAAAAGATTTGATTTGATAAGATAGATACGAGCTGTTTAATCAATAAAAATTTAGTTGATGGGATTATCTCAGTCTAATTTTAACTTATATATATACAGCAAAATAATTACAATTGTTGTACTCCCTAAAGGTATTTCAAGTATTTACAACGGCTGAGTCTGCTGAAGGCGGGAACTCTAAACCGGGACAAGGCCGTTGGCTTTATACATACTAAGCAGTGAGAGACCGCTTTTCAACAGTGGCTTTATATTACGAGTCCTTTGGAGCGACGTGCCTTTAATTGCACTCTGCGCGGGTACTTCCGAAAGTATATACAGTCGGCCGATGGTCTGACGGACCGGTGGTATACGAAGAGTCCAGTCTTGGTGATGTACGTCCCCAGTGTGTTGTTGTTTTTACACAGCCAGGGAATGTGTTTGGCTTGAAGTCACCAAGGACTATATTCCGACTGAATGACGGCATGTTGCAACAACAACCTCACAGATGTATGAACAGCTCTCGGCTTCCTATAGACACAGCTAAACGTGAAGCAGTACTTGAACAGTCAACTGCGACTATGTGAGTAGTGGCAGTTGAACACACTGGGATAGGAACACTCCTAGACGGTTCATCATTTTGGAAGAGGATGGCGACGCCTTAGCGACTAGACGTTTATGTGCTTCACTAGTTTGTTGGTCCTTTGGGAAAGCAAAAATTTCCTCCTGATTCACCAATTGTATAGTTTTAACCTTTACAACTGTGCTCTTAGAGTTTGTTCCGGCTTCAGATATAAAATGAAATTTTACCTTTATCTTCTCATTGTGTTGATTTGTAAGTCGTGAACTTAACGACTTAACCAAAAATGTGAATGGAATAAAACACTTGTGGATCCAGTGAAGAACTGTAATTAAAAAAACATATTAACAAACTTATAAATAACTAAATAACTCCAGGTATCTTTAGTTACAAACCTGAATCAACACAATAGTCAATATTCCATAATAACACACATAATATAAATTTAACAAATGTTCACCCGAGCTAGTCTCTCAGTAAGCAATATCTATTATAACCTTACTCACATCTGTCCCTGAAGGTTATCTTCACGTCTGTTAAGTTTGGGGTGAATATTCAAACTTACATCCATACTAAAAAATATAACTATACTCTTAAGTAACAGAAGAGAATCATATATATAAATATACATAAAGGATTTTTCGAACTTACTATTAATACTTATAAGATAGGTCTGGAAAAACAACACTATTTTAAAGATAAAACAATAGTACTTATTTTTGAAAGTTTTATTTAAAATGTAGTACGAGCAAATGGCCACTTAATAATCATGCAATTTTTACGTCAACATTATACATTTTTTTTGGTTCTCCCTTCCTGCCATTGCTGGCATACGGGGTGCGGCGGGGGCGGGTTGATGCGTACGGTTGACGCTCACCCACCAGTGATAATATAACTTATACTTGATACTTTATAAGTTAAACTTCGGTAAATAGTAACAGGATTCCGATTGGAGTGAAAGATCATTCTTCTGAGTGCGAAAAAAATGCCCTGTCTTAATGTATTGGAATGCCAAATTATTCAGTTTATTCGATCGTTTGACTATCTACCATTTCTAATCCACTTTTTTTCTTCTTATTTTCTTTATTTTTTTTTATTTTATTTTTTTTTTTTATTTTTTTTTTTTTTATTTTTTTTTTTTCCTTTTCTTTCTTTTTTTTTTTTTTTTTTAATTTTTTTTTTTAACTTTTTTTTTCTTTCTTTTTTTTTTTCTTTTTTTTTTTTAATTTTTTTTTTTTTAATTTTTTTTTTTAACTTTTTTTATTTTTTTTTTTTAACTTTTTTTTTAACTTTTTTTTTTTTATTTTTTTTATTTTTTATTTTTTTCTTAATTTTTTTTTTCCTTTTCTTTTTTTTTTTTTTTTATTTTTTATTTTATTACTATTTTTTTATATATAGAAAAAAATTAAAACTTTATATTTATATGTTCATACATATATCCTTTATTACTTAATTATGATCCAAAATTACGAATACCACGAACTAATTGACGTCACATAGCATAGCTGTAAGTATGCAATGTTGGGGATTTATTTTGCATGGACGCCATAATGGTGTAATAAAATTTAAGTCAGTCCGCATTTTTTTGTTTGTATGCTGGACCCTATAAAATTGTAGGTGAACAAATGATGTTTAGAGGAATTGCCTCCTTTTTGAAAAATAACATTTCCTTAAAAACGTTTTCCTTTTAAAATTGGGATTATGCTGTATAACAAAAAATAACAATAGTCTTTAAAAACCATAAGGAGTCTTTTGAGATTCCATTGGGTTCATTTCAATTTTTTTTTATTATATCATACTAACTCCGATGATGGTTTCAAAAGATAAGTCAAGAATATTAAAAACAAAAAAAAAGTCATTTCGATGATTATTCAACTTGAGACTGAAGCAATGTATTATAAGTTAGTTGATACCAGGCATACCTATCAAGAGATACCTATTAGCACGCTTTCCATTAGTCTTTCGAATGTGGCAGAAGCATTGGAAAGCCCGAACGGCATTTCTGTAAACTGCCAGAGCCCAATTGAAAACGCTGTCTTCTCTTTATCTTCAGGTGCCAATCCAACCTGCCAATATCCACTGCGAGGATCCAAGGTTATGCAAAGTTTACACCCCCTAGGGTGTCCAGTGTATCGTCAATACTGGGAAGCAGATAACTGTCCTCTTGGCGACGTTGATCAGAAGGCGGTAGTCTAAGAAGAATCTTGTTGTGCAGTCTTTCTTATTCACCAATACAACAGGAGACATCCAGGGGCTACTCGAAGGCACAATGACACCATCAGCCGCCATCTCCACAATAATATTCTCGGCGTCCTCCGGTTTGGTTAACGGCTGCCTTCGCGGAACCTGTCGGATGGGCTTCGCATACCCTGTGTCAATCCTGGGCTGGACGATATCAGCTCTACCCCGTGGTCATGGGCTGATCTCGAAGACGTCGGGACATCCGGTTATCATGTTCTTCACTTCTTCGCTCTGTTAAGGCGAAAGGTCACGGCATGATTCGTCAACTAATCCATTTAATTGTTCCGGCAGCTCGGTGGGACGACGTTGCAGCTGACGAACCACTGAGGTAGCGGTTGTTACGCTCTCCGACCGGTGTTCCTTTCTTCAGCGTTACCGGGAAACTGTTAAGGTTTATTAGCCGAAGTGGAGTGGGACGTCCGTCCTTGATGAGATACCTAGCAACCAGTACGCCGCGTCCAATCACCTAGTCCTCGTGCCTTCCAGGTTCGAGTAGAACACATTGAGGCGCAGGTTGATGTCCTCCCAACGTCCCATACGTCACGATTTGGCTCCGTGCAGGTATCTTCTAGTAAGAGCACTCGTGTGTAGAGGTCCTTTCCCTGCCGAAGGATGACTTCTTCGTCTCCCAGCATTATCACACCTCTCGCTATATCCAGCTTGATCCCGTATGCGATCATCAAGTTCGTGCCCAATATGACATCTTCATCAATTTCTGCCACGAGAGCGCAGTTCTTCAGATGTTGACCGCCGATGATGAAGGTGGCAAAGGTCTCCCCATAGACTTTGGCTGGCTGTCCAGTGGCAGTCCGTAATGCACAAGTGGTCGGTAAGATATTATCAGTGGGAATTGTCTTCGAGTTCAAGATTGTCATGGTTGCGCCGGTATCCAGTAGCAGACTTTGCAGCTGCCCGTTCACCATCCCATCAACGTAGAAACTGCTCGTTCTGTTTCCTATTGACGCAACTCTGATGGTATTCCTGGGGCCTTTGACATACTCGGTTTTTGACGGTTGACAGTTGGCCCTTCGTATCCACCTTAAATAGTTTTCCCTGCGGCTCTTCTTGTTTCTTGGTTGGACACTTGCTTCTAGGGTGCCCAAGTTAGCCGCAGCTCCAGCAGCGTATCTCCTTCTTAAGAGTCCTTAGAGCCTCCAATACTTCCGTCACTATGTCTTCGACGCTAAGGACCACATTAAGCTCCGCTTCTGCTGCTCAAACTCGCGCATAGCCCCGTATGACTGTCAGACATCCTCGAACTCCATGGTCTGAGATAAGGCGTCTCCCAAAGTTTTGGGCCAGGCGAGCTTCACACCTTGTTGTTTCTCTGGGGCCGGAAGTCTATCCAGGAATTTGTCGACAGCCAAGCTCTCGTAGACATCGTCGGTGACCGATAGGTAGGCATTCCTCACTAGCCGGGGAATATCCGCTTCAAATTCCTGGACCGTCTAGTGGGTCTTCTGGACCCTGTTTCTTAGCTGTGAGCGATACAGCTGGTCCATGTGGCGGTGGCCGAAACGCTTCCGTAGTTGGACCGCTCCGACATGGGCATCCCCTGCAGCACTCCCAAGGCGTCTCCACGCATGGCCAGGCTCAACGCTGAAGCTTGGGTCTCCTGCGAGCACCCGTGGATCGAAGCCCCTGTCGTTGTAGTCTTCCCACGCCGTCTTTCCGTCGAATACTGGAATGGCGTAGTGATTTGGTGGCGCCCCAGCATAGGCGGGGAGAATTGTGTTATGATAGCTGCCCTTTGAGGAACGATCGGTGACGTTCGTCGGTGGGTTGCTCATACGTCCCTCGAGAGCTTCTATTCTTAGCCCAATTTCTAACCTTTGAATTTAATTTTTCTCCTAACCTAGACTCTACATCAGCTACATTATTATTTACATCGGCTAACTTATTCTCAACATTTTCCATTAACTTAGTCTCTCATGTGCTTAACTTAGACTCTAATGTATCCAATAAACCACTTTTTACAGTACCTAGCTCATTCTTAACAGTACCTAATTCATTCTGTAAATTACATAGCCTTTTATCTACATTGCCTAACTCCTTTGCTAGCTTACTTTCTACATTGCTTAACTCATTTTAAAAGTTGCAGACAACTTGCTTGAATCAGGAAGAAGAGTACGAGTTTCAACATGGTCCTCATCAGGCTTGAAAGATGCCTAAATAAAAGATATAATTATTTGACATTTGCATTTCCGAATTTAGTTCTAATTAGTTTTTGGTTGTATGTTCATTTTACATCCACATGTAAAATAAAAATTACTATAATCCTCTTCTAACCACGCAAACAGAGTGGTCTGTTCGCAGTATCAGTACAATTTATGGACCGAATCTGTTCCCAATTCATATTCTATTATTTTATCATGTCAAATGAGGCGTATGCTTTATTATTGGCTGGGAAGTTTTCCTTCGCCTCTAATAGTACTCTGATATCGATAATCGCACTTTCGATAGCTTCGGGTTGCTTAGATTTGTATTTATTTTTCGGGTCGACAGACGCCTGAAGCTGCCCTTGGGCCTCTCAACTGCCTTCTCCCACTCATTGCGGTCAGGAGCATGTCCTCTGGACACTCCAATCATCCTCAAGTCCTCAGCCACTGCGTCCTTCCATCTTCCTTTCGTTCTTCCACGTGGCCTGGCTCCATCCGGTGTTCCATAATATAATTGTTTACTATGGAGCCGAGGTATTCAATTATTTATTGAGGTATTTGGACTGCATACTGTCCTATAACATATTGCTTCGGCGATTTTATAGGCGTTTCTTCCTAAGCCTTATGGTGCTTTGTTTTATCTTCATTCATTCTTCCAGCTTCCTTTTGCAATCTTTCACAGGCCTCCTTGATCGCTCTGAGGGGCAGTCCATTCAGTGCCACATTATAACCGTCACCAAGCACTAGGGTTGTCTTAGTAAAAATTGTGCTTGACTGATTAAGCTCAGCTCTGTTCACCATCACTTAGAGGGCAATAGTAAATTGAATAAAAAAAATATATATATTTTTTCATTGCTACCCAAATCACAATGGACCAACAATGGACAATGGAGATAGATAAGAAGATGTTTAAAAATAAATTAGAGTATAAAGTGAATTCTTTAAATGTAATGCCTGTTGATTCCCAAGATAAGGTAACATGTTTGTACAAATAATACGTAAGTCATCTAGTTTAGGAAATTATACATGTAACTCATCTAGTACTAATAAGAAAACGTTAAACTGGTTTGGGTAAACAATCGAAATTGAATAATTGAACATAAATAGAAACACAAACATACATTTATTCAAACGTATGTATTTAATTCAAAATCAAGAGTATAAACAGCTTTGTAAAACTAAGAAAAAAGAATACTACATAATGTTGAATACATTTTTTTTAAATGTAACTGTTAGCAAAAGCTTTTGGAATATTGTTAAAAAATTAAAGCAAAGTCATTAGATTGGTCCTAATTTCATTGATAGTGGACAATGGGTTAATTATTTCTCTAGTACATTGAATCCGCCATTCCGTGGTGAACTTTTTAAACATGCTGAGCCTTTACATTGGAACATTCTTTAGATAGAGAGTTTAGTTTTAGTGAATTGCAGGAAGTATTACATAAAGCAAAAGATATAATGGTTTGGCCACCTGGTGAGAATGAACGGCAATAGATGGCCAAAGAAACTCTTCCTATATAAACCAGATTATAGAAGGAAGAAAGGAAGACCAAGGATGACATGGATGAAGGATGTAAGAGAAGGAATAGCAACAAGAAGGCTGAGAGAGGAACAAGAAGAATGGGCCGATAGGAAGGATTGGCGGGAAAAGATATTGGGTATAGGGATACATTAATTGTAAAAAAAAACCGAATAAATAAAAAATAAAATAAAATAAATTATTTTCCGTAAAACTTTGAAATCTATTTGAACAAAAAAAACTTATTTAAGGGTGTAATTAAAAAAAATACTATAACATATATGATTATTACTATGTATTTAAAATTGTTTCCCAATTATTATGCCATAATTAGCCTTTAAAAAACTTTGTGGTTTATTTTAAGCTCCTAAATATGGGAATTAAAATATTAAATATTTAAAACGGGAAAAATATTGAGGGATAAATATTTTTGAATACATAATTATTGTAAACTTTAAACTTAACGACCAATGAAACATATTGAACATCGATAGCTGTTGAAAAATTCAATTATTACATTTCATTATTAATTCAACAACTCGGATAGACAAGATTAAACCCTGATTGAGAAAGGCAATTGGAAGGTTATGAATCAGCAATTAAACTTAATTTTTAACCTCAATCCTTGACCCAGATTCATTAACTAGCTCTGTTATATTTAAGATTTGAAATATAATGAATTTTGAAACCAACATAAAATGAACCGTATTAAAATAAAACAAGATAATAATATGTTACCTACTGGGGTAAAGGGCTGGGAGAGGACATGGTATAGTCGAGGACTACAAGGGAAGCTGGGTGAAGAAATAAACCCCAAAACATTTATCTAACAAAAATTAATTGAATAAAAATATATTGACATACAAATTAATTACATTTAACTATTATATATAAGGCATTAATAAAATAACAATTACAATTTAAACCGGAATTCCCAGTCAACAGGAAAAATACAACTTTTAAATTAACATAAGATTCACCGTCAATAGTAGGACTAAACAATAACATATGAACTAGAATCATACACCAGATTCTACATCAATACTCAGAATCCTAAAAACACTAATAACATAATAATTTCTTAATAAAATTTGATCTATCATCTATAACAATAATCATATCCATCCTCTTTAATAATATTCATATGCGCTAATAACAACTTACAACTTACACATTCCCCATCAGTACTCATTATCTCATAACCATTACTTAATTTCCATTTAAAACCAGTCCCCTGATTAATTCCGTATTGGACTGATGACTCGGCGTCGCCACAGACAGACAAAACTCTTCTAACATTAATTAACATTTAATAAAATATATCTAACTTAAATTATTTGAGTTCGTTACAAATAATTCAACATTAAATTTTAATAAAAGTTTTTATTAAACATCTACATCGAATAAGATGTTTGAAAATATATATAAAAAAAAAAACCTGTACCACTACAACCCATGAAGGGTCTGGGGTTCAGTACATGGTAGAGACTGTACTGTTTCATGGACAACGGTTCTGCAAGGAGGGGACTTGTCCTAGGTCACGCTCGACCGCCAGATTTTTCCCCCTTATTTTGGGTATCCTATTTTTATAATATTTTATAGAGGCTGGGTGGGCCCCAAGAGGGTCCTAGATCGTATATGATCCATCTCCCGCTGCAAACAGACTAAATAAAAATCATGGCCTGCAGCGGGAATTGAACCAGGATTTCCGGCATGGTAACTCAGTACTCTGCCACTGAGCCACTCCTCTCCCGAAAATATATATATATTATGATAATAAAAAAAAAAAAATAATAAATAAATATAAAAAAATTATATTGCTTAAACAAATACATTATTAACGAATTAATTAAATAATTTACTAAAATGTTCAGGTAGACTTCCACGGCCGTTGATATTCTTCTTCCGGGATGGACCGTGTCATTTCGGTGATAGTAACCAAGCTTTCGCTCATCGTGCTGTGAGCTTCTTCAGGGCTAATCAGTTAATGAATAGCGGGGTTTGGGAGTTTGCTCCTTAAGAAACGACTTTCATATTTAGCCCACGGTATGAAAATTTTATGAGGAGTAAAATCAAATGTTGACTAAATGTGGCGAGTAATGTTCCCTTCTCGATAAGGTTGTATTATTTGTATTATATTCTACATAATAGATAGAAATTAAAAGTCAAATTCCGGGACTATTCGGGAAGAGATTCGTGTGGTAACAGTGTATTCTATTGCTTTATTCTCCAAGTGTTGAAATGCGATAATTGTTTATATAGGAGCCTTTTTAAAGACACCTGTCCAAACAAACACTATTACTACTCTTATTTAGATTCCGCCTTATGCTGTTGGGGTCCATTCTTATCACTTGTATACAACCTCAACTGACGACAGGGCAGCGTTGCTCTGATAAGAGTAGGAAATTGACTAGCTATTTAGCAAGGGTGTGCAGTGACTATTTAATTGTGTACAGTGTGCAGTGTGTAGTGTGTATTATAATTTACGCTACTGGGACAGGGGGATTGGTGTAGTAGAATGTGGACAGGCAGTGATCATGCTGTGCTTGAATACACCTCCACCGGACTATGAAGATGAGGCCCCAGTCAAAATAGTAAAGACAGGGAAGAAATCGGATGTGGTTCGGTTGTCATTTTGCGAACTGTCATGCTGTTAGTCATTAGTTTGGGTATGTTTTGGTCAGTACTGATCTGCTTAGATCTCTTTTCTTCCACCCTTTTAGTCACTATTTCTTCTAATTTTTTTCTATGGAGGCATTTCTATAAGAAGCGACGTGCGCTCCCTCGCAATTCGAACATTGTGTTTGAGTTCGCCTAGACGCGGACATTCAGAAATTATGTTAGCCGCTCCATCTTGCAACGGTGTGGTTGCAGTGGTTTTTTGTGTGCCCAAATTGCTAACATTTATATCATTGGGGTGTTACTATATCCTTTCTTGGGATGTATTTCACAACCGTGAATATACATCTATATGAGTTCAGTTGGCAGTTTTAGTGTTGTAACAAGTCACCGCACCAACTATTAGCCCGGAAGATGACCTACAAAGTAAGGCGAAACGTTGGCATGATTAATAAAAAATATATATTTATAATTTTAATTAAAATAGTACACATTAATTTAAACTAAATGTATTAAATAATTTAATTATTATTAAAAAATAATGCGCGATGATAAGTATCAGTGGAGAACGGCTAATTAGTAAGAACACATTTAAAATTCATTAGAGGCGGAAATGGGTAAACTCCAGTTGCGTGTCGGAGCTGACACACACTTTTTTTTTTGTTTCAAAATCTCCGTTCATTCATTAATATTAACATACAATAGATAATAACATACAAAATATATATATATATATATATAAGTTATGTGTGTGTAAATAGACTATTTGTATTAGTTTTAGGTTAAGAGTTAAGCATATGATTATTTTTCTCTATTTAAAAAAAAAAAAAAGATTTGATTTGATAAGATAGATACGAGCTGTTTAATCAATAAAAATTTAGTTGATGGGATTATCTCAGTCTAATTTTAACTTATATATATACAGCAAAATAATTACAATTGTTGTACTCCCTAAAGGTATTTCAAGTATTTACAACGGCTGAGTCTGCTGAAGGCGGGAACTCTAAACCGGGACAAGGCCGTTGGCTTTATACATACTAAGCAGTGAGAGACCGCTTTTCAACAGTGGCTTTATATTACGAGTCCTTTGGAGCGACGTGCCTTTAATTGCACTCTGCGGGGGTACTTCCGAAAGTATATACAGTCGGCCGATGGTCTGACGGACCGGTGGTATACGAAGAGTCCAGTCTTGGTGATGTACGTCCCCAGTGTGTTGTTGTTTTTACACAGCCAGGGAATGTGTTTGGCTTGAAGTCACCAAGGACTATATTCCGACTGAATGACGGCATGTTGCAACAACAACCTCACAGATGTATGAACAGCTCTCGGCTTCCTATAGACACAGCTAAACGTGAAGCAGTACTTGAACAGTCAACTGCGACTATGTGAGTAGTGGCAGTTGAACACACTGGGATAGGAACACTCCTAGACGGTTCATCATTTTGGAAGAGGATGGCGACGCCTTAGCGACTAGACGTTTATGTGCTTCACTAGTTTGTTGGTCCTTTGGGAAAGCAAAAATTTCCTCCTGATTCACCAATTGTATAGTTTTAACCTTTACAACTGTGCTCTTAGAGTTTGTTCCGGCTTCAGATATAAAATGAAATTTTACCTTTATCTTCTCATTGTGTTGATTTGTAAGTCGTGAACTTAACGACTTAACCAAAAATGTGAATGGAATAAAACACTTGTGGATGCAGTGAAGAACTGTAATTAAAAAAACATATTAACAAACTTATAAATAACTAAATAACTCCAGGTATCTTTAGTTACAAACCTGAATCAACACAATAGTCAATATTCCATAATAACACACATAATATAAATTTAACAAATGTTCACCCGAGCTAGTCTCTCAGTAAGCAATATCTATTATAACCTTACTCACATATGTCCCTGAAGGTTATCTTCACGTCTGTTAAGTTTGGGGTGAATATTCAAACTTACATCCATACTAAAAAATATAACTATACTCTTAAGTAACAGAAGAGAATCATATATATAAATATACATAAAGGATTTTTCGAACTTACTATTAATACTTATAAGATAGGTCTGGAAAAACAACACTATTTTAAAGATAAAACAATAGTACTTATTTTTGAAAGTTTTATTTAAAATGTAGTACGAGCAAATGGCCACTTAATAATCATGCAATTTTTACGTCAACATTATACATTTTTTTTGGTTCTCCCTTCCTGCCATTGCTGGCATACGGGGTGCGGCGGGGGCGGGTTGATGCGTACGGTTGACGCTCACCCACCAGTGATAATATAACTTATACTTGATACTTTATAAGTTAAACTTCGGTAAATAGTAACAGGATTCCGATTGGAGTGAAAGATCATTCTTCTGAGTGCGAAAAAAATGCCCTGTCTTAATGAATTGGAATGCCAAATTATTCAGTTTATTCGATCGTTTGACTATCTACCATTTCTAATCCACTTTTTTTCTTCTTATTTTCTTTATTTTTTTTCCTTTATTTTTTTTTTATTATTTTTTTTTTTTTTAATTTTTTTTTTCCTTTTCTTTCTTTTTTTCTTTCTTTTTTTTTTTCTTTTTTTTTTCCTTTTCTTTCTTTTTTTTTTTTTTTTTTTAATTTTTTTTTTTAAATTTTTTTTTTTTTTTATTTTTTTTTTCTTTCTTTTTTTTTTTTTTTTTTTATTTTTTTTCCTTTTCTTTCTTTTTTTTTTTTTTTTTTTAATTTTTTTTTTTTTAATTTTTTTTTTTTTTTAACTTTTTTTTTTTTATTTTTTTTATTTTTTATTTTTTTCTTAATTTTTTTTTTCCTTTTCTTTTTTTTTTTTTTTATTTTTTATTTTATTACTATTTTTTTATATATAGAAAAAAATTAAAACTTTATATTTATATGTTCATACATATATCCTTTATTACTTAATTATGATCCAAAATTACGAATACCACGAACTAATTGACGTCACATAGCATAGCTGTAAGTATGCAATGTTGGGGATTTATTTTGCATGGACGCCATAATGGTGTAATAAAATTTAAGTCAGTCCGCATTTTTTTGTTTGTATGCTGGACCCTATAAAATTGTAGGTGAACAAATGATGTTTAGAGGAATTGCCTCCTTTTTGAAAAATAACATTTCCTTAAAAACGTTTTCCTTTTAAAATTGGGATTATGCTGTATAACAAAAAATAACAATAGTCTTTAAAAACCATAAGGAGTCTTTTGAGATTCCATTGGGTTCATTTCAATTTTTTTTTATTATATCATACTAACTCCGATGATGGTTTCAAAAGATTAGTGAAGAATATTAAAAACAAAAAAAAAGTCATTTCGATGATTATTCAACTTGAGACTGAAGCAATGTATTATAAGTTAGTTGATACCAGGCATACCTATCAAGAGATACCTATTAACACGCTTTCCATTAGTCTTTCGAATGTGGCAGAAGCATTGGAAAGCCCGAACGGCATTTCTGTAAACTGCCAGAGCCCAATTGAAAACGCTGTCTTCTCTTTATCTTCAGGTGCCAATCCAACCTGCCAATATCCACTGCGAGGATCCAAGATTATGCAAAGTTTACACCCCCTAGGGTGTCCAGTGTATCGTCAATACTGGGAAGCAGATAACTGTCCTCTTGGCGACGTTGATCAGAAGGCGGTAGTCTAAAAAGAATCTTGTTGTGCAGTCTTTCTTCTTCACTAATACAACAGGAGACATCCAGGGGCTTCTACCGGACTATGAAGATGAGGCCCCAGTCAAAATAGTAAAGACAGGGAAGAAATCGGATGTGGTTCGGTTGTCATTTTGCGAACTGTCATGCTGTTAGTCATTAGTTTGGGTATGTTTTGGTCAGTACTGATCTGCTTAGATCTCTTTTCTTCCACCCTTTTAGTCACTATTTCTTCTAATTTTTTTCTATGGAGGCATTTCTATAAGAAGCGACGTGCGCTCCCTCGCAATTCGAACATTGTGTTTGAGTTCGCCTAGTCGCCGACATTCAGAAATTATGTTAGCCGCTCCATCTTGCAACGGTGTGGTTGCAGTGGTTTTTTGTGTGCCCAAATTGCTAACATTTATATCATTGGGGTGTTACTATATCCTTTCTTGGGATGTATTTCACAACCGTGAATATACATCTATATGAGTTCAGTTGGCAGTTTTAGTGTTGTAACAAATCACCGCACCAACTATTAGCCCGGAAGATGACCTACAAAGTAAGGCGAAACGTTGGCATGATTAATAAAAAATATATATTTATAATTTTAATTAAAATAGTACACATTAATTTAAACTAAATGTATTAAATAATTTAATTATTATTAAAAAATAATGCGCGATGATAAGTATCAGTGGAGAACGGCTAATTAGTAAGAACACATTTAAAATTCATTAGAGGCGGAAATGGGTAAACTCCAGTTGCGTGTCGGAGCTGACACACACTTTTTTTTTTTGTTTCAAAATCTCCGTTCATTCATAAATATTAACATACAATAGATAATAACATACAAAATATATATATATATATATATATATATATATATATATAAGTTATGTGTGTGTAAATAGACTATTTGTATTAGTTTTAGGTTAAGAGTTAAGCATATGATTATTTTTCTCTATTTAAAAAAAAAAAAAGATTTGATTTGATAAGATAGATACGAGCTGTTTAATCAATAAAAATTTAGTTGATGGGATTATCTCAGTCTAATTTTAACTTATATATATACAGCAAAATAATTACAATTGTTGTACTCCCTAAAGGTATTTCAAGTATTTACAACGGCTGAGTCTGCTGAAGGCGGGAACTCTAAACCGGGACAAGGCCGTTGGCTTTATACATACTAAGCAGTGAGAGACCGCTTTTCAACAGTGGCTTTATATTACGAGTCCTTTGGAGCGACGTGCCTTTAATTGCACTCTGCGGGGGTACTTCCGAAAGTATATACAGTCGGCCGATGGTCTGACGGACCGGTGGTATACGAAGAGTCCAGTCTTGGTGATGTACGTCCCCAGTGTGTTGTTGTTTTTACACAGCCAGGGAATGTGTTTGGCTTGAAGTCACCAAGGACTATATTCCGACTGAATGACGGCATGTTGCAACAACAACCTCACAGATGTATGAACAGCTCTCGGCTTCCTATAGACACAGCTAAACGTGAAGCAGTACTTGAACAGTCAACTGCGACTATGTGAGTAGTGGCAGTTGAACACACTGGGATAGGAACACTCCTAGACGGTTCATCATTTTGGAAGAGGATGGCGACGCCTTAGCGACTAGACGTTTATGTGCTTCACTAGTTTGTTGGTCCTTTGGGAAAGCAAAAATTTCCTCCTGATTCACCAATTGTATAGTTTTAACCTTTACAACTGTGCTCTTAGAGTTTGTTCCGGCTTCAGATATAAAATGAAATTTTACCTTTATCTTCTCATTGTGTTGATTTGTAAGTCGTGAACTTAACGACTTAACCAAAAATGTGAATGGAATAAAACACTTGTGGATGCAGTGAAGAACTGTAATTAAAAAAACATATTAACAAACTTATAAATAACTAAATAACTCCAGGTATCTTTAGTTACAAACCTGAATCAACACAATAGTCAATATTCCATAATAACACACATAATATAAATTTAACAAATGTTCACCCGAGCTAGTCTCTCAGTAAGCAATATCTATTATAACCTTACTCACATCTGTCCCTGAAGGTTATCTTCACGTCTGTTAAGTTTGGCGTGAATATTCAAACTTACATCCATACTAAAAAATATAACTATACTCTTAAGTAACAGAAGAGAATCATATATATAAATATACATAAAGGATTTTTCGAACTTACTATTAATACTTATAAGATAGGTCTGGAAAAACAACACTATTTTAAAGATAAAACAATAGTACTTATTTTTGAAAGTTTTATTTAAAATGTAGTACGAGCAAATGGCCACTTAATAATCATGCAATTTTTACGTCAACATTATACATTTTTTTTGGTTCTCCCTTCCTGCCATTGCTGGCATACGGGGTGCGGCGGGGGCGGGTTGATGCGTACGGTTGACGCTCACCCACCAGTGATAATATAACTTATACTTGATACTTTATAAGTTAAACTTCGGTAAATAGTAACAGGATTTCGATTGGAGTGAAAGATCATTCTTCTGAGTGCAAAAAAAATGCCCTGTCTTAATGTATTGGAATGCCAAATTATTCAGTTTATTCGATCGTTTGACTATCTACCATTTCTAATCCACTTTTTTTCTTCTTATTTTCTTTATTTTTTTTTATTTTATTTTTTTTTTTATTTTTTATTTTTTTTATTTTTATTTTTTTCCTTTTATTTCTTTTTTTTTTTTTTTTTTAATTTTTTTTTTTTTAATTTTTTTTTTTAACTTTTTTTATTTTTTTTTTTATTTTTTTTTTTTATTTTTTTTTATTTTTTTTATTTTTATTTTTATTATTTTTTTTTTTTAACTTTTTTTTTCTTTTTCTTTTTTTTTTTTTATTTTTTATTATTTTTTTTTTCTTTATTTTTTTTTTCCTTTTCTTTTTTTTTTTTTTTTATTTTTTATTTTATTACTATTTTTTTATATATAGAAAAAAATTAAAACTTTATATTTATATGTTCATACATATATCCTTTATTACTTAATTATGATCCAAAATTACGAATACCACGAACTAATTGACGTCACATAGCATAGCTGTAAGTATGCAATGTTGGGGATTTATTTTGCATGGACGCCATAATGGTGTAATAAAATTTAAGTCAGTCCGCATTTTTTTGTTTGTATGCTGGACCCTATAAAATTGTAGGTGAACAAATGATGTTTAGAGGAATTGCCTCCTTTTTGAAAAATAACATTTCCTTAAAAACGTTTTCCTTTTAAAATTGGGATTATGCTGTATAACAAAAAATAACAATAGTCTTTAAAAACCATAAGGAGTCTTTTGAGATTCCATTGGGTTCATTTCAATTTTTTTTTATTATATCATACTAACTCCGATGATGGTTTCAAAAGATAAGTCAAGAATATTAAAAACAAAAAAAAAGTCATTTCGATGATTATTCAACTTGAGACTGAAGCAATGTATTATAAGTTAGTTGATACCAGGCATACCTATCAAGAGATACCTATTAGCACGCTTTCCATTAGTCTTTCGAATGTGGCAGAAGCATTGGAAAGCCCGAACGGCATTTCTGTAAACTGCCAGAGCCCAATTGAAAACGCTGTCTTCTCTTTATCTTCAGGTGCCAATCCAACCTGCCAATATCCACTGCGAGGATCCAAGGTTATGCAAAGTTTACACCCCCTAGGGTGTCCAGTGTATCGTCAATACTGGGAAGCAGATAACTGTCCTCTTGGCGACGTTGATCAGAAGGCGGTAGTCTAAGAAGAATCTTGTTGTGCAGTCTTTCTTATTCACCAATACAACAGGAGACATCCAGGGGCTACTCGAAGGCACAATGACACCATCAGCCGCCATCTCCACAATAATATTCTCGGCGTCCTCCGGTTTGGTTAACGGCTGCCTTCGCGGAACCTGTCGGATGGGCTTCGCATACCCTGTGTCAATCCTGGGCTGGACGATATCAGCTCTACCCCGTGGTCATGGGCTGATCTCGAAGACGTCGGGACATCCGGTTATCATGTTCTTCACTTCTTCGCTCTGTTAAGGCGAAAGGTCACGGCATGATTCGTCAACTAATCCATTTAATTGTTCCGGCAGCTCGGTGGGACGACGTTGCAGCTGACGAACCACTGAGGTAGCGGTTGTTACGCTCTCCGACCGGTGTTCCTTTCTTCAGCGTTACCGGGAAACTGTTAAGGTTTATTAGCCGAAGTGGAGTGGGACGTCCGTCCTTGATGAGATACCTAGCAACCAGTACGCCGCGTCCAATCACCTAGTCCTCGTGCCTTCCAGGTTCGAGTAGAACACATTGAGGCGCAGGTTGATGTCCTCCCAACGTCCCATACGTCACGATTTGGCTCCGTGCAGGTATCTTCTAGTAAGAGCACTCGTGTGTAGAGGTCCTTTCCCTGCCGAAGGATGACTTCTTCGTCTCCCAGCATTATCACACCTCTCGCTATATCCAGCTTGATCCCGTATGCGATCATCAAGTTCGTGCCCAATATGACATCTTCATCAATTTCTGCCACGAGAGCGCAGTTCTTCAGATGTTGACCGCCGATGATGAAGGTGGCAAAGGTCTCCCCGTAGACTTTGGCTGGCTGTCCAGTGGCAGTCCGTAATGCACAAGTGGTCGGTAAGATATTATCAGTGGGAATTGTCTTCGAGTTCAAGATTGTCATGGTTGCGCCGGTATCCAGTAGCAGACTTTGCAGCTGCCCGTTCACCATCCCATCAACGTAGAAACTGCTCGTTCTGTTTCCTATTGACGCAACTCTGATGGTATTCCTGGGGCCTTTGACATACTCGGTTTTTGACGGTTGACAGTTGGCCCTTCGTATCCACCTTAAATAGTTTTCCCTGCGGCTCTTCTTGTTTCTTGGTTGGACACTTGCTTCTAGGGTGCCCAAGTTAGCCGCAGCTCCAGCAGCGTATCTCCTTCTTAAGAGTCCTTAGAGCCTCCAATACTTCCGTCACTATGTCTTCGACGCTAAGGACCACATTAAGCTCCGCTTCTGCTGCTCAAACTCGCGCATAGCCCCGTATGACTGTCAGACATCCTCGAACTCCATGGTCTGAGATAAGGCGTCTCCCAAAGTTTTGGGCCAGGCGAGCTTCACACCTTGTTGTTTCTCTGGGGCCGGAAGTCTATCCAGGAATTTGTCGACAGCCAAGCTCTCGTAGACATCGTCGGTGACCGATAGGTAGGCATTCCTCACTAGCCGGGGAATATCCGCTTCAAATTCCTGGACCGTCTAGTGGGTCTTCTGGACCCTGTTTCTTAGCTGTGAGCGATACAGCTGGTCCATGTGGCGGTGGCCGAAACGCTTCCGTAGTTGGACCGCTCCGACATGGGCATCCCCTGCAGCACTCCCAAGGCGTCTCCACGCATGGCCAGGCTCAACGCTGAAGCTTGGGTCTCCTGCGAGCACCCGTGGATCGAAGCCCCTGTCGTTGTAGTCTTCCCACGCCGTCTTTCCGTCGAATACTGGAATGGCGTAGTGATTTGGTGGCGCCCCAGCATAGGCGGGGAGAATTGTGTTATGATAGCTGCCCTTTGAGGAACGATCGGTGACGTTCGTCGGTGGGTTGCTCATACGTCCCTCGAGAGCTTCTATTCTTAGCCCAATTTCTAACCTTTGAATTTAATTTTTCTCCTAACCTAGACTCTACATCAGCTACATTATTATTTACATCGGCTAACTTATTCTCAACATTTTCCATTAACTTAGTCTCTCATGTGCTTAACTTAGACTCTAATGTATCCAATAAACCACTTTTTACAGTACCTAGCTCATTCTTAACAGTACCTAATTCATTCTGTAAATTACATAGCCTTTTATCTACATTGCCTAACTCCTTTGCTAGCTTACTTTCTACATTGCTTAACTCATTTTAAAAGTTGCAGACAACTTGCTTGAATCAGGAAGAAGAGTACGAGTTTCAACATGGTCCTCATCAGGCTTGAAAGATGCCTAAATAAAAGATATAATTATTTGACATTTGCATTTCCGAATTTAGTTCTAATTAGTTTTTGGTTGTATGTTCATTTTACATCCACATGTAAAATAAAAATTACTATAATCCTCTTCTAACCACGCAAACAGAGTGGTCTGTTCGCAGTATCAGTACAATTTATGGACCGAATCTGTTCCCAATTCATATTCTATTATTTTATCATGTCAAATGAGGCGTATGCTTTATTATTGGCTGGGAAGTTTTCCTTCGCCTCTAATAGTACTCTGATATCGATAATCGCACTTTCGATAGCTTCGGGTTGCTTAGATTTGTATTTATTTTTCGGGTCGACAGACGCCTGAAGCTGCCCTTGGGCCTCTCAACTGCCTTCTCCCACTCATTGCGGTCAGGAGCATGTCCTCTGGACACTCCAATCATCCTCAAGTCCTCAGCCACTGCGTCCTTCCATCTTCCTTTCGTTCTTCCACGTGGCCTGGCTCCATCCGGTGTTCCATAATATAATTGTTTACTATGGAGCCGAGGTATTCAATTATTTATTGAGGTATTTGGACTGCATACTGTCCTATAACATATTGCTTCGGCGATTTTATAGGCGTTTCTTCCTAAGCCTTATGGTGCTTTGTTTTATCTTCATTCATTCTTCCAGCTTCCTTTTGCAATCTTTCACAGGCCTCCTTGATCGCTCTGAGGGGCAGTCCATTCAGTGCCACATTATAACCGTCACCAAGCACTAGGGTTGTCTTAGTAAAAATTGTGCTTGACTGATTAAGCTCAGCTCTGTTCACCATCACTTAGAGGGCAATAGTAAATTGAATAAAAAAAATATATATATTTTTTCATTGCTACCCAAATCACAATGGACCAACAATGGACAATGGAGATAGATAAGAAGATGTTTAAAAATAAATTAGAGTATAAAGTGAATTCTTTAAATGTAATGCCTGTTGATTCCCAAGATAAGGTAACATGTTTGTACAAATAATACGTAAGTCATCTAGTTTAGGAAATTATACATGTAACTCATCTAGTACTAATAAGAAAACGTTAAACTGGTTTGGGTAAACAATCGAAATTGAATAATTGAACATAAATAGAAACACAAACATACATTTATTCAAACGTATGTATTTAATTCAAAATCAAGAGTATAAACAGCTTTGTAAAACTAAGAAAAAAGAATACTACATAATGTTGAATACATTTTTTTTAAATGTAACTGTTAGCAAAAGCTTTTGGAATATTGTTAAAAAATTAAAGCAAAGTCATTAGATTGGTCCTAATTTCATTGATAGTGGACAATGGGTTAATTATTTCTCTAGTACATTGAATCCGCCATTCCGTGGTGAACTTTTTAAACATGCTGAGCCTTTACATTGGAACATTCTTTAGATAGAGAGTTTAGTTTTAGTGAATTGCAGGAAGTATTACATAAAGCAAAAGATATAATGGTTTGGCCACCTGGTGAGAATGAATGGCAATAGATGGCCAAAGAAACTCTTCCTATATAAACCAGATTATAGAAGGAAGAAAGGAAGACCAAGGATGACATGGATGAAGGATGTAAGAGAAGGAATAGCAACAAGAAGGCTGAGAGAGGAACAAGAAGAATGGGCCGATAGGAAGGATTGGCGGGAAAAGATATTGGGTATAGGGATACATTAATTGTAAAAAAAAACCGAATAAATAAAAAATAAAATAAAATAAATTATTTTCCGTAAAACTTTGAAATCTATTTGAACAAAAAAAACTTATTTAAGGGTGTAATTAAAAAAAATACTATAACATATATGATTATTACTATGTATTTAAAATTGTTTCCCAATTATTATGCCATAATTAGCCTTTAAAAAACTTTGTGGTTTATTTTAAGCTCCTAAATATGGGAATTAAAATATTAAATATTTAAAACGGGAAAAATATTGAGGGATAAATATTTTTGAATACATAATTATTGTAAACTTTAAACTTAACGACCAATGAAACATATTGAACATCGATAGCTGTTGAAAAATTCAATTATTACATTTCATTATTAATTCAACAACTCGGATAGACAAGATTAAACCCTGATTGAGAAAGGCAATTGGAAGGTTATGAATCAGCAATTAAACTTAATTTTTAACCTCAATCCTTGACCCAGATTCATTAACTAGCTCTATTATATTTAAGATTTGAAATATAATGAATTTTGAAACCAACATAAAATGAACCGTATTAAAATAAAACAAGATAATAATATGTTACCTACTGGGGTAAAGGGCTGGGAGAGGACATGGTATAGTCGAGGACTACAAGGGAAGCTGGGTGAAGAAATAAACCCCAAAACATTTATCTAACAAAAATTAATTGAATAAAAATATATTGACATACAAATTAATTACATTTAACTATTATATATAAGGCATTAATAAAATAACAATTACAATTTAAACCGGAATTCCCAGTCAACAGGAAAAATACAACTTTTAAATTAACATAAGATTCACCGTCAATAGTAGGACTAAACAATAACATATGAACTAGAATCATACACCAGATTCTACATCAATACTCAGAATCCTAAAAACACTAATAACATAATAATTTCTTAATAAAATTTGATCTATCATCTATAACAATAATCATATCCATCCTCTTTAATAATATTCATATGCGCTAATAACAACTTACAACTTACACATTCCCCATCAGTACTCATTATCTCATAACCATTACTTAATTTCCATTTAAAACCAGTCCCCTGATTAATTCCGTATTGGACTGATGACTCGGCGTCGCCACAGACAGACAAGACTCTTCTAACATTAATTAACATTTAATAAAATATATCTAACTTAAATTATTTGAGTTCGTTACAAATAATTCAACATTAAATTTTAATAAAAGTTTTTATTAAACATCTACATCGAATAAGATGTTTGAAAATATATAGTTAAAGGTTCTGAACGTATCTAATACTTTTTAAAAAACTTTATTATGAATGATACACAGAATACATGTAAATAAATGACAACTAAATAGCGATATTAACTGTTCTAATGTCTACGGACGAAAAAGGCCCCTCCCTTTGGTCTGGGACGGTTAAATAGGATCAGCCATGCTGATGCTATTTCTCTGGAATTGTTTACTGTTTTTCTGGCCACCTGCAGCCACCTGCATCTTATAGTGCATAACAATTCTGGGTAATTGATTATGATTCTAAGTATTGTTTACACATTTACTCGGGAGCCACCTGTAACTCCACCCAACCTTAAGTTTTGAATCTCCTGATCAAAACAAATATTTTACATAAAATAAATGAATAATAATAGAGTACATATGACATAAAGAACATAAATTAGAATTAATAATAACATAATAAAGATTACATAAATTAATACATTTGTAACATAATGGAAATACAATATGAATTTTTATTTTATCAAAAACTACTTTTATATAATCTACTTAATATTGTTTTATGATTGTCTACAGGAGTGGTTACATTAGGTATAGTTACAGTTTCTGTTGTTGTTATTGAATTGTTTTGTAATTTACATTTTATCTTATAAACAATGGAAAGAATTATTATAATAATTACAATTGTTGATATGAATAGATAGAAATAAATATTATGATGAGTAGCAAATGTAAGTATTTCTAATGGTGGTATAGAATAATTATTAGTGTTTATAAATGATGTATTTAAAATTACATAATCATAAAATGGTTGTGCTACTGAATGAAAATTGTGAGTATAAATTTTATTTAATTCCGAAAAACAATCTTCCTTATCAATCTTAATTAAACTGACTGTAGGTAGAAATACAGTATTGTTTTTACAATCACTTATTTTATTTAAATTAACAGTAACATATTGTTTTAGAAATTCTACATATCTAATTTTATTGTGATAGCTTAATGTTAAATTACAATTTTCTAATTTTCCATTGTGGATGATGGAAAATACACATTTAGAAGTTATCTTTTTAAGATTTATACAATAATAAAAGTCAATAAATATACAATGCCCTGTGTACAAATTGGGCCCTTGCTGCAAATAAAGATCACGCTTCAAATCAATCTCGAAGGTGGTTTGATTAATTACTTTTGGTATTGGGAGTAAATAGTATCCTTTGTAAGAATCATCATGAAGTGGTAATTTAATAAAAGTATGAATTATATTGTCTCTTGTTGAGCAAAATATTTTACTATTTGTCCATAAAACTTCAGGGTTATTTGATACTAATTTTATTGTTTTTGGTAAGTTTCTTATTACGTCTGTCATTAAAGAAGTATGAACTATCCCTAGTTTACAAAATTCTAGCGATAAGGTTAAACTTTTGATTTTGTTTAATAAAAAGATAATATGAATATAAAAGTCATATGCTTTGTCATTTTCTGTTAACATCTTAAAGTTTTGTCGGTTAGTCATAAAATTTTTATTAATTGTTTCTATGTTATTTTTGTAGTCCTCTATGAGTTGTTTATTAATATTGATCGAAGTCTCTATATTGTGTTCTATTTTAAAATTATTTTTTTCTACATTTGAAATAATGTCGTCATAATATGCTTTGTCATCTGCATCCATATTTCCTGTAATCCAGCTTATAATATTTCCTAAGCCGTTAATTAAACCCCTTTTATGGCGGTTGTTAAGTCCCCTAAAATACATCAAGTGGAATTGTTCCGTGGTTTCATTAGTTAAATCAGAAAGTACATGATACATCTTATGATCCTTAAAATTAATTAAATGAGTTTGAATATTTGAAATTTCTTTATGTAATAAACTTAAATTATAAAAGTGGTATGTTTCATAAAATTTATTAATTACTTTAATATTATTTATTGAGTAATGAAGCAGTCCAGGTGAGTCAGTCAGATCTACAACTTTGATCATCCGAATCATCGGAAGTAGTGTCAGAAATGTTAACAAGTAAAGAGTCTTCATCATCTGAAACAGAATGTTTCTTACGTTTACGTTTGTTGGGTCTCCTAATATTATCAACATGGGTCTTTAGTTGTCTAGCTCCTTGAATTAAAACATTAACTTTTCTAAATTTGTCCTTACTTTTGATTTTTGATTGGGTATTTTTAAGATATTCATGGTCATTTAGTTCAGGTGGGTCTTCGCGATTTTTATTTAATTTGTCGGTACGTTTTTCTTTTTCTTCAGTAATTTTTTTATGCGTTAATTCGTGTAAGAGTTGTAAGTCATTATGATATTTTTGTACATATAATTCTGTTATATTAAGATCTGTCTTTTTATTATTTCCTGATGTAAATCCAAACGTTATCTCGTTCGGAGTTAGTTTTAAATTTTGATTTAATGCATTGTTGTACGCAGTAGTTGCTAGTTTTAGTTTTTGTAAGAGAGAATATGTTTTTTGTTTATATGAAGTTAGTCTAAGTAACTCTGTTAATGTTAAATGTACTCTATTTAATAATCCTAGTGAATTTGAATGATTTGTTGAAGTATAATGTAGATTTATATCGTTATATTTGCAAAACTGTTGAACAAGATTATTTTTCATTTCTGTACCTTGGTCTAGTGTGATTTGTATAGGTGTTGGATAATATGTCAAATAAGTTTGTAAACAGTCACAAATGTTTATTGCATTATGCGTTGGTATTATTTGTGTAAATAGTCTTTTGGAAAATGTATCGACGGCTGTAAATATGAGTTTATTGTCGTATTTCAATATGTCAATCATTAATTCTTGGAACGGTTTTTCTGGAGTAGGTGTTAGTTGGTATTTTGTTTTAAGTGGTTTTCTATCATACTTAGTTTTTTTACAAATTTCACATTTATTGATATATTCCGTAATTTTGTCTTTCATATTTGGAAAGTAAATTTGTCGTTTTAATTTCTCAAAGGTTTCTAATATTCAGCGATGTTGTGTCTTGCCTAAATGATAATTTTCGATTGTTTCAATTTGTTCGTTAACTTGTTCAATGTCACGAAGGAACTTAAAATAGCGTTTAATTTTTACCGTTGGAAATTCGTCCTCAATTATCTTTCGAATTTCATTAAAATATTCATTATAAATTTTATCTAGTGTTTGCATATTGCTGGAACAGTAAATTCCATAAGTTTTGTTTGGTTCAAGTATTTGGTATAGTAAAGTTTGTAAGTCATCTTTTTCCGTAAAAATTAGTTCATGTCTCTTTTTATTTCCGAATAGTTTTGTAAAGTTTAATTCGTCTTTGTTTCCTCTTTTAATAATTATTTGATGATTTTCAACATTTATACATTTGTCAGGGTCACAGATTCCAAATTGTTCCCTACTTGATTCCTGAGAATGTATGGTTTCTAAGTCCGTTTGTTTATTATTAATATTGTGGTTATTATAAATCATTATTTTATAATACTTATTTTTACTATCACGTTATTCTATTTTTATATTTATAAGTTCTAATTATTATTAATTTTATTGTTTTATATAACTGTACTTCTTTCTATTATTTATAATATAATTTTATATTTCTGTTTTTAATTATTATTATTATTCTATCTTTATCTTTCAATGAGATTATAGTATCATTATTGTTATGAATACTTTTATTGAAACTTAATTTTAATTATTTTAAATGTAATTAATATTTGTAGTCCGATTCCTGCCGTTTGTGTCGTATAATAATTATCCGATAAATCCTTTCTAATTTTAAAATCTTTTCTTAACCTTCCCCCGAAGATAATTGCGCACATCCGTGGGCTGACTTTTAAATAAAATCTGATGTAATTTCGCAGTTTTTCTTATATCTAATTTATTTATTTTTGATTTTTGCATATTTATTTCCTTTTGAATTTTTATATTATTGGGGTATAAATTTTCCATTTTATTATTAATAATGTAATGTAAACTAATCGATTGTTTTGATTTAAAGCAAGCGGACAAGTTGGTGGTTCGTTGACTTGTATTTTCCGCGTTTTTAATTTTATTATTCTCTTTTAATATTTCTGATTTTTTGTAACAATTTGTTTGTAATGATTCCGATATAGGTTTAGTTAATTTTACGTTCCCATTAATATTTTGTTGATAATACCCAGACTTACCCGAGAACTGTCTTGTCGACTTTTTATCAAGGGTTATTGGGGAATTACTTATCGTTTCTATCATTTTTGGGTCGGTATTTAAACTATCTTCGGCAATTACAATTTCATTACTTGCTACATTATTTATTTCTTTATTTTCATTACTTCTTATATTTTTTGTTTCTTTATTATTATCAATTAGATTACTATTTATCATAGTTTTTGTTTCCTTATTTTCGTAGATTATATTATTACATATCATTGCTTTCTTTTCCTTATTATTTTCGATTTTATTATTATCAACTAATATTTCTTTATTATCGTCGATTTTATTAGTTCTGTTATTTTTATAATCTATTAATCGCGTTAAGTTTATTCTTTCCTTTTTATCCGTTTCAGGATTTAATTTATATTCTATAATTGATTTCATTTCCTTATTATTTTCGATTTTATTATTATCAACTAATATTTCTTTATTATCGTCGATTTTATTAGTTCTGTTATTTTTATAATCTATTAATCGCGTTAAATTTATTCTTTCCTTTTTATCCGTTTCGCGATTTAATTTATATTCTATAATTGATTTGGCCTCGTCCGTTTTATTTTGTATTATCGTGTTTTTTTGATCCGATCCGGCGGGTCGTTGGAGTCTTGGCCTAGTCCTAAAAAATGATCGAACTTGTTTTCTAGGTTACTTAATTTGTCTGTAAGTTTTTGTATAATTGCGTCTTTGTCCTCGTCAACTAGATGAACTCGATTAGAAACTGTTCGCATTGATACCGTTTGCGATTCTCCTAATTTTTCTAATGGCGGTTCAATTTGTTTTTGCTTATATTGTGCCGACGATGGTTTGTTAAAGTAGCGATATTGATCTTGGGGGTCCCATTGTTGGTTATAAACGGGTTTTTGATTATAAGTTGGATTACTTGGACGATTATGATTTTGTTGATTATAATTATAATTTGGATGGTTATATCTGTCATGTTTATAATAATGTTGATTTTGTTGATAGTTGTTGCGATTAGGTTCATACTGTCTTTGTGGATTGTTTTTATTAAATTTGAAATTTGGATCAAAATGTTTACCCTTATAGTTAGAATTCGATGTTAAGTTTTTTTCTTTCCTATGTTGTCCGTAAATTCGATGGACAATATGAGATGCGGAATTTCGTAAAATCTCGTCAATGTCTTCTAAAGTGTCAAATTTAATGTGATAAATGAAATCGGTTAGTTGCGGATTTAAATTGTGTACGGCGTGATGTGATATCTGTCGGTCGTATCTAGCCATCTCAGCGAGTTTGTCTTCTATTTCAGGGTCGGCATAGACTCGAGCGTATAAATCGCAACGCTTTTTACTAAGTCTGTCTAAATAGTCATGTGGGTTTTCATGCGCGTGTGAATTTGTATTTAATATTTCGGCTATTAATTGTTCGCGAGTTCTAGTGTCCTGATATTTCTTTTTTAAAAATTGTAAAATGTCCCCTACGCTTTTAAATTCTTTGTCATACGTGGCAATTTTCGCTTTGCCCTTTAATTTCGTTAATAAAGTTAGAACTAATTTAGAATGGTTTGTGTCGCAATGAGAATTGTTATCCTTGCAATATAAGTCAAAAATAAAATTTGTATTACGAATGAAATCAACCAATAGTAACGGGTCACCATCATACTCCGGTATTAATTTGAAGTCGTGATCCTTAATTTCCATATTGGTCATACTAGTTTCGTTTAATAAAAAATTGTCTAAATTTTCAATTGTAAGTGGAGTTGAATTGTTAATTTGTCGAAGTTGGTCTAATCTTTCTTTTAAATTTGGCATATAAATGAAATACTCTTAAAAATAAATTATAAAGTATACATTGTAATAATAATAAATTGAAAATAAAAGTAATTTGTCATAAAATGAATTTAAATTTAATTATATTAGTATAATTTATTTTGCATCTATGTGATCTTCAGTGAAGTAAAGTTTTTTTAAGTTAGAAGATCCGTAATTTAACAATTTGTTCGTGACTCAGGTAACAATATTTAAAAATATTCAGATAACTGGGATACCTCTGTAGCCGTGGAGAACGCTTGCTGTACCTGTACACGCAGTGGCGATTCTTCCTCTAGGCGGAGAGTAGTGGTCTTGCTACTTCTGGTGTCGTCTTCTCGACCCAAAGCTCCCGCAATGTCACTAGTGTATATCCTCGATATCTGCCCAAGTCCCAGTATTCGGGCGCCAGTTAAAGGTTCTGAACGTATCTAATACTTTTTAAAAAACTTTATTATGAATGATACACAGAATACATGTAAATAAATGACAACTAAATAGCGATATTAACTGTTCTAATGTCTACGGACGAAAAAGGCCCCTCCCTTTGGTCTGGGACGGTTAAATAGGATCAGCCATGCTGATGCTATTTCTCTGGAATTGTTTACTGTTTTTCTGGCCACCTGCAGCCACCTGCATCTTATAGTGCATAACAATTCTGGGTAATTGATTATGATTCTAAGTATTGTTTACACATTTACTCGGGAGCCACCTGTAACTATATATAAAAAAAAAAAACCTGTACCACTACAACCCATGAAGGGTCTGGGGTTCAGTACATGGTAGAGACTGTACTGTTTCATGGACAACGGTTCTGCAAGGAGGGGACTTGTCCTAGGTCACGCTCGACCGCCAGATTTTTCCCCCTTATTTTGGGTATCCTATTTTTATAATATTTTATAGAGGCTGGGTGGGCCCCAAGAGGGTCCTAGATCGTATATGATCCATCTCCCGCTGCAAACAGACTAAATAAAAATCATGGCCTGCAGCGGGAATTGAACCAGGATTTCCGGCATGGTAACTCAGTACTCTGCCACTGAGCCACTCCTCTCCCGAAAATATATATATATTATGATAATAAAAAAAAAAAAATAATAAATAAATATAAAAAAATTATATTGCTTAAACAAATACATTATTAACGAATTAATTAAATAATTTACTAAAATGTTCAGGTAGACTTCCACGGCCGTTGATATTCTTCTTCCGGGATGGACCGTGTCATTTCGGTGATAGTAACCAAGCTTTCGCTCATCGTGCTGTGAGCTTCTTCAGGGCTAATCAGTTAATGAATAGCGGGGTTTGGGAGTTTGCTCCTTAAGAAACGACTTTCATATTTAGCCCACGGTATGAAAATTTTATGAGGAGTAAAATCAAATGTTGACTAAATGTGGCGAGTAATGTTCCCTTCTCGATAAGGTTGTATTATTTGTATTATATTCTACATAATAGATAGAAATTAAAAGTCCAATTCCGGGACTATTCGGGAAGAGATTCGTGTGGTAACAGTGTATTCTATTGCTTTATTCTCCAAGTGTTGAAATGCGATAATTGTTTATATAGGAGCCTTTTTAAAGACACCTGTCCAAACAAACACTATTACTACTCTTATTTAGATTCCGCCTTATGCTGTTGGGGTCCATTCTTATCACTTGTATACAACCTCAACTGACGACAGGGCAGCGTTGCTCTGATAAGAGTAGGAAATTGACTAGCTATTTAGCAAGGGTGTGCAGTGACTATTTAATTGTGTACAGTGTGCAGTGTGTAGTGTGTATTATAATTTACGCTACTGGGACAGGGGGATTGGTGTAGTAGAATGTGGACAGGCAGTGATCATGCTGTGCTTGAATACACCTCCACCGGACTATGAAGATGAGGCCCCAGTCAAAATAGTAAAGACAGGGAAGAAATCGGATGTGGTTCGGTTGTCATTTTGCGAACTGTCATGCTGTTAGTCATTAGTTTGGGTATGTTTTGGTCAGTACTGATCTGCTTAGATCTCTTTTCTTCCACCCTTTTAGTCACTATTTCTTCTAATTTTTTTCTATGGAGGCATTTCTATAAGAAGCGACGTGCGCTCCCTCGCAATTCGAACATTGTGTTTGAGTTCGCCTAGTCGCCGACATTCAGAAATTATGTTAGCCGCTCCATCTTGCAACGGTGTGGTTGCAGTGGTTTTTTGTGTGCCCAAATTGCTAACATTTATATCATTGGGGTGTTACTATATCCTTTCTTGGGATGTATTTCACAACCGTGAATATACATCTATATGAGTTCAGTTGGCAGTTTTAGTGTTGTAACAAATCACCGCACCAACTATTAGCCCGGAAGATGACCTACAAAGTAAGGCGAAACGTTGGCATGATTAATAAAAAATATATATTTATAATTTTAATTAAAATAGTACACATCAATTTAAACTAAATGTATTAAATAATTTAATTATTATTAAAAAATAATGCGCGATGATAAGTATCAGTGGAGAACGGCTAATTAGTAAGAACACATTTAAAATTCATTAGAGGCGGAAATGGGTAAACTCCAGTTGCGTGTCGGAGCTGACACACACTTTTTTTTTTTGTTTCAAAATCTCCGTTCATTCATAAATATTAACATACAATAGATAATAACATACAAAATATATATATATATATATATATATATATAAGTTATGTGTGTGTAAATAGACTATTTGTATTAGTTTTAGGTTAAGAGTTAAGCATATGATTATTTTTCTCTATTTAAAAAAAAAAAAAAGATTTGATTTGATAAGATAGATACGAGCTGTTTAATCAATAAAAATTTAGTTGATGGGATTATCTCAGTCTAATTTTAACTTATATATATACAGCAAAATAATTACAATTGTTGTAATCCCTAAAGGTATTTCAAGTATTTACAACGGCTGAGTCTGCTGAAGGCGGGAACTCTAAACCGGGACAAGGCCGTTGGCTTTATACATACTAAGCAGTGAGAGACCGCTTTTCAACAGTGGCTTTATATTACGAGTCCTTTGGAGCGACGTGCCTTTAATTGCACTCTGCGCGGGTACTTCCGAAAGTATATACAGTCGGCCGATGGTCTGACGGACCGGTGGTATACGAAGAGTCCAGTCTTGGTGATGTACGTCCCCAGTGTGTTGTTGTTTTTACACAGCCAGGGAATGTGTTTGGCTTGAAGTCACCAAGGACTATATTCCGACTGAATGACGGCATGTTGCAACAACAACCTCACAGATGTATGAACAGCTCTCGGCTTCCTATAGACACAGCTAAACGTGAAGCAGTACTTGAACAGTCAACTGCGACTATGTGAGTAGTGGCAGTTGAACACACTGGGATAGGAACACTCCTAGACGGTTCATCATTTTGGAAGAGGATGGCGACGCCTTAGCGACTAGACGTTTATGTGCTTCACTAGTTTGTTGGTCCTTTGGGAAAGCAAAAATTTCCTCCTGATTCACCAATTGTATAGTTTTAACCTTTACAACTGTGCTCTTAGAGTTTGTTCCGGCTTCAGATATAAAATGAAATTTTACCTTTATCTTCTCATTGTGTTGATTTGTAAGTCGTGAACTTAACGACTTAACCAAAAATGTGAATGGAATAAAACACTTGTGGATGCAGTGAAGAACTGTAATTAAAAAAACATATTAACAAACTTATAAATAACTAAATAACTCCAGGTATCTTTAGTTACAAACCTGAATCAACACAATAGTCAATATTCCATAATAACACACATAATATAAATTTAACAAATGTTCACCCGAGCTAGTCTCTCAGTAAGCAATATCTATTATAACCTTACTCACATCTGTCCCTGAAGGTTATCTTCACGTCTGTTAAGTTTGGGGTGAATATTCAAACTTACATCCATACTAAAAAATATAACTATACTCTTAAGTAACAGAAGAGAATCATATATATAAATATACATAAAGGATTTTTCGAACTTACTATTAATACTTATAAGATAGGTCTGGAAAAACAACACTATTTTAAAGATAAAACAATAGTAATTATTTTTGAAAGTTTTATTTAAAATGTAGTACGAGCAAATGGCCACTTAATAATCATGCAATTTTTACGTCAACATTATACATTTTTTTTGGTTCTCCCTTCCTGCCATTGCTGGCATACGGGGTGCGGCGGGGGCGGGTTGATGCGTACGGTTGACGCTCACCCACCAGTGATAATATAACTTATACTTGATACTTTATAAGTTAAACTTCGGTAAATAGTAACAGGATTCCGATTGGAGTGAAAGATCATTCTTCTGAGTGCGAAAAAAATGCCCTGTCTTAATGTATTGGAATGTCAAATTATTCAGTTTATTCGATCGTTTGACTATCTACCATTTCTAATCCACTTTTTTTCTTCTTATTTTCTTTATTTTTTTTTATTTTATTTTTTTTTATTATTTTTTTTTTTAATTTTTTTTTTTCCTTTTCTTTCTTTTTTTTTTTTTTTAATTTTTTTTTTTTTTAATTTTTTTTTTTTAACTTTTTTATTTTTTTTTTTTTATTTTTTTTTTTTTATTTTTTTTTATTTTTTTTTTTTATTTTTTTTTTTTTAACTTTTTTTTTTCTTTTTTTTTTTTTATTTTTATTTTTTATTATTTTTTTTTTCTTTATTTTTTTTTTCCTTTTCTTTTTTTTTTTTTTATTTTTTATTTTATTACTATTTTTTTATATATAGAAAAAAATTAAAACTTTATATTTATATGTTCATACATATATCCTTTATTACTTAATTATGATCCAAAATTACGAATACCACGAACTAATTGACGTCACATAGCATAGCTGTAAGTATGCAATGTTGGGGATTTATTTTGCATGGACGCCATAATAGTGTAATAAAATTTAAGTCAGTCCGCATTTTTTTGTTTGTATGCTGGACCCTATAAAATTGTAGGTGAACAAATGATGTTTAGAGGAATTGCCTTCTTTTTGAAAAATAACATTTCCTTAAAAACGTTTTCCTTTTAAAATTGGGATTATGCTGTATAACAAAAAATAACAATAGTCTTTAAAAACCATAAGGAGTCTTTTGAGATTCCATTGGGTTCATTTCAATTTTTTTTTATTATATCATACTAACTCCGATGATGGTTTCAAAAGATTAGTGAAGAATATTAAAAACAAAAAAAAAGTCATTTCGATGATTATTCAACTTGAGACTGAAGCAATGTATTATAAGTTAGTTGATACCAGGCATACCTATCAAGAGATACCTATTAACACGCTTTCCATTAGTCTTTCGAATGTGGCAGAAGCATTGGAAAGCCCGAACGGCATTTCTGTAAACTGCCAGAGCCCAATTGAAAACGCTGTCTTCTCTTTATCTTCAGGTGCCAATCCAACCTGCCAATATCCACTGCGAGGATCCAAGGTTATGCAAAGTTTACACCCCCTAGGGTGTCCAGTGTATCGTCAATACTGGGAAGCAGATAACTGTCCTCTTGGCGACGTTGATCAGAAGGCGGTAGTCTAAGAAGAATCTTGTTGTGCAGTCTTTCTTCTTCACTAATACAACAGGAGACATCCAGGGGCTACTCGAAGGCACAATGACACCATCAGCCGCCATCTCCACAATAATATTCTCGGCGTCCTCCGGTTTGGTTAACGGCTGCCTTCGCGGAACCTGTCGGATGGGCTTCGCATACCCTGTGTCAATCCTGGGCTGGACTATATCAGTTCTACCCCGTGGTCATGGGCTGATCTCGAAGACGTCGGGACATCCGGTTATCATGTTCTTCACTTCTTCGCTCTGTTAAGGCGAAAGGTCACGGCATGATTCGTCAACTAATCCATTTAATTGTTCCGGCAGCTCGGTGGGACGACGTTGCAGCTGACGAACCACTGAGGTAGCGGTTGTTACGCTCTCCGACCGGTGTTCCTTTCTTCAGCGTTACCGGGAAACTGTTAAGGTTTATTAGCCGAAGTGGAGTGGGACGTCCGTCCTTGATGAGATACCTAGCAACCAGTATGCCGCGTCCAATCACCTAGTCCTCGTGCCTTCCAGGTTCGAGTAGAACACATTGAGGCGCAGGTTGATGTCCTCCCAACGTCCCATACGTCACGATTTGGCTCCGTGCAGGTATCTTCTAGTAAGAGCACTCGTGTGTAGAGGTCCTTTCCCTGCCGAAGGATGACTTCTTCGTCTCCCAGCATTATCACACCTCTCGCCATATCCAGCTTGATCCCGTATGCGATCATCAAGTTCGTGCCCAATATGACATCTTCATCAATTTCTGCCACGAGAGCGCAGTTCTTCAGATGCTGACCGCCGATGATGAAGGTGGCAAAGGTCTCCCCGTAGACTTTGGCTGGCTGTCCGGTGGCAGTCCGTAATGCACAAGTGGTCGGTAAGATATTCTCAGTGGGAATTGTCTTCGAGTTCAAGATTGTCATGGTTGCGCCGGTATCCAGTAGCAGACTTCGCAGCTGCCCGTTCACCATCCCATCAACGTAGAAACTGCTCGTTCTGTTTCCTATTGACGCAACTCTGATGGTCTTCCTGGGGCCTTTGACATACTCGGTTTTTGACGGTTGACAGTTGGCCCTTCGTATCCACCTTAAATAGTTTTCCCTGCGGCTCTTCTTGTTTCTTGGTTGGACACTTGCTTCTAGGGTGCCCAAGTTAGCCGCAGCTCCAGCAGCGTATCTCCTTCTTAAGAGTCCTTAGAGCCTCCAATACTTCCGTCACTATGTCTTCGACGCTAAGGACCACATTAAGCTCCGCTTCTGCTGCTCAAACTCGCGCATAGCCCCGTATGACTGTCAGACATCCTCGAACTCCATGGTCTGAGATAAGGCGTCTCCCAAAGTTTTGGGCCAGGCGAGCTTCACACCTTGTTGTTTCTCTGGGGCCGGAAGTCTATCCAGGAATTTGTCGACAGCCAAGCTCTCGTAGACATCGTCGGTGACCGATAGGTAGGCATTCCTCACTAGCCGGGGAATATCCGCTTCAAATTCCTGGACCGTCTAGTGGGTCTTCTGGACCCTGTTTCTTAGCTGTGAGCGATACAGCTGGTCCATGTGGCGGTGGCCGAAACGCTTCCGTAGTTGGACCGCTCCGACATGGGCATCCCCTGCAGCACTCCCAAGGCGTCTCCACGCATGGCCAGGCTCAACGCCGAAGCTTGGGTCTCCTGCGAGCACCCGTGGATCGAAGCCCCTGTCGTTGTAGTCTTCCCACGCCGTCTTTCCGTCGAATACTGGAATGGCGTAGTGATTTGGTGGCGCCCCAGCATAGGCGGGGAGAATTGTGTTATGATAGCTGCCCTTTGAGGAACGATCGGTGACGTTCGTCGGTGGGTTGCTCATACGTCCCTCGAGAGCTTCTATTCTTAGCCCAATTTCGCTAACCTTTGAATTTAATTTTTCTCCTAACCTAGACTCTACATCAGCTACATTATTATTTACATCGGCTAACTTATTCTCAACATTTTCCATTAACTTAGTCTCTCATGTGCTTAACTTAGACTCTAATGTATCCAATAAACCACTTTTTACAGTACCTAGCTCATTCTTAACAGTACCTAATTCATTCTGTAAATTACATAGCCTTTTATCTACATTGCCTAACTCCTTTGCTAGCTTACTTTCTACATTGCTTAACTCATTTTAAAAGTTGCAGACAACTTGCTTGAATCAGGAAGAAGAGTACGAGTTTCAACATGGTCCTCATCAGGCTTGAAAGATGCCTAAATAAAAGATATAATTATTTGACATTTGCATTTCCGAATTTAGTTCTAATTAGTTTTTGGTTGTATGTTCATTTTACATCCACATGTAAAATAAAAATTACTATAATCCTCTTCTAACCACGCAAACAGAGTGGTCTGTTCGCAGTATCAGTACAATTTATGGACCGAATCTGTTCCCAATTCATATTCTATTATTTTATCATGTCAAATGAGGCGTATGCTTTATTATTGGCTGGGAAGTTTTCCTTCGCCTCTAATAGTACTCTGATATCGATAATCGCACTTTCGATAGCTTCGGGTTGCTTAGATTTGTATTTATTTTTCGGGTCGACAGACGCCTGAAGCTGCCCTTGGGTCTCTCAACTGCCTTCTCCCACTCATTGCGGTCAGGAGCATGTCCTCTGGACACTCCAATCATCCTCAAGTCCTCAGCCACTGCGTCCTTCCATCTTCCTTTCGTTCTTCCACGTGGCCTGGCTCCATCCGGTGTTCCATAATATAATTGTTTACTATGGAGCCGAGGTATTCAATTATTTATTGAGGTATTTGGACTGCATACTGTGTGACCAGGTTGCGGGGTTTTCGGTCCAAGGTCCAAATTGATTTAAATAAACTATTGTCCAAAGAAAAATGTTATATTCTTATACTATACATCAACGGTAACAGAATGCCAACACCAACGACATAACCACAATATATATTGTAACATCAACGTAACACCACCAACGCTGAGCCGCAAAGATACGATAAGGTAAAAACAATTAAATTTGGCAATTACTTGGCCATATAACCCACTTATACACATCCGTATGGAATGACGGTCCTCAGTTAAGTGAGGTCAGATAGATAGAGACACCTGACGGACGAATTTAGCAAACAAAAGAATACTCGTTACACACTCCCCTCCAGCGATTAAGTCCGTCGGGTTGGATAAAATAATTTAAGTTTTGAGGGATGCCATAAGCCTATTATCTTTCCATCTTCATCTCTCAGTTTACAGGATCCACCACCTGTAACGGAAACAACCGTAAAAGGGCCTTTATATTTGGGGTTCAGTTTAGCAGCGAGTTTGTCAGCTGCCGACGATAGCTGAAACCTCATCTTTAAGACTTGGTCCCCAGGTTGGAAACGATCTTTTCGGCGTCTCAAGTTATAACGACTGCTCTGATTTAGACTTGCCTTCAGAGAGTTTTCCTCGGCTATATGATGAACTTCAGGCAGTCTGCCCACTTTAGTGGCCCAAGCAGCATGTTCGTCTGTGCCCGCCACTAGGATATCATCGTCGTTAGCTTGATGTAGAGGCCTCAGTTCTCTACCAAAATTTAAGAAGGCAGGACTGAACTTAGTCGAATCTTGAACGGCGGAATTTAAGGCAAACTGGATCTCTCCTAGTTTTTCGTCCCAGCGTTGGTGTTTCTTCCCTAGGTACGCTACGATAAGTTGCTTGATATTCCGATTCGCTCGTTCTGTCGGATTTGCCTGTGAATGGTAAAGAGGAGTAGTTTCTCTCTTGATTCCAAACTCCTTAGCCACTTCAGTTACAAGATTACTAACGAAGTTCTTCGCATTGTCGGAAATTACTTTATGCGGTGCGCCATATCTGTATATTATGCGGGATTTCAGTTTATTTACAATAACCGAAGAGGTAGCTTTTCTGATGGGACATAATTCCACCCATCTACTAAATAAATCTACAAACACTAGTAGATATACATTGCCTCTAGAACTCCTAGGATAAGGACCCATAATGTCAACTGACACCATTTCCCACGGCTGCTTGTTATAGCGAGGGAACATTAACCCACGAGGTGGCGTGTTATTGGGTTTGACCTTCTGGCATAACTCACACTGCCTCACATATTGGCTTATATCTCGGTATAATCCAGGCCAATAATATAGTCTACTAACCCTGGAAACAGTTTTATGTATCCCCAGGTGGCCTGACTGCGGTAGATCATGATTTTCATATATTACTGCTCCCCTTAAATGTCTAGGAACGACAACTTTCCATTCCTCACTGGGGTCTTCTAGCTCTCCCTTCAAAGGATTCTTTCGATGGTATAATAGCTGTCCATCTTTTATCGACCATCCAGGGTGGAGTTCTGGGGACTTCTGGACTCGATAAAATTTCTGATTATACCATTCGTCGGTCGCTATGAATATTCCTGAAGTCGAAACTGAATCGGTAGTAGAATTAGGATCGGAACTGGTAGACAATACTGTGATTGCAGCAATTCGTGATAGGGCATCGGCCACTGTGTTGAGTTTCCCCTTTCGATATTCCACCTTGTAGTTGTAAGGCTGCAAGCGAAGAGCCCATCTAGCCAAACGACCTGAAGGGTTTTTCAAGTTCAGTAACCACTTCAGACTGGCGTGGTCAGTTATTACAGTGAATGGATAACCTTCCAAGTAATGCCTATTCTTCTCGATACCAAACAGAACTGCGAGGCATTCCTTTTCGGTTACGGTATAATTCCTTTCAGCTGAACTTAAGGTACGAGAACAAAAAGCGATGACTCTTTCTTCGCCATCTTGTATTTGAGTCAAGACCGCTCCAAGACCTGTATCACTGGCGTCAGTCTGTAATTGAAAAGGCTGTTTAAAGTCTGGCCTAGCTAATATTGGTGCTTCAGTCAGTGCTAACTTGAGAGCATTGAAAGAGGCGTCCTGCTCTTCTGACCAGATCCATTTAGCGTTACGCTTAAGCAAAGCTGTTAGCGGAGAGACAACTGTGGAGAAGTCTTTAATAAAACGGCGATACCATCCTGCCATTCCAAGGAATCTTCTGAGCTGCCCAGCGTTGGTGGGAGGAGGAATCGAAGTAACGGAACCAACCTTATCTGGATCTACACTCAAGCCATCACTATTAACCAGATAGCCCAAGTACCTAACTTCATTACAACCAAATTCACATTTTTCCGGGTTGATACGCAGACCTGAGGCTTTAAGTCGACTGAACACTTCCATTAGCATATCCAAATGCAGTTTGAAAGTTGGTGTGCAAACCAAAATATCATCCAGAAAAACTACTACGTAAGGGTAAAGTTCGGGTCCAAATATTGCATCGGCTAACCTCTGAAAGGTAGCAGGTGAATTCGTCAGCCCAAAGGGCATAAATTTAAACCTGAATAGTCCTCTGCCAGGAACTGTAAACGCAGTAATGTCTTTACTAGTTTCGTCGGCAAGGGGCACTTGCAAAAATGCTTGCTTGAGGTCAAACTTGGAGAGATATCGAGCCTGTCGAAGTCCGTCTAAGAGAGATGTCATATTAGGCATAGGATAGCAATCTTTACAAGTGACTTCATTAACCTTACGAAAGTCTATACAGAAACGATAACCTGATCCCTTACGAACCATGACTACCGGGGAAGACCATGGAGATTGGCAAGGTTCCACTAAGTCTTCATCCAACATTCGATCTAACTCCTTGTGCATTGCCTCAAGTACTTTGGGTGAGTAATGGTAGGAGCGCTGCTTGATAGGTTGGGCATCCTGAACATCTACCTTATGGCTAATGCGCGTCGTTAATCCTGGAGAATCTTGGAGAATTCGCAAACCTTCACTGACTATTCTATCCAGATCCACCCTTTCTGAGGGATCAAGTGAACTAATGCCGCATATTTTTGATGTTTCCTCTTCTACTAATTGAACATCTTGACGAAACGAGAACTTATGGTCGGGGTCATCTTGAAACCACCATGTCGCTTCACGATGATTAGTACTCATATTTGTGTTAACGATAAAATCTAACCCTAAAAGAAACATAAATGGAAGCTTGGTTAAAACGTAAAGCTTCGTGTCATATGACCGGTACCCAACGGTAATTGAAATGGAGAATCTTTCATCAACGATACAAGAGCTTCCATTAGCGACACAAATATTAAATTCGGGAATTTTCTCAACTTCATATCCCAATTTAAGGAGAATTTCAACCCCTTCTGGTCCAACAAATGAGGTAGTGGAACCAGGGTCAAACAGGGCCAAGTAGGACAGGCCTCCTTTGTCAGGTTTCCCTATTCGGAAATCAATATAGTGCTGTTTAGGAAACGGTAAACGATAACAAGATACGGTAGAACTTTCGGGAGAATTCGATACGACACAAGGAGAAACGATATCAGATTTAGCGGTACAAAAAGGTAAACGATAAGGCACGGTAATAGGTAAATCGGTACTTGGTGGGTCAGCTGAAACCGTGGGAATAGGAATGACCCTCACTTCCGATTCCCTTGCACATTTCCCGGAGTACATTTAGGACATGCGTGAATGGAAACTCCTGGGTTACCACAACGGTAGCAAAACAGCTTTCGTGGTAGCGGACACCTGGAATAAACATGCGGTCCACCACAATTCCAGCAAATTAATTTCTTAGCTGGTAGAGCCGGTTTTGAGCCTTTTAGACACGTTTTCTCGTAGAGAATCGATTCGGTACTATTTCTTGATTGTACATCAGTCGGAGAGTATACCAGTTTCTTAGAGCCAACGGCCTGAATTTCGAACTGGTCGAATTGAGGATCGTGATTCGTTGTGTTAGCAGCAACAGCGGTTTGTTTTTCCAATGGCGAAACAGTAAAAATTCCCGGAGATATTTGTTCTTTTCCGGAATTGGATTTGTTATATCGTCTAGTGGAATTCGCAGAGCGGGATTTTTCTATAATAGGCTTTTCTGATCGGCCTTCTTGAGCCATCATCTCATATACTCTAGTTCGTTCGGTGACGAAATTAATCAAATCCTTATAAGAGGGAATATCTGCTGATTTTATTCGTTCTTCGAATGCTTTTCTAGTCCCTGGATCTAAATTATTAAGAGCTAAATGAAGTTTAATGAAATCCCCCATGTCTTCAATGCCTAAAGCCGATAACGCAGAAAAATTATTTTCATGCTCAGATAAAAATCTCTGCAAATTAGACGCTGAAGAATTGTTTAAAGGTGTAAAATCCATCACCTTCTTGATATAAAATCTGGCTAGTCGCCTTTTATTTTGATAGCGAGAGACCAATGCGTCGTAAGCGAGCAAATAATTAGCTTCGTCTAATGCGAAGCCCGAGATAAGCGACAGAGCTTCATCGCGTAAGCTACTTCGTAGATAGTAAAATTTCCTAATGGTCGATAGAGATTCTTCCCTATGAACCATAGAATCAAATAGGGAATAGAATCCATTCCAGTCCTCTAATTTCCCTGTGAATATCGGTAAGTCAATTTTCGGTAGCTCCTGAGGAATAGAATGAGAATGGACAACCACAGGTTTATTCTCAGGAGGGCAGGTAGATTGTACCACTTTGTAATAATTCGCTTTAGTAATATCAACTAAATCGTTAAATGAATTTTGTACTTCTGTTGTCTCGAGTTTTTCACTTTTGTTCTTTCTACTTGCATTAAATATCCGAATTTTTGATTGAATTTCTTCAAATCGGATTTCATTTTTGAGTAAGCGGTCATAGGCGGGTTTAAAAGCGGATGCTGAATCGGTACTCAAAGATTTGGATTTTGTGAAAATGGATTGAACTGCGGCAAAAATATCCTCCCTCTCTGACACTAGAACGACTGGATCACCCATCGTGACAATAATTCAAGACGTTACCCAAAGTTACAAAAAAAATGCCAACGAAATTAAATGTTGAAAAAAAATCAACAGAACCTTAAAAGTCGTAAAATACTGAAAATTAAATTATATTAAAACTAACAAATTAAATTAAATCGGTAAGCGTCCTTTACAAACTTAATATATAATTTTTTCCATACGTCAGCCATAGATAAACAAATATTTTCCTTTTAAAACGAAACACAAGATAATACTAAATAGAAACAAACAACAGCTGTTGTCTCTAAGTGAATTTAATGCGTACTTGCTAATCTAACATATGTTCAATTCAACTATTTAAACTTACGGTAAAAATACAAAATAAAATCATATATTAGTAGATTTTAATTTCCAAAACATGTGTTAAACAAAACTAAGTCGTTCTACGACCTTAAGTAAAAATTCTTAATTTTTGTTGTTGATACAAAATTATAAATTAAAAATAATTATCTTTACATTTCCAAAATGGCGTCTAAGACAAACCTTTTGCTTCAATCAACAGAAATTTAGTACCTTCAATTAATAGGAAAATTATATTTAAACATTAGAAAAAAAATATTAAAGTATTGTTTGGAAAAATTATTCTGTTACTATTATCATAAAACTATTAACAGTTAACTTCCCTATTTCAAAAAATGTTAATATAATAATTAAATCTTCAACTAATAACTTATCTGTAGATTTTTCTTTTGTAGTCCCTGTATTCGAGCGCCATAATATTTGTGACCAGGTTGCGGGGTTTTCGGTCCAAGGTCCAAATTGATTTAAATAAACTAATGTCCAAAGAAAAATGTTATATTCTTATACTATACATCAACGGTAACAGAATGCCAACACCAACGACATAACCATAATATATATTGTAACATCAACGTAACACCACCAACGCTGAGCCGCAAAGATACGATAAGGTAAAAACAATTAAATTTGGCAATTACTTGGCCATATAACCCACTTATACACATCCGTATGGAATGACGGTCCTCAGTTAAGTGAGGTCAGATAGATAGAGACACCTGACGGACGAATTTAGCAAACAAAAGAATACTCGTTACAACTGTCCTATAACATATTGCTTCGGCGATTTTATAGGCGTTTCTTCCTAAGCCTTATGGTGCTTTGTTTTATCTTCATTCATTCTTCCAGCTTCCTTTTGCAATCTTTCACAGGCCTCCTTGATCGCTCTGAGGGGCAGTCCATTCAGTGCCACATTATAACCGTCACCAAGCACTAGGGTTGTCTTAGTAAAAATTGTGCTTGACTGATTAAGCTCAGCTCTGTTCACCATCACTTAGAGGGCAATAGTAAATTGAATAAAAAAAATATATATATTTTTTCATTGCTACCCAAATCACAATGGACCAACAATGGACAATGGAGATAGATAAGAAGATGTTTAAAAATAAATTAGAGTATAAAGTGAATTCTTTAAATGTAATGCCTGTTGATTCCCAAGATAAGGTAACATGTTTGTACAAATAATACGTAAGTCATCTAGTTTAGGAAATTATACATGTAACTCATCTAGTACTAATAAGAAAACGTTAAACTGGTTTGGGTAAACAATCGAAATTGAATAATTGAACATAAATAGAAACACAAACATACATTTATTCAAACGTATGTATTTAATTCAAAATCAAGAGTATAAACAGCTTTGTAAAACTAAGAAAAAAGAATACTACATAATGTTGAATACATTTTTTTTAAATGTAACTGTTAGCAAAAGCTTTTGGAATATTGTTAAAAAATTAAAGCAAAGTCATTAGATTGGTCCTAATTTCATTGATAGTGGACAATGGGTTAATTATTTCTCTAGTACATTGAATCCGCCATTCCGTGGTGAACTTTTTAAACATGCTGAGCCTTTACATTGGAACATTCTTTAGATAGAGAGTTTAGTTTTAGTGAATTGCAGGAAGTATTACATAAAGCAAAAGATATAATGGTTTGGCCACCTGATGAGAATGAACGGCAATAGATGGCCAAAGAAACTCTTCCTATATAAACCAGATTATAGAAGGAAGAAAGGAAGACCAAGGATGACATGGATGAAGGATGTAAGAGAAGGAATGGCAACAAGAAGGCTGAGAGAGGAACAAGAAGAATGGGCCGATAGGAAGGATTGGCGGGAAAAGATATTGGGTATAGGGATACATTAATTGTAAAAAAAAAACCGAATAAATAAAAAATAAAATAAATTATTTTCCGTAAAACTTTGAAATCTATTTGAACAAAAAAAACTTATTTAAGGGTGTAATTAAAAAAAATACTATAACATATATGATTATTACTATGTATTTAAAATTGTTTCCCAATTATTATGCCATAATTAGCCTTTAAAAAACTTTGTGGTTTATTTTAAGCTCCTAAATATGGGAATTAAAATATTAAATATTTAAAACGGGAAAAATATTGAGGGATAAATATTTTTGAATACATAATTATTGTAAACTTTAAACTTAACGACCAATGAAACATATTGAACATCGATAGCTGTTGAAAAATTCAATTATTACATTTCATTATTAATTCAACAACTCGGATAGACAAGATTAAACCCTGATTGAGAAAGGCAATTGGAAGGTTATGAATCAGCAATTAAACTTAATTTTTAACCTCAATCCTTGACCCAGATTCATTAACTAGCTCTATTATATTTAAGATTTGAAATATAATGAATTTTGAAACCAACATAAAATGAACCGTATTAAAATAAAACAAGATAATAATATGTTACCTACTGGGGTAAAGGGCTGGGAGAGGACATGGTATAGTCGAGGACTACAAGGGAAGCTGGGTGAAGAAATAAACCCCAAAACATTTATCTAACAAAAATTAATTGAATAAAAATATATTGACATACAAATTAATTACATTTAACTATTATATATAAGGCATTAATAAAATAACAATTACAATTTAAACCGGAATTCCCAGTCAACAGGAAAAATACAAATTTTAAATTAACATAAGATTCACCGTCAATAGTAGGACTAAACAATAACATATGAACTAGAATCATACACCAGATTCTACATCAATACTCAGAATCCTAAAAACACTAATAACATAATAATTTCTTAATAAAATTTGATCTATCATCTATAACAATAATCATATCCATCCTGTTTAATAATATTCATATGCGCTAATAACAACTTACAACTTACACATTCCCCATCAGTACTCATTATCTCATAACCATTACTTAATTTCCATTTAAAACCAGTCCCCTGATTAATTCCGTATTGGACTGATGACTCGGCGTCGCCACAGACAGACAAGACTCTTCTAACATTAATTAACATTTAATAAAATATATCTAACTTAAATTATTTGAGTTCGTTACAAATAATTCAACATTAAATTTTAATAAAAGTTTTTATTAAACATCTACATCGAATAAGATGTTTGAAAATATATATAAAAAAAAAAAACCTGTACCACTACAATCCATGAAGGGTCTGGGGTTCAGTACATGGTAGAGACTGTACTGTTTCATGGACAACGGTTCTGCAAGGAGGGGACTTGTCCTAGGTCACGCTCGACCGCCAGATTTTTCCCCCTTATTTTGGGTATCCTATTTTTATAATATTTTATAGAGGCTGGGTGGGCCCCAAGAGGGTCCTAGATCGTATATGATCCATCTTCCGCTGCAAACAGACTAAATAAAAATCATGGCCTGCAGCGGGAATTGAACCAGGATTTCCGGCATGGTAACTCAGTACTCTGCCACTGAGCCACTCCTCTCCCGAAAATATATATATATTATGATAATAAAAAAAAAAAAAATAATAAATAAATATAAAAAAATTATATTGCTTAAACAAATACATTATTAACGAATTAATTAAATAATTTACTAAAATGTTCAGGTAGACTTCCACGGCCGTTGATATTCTTCTTCCGGGATGGACCGTGTCATTTCGGTGATAGTAACCAAGCTTTCGCTCATCGTGCTGTGAGCTTCTTCAGGGCTAATCAGTTAATGAATAGCGGGGTTTGGGAGTTTGCTCCTTAAGAAAAGACTTTCATATTTAGCCCACGGTATGAAAATTTTATGAGGAGTAAAATCAAATGTTGACTAAATGTGGCGAGTAATGTTCCCTTCTCGATAAGGTTGTATTATTTGTATTATATTCTACATAATAGATAGAAATTAAAAGTCAAATTCCGGGACTATTCGGGAAGAGATACGTGTGGTAACAGTGTATTCTATTGCTTTATTCTCCAAGTGTTGAAATGCGATAATTGTTTATATAGGAGCCTTTTTAAAGACACCTGTCCAAACAAACACTATTACTACTCTTATTTAGATTCCGCCTTATGCTGTTGGGGTCCATTCTTATCACTTGGATACGACCTCAACTGACGACAGGGCAGCGTTGATCTGATAAGAGTAGGAAATTGACTAGCTATTTAGCAAGGGTGTGCAGTGACTATTAAATTGTGTACAGTGTGCACTGTGCAGTGTGTAGTGCTACTAGGACAGGGGGATTGGTGTAGTAGAATGTGGACAGGCAGTGATCATGCTGTGCTTGAATACACCTCCACCGGACTATGAAGATGAGGCCCCAGTCAAAATAGTAAAGACAGGGAAGAAATCGGATGTGGTTCGGTTGTCATTTTGCGAACTGTCATGCTGTTAGTCATTAGTTTGGGTATGTTTTGGTCAGTACTGATCTGCTTAGATCTCTTTTCTTCCACCCTTTTAGTCACTATTTCTTCTAATTTTTTTCTATGGAGGCATTTCTATAAGAAGCGACGTGCGCTCCCTCGCAATTCGAACATTGTGTTTGAGTTCGCCTAGTCGCGGACATTCAGAAATTATGTTAGCCGCTCCATCTTGCAACGGTGTGGTTGCAGTGGTTTTTTGTGTGCCCAAATTGCTAACATTTATATCATTGGGGTGTTACTATATCCTTTCTTGGGATGTATTTCACAACCGTGAATATACATCTATATGAGTTCAGTTGGCAGTTTTAGTGTTGTAACAAGTCACCGCACCAACTATTAGCCCGGAAGATGACCTACAAAGTAAGGCGAAACGTTGGCATGATTAATAAAAAATATATATTTATAATTTTAATTAAAATAGTACACATTAATTTAAACTAAATGTATTAAATAATTTAATTATTATTAAAAAATAATGCGCGATGATAAGTATCAGTGGAGAACGGCTAATTAGTAAGAACAGATTTAAAATTCATTAGAGGCGGAAATGGGTAAACTCCAGTTGCGTGTCGGAGCTGACACACACTTTTTTTTTTGTTTCAAAATCTCCGTTCATTCATAAATATTAACATACAATAGATAATAACATACAAAATATATATATATATATATATATATAAGTTATGTGTGTGTAAATAGACTATTTGTATTAGTTTTAGGTTAAGAGTTAAGCATATGATTATTTTTCTCTATTTAAAAAAAAAAAAAAGATTTGATTTGATAAGATAGATACGAGCTGTTTAATCAATAAAAATTTAGTTGATGGGATTATCTCAGTCTAATTTTAACTTATATATATACAGCAAAATAATTACAATTGTTGTACTCCCTAAAGGTATTTCAAGTATTTACAACGGCTGAGTCTGCTGAAGGCGGGAACTCTAAACCGGGACAAGGCCGTTGGCTTTATACATACTAAGCAGTGAGAGACCGCTTTTCAACAGTGGCTTTATATTACGAGTCCTTTGGAGCGACGTGCCTTTAATTGCACTCTGCGCGGGTACTTCCGAAAGTATATACAGTCGGCCGATGGTCTGACGGACCGGTGGTATACGAAGAGTCCAGTCTTGGTGATGTACGTCCCCAGTGTGTTGTTGTTTTTACACAGCCAGGGAATGTGTTTGGCTTGAAGTCACCAAGGACTATATTCCGACTGAATGACGGCATGTTGCAACAACAACCTCACAGATGTATGAACAGCTCTCGGCTTCCTATAGACACAGCTAAACGTGAAGCAGTACTTGAACAGTCAACTGCGACTATGTGAGTAGTGGCAGTTGAACACACTGGGATAGGAACACTCCTAGACGGTTCATCATTTTGGAAGAGGATGGCGACGCCTTAGCGACTAGACGTTTATGTGCTTCACTAGTTTGTTGGTCCTTTGGGAAAGCAAAAATTTCCTCCTGATTCACCAATTGTATAGTTTTAACCTTTACAACTGTGCTCTTAGAGTTTGTTCCGGCTTCAGATATAAAATGAAATTTTACCTTTATCTTCTCATTGTGTTGATTTGTAAGTCGTGAACTTAACGACTTAACCAAAAATGTGAATGGAATAAAACACTTGTGGATGCAGTGAAGAACTGTAATTAAAAAAACATATTAACAAACTTATAAATAACTAAATAACTCCAGGTATCTTTAGTTACAAACCTGAATCAACACAATAGTCAATATTCCATAATAACACACATAATATAAATTTAACAAATGTTCACCCGAGCTAGTCTCTCAGTAAGCAATATCTATTATAACCTTACTCACATCTGTCCCTGAAGGTTATCTTCACGTCTGTTAAGTTTGGCGTGAATATTCAAACTTACATCCATACTAAAAAATATAACTATACTCTTAAGTAACAGAAGAGAATCATATATATAAATATACATAAAGGATTTTTCGAACTTACTATTAATAATTATAAGATAGGTCTGGAAAAACAACACTATTTTAAAGATAAAACAATAGTAATTATTTTTGAAAGTTTTATTTAAAATGTAGTACGAGCAAATGGCCACTTAATAATCATGCAATTTTTACGTCAACATTATACATTTTTTTTGGTTCTCCCTTCCTGCCATTGCTGGCATACGGGGTGCGGCGGGGGCGGGTTGATGCGTACGGTTGACGCTCACCCACCAGTGATAATATAACTTATACTTGATACTTTATAAGTTAAACTTCGGTAAATAGGAACAGGATTCCGATTGGAGTGAAAGATCATTCTTCTGAGTGCGAAAAAAATGCCCTGTCTTAATGTATTGGAATGTCAAATTATTCAGTTTATTCGATCGTTTGACTATCTACCATTTCTAATCCACTTTTTTTCTTCTTATTTTCTTTATTATTATTTTTTTTTTCCTTTATTTTTCTTTTTTTTAATTTTTTTTCTTTTTTTTTTTTTTTTTTTTTTTAATTTTGTTTTCCTTTTCTTTCTTTTTTTTTTTTATTTTATTTTTTTTAATTTCTTTTTTTTTTTTTTTCCTTTTCTTTCTTTTTTTTTTAATTTTTTTTTTTTTTTTTTTATTATTTTTTTTTTATTTTTTCTTTATTAATATTTTTTATTTTTTAAATTTTTTTCTTTATTTTTTTTTCCACTCTTTTTTGGTTCTTCCTTCATGCCAATTGCTGGCATACGGGGTACGGCGGGGGCGGGTTGATGCGTACGGTTGACGCTCACCCACCAGTGATAATATAACTTATACTTGATACTTTATAAGTTAAACTTCGGTAAATAGTAACAGGATTCCGAATGGAGTGAAAGATCATTCTTCTGAGTGCGAAAAAAATGCCCTGTCTTAATGTATTGGAATGTCAAATTATTCAGTTTATTCGATCGTTTGACTATCTACCATTTCTAATCCACTTTTTTTCTTCTTATTTTCTTTATTATTATTTTTTTTTCCTTTATTTTTCTTTTTTTTAATTTTTTTTCTTTTTTTTCTTTTTTTTTCCTTTTCTTTCTTTTTTTTTTATTATTTTTTTTTTTTTAATTTCTTTTTTTTTTTTTTTTCCTTTTCTTTCTTTTTTTTTTCCTTTTCTTTCTTTTTTTTTTTTAATTTTTTCTTTATTAATATTTTTTATTTTTTAAATTTTTTCTTTATTTTTTTTTCCACTCTTTTTTGGTTCTTCCTTCATGCCAATTGCTGGCATACGGGGTACGGCGGGGGCGGGTTGATGCGTACGGTTGACGCTCACCCACCAGTGATAATATAACTTATACTTGATACTTTATAAGTTAAACTTCGGTAAATAGTAACAGGATTCCGAATGGAGTGAAAGATCATTCTTCTGAGTGCGAAAAAAATGCCCTGTCTTAATGGTATTGGAATGTCAAATTATTCAGTTTATTCGATCGTTTGACTATCTACCATTGCTAATCCACTTTTTTTCTTCTTATTTTCTTTATTATTATTTTTTTTTTCCTTTATTTTTCTTTTTTTTAATTTTTTTTCTTTTTTTTCTTTTTTTTTTTTTTTAATTTTGTTTTCCTTTTCTTTCTTTTTTTTTTTTATTTTATTTTTTTTAATTTCTTTTTTTTTTTTTTTCCTTTTCTTTCTTTTTTTTTTAATTTTTTTTTTTTTTTTTTTTTATTATTTTTTTTTTATTTTTTCTTTATTAATATTTTTTATTTTTTAAATTTTTTTCTTTATTTTTTTTTCCACTCTTTTTTGGTTCTTCCTTCATGCCAATTGCTGGCATACGGGGTACGGCGGGGGCGGGTTGATGCGTACGGTTGACGCTCACCCACCAGTGATAATATAACTTATACTTGATACTTTATAAGTTAAACTTCGGTAAATAGTAACAGGATTCCGAATGGAGTGAAAGATCATTCTTCTGAGTGCGAAAAAAATGCCCTGTCTTAATGTATTGGAATGTCAAATTATTCAGTTTATTCGATCGTTTGACTATCTACCATTTCTAATCCACTTTTTTTCTTCTTATTTTCTTTATTATTATTTTTTTTTTCCTTTATTTTTCTTTTTTTTAATTTTTTTTCTTTTTTTTCTTTTTTTTTTTTTTTAATTTTTTTTTCCTTTTCTTTCTTTTTTTTTTATTATTTTTTTTTTTCCTTTTCTTTCTTTTTTTTTTTAATTTTTTTTTTCCTTTTCTTTCTTTTTTTTTTTTAATTTTTTCTTTATTAATATTTTTTATTTTTTAAATTTTTTCTTTATTTTTTTTTCCACTCTTTTTTGGTTCTTCCTTCATGCCAATTGCTGGCATACGGGGTACGGCGGTGGCGGGTTGATGCGTACGGTTGACGCTCACCCACCAGTGATAATATAACTTATACTTGATACTTTATAAGTTAAACTTCGGTAAATAGTAACAGGATTCCGAATGGAGTGAAAGATCATTCTTCTGAGTGCGAAAAAAATGCCCTGTCTTAATGGTATTGGAATGTCAAATTATTCAGTTTATTCGATCGTTTGACTATCTACCATTTCTAATCAACTTTTTTTGATTATTTTTCCACTCTTTTTTGGTTCTTCCTTCATGCCAATTGCTGGCATACGGGGTACGGCGGGGGCGGGTTGATGCGTACGGTTGACGCTCACCCACCAGTGATAATATAACTTATACTTGATACTTTATAAGTTAAACTTCGGTAAATAGTAACAGGATTCCGAATGGAGTGAAAGATCATTCTTCTGAGTGCGAAAAAAATGCCCTGTCTTAATGTATTGGAATGTCAAATTATTCAGTTTATTCGATCGTTTGACTATCTACCATTTCTAATCCACTTTTTTTCTTCTTATTTTCTTTATTATTATTTTTTTTTTCCTTTATTTTTCTTTTTTTTAATTTTTTTTCTTTTTTTTCTTTTTTTTTTTTTTTAATTTTTTTTTCCTTTTCTTTCTTTTTTTTTTATTATTTTTTTTTTTCCTTTTCTTTCTTTTTTTTTTTAATTTTTTTTTTTCCTTTTCTTTCTTTTTTTTTTTTAATTTTTTCTTTATTAATACTTTTTATTTTTTAAATTTTTTCTTTATTTTTTTTTCCACTCTTTTTTGGTTCTTCCTTCATGCCAATTGCTGGCATACGGGGTACGGCGGGGGCGGGTTGATGCGTACGGTTGACGCTCACCCACCAGTGATAATATAACTTATACTTGATACTTTATAAGTTAAACTTCGGTAAATAGTAACAGGATTCCGAATGGAGTGAAAGATCATTCTTCTGAGTGCGAAAAAAATGCCCTGTCTTAATGGTATTGGAATGTCAAATTATTCAGTTTATTCGATCGTTTGACTATCTACCATTTCTAATCAACTTTTTTTGATTATTTTTCCATTTTTTTTTGGTTCTTCCTACCTGCCAATTGCTGGCATACGGGGTGCGGCGTGGGCGAGTTGATGCGTACGCTTGACGCTCACCCACCAGTGATAATATAACTTATACTTGATACTTTATAAGTTAAACTTCGGTAAATAGTAACAGGATTCCGATTGGAGTGAAAGATCATTCTTCTGAGTGCGAAAAAAATGCCCTGTCTTAATGGTATTGGAATGTCAAATTATTCAGTTTATTCGATCGTTTGACTATCTACCATTTCTAATCAACTTTTTTTGATTATTTTTCCATTTTTTTTTGGTTCTTCCTACCTGCCAATTGCTGGCATACGGGGTGCGGCGTGGGCGAGTTGATGCGTACGCTTGACGCTCACCCACCAGTGATAATATAACTTATACTTGATACTTTATAAGTTAAACTTCGGTAAATAGTAACAGGATTCCGATTGGAGTGAAAGATCATTCTTCTGAGTGCGAAAAAAATGCCCTGTCTTAATGGTATTGGAATGTCAAATTATTCAGTTTATTCGATCGTTTGACTATCTACCATTTCTAATCAACTTTTTTTGATTTTTTTTCCATTTTTTTTTTATTCTTCCTTCCTGCCAATTGCTGGCATACGGGGTGCGGCGGGGGCGGGTTGATGCGTACGGTTGACGCTCACCCACCAGTGATAATATAACTTATACTTGATACTTTATAAGTTAAACTTCGGTAAATAGTAACAGGATTCCGAATGGAGTGAAAGATCATTCTTCTGAGTGCGAAAAAAATGCCCTGTCTTAATGGTATTGGAATGTCAAATTATTCAGTTTATTCGATCGTTTGACTATCTACCATTTCTAATCAACTTTTTTTGATTTTTTTTCCATTTTTTTTTTATTCTTCCTTCCTGCCAATTGCTGTCATACGGGGTGCGGCAGGGGCGGGTTGATGCGTACGGTTGACGCTCACCCACCAGTGATAATATAACTTATACTTGATACTTTATAAGTTAAACTTCGGTAAATAGTAACAGGATTCCGATTGGAGTGAAAGATCATTCTTCTGAGTGCGAAAAAAATGCCCTGTCTTAATGGTATTGGAATGTCAAATTATTCAGTTTATTCGATCGTTTGACTATCTACCATTTCTAATCCACTTTTTTTTTTTTCTTTTTTTTCTTTTTTCTATTATTTTTCTTTTTTTTTCTTTTTATTACGTAAAAAAGAGTGCAAAGAGAGCACTTTATACCTTGCATCCAATACAGCTGACCTTGGAAGTTGATGGATTCACAATTATTTTTTTATTTTCTAGAAAATTAAAGTCGTCTGTTTGACAACCTACATCTCTTCCTAATTTCCTATTATTTGTGTATTTTCTTAATTAAAAATATCAGTTCTATGTAATAAATAGACCTTTCTAAGTAATAATTGATAAAAGCGGTAATTAGGTCTTTGCTCCGTTAATCCGTAGTTCCTTACTCCACGATAGCACGATATCAACTCCTCTAAAAATGGCCTGTCTTAATGTTATTGAAATGGCATGCGTTTTTCGGAGTTTCGACTATCTACCATTTCTAATCCACTTTCCTTTTTTTTATTTTCTTTTTTCTTTTTTTGTTTCTTTTGTGCGGCGGTGGCGGGTTGATGCGTACGGTTGACGCTCACCCACCACTGCCCTAATAATATAGGTAATAACTTATACTTTATACCTTATATTGTGTTACTATTTACCGAAGTGAAATATTAACATTCAATCTAGACTTAGCTGTACGAAGAATTAGGTCTTAGGTCCGTTATTCCGTAGTTCCTTACTCCGCAATAGCTCGATATCAACTCCTTGGCGTGAAAGATCATTCTCCTAAGTGCGAAATAAAAATGGCCTTTTTTTTTTCTTTTTTTTTTTCCCTTCCTGCCATTGAATGTTAATATTTCACTTCGGTAAATAGTAGTGTTTTACATTTTTTTTTTTGTTTGTTTCTTTTGTGCGGCGCTGGCGGGTTGATGCGTACGGATGACGCTCACCCACCACTGCCCTAATAATATAGCTAATACCTTATACTTTATAACTTAAGCCTGATACCTTATAATACTACAGGTGTGGTTTACTTACTTCTCTTCCACACAGGGAAAGGAGAAGAGTGTACTGTAATTGTTTTTTTAAAAGCTATAAGAAAACTTTAAGAAAAGGGGCTAGTTTCACTTCGGTAAATAGTAACACAATTCCGATTGGCGTGAAAGATCATTCTTCTGAGAGCGAAATAAAAATAGCCTGTCTTAATGGTATTGAAATGGCATGTTTTTCGGAGTTTCGACTATCTACCATTTCTAATACACTTTCCTTTTTATTTGTTTCCCTTTTTTTATTTTCTTTTTTCTTTTTTTGTTTCTTTTGTGCGGCGGTGGCGGGTTGATGCGTACGGTTGACGCTCACCCACCACTGCCCTAATAATATAGGTAATACCTTATACTTTATACCTTATATTGTGTTACTATTTACCGAAGTGAAATATTAACATTCAATCTAGACTTAGCTGTACGAAGAATTAGGTCTTAGCTCCGTTATTCCGTAGTTCCTTACTCCGCAATAGCACGATACCAACTCCTTGGCGTGAAAGATCATTCTTCTAAGTGCGAAATAAAAAAGGCCTTTTTTTTTTTTCTTTTTTCCCCCCCTTCCTGCCATTGAATGTTAATATTTCACTTCGGTAAATAGTAGTGTTTTACATTTTTTTTATTTTTTTGTTTCTTTTGTGCGGCGCTGGCGGGTTGATGCGTACGGATGACGCTCACCCACCACTGCCCTAATAATATAGCTAATACCTTATACTTTATAACTTAAGCCTGATACCTTATAATATTACAGGTGTGGTTTACTTACTTCTCTTCCACACAGGGAAAGGAGAAGAGTGTACTGTAATTTTTTTTTTAAAAGCTATAAGAAAACTTTAAGAAAAGGGTCTAGTTTCACTTCGGTTAATAGTAACACAATTCCGATTGGCGTGAAAGATCATTCTTCTGAGAGCGAAATAAAAATGACCTGTAAATGGTATTGAAATAGCATGTGTTTTTCGGAGTTTGTTCGATCCTTTGACTATCTACCATTTCTAATCCACTTTTTTTTGTTTTCATATTTGTTTTCTCTTTTTTGTCTTTCTTTTTTTTCCTTTTATTCTTCTATTACTTTTTTGTTCTTATTTCATTTTTTCTTTCTTTTTTGTTCTTTTTTCTTTTTTTCTCCTTTTTTTTTCTTTCTTTTTTCGGCTTTATTTGTGTTTCCTCTTTTTTTTATTTACCTTTTTTTGTTTTTATTTATTAATTATCATTGTTTATTAATGAAAACGGGGGACGTAGTTAACTGGTCAGGTGCATCTAACCCACACCAACTAACTTCTGCTACTGAAGAATTTTCTAATGAAGCAAATATAAATTCAAAGAAGCAAAATTACGAGGGTTCACCACTAAACCAATCGCCTATTCAAATGATGGGTAAATACCACCAGGAAATTTCTCCGATTTCGGTGGGTAGCAGATTGTTTGACTATCTAACATTTCGAATCCACTTTTTTTTTCTTTCTTTTTTTATTCTTTTTCTTTTTTGATCTTCTTTCTTTTTTTTCTTTCTTTTTTTCCCTTTTTTTCTTTTGTTTCCTCTTTTTTTTTTATTTACCTTTTTTTGTGTTTTTAATTAACATTGTTAATTACACCAACTCACTGTTAACCACACTAACTCACTTCTGCTACTGAAGAATTTTCTAATGAAGCAAATATAAATTCAAAGAAGCAAAATTACGAGGGTTCACCACTAAACCAATCGCCTATTAAAATGATGGGTAAATACCACCAGGAAATTTCTCCGATTTCGGTGGGTAGCAGATTGTTTGACTATCTAACATTTCGAATCCACTTTTTTTTTCTTTCTTTTTTTGTTCTTCTTCTTTTTTGATCTTCTTTCTTTTTTTCCTTTTTTTCTTTCTTTTTTCCCCTTTTTTCTTTTTTTTCTTTTGTTTCCTCTTTTTTTTTCTTTACCTTTTTTTGTGTTTTCAATTAACATTGTTAATTACACCAACTCACTGTTAACCACACCAACTAACTTCTGCTACTGAAGAATTTTCTAATGAAGCAAATGTAAATTCAAAGAAGCAAAATTACGATAAAAAAAACTTTAAGAAAAGGGGCTAGTTTCACTTCGGTAAATAGTAACACGATTCCGATTGGCGTGAATGATCATTCTTCTGAGTGCGAAATAAAAATGGCCTGTCTTAATGGTATTGAAATGACGGGTGTTTTGCAGTTTGTTCGATCGTTTTGACTATCTACCATTTCTAATCCACTTAGATTTAGAATCTGCAGTCAATGTAGGAAGGATCTATAATGTTCACATAGGCTTCCACGGCCGTTAATATTGTTCTTTCGGGATGGACCTTGTCATCGCGGTGCTATTAACCAAGCTATCGCTCATCGTGCTGTGAGCTTCTTCAGGGTTAGTCAGTTAATCGCGCGAGCGGATGGTCGGAGTCAGGGTATTCAGGGTGAGGGGGGGGGCGAGGTCTCGATCGAAGTCGGCCTTCCCATTGGATGGTCTGTACCGGTCTGTTGTGTTCGGGTGTGTTCGTGTGTGTTTGGTGGGGTGGGGTTCATCTGTATGTGAGTTATTCTGTCGGTCTTTCGTTGGACGTCCGGATACCAAACCAGTTTTTGCTAAGCTTATAGCCATCTTCCTTATTGAAATTGTTGGGTTCTTTGAGAATTTCGATAGCTTCTCTTATGTTACGGAGAAGGTAAATAGCTTCTTTTAGGCTGGTGTTTTCAAAGGGTATGTGGTGGTAGGTGTTGTAAAGATGACACAACACCAATCACTTATACATGCTAACAACCACATACCCTTTGGAAACACCACCATCCATGCAAAAGAATCTAATTACCTTCTCCGTAACGTAAGAGATGCTATCGAAATTGTCAAAGAACCCAACCACTTCAATAAGGAAGATGGTTGCCTATAAGCTTAGCAAAAACTGGTATCCGGCCGTCCACAGAAAGACCCTCACAATTACTCACACACAGATTAACCCCACCCCACCAAACACACACGAACACACCCGAACACCATACGACCAGCACAGACCAGGCAATGGGAAGGCCGACTTCGATCGAGTCCACGCCCGCCCCCCCTCCCCCTGCATACCCTGACTCCGACCATCCGCTCGCGATTAACTGACAGTACATTTAAGGCCTCCCCATTAATATCTTTCTTATTGAAGTGGTTGGGTTTTTTGACAATTTCGATAGCTTCTCTTACGTTACGGAGAATGTAATTAGATTATTTTGCATGGATGGTGGTGTTTTCAAAGAGTATGTGGTTGTTAGCATGTATAAGTGATTGGTGTTGTGTCCTTTTTACAACACCTACCACCACATACCCTTTGAAAACACCAGCCTAAAAGAAGCTAATTACCTTCTCCGTGACATAAGAGAAGCTATCGAAATTCTGAAAGAACCCAACAATTTCAATAAGGAAGATGGCTATAAGCTTAGCAAAAACTTGTTTGGTATCCGGCCGTCCAAAGAAAGACCGACAGAATAACTCGCATACAGATGAACCCCACCCCACCAAACACACCCGTAGACAACAGACCGGTACAGACCAGCCAATGGGAAGGCCTACTTCGATCGGGACCACGCCCCCCACCCCCATGTATAAATACCCTTTCACACTCAGAAGAATGGTCTTTCATGGCAATCAGAATAATGAACGATATCTAAATATACTGTTCCCCTGACTATTTTTTTATAGAAAATTAATAGAAGCTATTTTTTCTTTAAATTGGATTGTTTTAATTTCTTTTTCCTCTAGTAATTTCGGACATTTCTGATCTAGCCTAGAGTGATGGTTTCCGCAGCATACACAATTCGGGACTATTGATTCACATGGTGTTCCGTTATGCTCAGGTTTTCAGCACTATGCACAAATTGGTGTTTTTGAACATTTATAAAATAGCTGCCCTAATAATATAGCTAATACCTTATACTTTATAACTTAAGCCTGATACCTTATAATATTACAGGTGTTGTTTACTTACTTCTCTTACTTACTACACAGGGAAAGGAGAAGAGTGGACTCTAATTTTTTTTTTAAAAGCTATAAAAAAACTTTAAGAAAAGGGGCTAGTTTCACTTCGGTAAATAGTAACACAATTCCGATTGGCGTGAAAGATCATTCTTCCGAGAGCGAAATAAAAATGGCCTGTCTTAATGGTATCGAAATAGCATGTGTTTATTTAAAACCACATACACATAACATACACGCGACTAGTTACAGAGGCTGTCCCCACTATCAAACAGTAAAAAACAAAATAAACCTACCAAGACAAATTGAAAAAAAATAATTGCAGTGCGACAGCAGAAACTACGTATAAAAGCAGCTAGAAATGCCTCGACGAATTTCACATTTGCAGATGCGGCTCGTCCAGCACACTCAACGCAACAACAAACAGTTACTATGGAATCAAACATTGACAGCATCTTATCTACTATAACAAAAGTAATTTTAGAAACGATCAAACCCGAATTATCACAAATTATGCAACAGTTAAGCTGACTAGTAACATCCTTCTTTACGAATGGGCCGCAAATCGAATTCTACTGGAAGCACCTTGCTATAAATCTGTTCAAAGCACAATGTACAAATTCCCGCATTGAATGGACCAACATTCTACAGATCAAGCTGTAAACCAGACATCCTCGACATAATACTGACCAAAAATTTTAGGCTTTCTCTCTCATCCCACGTGATCACAGCTCTGAACTCGGACCATATCCCAGTTTTAATTAATTTCGCAGCACGGATACGCAAATAAACGAGGAGAAAATCCCTCATTAATGGAGTTATCGACTGGGAAACGTTCAAAATTTTAATCGATGAAAAAATAAATATAAAGAATAATTATTCTACCGCAATAGAAATAGATACAAACATATACAACTTCAACGAATAGATCTCACATAACCTGGATGAAGCAACTATAATATTATAACTATAGGCCAGTGTTTACTTACAGGGAAAGGAGAAGAGTGGACTCTAATTTTTTTTTTAAAAGTTATAAAAAAACTTTAAGAGAAGGTGCTAGTTTCACTTCTGTAAATAGTAACACGATTCCGATTGGCGTGAAAGATCATTCTTCTGAGAGTGAAATTAAAATGGCCTGTCTTAATGGGATTGAAATGGCATATGTTTTTCGGAGTTTGTTCGATCCTTTTGACTATCTACCATTTCTAATCCACTTAGATTTAACTTTTACGTTAAATTTTGCTAATTCTTTCAACATTTCTTTTTCTTCGACTCCATCTAAGTCTGGACAAAATATTACTCCCTTTCTTATATTCAATTTTTCGTGAGGAGTCACTTTTATTTGTATAAGTGAAAGAAAATTATTTAGATTTAACAATTTCTCGGCCTGTTCCACTAAAATAGTCCCGTTTCTTAATTAATTAATTACAGTTACGTTTTATAAATAAGCTTTACAATAGCAGGAAAAATGTTAAAAAAACCCGCTTACATATATTAAAAATGGTGAGACGTTTTTACATACATTTTCACCGATTTGTTATTCGACAATTCAGTTCTGAATAATAAATAGATTGTTGTAGTATTTCTATTATATATATATGAATGGGGATTTTAAGAATATTTTCTAGTAAATTAAATTCGTCTGTTTGACAACCTACATCTCTTCCTAATTTCCTATTATTTGTGTATTTTCTTAATTAAAAATATCAGTTCTATGTAATAAATAGACCTTTCTAAGTAATAATTGATAAAAGCGGTAATTAGGTCTTTGCTCCGTTAATCCGTAGTTCCTTACTCCACGATAGCACGATATCAACTCCTCTAAAAATGGCCTGTCTTAATGGTATTGAAATGGCATGCGTTTTTCGGAGTTTCGACTACGTTAATAAATTCTGGGAGAGTAGGTAATGAAAAGGTTAGCACATATAAATGTGTTTTCTTTTCAGTACGACTATCTACCATTTCTAATCCACTTTCCTTTTTTTCTTTTCTTTTCTTCTTTTTTTCCCTTTTCTTCCTTTTTTTTATTTTTTTTTATTTTTCTTCTTTCTTTTTATTACGTAACAAAGAGCGCACAGATAGCACTTTATACCTTACAATATTACATATACCTTTTTACTTTGTATTACGTAACAAAGAGTATGCCTTACTTCTTACTTATAGGTGTCCTTTAGATATTTCTTTCTTGCTTTGTTGTAAGCTATTTTTTCTTTAAATTGGATTGTTTTAATTTCTTTTTCCTCTAGTAATTTCGGACATTTCTGATCTAGGCTAGAGTGATGGTTTCCGCAGCATATACAATTCGGGACTATTGATTCACATGGTCTTCCGTTATGCTAAGGTTTTCAGCAATATGCGCAAATTTTATTTTATGAACATTTATCAGTGAAGTGACTGAATTTTAGACATTTTTTGCTCCTAATTGGATTCATAGTACATACATTTTTCATTAATTTTTTGAAACCCTACGTTAATAAATTCTGGGAGAGTAGGTAATGAAAAGGTTAGCACATATAAATGTGTTTTCTTTTCAGTACGACTATCTACCATTTCTAATCCACTTTCCTTTTTTCCTTTTTTTTTTTCTTTTTTTCCCTTTCTTCCTTTTTTTATTTGTTTTTTTTTTTTCTATATTTTTATTACGTATTACGTATTATTTCTGATCTAGGCTAGAGTGATGGTTTTCGCAGCATATACAATTCGGGACTATTGATTCACATGGTCTTCCGTTATGCTAAGGTTTTCAGCAATATGCGCAAATTTTATTTTATGAACATTTATCAGTGAAGTGACTGAATTTTAAACATTTTCTGCTCCTAATTGGATTCATAGTACATACATTTTTCATTAATTTTTTGAAACCCTACGTTAATAAATTCTGGGAGAGTAGGTAATGAAAAGGTTAGCACATATAAATGTGTTTTCTTTTCAGTACGACTATCTACCATTTCTAATGCACTTTCCTTTTTTTCTTTTCTTTTCTTCTTTTCTTCTTTTTTTCCCTTTTCTTCCTTTTTTTTATTTTTCTTCTTTCTTTTTATTACGTAACAAAGAGTGCAAAGAGAGCACTTTATACCTTGCATCCAATACAGCTGACCTTGGAAGTTGATGGATTCACAATTATTTTTTTATTTTCTAGAAAATTAAAGTCGTCTGTTTGACAACCTACATCTCTTCCTAATTTCCTATTATTTGTGTATTTTCTTAATTAAAAATATCAGTTCTATGTAATAAATAGACCTTTCTAAGTAATAATTGATAAAAGCGGTAATTAGGTCTTTGCTCCGTTAATCCGTAGTTCCTTACTCCACGATAGCACGATATCAACTCCTCTAAAAATGGCCTGTCTTAATGGTATTGAAATGGCATGCGTTTTTCGGAGTTTCGACTACGTGATTAAATTCTGGGAGAGTAGCTAATGAAAAGGTTAGCACATATAAACGTGTTTTCTTTTCAGTACGACTATCTACCACTTCTAATCCACTTTCCTTTTTCTTTTTTCCTTTTTTTCTTTTCTTTTTCCCTTTTTTTCCCTTTTCTTCCTTTTTTTTATTTTTTTTTATTTTTCTTCTCTCTTTTTATTACGTAACAAAGAGCGCACAGTGAGCACTTTATACCTTACAACTTTGTATTACGTAACAAAGAGTATGCCTTACTTCTTACTTATAGGTGTCCTTTAGATATTTCTCTTTTGCTTTGTTGTAAGCTATTTTTTCTTTAAATTGGATTGTTTTAATTTCTTTTTCCTCTAGTAATTTCGGACATTTCTGATCTAGGCTAGAGTGATGGTTTCCGCAGCATACACAATTCGGGACTATTGATTCACATGGTGTTCCGTTATGCTCAGGTTTTCAGCAATATGCACAAATTGGTGTTTTTGAACATTTATAAAATAGCTGCCCTAATAATATAGCTAATACCTTATACTTTATAACTTAAGCCTGATACCTTATAATATTACAGGTGTTGTTTACTTACTTCTCTTACTTACTAAGAGAACCACTGTCAGTACATTTAGGGCCTGAAATTATTGATTATCGGAAATGATTGCCTTTCGGACATTTACATAGAATGAGTCTCCTCAATGGGTTACCATAGTAAACTTTAACCTACTTACAAAAAATGATGAAATTAATTCTAGAAGATTAGAAAAATTTAAAGATAAAAAAATTGTTGATTTCAATCCTTAACTCTTGCCTATTAAATAAATTAACGTTTTAAAACAGTGTGCTAATTATTTTAAGTTTAATCAAGACTTATATATATTAAACTGCATTTTTTTTTTCAGCCAACTAATATCCCTATATATTTCCTCATCGAAAAGAGGAAAGATAAAGTAAAACAAGAGGGAATAGAAGGTGGAAATGGATATAGTTCCGATGAGTGGTCTGAAGATATGGTGCGTATACCTATTATTAAATAATAAATGATATCTTTAACATTATTTAAAGAACGAAATTAATTTTAATACAATAGCAAAATTTAATATATCCCACTGGCACCACACACACACACACACACACACACACACACACATGTATATACTTAAATGAGGTAAATCTGGAAACCAAATATGTGAAATAACGAAATTAGAGATAAGTTAATTCAAATTAAAACTGAAAACGGTGAAATAATAAAAAAGGATAATAAAAAGTTAAAAGCCACCGACTTAATAAAACATAAAATTATAACGCATAACGAAGTATATTTAATCGACGATGATAATAAAATAAATAATCCAATGAGTATGGATAAAGTCTTCGATAATAATGAAATCGAAAATGATGATGAAATAAAAAATATAATAAATGATAATAAAACTAACGATAATAAAGAAATAAGAAATATAAGTAATAAAGAAAAAGATGTGGAAAAGACAAGTCAGCAGAGTCTCAACTTGTCAGCTATACGAAAATTAAATCCACCGACAAGAAATTCATTTCTTATTATTAAAAAGGATACAGAGAAATATCCTAATATTATAAAAAGACTAAAGAAAATAAATATAACGAAATTAAATAGAAATAAATTAGATATAAGAAGCAATATAAAATCACATCATATTTTATTTAGAAGTAAAACCGCGGATGTGCGCAATTACCTTCGGGGAAAGGTTAGGAAAAGATTTTAATGTATTCATTGCCTGATAGAATGATGTACGGAATCAAACGACAGGAATTGGACTAAGGATATAAATCAGATTTAGCAAAATTAAAATTAAGATTCAATAAGTTACTATTAAAAATAATGATATTAAAATCATAGGAATAAATATTAAAAAAAAAAATAGAAAATAATAATAATTAAATAATTAATAATATAAATATAAAACTACACTATAAATAATAGAAATAAGTACTATAATACAATAATTTTAGTTAAAGCGTGATAATAATAAAACTATAGCTCATAAGAAGTATCAAACAACGTAAAACAGTTATATTATTCGCTTCACGAGTACTGAAAGAAATATAAATAAAATTAAAAAAAAAAAAAGTAGAAAGAATTTGAATTTGATGTTAAGGACATCGAAGGAAAAATAGATTATTTAGCGCACACATTATCGAGAAGAAATGAATTTAATGCATTAGAGAATATGGTTACGGAGTCAACAATCATTCATATGTATAGACCCTATGAATAGACGTCAGCTGAATATGAAACTTTCCTAGAACAACTGTTACAAGGAGGGAGCAATATAACTGACTTAGACCTATTAAATCTAAATTTCAACTAACTAACACACCTCAAAGAATTATTGCAGATCAAGGAAAGAAATTTGACAATTTATTAGTTAAAAATTTTTGTAAGGGATACGATATTGAATTACATATTACAAGTAGAAATTATTCTAATTCTATCGGATTTCTGAATCGAACTCATTCAACATTATTGGAAATATTGAGAACGATGGAAAATAAAAAGTATAAATTTGATAAACAATTGCGAATAGCAACAGTTGCATTTAATAATTCTATAAATCAGAAACTAAAACTGACCCCTAATGAAATAACAAAAAGAAGAAAAAATTCTTTGTTTCAGATGAAGAGCGTTCATCTATCGCTTCTTCTTCTAGGAGTCACCGGACTTCAAATTGAAGACATGAAAAAAAACTAACGGTGTAATTCACTATACTGTAAATAAAATAAAAGTAATTGATAACTATTTTGAGACTTACCACTATTATAATACTAAACCAATTATTGACGAAACAAATAATTTTTCTAATTTAAGGATAACTAAACCAACTAGTCTAAATAAATTAATTTTACATAATATACAAACATTAAAGAAACAAATAGAAACATTAACATTCGTACCTAAAACAAAAAGAATTAGACGCGGTTTAATTAATGGACTTGGTACAGCCATTTCTTGGATTACTGGCAATATGGATGCTACTGACAAGGAAAAATATGATAGAATTCTTCAACAATTAACTTTAAATAATCAGCAAAATAATATAAACGAATTGAATTTAATTCAGACTAATAAAAAATTAATTGATAAATATGAAAATAATACAAAGCATATTAATAATAACTTTAACCAAATATCAAAGATAATACAAGAGAAAGAGGATTCATATGACTTATATATTCATACTCAACTACTTGAGAACCAAATTGCTAGCCTATTATTATCAATGGAATTTTGTAAATCTGGCATAATTCATTCCAATATGTTAGCAGATATTATTGAAAATATACCTGATAATCTAACTCTAATTAGTGATAATTCCAATATTATATGGGAAAACACTAAGATATATTCTTCATTTTATAATGCAACATTTCATGTATTTGTAAGGTTACGTATCCATGAAAAAACTTATATGGGATATCTTTTAATACCAATCCCAATTAATGTAAATAATTCTTATAAACAATTAGATATTGATAACCAATTAATTATCAAACATAATGATGAATATATGTATGGAAAATGTAAATTATTAGACCATTATTATTGTCAACAATTAAAACCTATAACTAATTTGTGTACTATAAATATTATTGAAAATGCTAATCTTAATAATTGTACTTATTCTTTGTGTGAAACTAATCTTTACTTTAATGAATACTTGCGTGTCTACTTTACTATTGGAATAAGAAAAACTAATACTTGTAAAAACGATACTATATTTCTACCAGATATAGCTAAGGTTAATGTTAGCACAACTGACTGTGTACCCATATTTAACAAAACATATAAACATAATTTGTATCATGTGTATAAACCTTTATATATGAATGTTCACTTAGAAGATGTAGAAATGTTAAATATCACAATGCCTGAATTTGTAGAAATCCCTTTTATTCCTTATATTCCCGATAAACTGCTATATACCATTGTATGTATTATTATATTAATCATTGTAGGTATAAGTTATTATGTATACCATAGGAAAAAGCAAATTATACCTACAGCACCTGAATTACATGAACTAGCTGTGCAACGGCAGCTTACATATGAACCTACCGTTAGATATAAAACAATTTCAAAATACTACAAAGCTCCAGGAGTAGCTTCAGATCTTCCCCCTGGAGGACTTAAATGAGGTAAATCTGGAAACCAAATATGTGATCATAAACAATTTTAGGAACTGTTGTGCAGGTGCAAGTTGCAGCTGGCTTACTAGTAAACAATACCACGAATTAGAATCAGCAATGTAAAAACCTATATAGGCCTTCCGACTAGGAGGTGCCCTATCTTATTATTTCTGTAGCTCGTTACGCTGTTAGTTTTTAGTCTCTCCATTTTTAATGTACATGTTTAACTTGAATAAAAGTTCTTTTTAAAAAGTGCTTAGTTTATTAAAGATATTTAACTATATATATAAACTTGACACGAAACAGCCCTGAAGGACTACGCGACTATGATCCAGGGCTTTTAAAAAAAAAATTTCTTCTTAGCCTATCTTTGCTTCATGATATTACTAAATCTTTTTATCTTTCTTCCGTTTACTGGGCTATTTACGCATGAAGGGAAAAGACATGGCGATATTTTAGTAGAGCGCAGAACTGTTAATTTATCATGTAGATGATTAACCTGGTGTTGAAGAAAACAAGTATATTTTGATAGGAGATATAGCAGTTTTGCCTACCTACTTCCTCATCCTTCAATCCTATCTCACAAACAGAACTTTCCAAGTAAACCATAATAATGTCTATTCATCACTCTTTTCCCAATCTGCTGGTGTTCCTCAAGGTAGTATCCACCGTCTCCAGGCCCTCGATATTTAGTTTCAATCCCAGGCCTGCACCTATGCTTGCAACTAGGCCAGAAGGAGTCTCTCCAGCTCATAAAGGGATCCCTCTTATCTCCAGGGACTAGGATAATAAGCCCTGTTCGCTTTTATTTAAGCGTACCTCCAAATTCCTCACACGTACCTTGAGCGCTTTATTTTCCGCTACGATGCCCTAAATATATTTATTTTTTTAGTACACAGCCATTGTTTGTCCCCTGCTTCTGTTTGTTTATTTGGCTTACTCGCACTTAGTACACAGCCATTGTTTGTCCCCTGCTTCTGTTTGTTTATTTGGCTTCCTCGCACTTAGTGCACAGCCATTGTTTGTCCCCTGCTTCTGTTTGTTTATTTTGCTTCCTCGCACTTAGTACACAGCCATTGTTTGTCCCCTGCTTCTGTTTGTTTATTTTGCTTCCTCGCACTTAGTACACAGCCATTGTTTGTCCCCTGCTTCTGTTTGTTTATTTGGCTTACTCGCACTTAGTACACAGCCATTGTTTGTCCCCTGCTTCTGTTTGTTTATTTGGCTTCCTCGCACTTAGTGCACAGCCATTGTTTGTCCCCTGCTTCTGTTTGTTTATTTGGCTTCCTCGCACTTAGTACACAGCCATTGTTTGTCACCTGCTTCTGTTTGTTTATTTGGCTTACTCGCACTTAGTACACAGCCATTGTTTTTTATAAGATTTTAGGCCCTCTATCTCCTTTTTCCCTAGACTACTGCACCGCCGGTGAATAATTAAATTGCATTTGTAGCAAGTTAAATTAGTTTTATCATCACGGGCGATGGCGTTGTTACATTTAGAGCAAACGGCCATGTTGCCTAAGTAAATAAATAAATAGTACTTACGGAGAGAGTTTGTTATGGTCGCAGCTGCTTTTAAACCTGACGGGCTCAAGAGATAGCCTATTATTGTAGCTCGAACTAGTTACGCTTGGATTTAATTTCAAATGCCTCTTCACTACACTTTATCGGCAGTAGAAATATATATGCATACATAAGTTAAGCGATGTTGCAAAAGAAATAATAAAAATCGAATTCTGAAAACATACTCATCTTTATTTTAGACTGAATCCAGATATATTTCAAATCATATGTTTTAATAATAACAAAACTTACAAACACGTCATATATGTTCTACAATGTTTATGTTTTGCATGTTTATGTTATGGCATTAGAAGTAATACTATACTACTCCCACTCATAAATCCCCCCTCCCAGTCCTCCAGAAATAAAGTAAAGAAGAAAAAGAAAGAAAAAAAATCTTATAGACTACCACAGTAACAGAAAATAAATACTAACACTTGAGAATTCCAATGATTATGTGCAACAAATACCTTATAAATTGCTATAATATATATATATATATTATAATAATAGTAATAATAAAGAAGCAATAAACGTAAACAATAATTATTAAATCTACCATTATCAAAATTGTATGTCTCTAAGGGAGGATACTCCAGCAAATTACAACACCGGCGATTCCGGAACTGGTATCTTTAATTGTTCAATATGCACTTCAATATGTCCTCCGGTTTGCTAATGCTTTCCGATTCTCATTCCCCCCATCACATCTCGCACCGAAAAATTCTCCCGCGCTACCCTCTTGGTTTTTTTCGGCTCGTAACTTACTTTAGACCTTTTTCCACACGGTTTCAGTTCCATGCGGTTTGTCATCATCCTCCTCTCGTCCTCCTTCACCCCTCTAAAATCTCTCCGATGCTCCCTCAAACCGAAGAGTATCTCAAACGGTGAGAAACCCGTGGCCGCCTGGATGGAGTGGTTATTGGGATGGCTTTGGCCATGGCTATGTCAGGTTCCAGACCCTTCTCTCCTTGGTACACCCGCAGATGCTCGCTTAGGGTGCTGTGAAGGCGCTCGATATACCCTCTGCTTTTAGGGTGTCCAGGCGTGTTGAGGTGTCATATTACGTCTAAGATGCGCATCTCCTCGCGAATGGCCACGTTGTCAAACTCTCTACCGCTGTCCGAAGAAATTCTTTCTGGGGCACCGTGAAACTCGGACCATCGCTGCAATGCTCCTAGCACCGCGTCTGCTGATCGCTCCTGGACCTGGTATGCCATTGTGACTTTGATATACCTGGTATTGCCATTGCGACAATGCTGGTATGCCATGGTGACTTTGCTAGGTGACCATCGTCACCCATTTGTATCCTCTCCAGATGAACGTGTCGATCTGGACATCGATGAGGGGTCTTTCTGCTGTAGGTCTCTTGCTGTATGTCTCTTCCTGTATAGCTTGTGGTGGGTGTCGATCGTATTTTGTGAGTAGGCACAGTTCACAGGTCCCAATGATCTCGCTCACTGTCTTTTTCATACCCCACCAGAAGTATCTTCGCCTTAATGCCACCAAAGTCTAGGAGATCCCGAGGTGGTTCGTTTTCTTATGGTGGTCTGCTAATGTTACTTCTTTTTGGCATTCCATCTCTCGGATTGTCTCCACCATACGCTTGCAGGGAATGAAACTGCGATCTACACCAATCCTCTCCAACCTCCATACCCTTTGGATCTTCTCCCAAACGGCTTCATTTCCTACATAGATACGGTGTGTTTTCCCTGGCTTCGATGCATCTTTCAGGGCCCTACAGATTTGGTCATTCCCGACCCCCCCCCCCTCCCGGTTGAGACCAGGCCGTCGTAACGCTGCACGTCCCATACTTCGCCAATTCGATCATAAGCAGCCCAGATGTCCGTGTCTTCCAGATGACCTGACGCCTCTTGTCGTTGATTATGTCATCGATTTCGGGTATATCTTCAGTTGAACTCGCATTCGATGGTGTACCATGTGTCCCTATTAATTCGCCTCCTTCTCTCTCTGGTGTCCATTCGCTAAGGAATTGACACACGTCTTTCAACACGGAATCAGAGTACAAAGAAGAATTCAGCCGAAGATTGGATAAAACTTTGGAATCGGGTCCTCCTTAAGATACGGTAAACGGAAGATGGAATCACTGCAAAGCCGCTATCAAACAACTGCAGAGGAGGTCCTCGGTATGGAGGAACCCCACCAGAGGTCCGAATGGTTTGACTTGGAATGCCAGGCAGCTACAGATAGGAAAAACCAGGCCTATAGGTGTATGATAATGAGGCACAGAACTCTACAAGTAGTTAAAGGAATACAAAGACAGAAGGCGAGAAGAGAAACGCATCCATAGAAGTAAAAAGTGGAAAAAGGAACAAGAGATAATTGTATTTACATAAAATACAAATATTTTTATTTCATTCAATTTGTTTTTGTTTTTTCTTCATCCTATTTTTTTGTCAAGGGACAAATAAAAAAATACAGCATATTGAGGGGGATGTATTTTATTGATTATCATCAAAATTTAATTCATTTAAGTTGTAAAACAGTGTATTTGTATTTATACTAAAATCAATTGGTTCAGTGACTATACTTGCTTCATTCTTCTTGTAAAGTTCAATCATCTTTGTTATCAATGCCAGTGAATCGTTGATTTTTTTCTATATTTCCACAAAGCTTGGCCGTATCGTTCCTGTTGAATCATGCAGATGCAGGCGATGGGGGAAGGGCCTCCTGAATCAACATTGAAAAACAGTGCGTCCTCTTGTTGATAGGTCTTTTGACATTGATATCTTGATTGGTCTTTTCCATATGTTTTTTATGCAGCAATAACAAAATTTTAGGAGCTCGGGAGTTATATATTCAAACCGAACTTACACTTTTTAAAAAAGAATTTTATTGAATATAAACAATCATGGACTAAACACTAAGGATATAAATCAAAGCTTCTAATGCTAATTACTAATTACGACTCCCCGTCATAGAATAATACAGAGTCTATATAGGTCTGGAGAGGAGTGGGGTAAGAATGTTGGAATGTGCTGAGGTAGGTTGAAGTAACTTGATGTAACTCCTCCCGGCCAAGTTTGAAGTGTCCTCACGAAAAATGAGGTGGGGAAATTTGAGGATAAAGGTGAACTTCCGGAGGTTGGTCCACTTCCATTGGTTCATCGTGTGGCAGTGTTGTGGTGGGTTTCAAATAATGGTAGAAGTTGACAAGATGTCTGCGTAGAGCAGTATAATACTGAAGCAGAAGAGATAGTAGAAACAAGCTCATGAGTATAATAAAACAGTAGATTACATAATGGTTGTCTGCGAGAGGTGAAGTTTCTTCTAGATCTTCCAGAGGTATTTGGTGCGTGTTGATGTAATGTAAGCCGTCAAATGTAATGTTGAGAGAAGGAGATTCCTTTGGGGATAATAAAATGTTAATATGTATAGGAAGAAGGATATTCAGGAATGGACTCATTTAGTTGTATGGAAATTAAGGAGGTTGGTTGGAGTCCTACATTAATGTTAACATTATTTCTAACAATAGTTAAAATAGTATGATTAAAAATTAAATAATGGTTTAACATTGGAACATATTTTATAAATGATTGTAAGTTGTCTAATCTATAGCTAGAACAATTATAATTATTATGATTATATATAAGATTATTAACACATTGATTAGTGATTACAGAGATATTGGTACAATAGTAATTATTTAAAATAAGATTACAATTTCCAGTATAGAGCTTATGACTACGTATAATAAAAGAGGGGTGTACATATGTTGTATATACATAAGTGTTGGATACATAAGGATAAGATAATAAGAAATATGTTTCTGTTAATGGAGTTGATAAAGGTAATTGTATAAAATAATGAAGATGGGTCTGTGTCAAGGAACAATGGAGTTTTCCTAATTGCCATAAGATATAAGGTTCATTAGATATTAAATTAACATTGTTATGTATTAATGTTTGTATTTCCGCTATGGAAATTAAGCTATTATGTATTATATTACTTTTACAAAACTCAAGTGAAATATCTAAGTCATTGATCTTGTTGGTTAATAACGATAAAGTGGAGTACAATAAAGAATAGTAATAATTACGTTGTATGTTAGTGGTTATATTAGAGACTAACAATTTCTTTATTTTATTATTATTTAATTTAATAATCTTGATCTCTTCGTTGAATTCATCAATTAGTTTAGTGTTGATAGTGAGTTGGTTTTGTTGTTGTAAAATAAAACGTCAATTTGTAATTGCTCAAAAGGTTTGGAAGGAGTTTTTGTGATTTGAAATTTAGGTTTAGGAGGGTTCCTATCGTATTTGTATTTTTTACATACTGCGCAGTTATTAATGTATTTAGTAATATCGGTTAGCATTCCAGGCCAATACGATTTTTTACGAAGGGCATTATATACGTCGTTTATTCCACGGTGGCATGTTTTTCCACAAGGTTGATTTATTATGTGCTGTAATTGTTCGTCTTTATCTTCTTCGTCTAGTACAAAGGTTAAATATTTCTTTATTTTTACGGTGGGGAATGATGTTTCAATTATTTTTTGGAATTGTTTAAAGATTTCATCAAGAATTTGATTTTCAGTCTCGGATTTTGTGTTTGAACAATATACTCCATAGGTTTTATGTGGTTCTAGGTATTCTAAACAGGTCCGTTCGAGATCATTATTATAAGGCCAGGCAGTGTACCAAATATGTCTAGTTTTCGTTCCATTAAATTTTTTTTTTTATTTGATTTTTGTTACGATTTCCTCTTTCAATTATTATCTGGTTTTTCTCTACATTGATTATTTTCGTAGGATCATCCACTAAATAGATTTGTTCATGCGAACTTAATTGCGAGTGAACGGTCATTATACTGCTACCATTGTCGTTTTGTGTGTTATTCTCGCGTATAGATATGTTTAGGTTACGAGCTAATTCTTCTATATCGTCAGTGTTAATGTCAGGATTGTGTCGTGAGTCTAGGAAGTTATCAATTACTTCTTGTGGATTTATTTCAATATCAGTGATAGCGTTTAAATCATGAATAGGGTTTCTGGAAAGTGCGTCCGCTACGAAATTTGTTTTTCCTTGAATGTACTTAATGTCAAAGTTATAATCCGATAGTTGGCATTTCCATCTTAATATTTTAGAGTTAGGTTCTTTCATATTATAAAGGTATTGTAGAGGTTTGTGGTCTGTTTGTATTAAGAATTTTCTTCCATAAATATATGGTCTAAAATGTTTACAAGCCCAAATAATAGATAGCAGTTCTTTTTCAATAGTACTAAGAGTTTGCTCATGCTTATTCAAAGTTCGTGATGCAAAGGAAACAGGTAAATCTTTATTTTCTACGGTTTGGGAAAGTACAGCTCCGATAGCATAGTCTGATGATAGTTTTTGTAAAATCGGGCATTATGAGAATTGGTTTATTTTGTAATAAAGTTTTTAGTTCGTTTATCGCATTTATATATTCAGGGTCATTGATATTTACTTAACTGTTCTTTTGTAGTTGTCTGGTTATGGGTTTCGCGATTTTAGCGTAATTTTTAATCATCTTTCTGTAATATCCTGTAAGTCCTAGAAATTGTTTTATTTGTTTTTGATCCTTGGGTACTGGAAAGTCTTTTATTGCTTTTATCTTTGTAGGGTTAGGTTTAATTCCGTCCTTTGTTATAATGTGTCCTAAATATAATAATTCCTTTTTTATGAATTCGGTTTTATCCAGTTGTAATTTTAGATTGTATTGGTTCAATAGTTTAAATACGGTATTTAAATGCTTTATGTGTTCCTGTAAATTGTCAGAGAAAATTATTATGTCATCCATATAAACGAGTGTATTGGGCGTGTTTGCGAAAATTACATTCATTGCACGTTGAAATGTTGGGGGAGCGTTTTTTAATCCGAAGGGCATTCTTATAAATTCATAGTGTCCGTTCTCGGTGCTAAATGCTGTTTTAGGGATTGAGTCTGAATCCATTTCGATCTGGTGGAAACCGGATGATAAGTCCAAAGCGCTAAAATATGTTGCTCATCCAATTTTGCCTAATAAGTCTTCCATATTAGGTAAAGGGTATTTGTCATCTATGGTTTTTTCGTTTAGTTTCCTATAGTCAATGACTAATCTTATTTTTCGTTTACCAGAGGAATCTAACTTCTTTGGGACTACCCAGATTGGAGAATTATAAGGAGAGTTAGAGGATTGTATTATTTTATTTTTTAATAGGTTGTCTATTTCTAATTTTACGTCGTCCTTATATACTTGAGGGTATCTATAATTTCTAGTATATGTTGGGTTTTCATCTATTGTTCTGATCGTATGTTTAAGTATTGGGGATGATGTTAATAATTCATTTTCTTTCTTTATTATATTGGGATATTGACATAATAATTGTATTATTTCGTTTTTTTCTTCTTCATTCATATGTTCTGTACGTATTAATCGTTCAATTTCTTTTTTTTCTATCTTATTTTTAATTATTTTATTATCATTGATTATTTCTACTTCATCTACGTCCATGGGCTCGGGACAAATGGTCAAAAGCTCCTGGGCGTAAACAAGACATTTAATTTTATCGTTACTAATGGGATATATTCCTTCTTTTATTGTATATTTATTTTCCTTTTTTTCATTTATTAATCCATAATTCATTTCTTTATTTTCATTATTTAATATATCTTTATTTTTTATGTCTACTTCTATATAATTTAAACCTTTGTTTAAAGTAATTATATTTTCTTTCTTTTCGAAATATAATGGTATATGTTTATCTTTATATATTAAATTATTATTCTTAAAATCTATATTTATTTTTAAGTTCCTTAATGTATCATTTCCTAATAGTAAGTCGTATTTGTCTGAAAATTTTAACAGATAAATTTTAATGTATTCATTTATTCCAAAATGATTTATTAAATTTACTAGAATATATTCCGTTCCATTTATTGATCCAGCGGGTGTTGTTACAGTGAAATTTTCATAAATTCGTGGTATAGAAGGTTTTACAATATCAGGGTTTACGTAATTTTGGGAAGAGCCTATATCTATTAACCATGTTTTGTTAGTAAAGTCTTTGCAATACGAAAGTGTTTTGCTTGTAAGATTTAAGTCATAACAGTTTATAGTGGGGGACTTACACAATCGTTTGGATTGTCGCCGGTGACTAAAAAATTGTCGCGATATTGTTCAGACTGTTTTGACAGCTGTAGTTGTTCGTATTGTTGTTTCAACGTTTCTATTTCCAATTGTTTTTGTTCTAATTCTGTTTTCTGTTGTTCGAGTTGTTGCAATAAGTCAGTAGGGGAAGAAGAAATGTATGTTAATTCATAGGGAGATATCATTTTTTTTGTGTTGGGCCGATTCCATGTACGCATAGATACTGTGTTTTGCGATTCTATATTTTGGTTAAAAGGAATATTTTGTCGATTTATGTTGAAAGGATGTCGCGGATCATTAGGATGTTGCAATGGGCGTTGTCCATTAGGTGGTCGGTTGTATTGTGGTCTTTGAAATGAAGGATAAGCAGGAGGTGCATGAGGAGTAAATTGATGAAATTGTTGGTGAGATTGCTGTGGTACATTAGGGAAAGGTTTCTGTTTATAAGGAGAGATGGGATTATTGTGAGCTAGTGGTTTATTTTTGTTGTACATTTGATCTATTATAAAGGAGCATTTCATATTCAGAATCTGTCTGTAGTCTTCTAATGTTTCTGGATTAAAAGTCATTATATGATTGGAAATTTGCCAGGGGAGGCATGAATACATATGATGTATTATTTCTTTTTCAACGTAAGCTATAGCGGATGTAAGATTTGGTCCGGTTAGTCCGTCTAATTTAAGTCTTGCAAATATGAGGTGTCTAATAGATTCAAGTCGGTTAAAAAAGTCTGTTGGAGTTTCTTTTGGAACTAATTTAGTCGAGTATATTTCGGATTTTAAAGATTCATAGGATCTGCTGTCAGCGAAATTAAGTTTTAATGAAGTTAATAGGTCAGGTACAGTATTAATATATTGTGTCAATATGAGAGATTGAGCTGATCCTGTTAGTCTACTTTTAACTTTATTTAATAAATGAGCGTGATTTATTTCTTTTTGCTGTATTCCTGGATCACAAACGAAATTAAAAACATTTTCGACAGTCAAAACGAAATATAATAAGTCATTTGGATTTCCGTCAAAATTTGGTATGTGGTCATAATCTTCTCTACGTATATCGTGGTTAATTGGTGTTGCCATTATTATTAGTTTGATGAATTACGATTATAAAAGATCAAATAAAATAAAAATAAACTGATATTAAAATAAACTTGACTTATTATAAGATATTGTTAAAATATAAAAGTATATAATATACTGCTATTAATTTTATATAAATGTTTATACTCTTACGATAAATTGGTGTGGAGTCCAGCCTGCTGAATATAGAGTTCTTTCTCGAAGAGCGATGAAAAATGAAGAAGTAGGCGATGTTCAAAGAGAATGGACAACTGGTCACTGTCGCAGGGATAAATAGTCGCTTCGTTGCTCCAATGTTCAAAAACTTCGAGTCCGTCTATCGGGCGCCAGTTATATATTCAAACCGAACTTACACTTTTAAAAAAAGAATTTTATTGAATATAAACAATTATAAACAATCATGGACTAAACACTAAGGATGTAAATCAAAGCTTCTAATGCTAATTACTAATTACGACTCCCCGTCATAGAATAATACAGAGCCTATATAGGTCTGGAGAGGAGTGGGGTAGGAATGTTGGAATGTGCTGAGGTAGGTTGAAGTAACTTGATGTAACTCGGGCGTCTATATATATATATATATGTCCTTTCCTCAACATTCATGTAAACGACCGTTTTATTCTTGTTGGTGATGGCGATAGTCGGCACAAAGATACACAAACAGATCCGAAAACATTTACTGTTGGTGAGTGGGTACTCGGTCACAAGGTCGAATGGACCTCGATCTATCTCACGTATCATCAACAACAAGACTGTTCGGTCGAACGGAGTGGAGGGGAGAATGGTGCAGCTGTTGTAGTTTCTTTATCACATGATTTATTTCACTTATTTTTAGTTCATACAATGAAATGCATAATTGCAAATCTTTGAGTCGATGTAGAGAATTGTTGAGCCTTTTAACAGCATACCGTCTCTTCGTTATCATCCTCGCCCGACAATATGATTTGCAGCTCCTTCACTTGTTTACAATACTCGACAAACGAACCGTTCTCAGACTATTTATTGTGGTCGGCAAAAGGGTCGTCATACTCCTTCCATTCAAGCTAGATTACTCCGCAAAATAGGCATGTTGTCCTATCAGACACTATCAAGTAATACAACCAATCAGCCGCTAGTTTCAATGGACTTATCGATGACCAGCCGACAAATGTCGACAACCTTCCGTCTTCCTACCTCAGGTTCCTGCTCCTTAGCCGACCCATGCTAAACTAACTAATGGAGGAATTATTGCATCAGCTCTTCTAACACCAGAAGGCCCAAGGTCACAGCTGGGTGGCGACCATGGCCTAGCACAACTACTGACCTCAAAATACGGTGTTGCCACATCTTACTTTTCGTATAAGAACACCACTCAAGGTCAATCCCTCCCGCCCTAGCTTACACTCCCTCACCCTAGCACACTTCACAAGGTCACCCCCCTCACCCTGCTAGGGAGGGCAAAAACCTCAAGGTCGTGGATCTTTCTCAACCTGGCTATTTGTACTACTCTGGTTCATATTTAAAAGAAAGATGAACGAATGATGCACGTGCTAATGTGCGGCTGGTTTGCTGTATCTCTCGGCCTTGTGCTCTGAATGTGGCCACATGTTGTTCTCGTGCTATTCTTTTTTTCCAATTATATTTTGTCGAACCCGTTCGTTACGCTTCTTTTGAGATGTTCGCGCACGGTTCTCTTTTGTCCTACCTAATTTGTTTATCTTTATTTCTTTCGTTTATCCTTTTTAGTGTGTTCTGACCTACTAGCTCTTTCAATACGTTTGCGTCGTGCTCCTCTGGTGACTTTATTATCAAGGTTAAATTTTCTTCGCGTCATTTGACTAAGAATAATAATTTAATTAATTTCATTCTAATTAAATAATTAATAATTATTAATAACACATCACTGATATAATAAATAAATTAATATTATAAAAAAGTGATTAAATCCTTCTATCACAAATATACGTATAACACGTGTGAATAAACATAAATAATTGAACAGGTGTAAAATAAATTGAAGCATCATGGGTAGAAATTAAAACAAAGCGTCATATAGGTGTGTTACCATCAGATTAACTAACACCGCCATCTGTTGGAAAATTAATCAATATTATAAAGCTTTGTCATATAGGTGTGTTACCATCAGATTAACTAACACCGCCATCTGTTGGAAAATTAATCAATATTATAAAGCTTTGTCATATAGGTGTGTTACCATCAGATTAACTAACACCGCCATCTGTTGGAAAATTAATCAATATTATAAAGCTTTGTCATATAGGTGTGTTACCATCAGATTAACTAACACCGCCATCTGTTGGAAAATTAATCAATATTATAAAGCTTTGTCATATAGGTGTGTTACCATCAGATTAACTAACACCGCCATCTGTTGGAAAATTAATCAATATTATAAAGCTTTGTCATATAGGTGTGTTACCATCAGATTAACTAACACCGCCATCTGTTGGAAAATTAATCAATATTATAAAGCTTTGTCATATAAAAACAAAGCTTTATAACAAACGCAGACTAGTGTCAAATCCGTGTAGCGCCGCCTACTTATTAAAAAATATAATAAAAAAAATATAATGAAAAGAATCATTTTAGAAAAAAAAAAAAATTTTCGGGTGTGTTCGTGTGTGTTTGGTGGGGTGGGGTTCATCTGTATGCGAGTTATTCTGTCGGTCTTTCTTTGGACGGCCGGATACCAAACAAGTTTTTGCTAAGCTTATAGCCATCTTCCTTATTGAAATTGTTAGGTTCTTTGAGAATTTGGATAGGTATTTCTTATGTTACGGAGAAGGTAATTAGCTTCTTTTAGGGTGGTGTTTTCAAAGGGTATGTGGTGGTAGGTGTTGTAAAGATGACACAACACCAATCACTTATACATGCTAACAACCACATACCCTTTGAAAACACCACCATCCATGCAAAATACCGTAACGTAAGAGAAGCTATCGAAATTGTCAAAGAACCCAACCACTTCAATAAGAAAGATGGCTGGCTATAAGCTTAGCAAAAACTGGTAACCGGCCGTCCACAGAAAGAACCTCACAATTACTCACATACAGATGAACCCCACCCCACCAAACACACACGAACACACCCGAACACAACACGACCGGCACAAACCAGGCAATGGGAAGCCCAACTTCGATCGAGTCCACGCCCCCCCCCCCTGCATACCCTGACTCCGACCATCCGCTCGCGATTAACTGTCAGTTAATGGGAAGGCCCTAAATGTACTGACAGTGGTTTCGATCGAAGTCGGCCTTCCCATTGCCTGGTCACAGAGAGCACTTTATACCTTACAATATTACATATACCTTTTTACTTTGTATTACGTAACAAAGAGTATGCCTTACTTCTTACTTATAGGTGTCCTTTAGATATTTCTTTTTTGCTTTGTTGTAAGCTATTTTTTCTTTAAATTGGATTGTTTTAATTTCTTTTTCCTCTAGTAATTTCGGACATTTCTGATCTAGGCTAGAGTGATGGTTTCCGCAGCATACACAATTCGGGACTATTGATTCACATGGTGTTCCGTTATGCTCAGGTTTTCAGCAATATGCACAAATTGGTGTTTTTGAACATTTATAATATAGCTGCCATAATAATATAGCTAATACCTTATACTTTATAACTTAAGCCTGATACCTTATAATATTACAGGTGTTGTTTACTTACTTCTCTTACTTACTACACAGGGAAAGGAGAAGAGTGGACTCTAATTTTTTTTTTAAAAGCTATAAGAAAACTTTAAGAAAAGGGGCTAGTTTCACTTCGGTAAATAGTAACACAATTCCGATTGGCGTGAAAGATCATTCTTCTGAGAGCGAAATAAAAATAGCCTGTCTTAATGGTATTGAAATAGCATGTGTTTATATAAAACCACATACACATAACATACAAGCGACTAGTTACAGAGGCTGCCCCCACTATCAAACAGTAAAAAACAAAATAAACTTACCAAGACAAATTGAAAAAAAATAATTGCAGTGCGACAGCAGAAACTACGTATAAAAGCAGCTAGAAATCCCTCGACGAATTTCACATTTGCAGATGCGGCTCGTCCAGCACACTCAACGCAACAACAAACAGTTACTATGGAATCAAACATTGACAGCATCTTATCTACTATAACAAAAGTAATTTTAGAAACGATCAAACCCGAATTATCTCAAATTATGCAACAGTTAAGCTGACTAGTAACATCCTTCTTTACGAATGGGCCGCAAATCGAATTCTACTGGAAGCACCTTGCTATAAATCTGTTCAAAGCACAATGTACAAATTCCCGCATTGAATGAACCAACATTCTACAGATCAAGCTGTAAACCAGACATCCTCGACATAATACTGACCAAAAATTTTAGGCTTTCTCTCTCATCCCACGTGATCACAGCTCTGAACTCGGACCATATCCCAGTTTTAATTAATTTCTCAGCACGGATACGCAAATAAACGAGGAGAAAATCCCTCATTAATGAAGTTATCGACTGGGAAACGTTCAAAATTTTAATCGATGAAAAAATAAATATAAAGAATAATTATTCTACCGCAATAGAAATAGATACAAACATATACAACTTCAACGAATAGATCTCACATAACCTGGATGAAGCAAATATAATATTATAACTATAGGCCAGTGTTTACTTACAGGGAAAGGTGAAGAGTGGACTCTAATTTTTTTTTTAAAAGCTATAAAAAAACTTTAAGAGAAGGTGCTAGTTTCACTTCGGTAAATAGTAACACGATTCCGATTGGCGTGAAAGATCATTCTTCTGAGAGTGAAATTAAAATGGCCTGTCTTAATGGGATTGAAATGGCATGTGTTTTTCGGAGTTTGTTCGATCCTTTTGACTATCTACCATTTCTAATCCACTTAGATTTAACTTTTACGTTAAATTTTGCTAATTCTTTCAACATTTCTTTTTCTTCGACTCCATCTAAGTCTGGACAAAATATTACTCCCTTTCTTATATTCAATTTTTCGTGAGGAGTCACTTTTATTTGTATAAGTGAACGAAAATTATTTAGATTTAACAATTTCTCGGCCTGTTCCACTAAAATAGTCCCGTTTCTTAATTAATTAATTACAGTTACGTTTTATAAATAAGTTTTACAATAGCAGGAAAAATGTAGAAAAAAACCCGCTTACATATATTAAAAATGGTGAGACGTTTTTACATACATTTTCACCGATTTGTTATTCGACAATTCAGTTCTGAATAATAAATAGATTGTTGTAGTATTTCTATTATATATATGAATGGGGATTTTAAGAATATTTTCTAGTAAATTAAAGTCGTCTGTTTGACAACCTACATCTCTTCCTAATTTCCTATTATTTGTGTATTTTCTAAATTAAAAATATCAGTTCTATGTAATAAATAGACCTTTCTAAGTAATAATTGATAAAAGCGGTAATTAGGTCTTTGCTCCGTTAATCCGTAGTTCCTTACTCCACGATAGCACGATATCAACTCCTCAAAAATGGCCTGTCTTAATGGTATTGAAATGGCATGCGTTTTTCGGAGTTTCGACTACGTGATTAAATTCTGGGAGAGTAGGTAATGAAAATGCTAGCACATATAAATGTGTTTTCTTTTCAGTACGACTATCTACCACTTCTAATCCAGTTTCCTTTTTCTTTTTTCCTTTTTTTCTTTTCTTTTTCCCTTTCTTTCCCTTTTCTTCCTTTTTTTTATTTTTATTTTTTTTTCTTCTTTCTTTTTATTACGTAACAAAGAGCTCACAGTGAGCACTTTATACCTTACAATATTACATATACCTTTTTACTTTGTATTACGTAACAAAGAGTATGCCTTACTTCTGACTTATAGGTGTCCTTTAGATATTTCTTTTTTGCTTTGTTGCAAGCTATTTTTTCTTTAAATTGGATTGTTTTAATTTCTTTTTCCTCTAGTAATTTCGGACATTTCTGATCTAGGCTAGAGTGATGGTTTCCGCAGCATACACAATTCGGGACTATTGATTCACATGGTGTTCCGTTATGCTCAGGTTTTCAGCAATATGCACAAATTGGTGTTTTTGAACATTTATAATATAGCTGCCCTAAAAATATATAGCTAATACCTTATACTTTATAACTTAAGCCTGATACCTTATAATATTACAGGTGTTGTTTACTTACTTCTCTTACTTACTACACAGGGAAAGGAGAAGAGTGGACTCTAATTTTTTTTTTAAAAGCTATAAGAAAACTTTAAGAAAAGGGGCTAGTTTCACTTCGGTAAATAGTAACACAATTCCGATTGGCGTGAAAGATCATTCTTCTGAGAGCGAAATAAAAATGGCCTGTCTTAATGGTATTGAAATGACGGGTGTTTTGCAGTTTGTTCGATCGTTTTGACTATCTACCATTTCTAATCCACTTAGATTTAAAATCTGCAGTCAATGTAGGAAAGATCTATAATGTTCACATAGGCTTCCACGGCCGTTGATATTGTTCTTCCGGGATGGACCTTGTCATCGCGGTGCTATTAACCAAGCTATCGCTGTGAGCTTCTTCAGGGTTAGTCAGTTAACCGCGCGAGCGGATGGTCGGAGTCAGGGTATTCAGGGTGAGGGGGGGCGAGGTCTCGATCGAAGTCGGCCTTCCCATTGGATGGTCTGTACCGGTCTGTTGTGTTCGGGTGTGTTCGTGTGTGTTTGGTGGGGTGGGGTTCATCTGTATGTGAGTTTTTCTGTCGGTCTTTCGTTGGACCTCCGGATACCAAACCTACAGCTACACCTTATCCTTCCCGCCGTCTTCTTCCTTTTCCATCCTCAGCCAACCTCAGTCCGGTGGTCTTCCCGGTGCTGGTCTCCTCCTGGTGATCTGGAAGTTGGCTGTACCTACGGCCTCCTTCCATCCCTATACGTATTCCCTGAACCTTGCGTAGTTAACCTCCTCCACAAGCTCAGGGGACACGTCCTCGGTGATGTTATATATCCCGGTTTGCGTGGATAACCTCGCGCGCAGGGCGTCGTATGCGGTGCATGATGCTACTACATGCTCGGCAGTTTCCGGAACTCCACAGCTGGGGCAGTTTGGGTCCAGGTCATATCCGTGCTGGCTCAGCTTCCATCTGAACCCGCCGTGCCCCGTGAGGATCTGTGACATCCAGTAATCAGGAAGGACCCATTTGGCTCTTAATCTTGACTCGACGGTGGGGAAGTACTTCCTAAGGGTGCTCCCTTTTTCGGATGCCACCCACCGTTCATTCCACTCCGCCAATGAGTCCCTCCTGAGCTCTTCCTGCTCATGGAATCTGCTCGGGTTTTCCCGGATCCTCTCCTGGATTCGGTCCGGAAGAGCTGCCAAGCCTCTTCTCTTAACATCGTGCTTTGTAGCATCTTCACCCAGCAGGAGGTCAACAGGCATACCTCCCGCACGGATCTGCACCGCCTCGTGGGAAGTTGTGCGTTACGCCCTGGTCACTTGTAGCAGTGCCGTTCTCTGTGCCGCTGCCAGCTTCCTTCTCTGCCGCTGTGAGAGGTTCACGCCCCAGAAGGGAGACGCGTACCTCAGGATACCCAAGGTGACTCCTTTATAAATAGTCATGCTGACTGGGTACCTGAGGCCCCAAAAGGCTCCGCCAATCCGACTAAGGCCGTTCATTGTCTGGCTCACCCTTGTCGCCAGGTGGCCCAAGTGAGGGGTCACATCCAGGTGTCTTCCTATCCTTACACCGAGGTAGGTGACCACCTCACTTGCCCGAATCCTATCCTCGTTTACACGGAATGTGATAGGGTGAGCTCTATCTGTTTTTCCGCGCAATAGAACGGCCTGTGTCATGGCGGCTGCCATCCTCAGCGTCTTCCTCTCACACCAGGCTCACGATCCCTCCGGAGGAAGACCACAGTCAGAAGACCGGTTCCATGGTGGACGCCGTGCCTAACTACCTTCAAGAGACAGCTCTAGAGGGCCCGGCGGCTGTACCAGAAGTGCAGTTGCGAAGAGAGACGCACTGCACTTCGGGATGAGTATAGGCGCAGGTTGGCTACCTACCGGAACGTGGTTCGTACGGAGAAGAGGAAATCCTGGGAATTCGTGCCAATCTGCCTTCTCCCTGTGATGAGTAAAGTCCTGGAGGGCCTCATAATGGCCAGCCTGCGACCCACAGGTATGCCTGTTGACCTCCTGCTGGGTGAAGATGCTACAAAGCACGATGTTAAGAGAAGAGGCTTGGCAGCTCTTCCGGACCGAATCCAGGAGAGGATCCGGGAAAACCCGAGCAGATTCCATGAGCAGGAAGAGCTCAGGAGGGACTCATTGGCGGAGTGGAATGAACGGTGGGTGGCATCCGAAAAAGGGAGCACCCTTAGGAAGTACTTCCCCACCGTCGAGTCAAGATTAAGAGCCAAATGGGTCCTTCCTGATTACTGGATGTCACAGATCCTCACGGGGCACGGCGGGTTCAGATGGAAGCTGAGCCAGCACGGATATGACCTGGACCCAAACTGCCCCAGCTGTGGAGTTCCGGAAACTGCCGAGCATGTAGTAGCATCATGCACCGCATACGACGCCCTGCGCGCGAGGTTATCCACGCAAACCGGGATATATAACATCACCGAGGACGTGTCCCCTGAGCTTGTGGAGGAGGTTAACTACGCAAGGTTCAGGGAATACGTATAGGGATGGAAGGAGGCCGTAGGTACAGCCAACTTCCAGATCACCAGGAGGAGACCAGCACCGGGAAGACCACCGGACTGAGGTTGGCTGAGGATGGAAAAGGAAGAAGACGGCGGGAAGGATAAGGTGTAGCTGTAGGTTTGGTATCCGGAGGTCCAACGAAAGACCGACAGAAAAACTCACATACAGATGAACCCCACCCCACCAAACACACACGAACACACCCGAACACAACAGACCGGTACAGACCATCCAATGGGAAGGCCGACTTCGATCGAGACCTCGCCCCCCCTCACCCTGAATACCCTGACTCCGACCATCCGCTCGCGCGGTTAACTGACTAACCCTGAAGAAGCTCACAGCGATAGCTTGGTTAATAGCACCGCGATGACAAGGTCCATCCCGGAAGAACAATATCAACGGCCGTGGAAGCCTATGTGAACATTATAGATCTTTCCTACATTGACTGCAGATTTTAAATCTAAGTGGATTAGAAATGGTAGATAGTCAAAACGATCGAACAAACTGCAAAACACCCGTCATTTCAATACCATTAAGACAGGCCATTTTTATTTCGCTCTCAGAAGAATGATCTTTCACGCCAATCGGAATTGTGTTACTATTTACCGAAGTGAAACTAGCCCCTTTTCTTAAAGTTTTCTTATAGCTTTTAAAAAAAAAATTAGAGTCCACTCTTCTCCTTTCCCTGTGTAGTAAGTAAGAGAAGTAAGTAAACAACACCTGTAATATTATAAGGTATCAGGCTTAAGTTATAAAGTATAAGGTATTAGCTATATATTTTTAGGGCAGCTATATTATAAATGTTCAAAAACACCAATTTGTGCATATTGCTGAAAACCTGAGCATAACGGAACACCATGTGAATCAATAGTCCCGAATTGTGTATGCTGCGGAAACCATCACTCTAGCCTAGATCAGAAATGTCCGAAATTACTAGAGGAAAAAGAAATTAAAACAATCCAATTTAAAGAAAAAATAGCTTGCAACAAAGCAAAAAAGAAATATCTAAAGGACACCTATAAGTCAGAAGTAAGGCATACTCTTTGTTACGTAATACAAAGTAAAAAGGTATATGTAATATTGTAAGGTATAAAGTGCTCACTGTGAGCTCTTTGTTACGTAATAAAAAGAAAGAAGAAAAAAAAATAAAAATAAAAAAAAGGAAGAAAAGGGAAAGAAAGGGAAAAAGAAAAGAAAAAAAGGAAAAAAGAAAAAGGAAACTGGATTAGAAGTGGTAGATAGTCGTACTGAAAAGAAAACACATTTATATGTGCTAGCATTTTCATTACCTACTCTCCCAGAATTTAATCACGTAGTCGAAACTCCGAAAAACGCATGCCATTTCAATACCATTAAGACAGGCCATTTTTGAGGAGTTGATATCGTGCTATCGTGGAGTAAGGAACTACGGATTAACGGAGCAAAGACCTAATTACCGCTTTTATCAATTATTACTTAGAAAGGTCTATTTATTACATAGAACTGATATTTTTAATTTAGAAAATACACAAATAATAGGAAATTAGGAAGAGATGTAGGTTGTCAAACAGACGACTTTAATTTACTAGAAAATATTCTTAAAATCCCCATTCATATATATAATAGAAATACTACAACAATCTATTTATTATTCAGAACTGAATTGTCGAATAACAAATCGGTGAAAATGTATGTAAAAACGTCTCACCATTTTTAATATATGTAAGCGGGTTTTTTTCTACATTTTTCCTGCTATTGTAAAACTTATTTATAAAACGTAACTGTAATTAATTAATTAAGAAACGGGACTATTTTAGTGGAACAGGCCGAGAAATTGTTAAATCTAAATAATTTTCGTTCACTTATACAAATAAAAGTGACTCCTCACGAAAAATTGAATATAAGAAAGGGAGTAATATTTTGTCCAGACTTAGATGGAGTCGAAGAAAAAGAAATGTTGAAAGAATTAGCAAAATTTAACGTAAAAGTTAAATCTAAGTGGATTAGAAATGGTAGATAGTCAAAAGGATCGAACAAACTCCGAAAAACACATGCCATTTCAATCCCATTAAGACAGGCCATTTTAATTTCACTCTCAGAAGAATGATCTTTCACGCCAATCGGAATCGTGTTACTATTTACCGAAGTGAAACTAGCACCTTCTCTTAAAGTTTTTTTATAGCTTTTAAAAAAAAAATTAGAGTCCACTCTTCACCTTTCCCTGTAAGTAAACACTGGCCTATAGTTATAATATTATATTTGCTTCATCCAGGTTATGTGAGATCTATTCGTTGAAGTTGTATATGTTTGTATCTATTTCTATTGCGGTAGAATAATTATTCTTTATATTTATTTTTTCATCGATTAAAATTTTGAACGTTTCCCAGTCGATAACTTCATTAATGAGGGATTTTCTCCTCGTTTATTTGCGTATCCGTGCTGAGAAATTAATTAAAACTGGGATATGGTCCGAGTTCAGAGCTGTGATCACGTGGGATGAGAGAGAAAGCCTAAAATTTTTGGTCAGTATTATGTCGAGGATGTCTGGTTTACAGCTTGATCTGTAGAATGTTGGTTCATTCAATGCGGGAATTTGTACATTGTGCTTTGAACAGATTTATAGCAAGGTGCTTCCAGTAGAATTCGATTTGCGGCCCATTCGTAAAGAAGGATGTTACTAGTCAGCTTAACTGTTGCATAATTTGAGATAATTCGGGTTTGATCGTTTCTAAAATTACTTTTGTTATAGTAGATAAGATGCTGTCAATGTTTGATTCCATAGTAACTGTTTGTTGTTGCGTTGAGTGTGCTGGACGAGCCGCATCTGCAAATGTGAAATTCGTCGAGGGATTTCTAGCTGCTTTTATACGTAGTTTCTGCTGTCGCACTGCAATTATTTTTTTTCAATTTGTCTTGGTAAGTTTATTTTGTTTTTTACTGTTTGATAGTGGGGGCAGCCTCTGTAACTAGTCGCTTGTATGTTATGTGTATGTGGTTTTATATAAACACATGCTATTTCAATACCATTAAGACAGGCTATTTTTATTTCGCTCTCAGAAGAATGATCTTTCACGCCAATCGGAATTGTGTTACTATTTACCGAAGTGAAACTAGCCCCTTTTCTTAAAGTTTTCTTATAGCTTTTAAAAAAAAAATTAGAGTCCACTCTTCTCCTTTCCCTGTGTAGTAAGTAAGAGAAGTAAGTAAACAACACCTGTAATATTATAAGGTATCAGGCTTAAGTTATAAAGTATAAGGTATTAGCTATATTATTATGGCAGCTATATTATAAATGTTCAAAAACACCAATTTGTGCATATTGCTGAAAACCTGAGCATAACGGAACACCATGTGAATCAATAGTCCCGAATTGTGTATGCTGCGGAAACCATCACTCTAGCCTAGATCAGAAATGTCCGAAATTACTAGAGGAAAAAGAAATTAAAACAATCCAATTTAAAGAAAAAATAGCTTACAACAAAGCAAAAAAGAAATATCTAAAGGACACCTATAAGTAAGAAGTAAGGCATACTCTTTGTTACGTAATACAAAGTAAAAAGGTATATGTAATATTGTAAGGTATAAAGTGCTCTCTGTGACCAGGCAATGGGAAGGCCGACTTCGATCGAAACCACTGTCAGTACATTTAGGGCCTTCCCATTAACTGACAGTTAATCGCGAGCGGATGGTCGGAGTCAGGGTATGCAGGGGGGGGGGGGCGTGGACTCGATCGAAGTTGGGCTTCCCATTGCCTGGTTTGTGCCGGTCGTGTTGTGTTCGGGTGTGTTCGTGTGTGTTTGGTGGGGTGGGGTTCATCTGTATGTGAGTAATTGTGAGGTTCTTTCTGTGGACGGCCGGTTACCAGTTTTTGCTAAGCTTATAGCCAGCCATCTTTCTTATTGAAGTGGTTGGGTTCTTTGACAATTTCGATAGCTTCTCTTACGTTACGGTATTTTGCATGGATGGTGGTGTTTTCAAAGGGTATGTGGTTGTTAGCATGTATAAGTGATTGGTGTTGTGTCATCTTTACAACACCTACCACCACATACCCTTTGAAAACACCACCCTAAAAGAAGCTAATTACCTTCTCCGTAACATAAGAAATACCTATCCAAATTCTCAAAGAACCTAACAATTTCAATAAGGAAGATGGCTATAAGCTTAGCAAAAACTTGTTTGGTATCCGGCCGTCCAAAGAAAGACCGACAGAATAACTCGCATACAGATGAACCCCACCCCACCAAACACACACGAACACACCCGAAAATTTTTTTTTTTTTCTAAAATGATTCTTTTCATTATATTTTTTTTATTATATTTTTTAATAAGTAGGCGGCGCTACACGGATTTGACACTAGTCTGCGTTTGTTATAAAGCTTTGTTTTTATATGACAAAGCTTTATAATATTGATTAATTTTCCAACAGATGGCGGTGTTAGTTAATCTGATGGTAACACACCTATATGACAAAGCTTTATAATATTGATTAATTTTCCAACAGATGGCGGTGTTAGTTAATCTGATGGTAACACACCTATATGACAAAGCTTTATAATATTGATTAATTTTCCAACAGATGGCGGTGTTAGTTAATCTGATGGTAACACACCTATATGACAAAGCTTTATAATATTGATTAATTTTCCAACAGATGGCGGTGTTAGTTAATCTGATGGTAACACACCTATATGACGCTTTGTTTTAATTTCTACCCATGATGCTTCAATTTATTTTACACCTGTTCAATTATTTATGTTTATTCACACGTGTTATACGTATATTTGTGATAGAAGGATTTAATCACTTTTTTATAATATTAATTTATTTATTATATCAGTGATGTGTTATTAATAATTATTAATTATTTAATTAGAATGAAATTAATTAAATTATTATTCTTAGTCAAATGACGCGAAGAAAATTTAACCTTGATAATAAAGTCACCAGAGGAGCACGACGCAAACGTATTGAAAGAGCTAGTAGGTCAGAACACACTAAAAAGGATAAACGAAAGAAATAAAGATAAACAAATTAGGTAGGACAAAAGAGAACCGTGCGCGAACATCTCAAAAGAAGCGTAACGAACGGGTTCGACAAAATATAATTGGAAAAAAAGAATAGCACGAGAACAACATGTGGCCACATTCAGAGCACAAGGCCGAGAGATACAGCAAACCAGCCGCACATTAGCACGTGCATCATTCGTTCATCTTTCTTTTAAATATGAACCAGAGTAGTACAAATAGCCAGGTTGAGAAAGATCCACGACCTTGAGGTTTTTGCCCTCCCTAGCAGGGTGAGGGGGGTGACCTTGTGAAGTGTGCTAGGGTGAGGGAGTGTAAGCTAGGGCGGGAGGGATTGACCTTGAGTGGTGTTCTTATACGAAAAGTAAGATGTGGCAACACCGTATTTTGAGGTCAGTAGTTGTGCTAGGCCATGGTCGCCACCCAGCTGTGACCTTGGGCCTTCTGGTGTTAGAAGAGCTGATGCAATAATTCCTCCATTAGTTAGTTTAGCATGGGTCGGCTAAGGAGCAGGAACCTGAGGTAGGAAGACGGAAGGTTGTCGACATTTGTCGGCTGGTCATCGATAAGTCCATTGAAACTAGCGGCTGATTGGTTGTATTACTTGATAGTGTCTGATAGGACAACATGCCTATTTTGCGGAGTAATCTAGCTTGAATGGAAGGAGTATGACGACCCTTTTGCCGACCACAATAAATAGTCTGAGAACGGTTCGTTTGTCGAGTATTGTAAACAAGTGAAGGAGCTGCAAATCATATTGTCGGGCGAGGATGATAACGAAGAGACGGTATGCTGTTAAAAGGCTCAACAATTCTCTACATCGACTCAAAGATTTGCAATTATGCATTTCATTGTATGAACTAAAAATAAGTGAAATAAATCATGTGATAAAGAAACTACAACAGCTGCACCATTCTCCCCTCCACTCCGTTCGACCGAACAGTCTTGTTGTTGATGATACGTGAGATAGATCGAGGTCCATTCGACCTTGTGACCGAGTACCCACTCACCAACAGTAAATGTTTTCGGATCTGTTTGTGTATCTTTGTGCCGACTATCGCCATCACCAACAAGAATAAAACGGTCGTTTACATGAATGTTGAGGAAAGGACATATATATATATATATATAGACGCCCGAGTTACATCAAGTTACTTCAACCTACCTCAGCACATTCCAACATTCCTACCCCACTCCTCTCCAGACCTATATAGGCTCTGTATTATTCTATGACGGGGAGTCGTAATTAGTAATTAGCATTAGAAGCTTTGATTTACATCCTTAGTGTTTAGTCCATGATTGTTTATAATTGTTTATATTCAATAAAATTCTTTTTTTAAAAGTGTAAGTTCGGTTTGAATATATAACTGGCGCCCGATAGACGGACTCGAAGTTTTTGAACATTGGAGCAACGAAGCGACTATTTATCCCTGCGACAGTGACCAGTTTTCCATTCTCTTTGAACATCGCCTACTTCTTCATTTTTCATCGCTCTTCGAGAAAGAACTCTATATTCAGCAGGCTGGACTCCACACCAATTTATCGTAAGAGTATAAACATTTATATAAAATTAATAGCAGTATATTATATACTTTTATATTTTAACAATATCTTATAATAAGTCAAGTTTATTTTAATATCAGTTTATTTTTATTTTATTTGATCTTTTATAATCGTAATTCATCAAACTAATAATAATGGCAACACCAATTAACCACGATATACGTAGAGAAGATTATGACCACATACCAAATTTTGACGGAAATCCAAATGACTTATTATATTTCGTTTTGACTGTCGAAAATGTTTTTAATTTCGTTTGTGATCCAGGAATACAGCAAAAAGAAATAAATCACGCTCATTTATTAAATAAAGTAAAAAGTAGACTAACAGGATCAGCTCAATCTCTCATATCGACACAAAATATTAATACTGTACCTGACCTATTAACTTCATTAAAACATAATTTCGCTGACAGCAGATCCTATGAATCTTTAAAATCCGAAATATACTCGACTTAATTAGTTCCAAAAGAAACTCCAACATACTTTCTTAACCGACTTGAATCTATTAGACACCTCATATTTGCAAGACTTAAATTAGACGGACTAACCGGACCAAATCTTACATCCGCTATAGCTTACGTTGAAAAAGAAATAATACATCATATGTATTCATGCCTCCCCTGGCAAATTTCCAATCATATAATGACTTTTAATCCAGAAACATTAGAAGACTACAGACAGATTCTGAATATGAAATGCTCCTTTATAATAGATCAAATGTACAACAAAAATAAACCACTAGCTCACAATAATCCCATCTCTCCTTATAAACAGAAACCTTTCCCTAATGTACCACAGCAATCTCACCAACAATTTCATCAATTTACTCCTCATGCACCTCCTGCTTATCCTTCATTTCAAAGACCACAATACAACCGACCACCTAATGGACAACGCCCATTGCAACATCCTAATGATCCGCGACATCCTTTCAACATAAATCGACAAAATATTCCTTTTAACCAAAATATAGAATCGCAAAACACAGTATCTATGCTTACATGGAATCGGCCCAACACAAAAAAAATGATATCTCCCTATGAATTAACATACATTTCTTCTTCCCCTACTGACTTATTGCAACAACTCGATCAACAGAAAACAGAATTAGAACAAAAACAATTGGAAATAGAAACGTTGAAACAACAATACGAACAACTACAGCTGTCAAAACAGTCTGAACAATATCGCGACAAGTTTTTAGTCACCGGCGACAATCCGAACGATTGTGTAAGTCCCCCACTATAAACTGTTATGACTTAAATCTTACAAGCAAAACACTTTCGTATTGCAAAGACTTTACTAACAAAACATGGTTAATAGATATAGGCTCTTCCCAAAATTACGTAAACCCTGATATTGTAAAACCTTCTATACCACGAATTTATGAAAATTTCACTGTAACAACACCCGCTGGATCAATAAATGGAACGGAATATATTCTAGTAAATTTAATAAATCATTTTGGAATAAATGAATACATTAAAATTTATCTGTTAAAATTTTCAGACAAATACGACTTACTATTAGGAAATGATACATTAAGGAACTTAAAAATAAATATAGATTTTAAGAATAATAATTTAATATATAAAGATAAACATATACCATTATGTTTCGAAAAGAAAGAAAATATAATTACTTTAAACAAAGGTTTAAATTATATAGAAGTAGACATAAAAAATAAAGATATATTAAATAATGAAAATAAAGAAATGAATTATGGATTAATAAATGAAAAAAAGGAAAATAAATATACAATAAAAGAAGGAATATATCCCATTAGTAACGATAAAATTAAATGTCTTGTTTACGCCCAGGAGCTTTTGACCATTTGTCCCGAGCCCATGGACGTAGATGAAGTAGAAATAATCAATGATAATAAAATAATTAAAAATAAGATAGAAAAAAAAGAAATTGAACGATTAATACGTACAGAACATATGAATGAAGAAGAAAAAAACGAAATAATACAATTATTATGTCAATATCCCAATATAATAAAGAAAGAAAATGAATTATTAACATCATCCCCAATACTTAAACATACGATCAGAACAATAGATGAAAACCCAACATATACTAGAAATTATAGATACCCTCAAGTATATAAGGACGACGTAAAATTAGAAATAGACAACCTATTAAAAAATAAAATAATACAATCCTCTAACTCTCCTTATAATTCTCCAATCTGGGTAGTCCCAAAGAAGTTAGATTCCTCTGGTAAACGAAAAATAAGATTAGTCATTGACTATAGGAAACTAAACGAAAAAACCATAGATGACAAATACCCTTTACCTAATATGGAAGACTTATTAGGCAAAATTGGATGAGCAACATATTTTAGCGCTTTGGACTTATCATCCGGTTTCCACCAGATCGAAATGGATTCAGACTCAATCCCTAAAACAGCATTTAGCACCGAGAACGGACACTATGAATTTATAAGAATGCCCTTCGGATTAAAAAACGCTCCCCCAACATTTCAACGTGCAATGAATGTAATTTTCGCAAACACGCCCAATACACTCGTTTATATGGATGACATAATAATTTTCTCTGACAATTTACAGGAACACATAAAGCATTTAAATACCGTATTTAAACTATTGAACCAATACAATCTAAAATTACAACTGGATAAAACCGAATTCATAAAAAAGGAATTATTATATTTAGGACACATTATAACAAAGGACGGAATTAAACCTAACCCTACAAAGATAAAAGCAATAAAAGACTTTCCAGTACCCAAGGATCAAAAACAAATAAAACAATTTCTAGGACTTACAGGATATTACAGAAAGATGATTAAAAATTACGCTAAAATCGCGAAACCCATAACCAGACAACTACAAAAGAACAGTTAAGTAAATATCAATGACCCTGAATATATAAATGCGATAAACGAACTAAAAACTTTATTACAAAATAAACCAATTCTCATAATGCCCGATTTTACAAAAACTATCATCAGACTATGCTATCGGAGCTGTACTTTCCCAAACCGTAGAAAATAAAGATTTACCTGTTTCCTTTGCATCACGAACTTTGAATAAGCATGAGCAAACTCTTAGTACTATTGAAAAAGAACTGCTATCTATTATTTGGGCTTGTAAACATTTTATACCATATATTTATGGAAGAAAATTCTTAATACAAACAGACCACAAACCTCTACAATACCTTTATAATATGAAAGAACCTAACTCTAAAATATTAAGATGGAAATGCCAACTATCGGATTATAACTTTGACATTAAGTACATTCAAGGAAAAACAAATTTCGTAGCGGACGCACTTTCCAGAAACCCTATTCATGATTTAAACGCTATCACTGATATTGAAATAAATCCACAAGAAGTAATTGATAACTTCCTAGACTCACGACACAATCCTGACATTAACACTGACGATATAGAAGAATTAGCTCGTAACCTAAACATATCTATACGCGAGAATAACACACAAAACGACAATGGTAGCAGTATAATGACCGTTCACTCGCAATTAAGTTCGCATGAACAAATCTATTTAGTGGATGATCCTACGAAAATAATCAATGTAGAGAAAAACCAGATAATAATTGAAAGAGGAAATCGTAACAAAAATCAAATAAAAAAAAAAATTTAATGGAACGAAAACTAGACATATTTGGTACACTGCCTGGCCTTATAATAATGATCTCGAACGGACCTGTTTAGAATACCTAGAACCACATAAAACCTATGGAGTATATTGTTCAAACACAAAATCCGAGACTGAAAATCAAATTCTTGATGAAATCTTTAAACAATTCCAAAAAATAATTGAAACATCATTCCCCACCGTAAAAATAAAGAAATATTTAACCTTTGTACTAGACGAAGAAGATAAAGACGAACAATTACAGCACATAATAAATCAACCTTGTGGAAAAACATGCCACCGTGGAATAAACGACGTATATAATGCCCTTCGTAAAAAATCGTATTGGCCTGGAATGCTAACCGATATTACTAAATACATTAATAACTGCGCAGTATGTAAAAAATACAAATACGATAGGAACCCTCCTAAACCTAAATTTCAAATCACAAAAACTCCTTCCAAACCTTTTGAGCAATTACAAATTGACGTTTTATTTTACAACAACAAAACCAACTCACTATCAACACTAAACTAATTGATGAATTCAACGAAGAGATCAAGATTATTAAATTAAATAATAATAAAATAAAGAAATTGTTAGTCTCTAATATAACCACTAACATACAACGTAATTATTACTATTCTTTATTGTACTCCACTTTATCGTTATTAACCAACAAGATCAATGACTTAGATATTTCACTTGAGTTTTGTAAAAGTAATATAATACATAATAGCTTAATTTCCATAGCGGAAATACAAACATTAATACATAACAATGTTAATTTAATATCTAATGAACCTTATATCTTATGGCAATTAGGAAAACTCCATTGTTCCTTGACACAGACCCATCTTCATTATTTTATACAATTACCTTTATCAACTCCATTAACAGAAACATATTTCTTATTATCTTATCCTTATGTATCCAACACTTATGTATATACAACATATGTACACCCCTCTTTTATTATACGTAGTCATAAGCTCTATACTGGAAATTGTAATCTTATTTTAAATAATTACTATTGTACCAATATCTCTGTAATCACTAATCAATGTGTTAATAATCTTATATATAATCATAATAATTATAATTGTTCTAGCTATAGATTAGACAACTTACAATCATTTATAAAATATGTTCCAATGTTAAACCATTATTTAATTTTTAATCATACTATTTTAACTATTGTTAGAAATAATGTTAACATTAATGTAGGACTCCAACCAACCTCCTTAATTTCCATACAACTAAATGAGTCCATTCCTGAATATCCTTCTTCCTATACATATTAACATTTTATTATCCCCAAAGGAATCTCCTTCTCTCAACATTACATTTGACGGCTTACATTACATCAACACGCACCAAATACCTCTGGAAGATCTAGAAGAAACTTCACCTCTCGCAGACAACCATTATGTAATCTACTGTTTTATTATACTCATGAGCTTGTTTCTACTATCTCTTCTGCTTCAGTATTATACTGCTCTACGCAGACATCTTGTCAACTTCTACCATTATTTGAAACCCACCACAACACTGCCACACGATGAACCAATGGAAGTGGACCAACCTCCGGAAGTTCACCTTTATCCTCAAATTTCCCCACCTCATTTTTCGTGAGGACACTTCAAACTTGGCCGGGAGGAGTTACATCAAGTTACTTCAACCTACCTCAGCACATTCCAACATTCTTACCCCACTCCTCTCCAGACCTATATAGACTCTGTATTATTCTATGACGGGGAGTCGTAATTAGTAATTAGCATTAGAAGCTTTGATTTATATCCTTAGTGTTTAGTCCATGATTGTTTATATTCAATAAAATTCTTTTTTAAAAAGTGTAAGTTCGGTTTGAATATATAACTCCCGAGCTCCTAAAATTTTGTTATTGCTGCATAAAAAACATATGGAAAAGACCAATCAAGATATCAATGTCAAAAGACCTATCAACAAGAGGACGCACTGTTTTTCAATGTTGATTCAGGAGGCCCTTCCCCCATCGCCTGCATCTGCATGATTCAACAGGAACGATACGGCCAAGCTTTGTGGAAATATAGAAAAAAATCAACGATTCACTGGCATTGATAACAAAGATGATTGAACTTTACAAGAAGAATGAAGCAAGTATAGTCACTGAACCAATTGATTTTAGTATAAATACAAATACACTGTTTTACAACTTAAATGAATTAAATTTTGATGATAATCAATAAAATACATCCCCCTCAATATGCTGTATTTTTTTATTTGTCCCTTGACAAAAAAATAGGATGAAGAAAAAACAAAAACAAATTGAATGAAATAAAAATATTTGTATTTTATGTAAATACAATTATCTCTTGTTCCTTTTTCCACTTTTTACTTCTATGGATGCGTTTCTCTTCTCGCCTTCTGTCTTTGTATTCCTTTAACTACTTGTAGAGTTCTGTGCCTCATTATCATACACCTATAGGCCTGGTTTTTCCTATCTGTAGCTGCCTGGCATTCCAAGTCAAACCATTCGGACCTCTGGTGGGGTTCCTCCATACCGAGGACCTCCTCTGCAGTTGTTTGATAGCGGCTTTGCAGTGATTCCATCTTCCGTTTACCGTATCTTAAGGAGGACCCGATTCCAAAGTTTTATCCAATCTTCGGCTGAATTCTTCTTTGTACTCTGATTCCGTGTTGAAAGACGTGTGTCAATTCCTTAGCGAATGGACACCAGAGAGAGAAGGAGGCGAATTAATAGGGACACATGGTACACCATCGAATGCGAGTTCAACTGAAGATATACCCGAAATCGATGACATAATCAACGACAAGAGGCGTCAGGTCATCTGGAAGACACGGACATCTGGGCTGCTTATGATCGAATTGGCGAAGTATGGGACGTGCAGCGTTACGACGGCCTGGTCTCAACCGGGAGGGGGGGGGGTCGGGAATGACCAAATCTGTAGGGCCCTGAAAGATGCATCGAAGCCAGGGAAAACACACCGTATCTATGTAGGAAATGAAGCCGTTTGGGAGAAGATCCAAAGGGTATGGAGGTTGGAGAGGATTGGTGTAGATCGCAGTTTCATTCCCTGCAAGCGTATGGTGGAGACAATCCGAGAGATGGAATGCCAAAAAGAAGTAACATTAGCAGACCACCATAAGAAAACGAACCACCTCGGGATCTCCTAGACTTTGGTGGCATTAAGGCGAAGATACTTCTGGTGGGGTATGAAAAAGACAGTGAGCGAGATCATTGGGACCTGTGAACTGTGCCTACTCACAAAATACGATCGACACCCACCACAAGCTATACAGGAAGAGACATACAGCAAGAGACCTACAGCAGAAAGACCCCTCATCGATGTCCAGATCGACACGTTCATCTGGAGAGGATACAAATGGGTGACGATGGTCACCTAGCAAAGTCACCATGGCATACCAGCATTGTCGCAATGGCAATACCAGGTATATCAAAGTCACAATGGCATACCAGGTCCAGGAGCGATCAGCAGACGCGGTGCTAGGAGCATTGCAGCGATGGTCCGAGTTTCACGGTGCCCCAGAAAGAATTTCTTCGGACAGCGGTAGAGAGTTTGACAACGTGGCCATTCGCGAGGAGATGCGCATCTTAGACGTAATATGACACCTCAACACGCCTGGACACCCTAAAAGCAGAGGGTATATCGAGCGCCTTCACAGCACCCTAAGCGAGCATCTGCGGGTGTACCAAGGAGAGAAGGGTCTGGAACCTGACATAGCCATGGCCAAAGCCATCCCAATAACCACTCCATCCAGGCGGCCACGGGTTTCTCACCGTTTGAGATACTCTTCGGTTTGAGGGAGCATCGGAGAGATTTTAGAGGGGTGAAGGAGGACGAGAGGAGGATGATGACAAACCGCATGGAACTGAAACCGTGTGGAAAAAGGTCTAAAGTAAGTTACGAGCCGAAAAAAACCAAGAGGGTAGCGCGGGAGAATTTTTCGGTGCGAGATGTGATGGGGGGAATGAGAATCGGAAAGCATTAGCAAACCGGAGGACATATTGAAGTGCATATTGAACAATTAAAGATACCAGTTCCGGAATCGCCGGTGTTGTAATTTGCTGGAGTATCCTCCCTTAGAGACATACAATTTTGATAATGGTAGATTTAATAATTATTGTTTACGTTTATTGCTTCTTTATTATTACTATTATTATAATATATATATATATATTATAGCAATTTATAAGGTATTTGTTGCACATAATCATTGGAATTCTCAAGTGTTAGTATTTATTTTCTGTTACTGTGGTAGTCTATAAGATTTTTTTTCTTTCTTTTTCTTCTTTACTTTATTTCTGGAGGACTGGGAGGGGGGATTTATGAGTGGGAGTAGTATAGTATTACTTCTAATGCCATAACATAAACATGCAAAACATAAACATTGTAGAACATATATGACGTGTTTGTAAGTTTTGTTATTATTAAAACATATGATTTGGAATATATCTGGATTCAGTCTAAAATAAAGATGAGTATGTTTTCAGAATTCGATTTTTATTATTTCTTTTGCAACATCGCTTAAGCCGTTTGCTCTAAATGTAACAACGCCATCGCCCGTGATGATAAAACTAATTTAACTTGCTACAAATGCAATTTAATTATTCACCGGCGGTGCAGTAGTCTAGGGAAAAAGGAGATAGAGGGCCTAAAATCTTATAAAAAACAATGGCTGTGTACTAAGTGCGAGTAAGCCAAATAAACAAACAGAAGCAGGTGACAAACAATGGCTGTGTACTAAGTGCGAGGAAGCCAAATAAACAAACAGAAGCAGGGGACAAACAATGGCTGTGCACTAAGTGCGAGGAAGCCAAATAAACAAACAGAAGCAGGGGACAAACAATGGCTGTGTACTAAGTGCGAGTAAGCCAAATAAACAAACAGAAGCAGGGGACAAACAATGGCTGTGTACTAAGTGCGAGGAAGCAAAATAAACAAACAGAAGCAGGGGACAAACAATGGCTGTGTACTAAGTGCGAGGAAGCAAAATAAACAAACAGAAGCAGGGGACAAACAATGGCTGTGCACTAAGTGCGAGGAAGCCAAATAAACAAACAGAAGCAGGGGACAAACAATGGCTGTGTACTAAGTGCGAGTAAGCCAAATAAACAAACAGAAGCAGGTGACAAACAATGGCTGTGTACTAAGTGCGAGGAAGCCAAATAAACAAACAGAAGCAGGGGACAAACAATGGCTGTGCACTAAGTGCGAGGAAGCCAAATAAACAAACAGAAGCAGGGGACAAACAATGGCTGTGTACTAAGTGCGAGTAAGCCAAATAAACAAACAGAAGCAGGGGACAAACAATGGCTGTGTACTAAGTGCGAGGAAGCAAAATAAACAAACAGAAGCAGGGGACAAACAATGGCTGTGTACTAAGTGCGAGGAAGCAAAATAAACAAACAGAAGCAGGGGACAAACAATGGCTGTGCACTAAGTGCGAGGAAGCCAAATAAACAAACAGAAGCAGGGGACAAACAATGGCTGTGTACTAAGTGCGAGTAAGCCAAATAAACAAACAGAAGCAGGGGACAAACAATGGCTGTGTACTAAAAAAAGAAATATATTTAGGGCATCGTAGCGGAAAATAAAGCGCTCAAGGTACGTGTGAGGAATTTGGAGGTACGCTTAAATAAAAGCGAACAGGGCTTATTATCCTAGTCCCTGGAGATAAGAGGGATCCCTTTATGAGCTGGAGAGACTCCTTCTGGCCTAGTTGCAAGCATAGGTGCAGGCCTGGGATTGAAACTAAATATCGAGGGCCTGGAGACGGTGGATACTACCTTGAGGAACACCAGCAGATTGGGAAAAGAGTGATTAATAGACATTATTATGGTTTACTTGGAAAGTTCTGTTTGTGAGATAGGATTGAAGGATGAGGAAGTAGGTAGGCAAAACTGCTATATCTCCTATCAAAATATACTTGTTTTCTTCAACACCAGGTTAATCATCTACATGATAAATTAACAGTTCTGCGCTCTACTAAAATATCGCCATGTCTTTTCCCTTCATGCGTAAATAGCCCAGTAAACGGAAGAAAGATAAAAAGATTTAGTAATATCATGAAGCAAAGATAGGCTAAGAAGAAATTTTTTTTTTAAAAGCCCTGGATCATAGTCGCGTAGTCCTTCAGGGCTGTTTCGTGTCAAGTTTATATATATAGTTAAATATCTTTAATAAACTAAGCACTTTTTAAAAAGAACTTTTATTCAAGTTAAACATGTACATTAAAAATGGAGAGACTAAAAACTAACAGCGTAACGAGCTACAGAAATAATAAGATAGGGCACCTCCTAGTCGGAAGGCCTATATAGGTTTTTACATTGCTGATTCTAATTCGTGGTATTGTTTACTAGTAAGCCAGCTGCAACTTGCACCTGCACAACAGTTCCTAAAATTGTTTATGATCACATATTTGGTTTCCAGATTTACCTCATTTAAGTCCTCCAGGGGGAAGATCTGAAGCTACTCCTGGAGCTTTGTAGTATTTTGAAATTGTTTTATATCTAACGGTAGGTTCATATGTAAGCTGCCGTTGCACAGCTAGTTCATGTAATTCAGGTGCTGTAGGTATAATTTGCTTTTTCCTATGGTATACATAATAACTTATACCTACAATGATTAATATAATAATACATACAATGGTATATAGCAGTTTATCGGGAATATAAGGGATAAAAGGGATTTCTACAAATTCAGGCATTGTGATATTTAACATTTCTACATCTTCTAAGTGAACATTCATATATAAAGGTTTATACACATGATACAAATTATGTTTATATGTTTTGTTAAATATGGGTACACAGTCAGTTGTGCTAACATTAACCTTAGCTATATCTGGTAGAAATATAGTATCGTTTTTACAAGTATTAGTTTTTCTTATTCCAATAGTAAAGTAGACACGCAAGTATTCATTAAAGTAAAGATTAGTTTCACACAAAGAATAAGTACAATTATTAAGATTAGCATTTTCAATAATATTTATAGTACACAAATTAGTTATAGGTTTTAATTGTTGACAATAATAATGGTCTAATAATTTACATTTTCCATACATATATTCATCATTATGTTTGATAATTAATTGGTTATCAATATCTAATTGTTTATAAGAATTATTTACATTAATTGGGATTGGTATTAAAAGATATCCCATATAAGTTTTTTCATGGATACGTAACCTTACAAATACATGAAATGTTGCATTATAAAATGAAGAATATATCTTAGTGTTTTCCCATATAATATTGGAATTATCACTAATTAGAGTTAGATTATCAGGTATATTTTCAATAATATCTGCTAACATATTGGAATGAATTATGCCAGATTTACAAAATTCCATTGATAATAATAGGCTAGCAATTTGGTTCTCAAGTAGTTGAGTATGAATATATAAGTCATATGAATCCTCTTTCTCTTGTATTATCTTTGATATTTGGTTAAAGTTATTATTAATATGCTTTGTATTATTTTCATATTTATCAATTAATTTTTTATTAGTCTGAATTAAATTCAATTCGTTTATATTATTTTGCTGATTATTTAAAGTTAATTGTTGAAGAATTCTATCATATTTTTCCTTGTCAGTAGCATCCATATTGCCAGTAATCCAAGAAATGGCTGTACCAAGTCCATTAATTAAACCGCGTCTAATTCTTTTTGTTTTAGGTACGAATGTTAATGTTTCTATTTGTTTCTTTAATGTTTGTATATTATGTAAAATTAATTTATTTAGACTAGTTGGTTTAGTTATCCTTAAATTAGAAAAATTATTTGTTTCGTCAATAATTGGTTTAGTATTATAATAGTGGTAAGTCTCAAAATAGTTATCAATTACTTTTATTTTATTTACAGTATAGTGAATTACACCGTTAGTTTTTTTTCATGTCTTCAATTTGAAGTCCGGTGACTCCTAGAAGAAGAAGCGATAGATGAACGCTCTTCATCTGAAACAAAGAATTTTTTCTTCTTTTTGTTATTTCATTAGGGGTCAGTTTTAGTTTCTGATTTATAGAATTATTAAATGCAACTGTTGCTATTCGCAATTGTTTATCAAATTTATACTTTTTATTTTCCATCGTTCTCAATATTTCCAATAATGTTGAATGAGTTCGATTCAGAAATCCGATAGAATTAGAATAATTTCTACTTGTAATATGTAATTCAATATCGTATCCCTTACAAAAATTTTTAACTAATAAATTGTCAAATTTCTTTCCTTGATCTGCAATAATTCTTTGAGGTGTGTTAGTTAGTTGAAATTTAGATTTAATAGGTCTAAGTCAGTTATATTGCTCCCTCCTTGTAACAGTTGTTCTAGGAAAGTTTCATATTCAGCTGACGTCTATTCATAGGGTCTATACATATGAATGATTGTTGACTCCGTAACCATATTCTCTAATGCATTAAATTCATTTCTTCTCGATAATGTGTGCGCTAAATAATCTATTTTTCCTTCGATGTCCTTAACATCAAATTCAAATTCTTTCTACTTTTTTTTTTTTTAATTTTATTTATATTTCTTTCAGTACTCGTGAAGCGAATAATATAACTGTTTTACGTTGTTTGATACTTCTTATGAGCTATAGTTTTATTATTATCACGCTTTAACTAAAATTATTGTATTATAGTACTTATTTCTATTATTTATAGTGTAGTTTTATATTTATATTATTAATTATTTAATTATTATTATTTTCTATTTTTTTTTTTAATATTTATTCCTATGATTTTAATATCATTATTTTTAATAGTAACTTATTGAATCTTAATTTTAATTTTGCTAAATCTGATTTATATCCTTAGTCCAATTCCTGTCGTTTGATTCCGTACATCATTCTATCAGGCAATGAATACATTAAAATCTTTTCCTAACCTTTCCCCGAAGGTAATTGCGCACATCCGCGGTTTTACTTCTAAATAAAATATGATGTGATTTTATATTGCTTCTTATATCTAATTTATTTCTATTTAATTTCGTTATATTTATTTTCTTTAGTCTTTTTATAATATTAGGATATTTCTCTGTATCCTTTTTAATAATAAGAAATGAATTTCTTGTCGGTGGATTTAATTTTCGTATAGCTGACAAGTTGAGACTCTGCTGACTTGTCTTTTCCACATCTTTTTCTTTATTACTTATATTTCTTATTTCTTTATTATCGTTAGTTTTATTATCATTTATTATATTTTTTATTTCATCATCATTTTCGATTTCATTATTATCGAAGACTTTATCCATACTCATTGGATTATTTATTTTATTATCATCGTCGATTAAATATACTTCGTTATGCGTTATAATTTTATGTTTTATTAAGTCGGTGGCTTTTAACTTTTTATTATCCTTTTTTATTATTTCACCGTTTTCAGTTTTAATTTGAATTAACTTATCTCTAATTTCGTTATTTCACATATTTGGTTTCCAGATTTACCTCATTTAAGTATATACATGTGTGTGTGTGTGTGTGTGTGTGTGTGTGTGGTGCCAGTGGGATATATTAAATTTTGCTATTGTATTAAAATTAATTTCGTTCTTTAAATAATGTTAAAGATATCATTTATTATTTAATAATAGGTATACGCACCATATCTTCAGACCACTCATCGGAACTATATCCATTTCCACCTTCTATTCCCTCTTGTTTTACTTTATCTTTCCTCTTTTCGATGAGGATTAAAATAATTAGCACACTGTTTTAAAACGTTAATTTATTTAATAGGCAAGAGTTAAGGATTGAAATCAACAATTTTTTTATCTTTAAATTTTTCTAATCTTCTAGAATTAATTTCATCATTTTTTGTAAGTAGGTTAAAGTTTACTATGTTTGGTGGGGTGGGGTTCATCTGTATGTGAGTAATTGTGAGGTTCTTTCTGTGGACGGCCGGTTACCAGTTTTTGCTAAGCTTATAGCCAGCCATCTTTCTTATTGAAGTGGTTGGGTTCTTTGACAATTTCGATAGCTTCTCTTACGTTACGGTATTTTGCATGGATGGTGGTGTTTTCAAAGGGTATGTGGTTGTTAGCATGTATAAGTGATTGGTGTTGTGTCATCTTTACAACACCTACCACCACATACCCTTTGAAAACACCACCCTAAAAGAAGCTAATTACCTTCTCCGTAACATAAGAAATACCTATCCAAATTCTCAAAGAACCTAACAATTTCAATAAGGAAGATGGCTATAAGCTTAGCAAAAACTTGTTTGGTATCCGGCCGTCCAAAGAAAGACCGACAGAATAACTCGCATACAGATGAACCCCACCCCACCAAACACACACGAACACACCCGAAAATTTTTTTTTTTTCTAAAATGATTTTTTTCCTTATATTTTTTAAAAAATTTTATTTTTTTTTTATTTATTTTTTTTTTTTTTTATTTTATTTTTTAATTAATAATAATTTTTTTTTTTTTTTTGATACGTTCTAATCGTTTCATTTTTTTTTCCATTAATTCAAGCATCAACGGAGCTGGGTTTGGCAAAACTTTGACCAACTGAAAAACCCAAACATAATTAATATAATATAAAAAAAAATGTTTACTTATGAGATCTAAAAGAAAAAAAAACTTAACGGGAAGTAGGCGGCGCTACACGGATTTGACACTAGTCTGCGTTTGTTATAAAGCTTTGTTTTTATATGACAAAGCTTTATAATATTGATTAATTTTCCAACAGATGGCGGTGTTAGTTAATCTGATGGTAACACACCTATATGACAAAGCTTTATAATATTGATTAATTTTCCAACAGATGGCGGTGTTAGTTAATCTGATGGTAACACACCTATATGACAAAGCTTTATAATATTGATTAATTTTCCAACAGATGGCGGTGTTAGTTAGTCTGATGGTAACACACCTATATGACGCTTTGTTTTGATTTCTACCCATGATGCTTCAATTTATTTTACACCTGTTCATTTATTTATGTTTATTCACACGTGTTATACGTATATCTGTAGCTGCCTGGCATTCCAAGTCAAACCATTCGGACCTCTGGTGGGGTTCCTCCATACCGAGGACCTCCTCTGCAGTTGTTTGATAGCGGCTTTGCAGTGATTCCATCTTCCGTTTACCGTATCTTAAGGAGGACCCGATTCCAAAGTTTTATCCAATCTTCGGCTGAATTCTTCTTTGTACTCTGATTCCGTGTTGAAAGACGTGTGTCAATTCCTTAGCGAATGGACACCAGAGAGAGAAGGAGGCGAATTAATAGGGACACATGGTACACCATCGAATGCGAGTTCAACTGAAGATATACCCGAAATCGATGACATAATCAACGACAAGAGGCGTCAGGTCATCTGGAAGACACGGACATCTGGGCTGCTTATGATCGAATTGGCGAAGTCGAACAGCCTGAATGCTGGTTCAGATACGTGGATGATACCTTCGCCATCTGGAGACACGGAAGAGACGCATTGGACAGATTCTTGCTCCATCTCAACAGCATCCACCCTAACATTCAATTCACCATGGAGTTGGAGAAAGATGGCAAACTCCCCTTCCTGGATGTCCTGGTTGAAAAGAAAGGCAAGTACTTAGGACATAGTGTATACCGTAAACCGACCCATACAGACAGATACCTTCATGCCACTTCACATCACCATCCCGCTCAGAAGGAAGGAATTATCAACACTCTACTCAACAGAGCCGAAACGATAGCTGAATCGTCTCAGCTTCCGAAGGAGAAGAGGCACTTGAGAACAGCCCTCCTAAAGAACGGATATGACCGAGAAACCATTAACAGGGTAGAAAACAAACGAAAGCACAAAAAACAAGACAAACACCAAACAGACAATGAACCTGTAACTCAGACGACCATCCCCTACATTAAAGGTACTTCGGAAAAAATTGCCAGAATCCTAAAGAACCACCACATCAAAACCGCATTCTCTACAGACAAAACAATAGCCCACATCCTACAGAATCCCATAGACAAGTTGGGGCTACGTACCCCAGGCATTTACAGTATACCCTGTTCCTGCGGCAAGGTCTACATAGGACAAACAGGAAGGACCATCCAAAAAAGAATCAAAGAGCATATATCTTGCGTCAAAAATTTCAAGAAAGATAAATCGGCTGTAGCAGAACACTTTTACAACACCAACCACCACATACCCTTTGAAAACACTACCATCCTTACAAAAGATTCCAATTACCATCTCCGTAACATAAGAGAAGCTATCGAAATTGTCAAACAACCCAACAATTTCAATAGGGAAGATGGCTATAAGCTCAGCAAAAACTGGTATCCGGCCATCCAACGCAAGACCCATACACTACCTCACCATCCACATACAGATGAACCCCACCCCACCGAACACACACGAACACACCCGAACACAACACGACCGACACAAGCGAACCAATGGGAAGGCCGACTTCGATCCAGACCACGCCCCCCAGATATAAATACCCCGACTCCAACCATCCGCTCTTCATTAACTGACTAACCCTGAAGAAGCTCACAGCACGATGAGCGAAAGCTTGGTTCATAACATCAACAAGACACGGTCCATCCCGGAAGTTGAATATAAGAAGAATAATGACGTAAGTCAGCAAGATCTTAAAATTAAAGTAATCTTCAATGAACATTTTTCCTCGTGTATACATCGCAAAATTTTCGAGAACATGGGGGATATAAGATCGGTGAAGAGAACAGTAGGTAGGGGACGATCCCGGCGTCTCAAATGGTTAGAGTGTTGCCACGGTGAGGCGGAGATCCGGATTCAAATCCCGGCTGGGCGCAAATCTTTTCTCTTCAAAATAAAAATATTTAAAAATTAAAGCAATGATTAAAAAATTATTATAAATTATAAATAATATAATGACGTTCTGAAACGTATTCATCTTATCATAGAATCCAATCAAATAATCCCAGATCACCAGTTTGGATTCCGAGCATCCCACTCCACTATTCAGCAATAACATTGTGTGGTGGATGTAGTCTCCTCTGCATTACAACATGGATCATATTGTTCGGGCGTCTTTCTTGACGTGGAAAAGGCTTTTGACAAGGTCTGGATCAGGGCTTGCTCTACAAACTCCGTAAATTCCTACCCCATACATACTTTCTCATCCTTTAATCCTATCTCACAAATAGAACTTTCTATGTAAACCATAATAATGTCTATTCATCACTCTTTTCCCAATCTGCTGGTGTTCTTCAAGGTCCTTGCCCCAATCCTTTATACAGTTTATACACCAGACATCCCAACTCATCCTAAGACTATCCTTACAACGTATGCTGATGATACATGTGTATTATCAGTCAACACCAATCCAGTTATTGCATCCCAAAGCCTCCAATCCCATATCACTGATCTTGAAGAATGGTGTCAAAACTGGAGAATTAAAATAACTTCTCAAAAATCCCATCAAATCACTTTTACCTTACGTCGTAAACCAATGACTTCCTACACTTCAGTATCCTTTAATATCTCACTGGTGCCTGTAGAACAGATCTAATACTTAGGGTTGCATCTTGACAAACGGTTTACCTGGAATCCCCATACTAGACTGAACAGACAAGAAACCGCTCAACGTTTTAGGCTACTTCAACACTTACTGACAAACGCTCTAACCTCCCAATTGTACTGCCAGTGGGTAGTTTCTCTACTTGCCATTTACTCATGTCATTATGCATCACATAGCCTATTAACGTGATGTATTATTGTAATACAGTTGAAAATATCAATAAATTTTTTTTTTTTAAATGTTAAAAAAAAATGGCATCATGAAAATTATGACTTGGATTTATATTAACTTAATCATAGACATTCTCCTGTTGCTGGCCTAAAATATTCACCATTTTTAGAATTAAATTTAAAAAACAGAAAGAATGGATTTGTAAGATTTTGTATTTGTAGGTTCTTCTTCTGTATTTTGTATTTAAAACTTAAAGAGAGGGATGCTAGAATGGCACGCCCTGAAGAATAGAGAGAGGTCGCCCACAAGGGTCGGTCCTTTGGCCGGCCCTGTGGAAGCTTGTGTTCGACCAGTTGCTGGGGGAGCTAGAAAATGAAGGGTTCCTTGCCACTTAATGGATTGGGAAGAATAGGGGGTGCATTTGGGGGCCTCAGGTACCCGGCAACTATGACCATTTACAAAGGCGTGGTCTTGGGAATCCTGAGGTATGCATCCCCTGAGTGGAGCCGTAACACCACGCAGCAGCGAGGAGGCTGGCGACCATCTTGAGACTGGGTCTGCTGAGAGTCTCTAAGGGTTATAGGACGGTGTCGAACGAGGTGGTGCAGGTGCTGACCGGAGCGATGCCCCTGGACCTCTGCCTGAGGACACCCTGAAAAATGAAGTGAAGAGGCAGGGGCTGGCGGCGCTCCCGGAGGAACTCCGAGAGAGGATCGGGGAGACCCCCAACAGATGGAAGAAGATTGTTAGGGAGGATTTCATTGACGAGTGGAACAGACGGTGGGTGGGAAGCCAGAAGGGTTCAACCTTGAGGAAGTTCTTCCCCACAGAAGTTCAGAAGAGCCTTTCTGCGTCATGGGTCCTCCCGGACTACTGGGTCTCGCAGATCTTTTCAGGACACGGCGGGTTCCGAGGAAAGCTCAGTGAGCATAGGAGAGAGATTGTGGGGTCCCTGAGACGGTGCTCCCCTGCACCACGATGGAAGGACACAGTGCCAGGTTGTATAGGAAAACCGGGACCTTCGCCCTTGACGAGGAAAACGGCCAGGAGGTCTAAAGGTGCTGCCCCAACCGTAAGGTGCACATCCATGCATCGGGCAGCACCACACAAATTTAATTAATTGTGCCCAATAATTAAAAAGGTACCCCCCCCCAGACAATGTAATATTTTATAAATAAAGTTGTTGAAAAAAATGAGTTGATTTTTGTCAGGGCCGGGCCTGCGTAAACCCAACGCATTAACCTGCCACTGCCGAACCCCGTATGCCAGAAATGGCAGAAAGAGTGGTAAAAAAAATAGGTTGCGCACGCCAACTACTGCCAAAAATCAACTCTTTTTCTAACTTTCTTTATTCGTATAAAATACATAATCCGGGAGGGGGGTACCATATATTTGGTGGGAACATTTTAATTAATTATTCTGTGGGAATGCCCGGTGCATGGATGTGCATCTTACTGTTGGGGCAGCACCTTTTAGGCCCCCTGGCCGGTCTGCACCCGTCCGGTCATCGTACTTGCTTGCGGCGGCCTCCTTCTTGGGCTGGGGCACTCCGGAAGGTCCGGCGACCGCCTTTTGGAGCTCCATGGGGGCCTTCGCCGCCTTCTTCCTCCTCTCACCAGCCCTTTTCTCTGGCTCTGCAGAGATTCTCTAAGGCTTATAGGACGGTGTCACAAGAGGCGGTGCCGGTGCTGACCGGAGCGATGCCGCTGGACCTCGTCCTCAGGGAGGACACCCTGAAATATGATGTGAAGAGGCGGGGGCTGGCGGCGCTCCCGGAGGGACTCCGAGAGAGAATCGACGAGACCCCCAACAGATGGAAGAAGATTGTTAGGCTCGATTGACGTGTGGAACGGACGGTGGGTGGGAAGCCAGAAGGGCTCAACCTTAAGGAAGTTCTTCCCCACCGTCCAGTCGAGATTGGCGGCGACATGGGTCCTTCCGGACTACTGGGTCTCACAGATACTTACAGGACATGGCGGGTTCCGGGGAAAGCTGAGTGAGGATAGGATAGAGATCGACCACCGGTGCCCCGCTTGTGGGGTCCCTGAGGCGCCGGAGCACGTTGTGCTCTCCTGCACCGCGATGGAAGGACACCGTGCCAGGTTGTCAAGGAAAACCGGGATCTTCGCCCTCGCCGAGGATGACTTCCCCCCGGTTGATGGAAAAGGCGAACTATCCCCTTTTTCAGGGAGTTTATCAACGGGTGGAAGGAAGTGGTCGGGCCTGGACATTTCACCATTACCAGGGTCCGGCCCCTCGGCGAGCCACCAGACGAGGAGCCACCAGATGAGGAGGCACCACAGGAGGAGAGAGAAGAAGACCGGACGGATGCGGCGGACCAGGAGGGCTGGACGGCATCCGGACGGATGGAGACCGGCTAGGAGGCTTAAGGTGCTGCCCCAACAGTAAGGTGCACATCCTTGCACCGGGCAGCACCACAGAGAGATTTTAAAATTGTTCCCATTAGTAGTTGGGTTTTATGTTTGGCGTTGTTGTATTTAAAGATAAATATTTTTTATTGTAGAGGTTTTGCACCAACCTAAGGCCTCTACGACCAATGCTTTTGGAATTTGCCTTGGTTAAAGTGTAAAGTGAATAAAAATTATCGTTTCTATGATATAAACAATCTATGAGTGAATCAAATGAAAGGAACAGTAATAGTAAAGACAAATTGTCAATGACACTAGATAAATTGAACAAAGCCAATTTATAATTTAATGTATTCACTCATTATATTTACTAGATGTATTTTGTATACAGTTGTAAATTTCAATAAATAAATAAAAAAAAAAAAATAATTTAAAAAAAAAATCTTACTCACCTTATTCAAGTCAACTTTAAATCTAAATCGGCCCCGTTTCCTTTTATCTTCTTCTCGTTGAATTTTTTTCTCTTCAGCTTTTTTTTTTCTTCTGATTTTTTCCCCTGCCTTAATTATATAGGTTTATTAATAGTATTATAATAACTATTACATGAAATCATAGCCCATAAATCAAATATATAAGGACTAATGACCAGTCATCAATAAGAATAAGACATAGTGGTAGGTCCATACCGCTACCACATATTTCTTTTTAACAATCTTCCTTCACTGACTACTAACCAAACCCTAATCCAATAGATCAACCTCAGAATTTATTAACATTTTAGGAATTCGTTCATTACCAAACCTAACAACATTACAAGTTTGAGCTAAGTTAGACTTAACGACGTAATCCCTGCAAATATCTTGAACGGGTGCATATCCTACCATGTCTTCCTGAAATTGTTCAAAAGGGATGTTGACTAATTTTTGGAATTGCTTTTATTTAATCGATAGAGCTTGTATAAACACAAAAATAATAATTTTATGAAAAGATATGTCAAATTTCAATTTAAAAAATTCTTAAATGTAAATCGTTTTCAAAATTCAAATGGCTATGATCTACTCGTACGTCGCAGTCCAGTCCGTCAAGCAATCTCGTGTCCTGTCAAACTGATCTTGACTGAGTTTTTACGAATAAATTTAATAAATGCCATAAAAGTGAATAGGTCTTATTACAAATGATATCAAGTGCCGATGTGCAAAAGTTCGTCAGTCAGTACGCCGCATAAACTTTTCATATACGTTCCAAAAAATGCGAACATAAGGAGATAGTGGTTAACACTAACAAAAGACATCCAGAATCATTGGCAATAACAATTACCTGCTATTTTTGTGAAGATCACTTTGATGTATGTTCTGATTAAATACAAATACCATTATAAAAAAGAGTTGTGTGGTTTTATGAAACCTCGGTGCAAGTGAAACTTGTTTTCGGTTTGTAGGCATTTAACTAAAAATGTTTGGAAAATTATTCGATTTAGGATATTAAAATTGCGTTTTCAATATTAACTTAATTATTATCTGCTGGTGTTCTTCAAGGTAGTATCCTTGGCCTAATCCTTTATACAGTTGATACAGCTGACATCCCAACTCATCCTAATACTATCCTTACCACGTATGCTGATGATACACCTGTATTATCAGTCAACACCAATCCAGTTATTGTATCCCAAAGCCTCCAATCCCATATTACTGATCTTGAAGAATGGTGTCTTAAATCTTGAAGAACTGGAGAATTAAAATAAATTCTCAAAAGTCCCATTAATTTGCGTATTGGAGTACGGAATACATAATTAATACAATCATTTTGATGATAAACGCATATTAAAAAGTACGAGTAATATTAGTTTAAATCATTGAATCGCTGTCAACTTCAATTATTCTATCAACAATTTCATCTTCACCTCGAGTCTCACAGTTTATAAATGTAATTAATATTTTATGGCGACTAAAATAAGTAATGAATGTCTTACATTCGATTTTTTGAGTGTATCTAGAAAAACAGCATAGTACCATATCTCGTGGTTGGTACATTTCTATCAATTGTGATTTCAAGATTGAATACTTCTCTCAAGTATTCGGTAAGAGGAGCAGATTCCTGTTTCTTAAAATCTGTATTGAAATCACCAGATAAATAATAGGCATTCGCGAATATGTTTCTCGTCAAGGGAAAATTGGTGCCAAAGACGTAGCGAATAGAGCAAGATGAAAACCTAGAAAATCCATGATATCGTTTATATTTTGATTCACTTTATTATAAATTGTCGCTATCACAAGTTTTCTGTTGTCATCAAGTTGACACACAGCTGCACTAAAATCTCCCACCGCAGATTCGGATGTAGTTGCTTGACTAATACTCATGCTATTTATGTATGCTTCCATTTCCGATTGAACTCGCAATGAATTATCATTGTTTTCTAATATAGCTACTCCTCCATATCGAGAATTAATATGTTTCTGTCAACTCACACAATGGTAATAGGGAATATTTATTTGCTCAGTATTTTTAAAATTAGTTTTGAATAAAACATGGGCGTTGATTGATTTTGTCAGTAACGTAGAAGAATCTTCCGAATGAGGTCGTAAACAATTAGATTGAATGTTATCATCAAGAAACACCGTTGCCTCATACTAAAATTCGAGATTACATCAGCAATAGTAATGTGTGGATTCAGCGAAAGTCCCTCCAATTCTATTCTTAAATCCTGTATTTGTTTTGTAACTCGATGACCAGTATGATAATTTTTTTTTGCCATCTACCGAAACGATGTAAACTATTGACGCGACTTAGGCTACACCTACATTGGATCCGATTCGGTGCGACGTGATTCTATCATATACGATGCTGGGGTGTATACTTTATACATATTTTACTATACATTATAGTAAAATATAAATGTACTAAAAATAATTAATAAATATTCTTAATTTTATAAATTTAAAGAACCAAATGTTATAACTTTCGATATATTTCAGTCATTTGGTTTGCTATCGACGTCTCATCGTATCACACCGGATCCAATGTAGGTGTAGCCTAAGATCTACGTAAACTACGACGAAGGATCTTCCACTAAGATACCTTCGGATCAGACGACATAACGAGACTGGGAAGCTAAACTCTTCCAAGCGTCGGAGTAATAGTGTGAGACACACTGTCAAAGGCCTGAGTGGTATCTAAGGATATATAAGCCGTGGCCGGTAGCACTTAGGTAGTTCACCAGACTTCCCCGGCTTCAGTAGTCGTACTACAACTGCTTGTTACCACACTTCAGGATAGTATGGAATTCTCATACAGGTATTGAAGATGTTCAATAGGAAGGCTTTACATTTCCTAAGGAGCATCTTCAACATGACATAGGGGATGTTGTCTAGCTCAGAGGATTTTTACCGTAGTACCCACTTAAGACCGTTTAAGGTGGAGAAAATGGGCTTCTCGTTAGAGCACGGAAGTGGTCCCTCAGGGATGGTAGAGCATCTACCAGCTGAGCAGCATCGCTCTCCTCACATGCCTTCGCCAAACGTTCAGCCTGTTCCGCTGGCGTCATCAGTTCGTCTCCAGATGTCAGGTGTACTTTCCTCTTTTTAGATACGTAGGTTTTGACGAGTCGCCAGAACTGAGTGGTTGTCATGACTCCTACGTAACTGTTCGTGCTAGAGTGAAGTTTTCCAGTCTCGTATGAGAGTGGCTATCTGCCGGGTCATCGTAATGATGGCAGGTTTTAGCCCATAGTCACGAGAGCGCTTGAAAATGTTCCTCAGGTGATTACGTTGGCCAATGAGAGCAAGATTGTGCTTTGGAGGTTTCATGGTCAGATTTAGTACCGGGCCACGTTCTTCTTTAAAAACTGTTTTTTAAAGGAGGCTCCTCGACGCTAGAAATGGCGTAAGATGTAGCAAAAGAAGAAGAAGAAGCCAATTATAAAAACAGCAGAACTATGTAATAGTCCAACAGTATGCCCCAACAAAGGCCATTAAAAGAGGGATTGCAAACTTCGCTAATTGTTGACAACAGAGAGCCTGCCACGAACCTAATACTGAAACACATGATCTCGTCGAAAATTCAGATTCCCAAGTCAGTCTATGTCCCGTGTGCAAATATCGTCATACATTGTACCAATGTAAAACCAGAAACGCAAGGGCAAACCGGTAATTGAAAGCATGGATTTTTTCTACTTCCCCAGAACTCATTAATACAAGTGCTGTCATACTGCGCAGCCAATTTCACCAAGTAGATAAATCGTTTTGAGGTACAGCAGTAATAGAGATCCAGGATATTAACTATGTTTATAAAAAGGTAAGTACTGTCACCGATAGTGGAAGCCCTCACTCCATCATATTAGAGAATCGTACAAAATATTAAGTATGAAGGTGGAGACATTTAAACAGAAAATGTTTCAGGCATTAGCCATTCACCACTCACAGGGGTGAAAGGCAAAGTGAGTTGCCGCTCCGTTCAAGATTAGCAACTGATGCTGCATCCTACTTTTGCACCGAACCAATAGTAGTTTCCTGCATCACTGGAAATCTTCCTCATAATCCAGTTCCTTCGCCTACTCGAATTCTTCACAAATCATATGTTCTGGCCGACGAGGAATTTCGGAAACCGAATCTTGTAGAATTCTTACTAGGGGATGATTTATACTATGAAATAATAACCGGGCATCTTATCAGTATCTTCCAAGACACTCCAAAATTGCTATAAAAAATGTTTGGAGATACTAAGAAGCTACTCAGAACCAGAAGACATTTTAAACGGTAAACAACTCATGAGCAAATTGATCATTACTACAGCCAAATTCTTCCCGGATTCCAGAAAAAAGTAGTGTTGAGTTCGCTCTCCCTTCCACCTGAAAAACTAAACACATTTGTAGTCCATAGAGATATCGAAATATTGGACCTGGCAGAAAGGAATCAGTGGAATTATGTACGATCCTAAGAAAATCTGGGAGTTTTCAGCTGCAGTGAAATCATACTTTCAGGGCTCATCCATCATCCATTATGGATGGGTGGGCCCTGTACGGCTCTCTCTCTCAAAAATAGAAGAAAATTGGCCCTATTTCATCACTGGTGCCTCCGAGAACTTTTAAGAAGTTAAGCAAAAGTTTAGTACAACCTTGATTACTACAGATCGGTCAAATCTTACTCATTGGATGAGCTTAATCTAATCTCGTATGCGCTACAGCCTATAAACTACGCTTTGTGCAGAGGCTTTGACACAGAACTACTTTACATGGTTTGATTTCGGTACCTGAATACTAGCGATTCGCTAAATTACTACTGACGTTGACACAGGACCAGATTCCAAATGATTGTTGAAAAATATCCAATAATAACGCCCTCAGCTCCCTCCTGCCGTTCATTGGCCGGGAGGATTTTGCCAGGGTGGGCGATCGTCTTCGAAATTCACAACTATCGTATGATGCCAAGCAGCCATAGTTTCTTTCATCGAATTGCCACCTCTCCAAATTACTGGTTGATCACTATCCCATATTATATCTGCATTTAGGACCAACCTCAATTCAAAATATATTGCAGGTTCCTTTAAGGTTGAAATATTTTATGGTTAAAATAATGTGACGGCTTTGAAAAATTAAAAGAAATAAGGATTCTTTGTCCACTCTTTTCTTTCGAGTTTGAAAAATCCCTTAAATACAGCTCGTAAAGCATTTTAGGGATTTTTTAATTTCTCTAACTCGAAGGAAAAAAATTGGACAAAGAATCGTACAAACCACAAAATTGGGGATCTAGTCATCGTCAGGGAGCCAGGCTCACCCCTAAACTCGTGGCCACTAGCTTGCATGGCTGAAACACAAGTTGGAAAGGACGGAATCGTACGTTTAGCCACAATCCGCAACTCCACAGGTCTCTAGAAATGACCAGTAGGCAAACTCGTCGCACTAACCCCCAGATTCAAAATGAAATTTAACCCAATTTTGGTGGGCGGGATGTTGAGGCCACATATAAAAACTTATTGTTAATTTAATTTTTATATTTTGAATTTATAATTTAATATTTCGCAAAACATTGTGGGTTTTTTTTTATAAACATGTGTTTGGTACTACATGTATTGTACCATTGATCTGTAAATTATTGTCATTTTTTTATTTACTTCATCCTGATGGATAACGACACAGTTAGTGAGTTAAATAAACCGGTAAATCCGACAATTATAAACTTGAACTTCCGAACTTACTTTAAAAAAAACTTTATTGGTATAGAAACAATTAAAAAATTATGGTTACATGAGTCACAATACTATTGACACGTACACAGTGCAGCTTGGCCCTATTTCGCTAACCTATTTATGCCTATCTTCTCTGGTGAGGAGATCTGCTGATGCTGCAGTCGAGTCTTAGGGCGAATCCGTGTCTAACTCCTCCCTGCCGAAAATTGAAGCTTCCTAGCGAAATCATGAGAGAGCCCAAGGGTTGAAGGGCTGCTGTGGCGTGCCGGCATGACTAGCGATTTCGCTAGGAAGCTTCAATTTTCGGCAGGGAGGAGTTAGACACGGATTCACCCTAAGACTCGACTGCAGCATCAGCAGATCTCCCAACCAGAGAAGATAGGCATAAATAGGCTAGCGTAATAAGGCCAAGCAGCACTGTGTTCGCATTATTAGTATTGTAACTCATGTAACCATAATTTTTATTTTCATTCATTAATTTACTTAATTTTAATATTTTTCCGCTTCTAATACAGATATCTTTAATAACAAGGTCATCCTTTTCTTTTATATTTGTATTCATTCCAATGTTTCTCATGGTACCGATGCCTAATAGAATGCCAAACTTTTTGATAAAATCAAATATTTTACACTTAATTGATAGTTCATGTTCCAGTTCTAATCTGGGTGCGAGATCTATGAAGATCGGTCCATGTCCCGACTTACAACCAGTTTCCGAAAGTATTCTAGTTCCGTCGGGTACAGAACTTGGTTTAATATAACTTATTTGTGAGCCGGTGTCAACAAGCCATTTATCACCTTTTAAATCCGTGAATTGAAGAAGTTCGTCGCATAAATTTAGGCTGTATCGTTCGGTGGCTCCGGTTCTGGCCTGGCTAGTCCTAAAAAATGTTCGAATTTATTTTCGAGTTCCGAAATTCGCGCTCTTAAGTTATCATTCTCTTCTTCAAGATAATGTACTTCATTACTGCGGACCGTTCTCATAGAAACCGTATTTTGGGAGTTAGGGTTAAATGGTTTAGATGGAAAACGTTCACTTGATTTATCGTTTTGCCTCCAATTATTTTTTTGATCCCACTCTTGCGGCCGATATTGTTGTTTATGGTATTGTTCGCGATTTTCATGTTGGAAATTTTGGGGTTGACGGAATTCACGCGGTTTGTATTGATACTTGTATTGGGGATACCGATATTTGCGATTATCAAATTTATTATAATGTGGCTGATGGTAATTTGGTTGTCTAAACCGATCGTCATTATTATAATATTCGTTTCTTCGGAGGTCGAGGTTATTAAATTGTTTTTTAAAGTCTTTTGCGGTTTTGTATTACTAGAATGGTGTTGATGGTTCGAATAACTCTGTTACTTCCTAGACGAATAGAGTGTCTGGTCCCGTCCATAAATTGTTTATATGATATCAGAGCATCGATTCAGAATAGCATTCCTAATCTGGTCGACTTTTGTCAGTACCATGTGGTTCAAGAAGTCACACAAGTTAGGATGTAAATTATGAAGAATATGACTATTAATTTCCCGGTCTTGGCAATTCATCATTGCCGTTTGCTCCACTATTTCGTCATCAAATTGTATACGCGAAAATATTAAAGATCTAATTTTAGCTATACGATTAATTAAATCAATGGGGTATTCTCTTTTATGCGGAAAGGTGTGCATCAATTCTCTTTTTACTTGTTCAACAGTTCGCGATTCTTTAAATTGTTGAGTTAAGTATTCTAATAGTGACGTTACTGAGGTAAAATTATTAGTCAATAGGCAATCCCGAGCGAAACCTGTTAATTTTGATTTTACTATCGTTAATAGCTGAGCATGGATATGGTCTTTGTATATATTGTTCTCTGTACATACGTTATTATAAATTTGTCTTACATCGTTTACAAAAAATACCACATCGTATGGGTTACCATCAAAACACATAAGATGGCCGTAATTTTCTTTTGTCATTGGTATGTAATTGCCATTGTATTGTCATTATTATTACTGATAATATTTCTTAATTGAATTAACCTATCAGTGGTTTTTCCCATAAAATATAAATAAATTTATGTTTAACAAAATATTTTTATACCTCAAGTATTCTTTAAGTTGCTCTCCTGAAGTCCAGTTTATGTAAGTTGAGACTGGGGTAAAACTCTAAGAGTACCTAGCTGAATCTCATAATCGGTGCCTTCAATCTTCAACGTACCAGAGGTCTTCTAATCCTTGCAGTATTCTTGATAGTGCGAGAGATGAAGTCTTCCTGTGGTCTCGAGAATGAAAATGGCTAAGAACGGTTACGATTCCTTAAAAAAACTAGTCGAACCCAGTCCCTGTTATTAAATAAACTTGAACTTCCGAACTTATTTAAAAAAAACTTTATTGGTATAAAAACAATTACAAAGTTATGGTTACATGAGTTACAATACTAATGACGCGTTCACACTGCTGCTTGGCCTTATTACGCTAGCCTATTTATGCCTATCTTTTCTGGTGGGGAGATCTGCTGATACTGCAGTCGAGTCTTAGGGCGAATCCGTGTCTAACTGACGATGATTTAATTTTACGCTGTACGAGACAGAATGTTGAGAGAGTTCATGCTTATAGGGAAAGGAAAAAGGCTCTCGGTGAGTTAGTTTAATTTTTATAGTGAATTTAATAGAATTATTAGATATTTCTGGCGGTGGATATTGTTGTTTATGCATTGATAGACGGATCTGTTAGTCTTAAAAAAGATTGTTAATAGTTAACAAATCAATTCTTCTTTTTCTTCTTCTGGTGGCACGACTGACGCCTAAAGCGGTCCTTGGCCAGCTCAACCATTTTGCCCTAGGATTGTAACATCAAAGTCAATTATTAGAGACCATTTTTTTAGCACCAAACAAATATTTCTTACTATTGAAAATAATCAATTACCAGTCAATAAATCTGATATTCATTTATTAAATATTAACAAATCATAGTAACAGTAAGAAATATTTGTTTGGGGCCGAAAAATAGTTTCTAATATGATTTGTTTACTATTAACAAATCTGTTCAAAGACTATCAAATCCTTTTATCAGTGTGTATTAATTTTAATTTTGAGTGCTTGATTTTATTAAAATGAAACTTTTTTTCTATCGCCCCTAAATTTTTTGTTAATCTATCGCATATCGCACTAATAAGTAGGTAATTCTCGCATTACTTATTTCATAGGAATATTTGATGAAGTATTTTAATTTTTATCCGGTTCATTCAATATATTTAATTTTATTGTGGCCTTCAGTCATCTTCACAAGCTGAACTACATTCTGAGCCGCCGGAAAAAATTAGTAGGCTGCCGACAGATCTCATGACGATTACTAGTAGGGGTCCAACGTCGAGAGTTAGATTTAATACGTTTATTGTTCATAGTGGTGAACCTATGTCCGAAAATATTGTTACAGAAAAAATTCTGCATCGAAAGCGACTAAATGCTGAAAGATGCCGCAAATACCGTCAGAAATGCAAGAGGCTAAAATCGGGCGTCAGTTCTAATCAAGGCACGAGCGGCAGTGATACGAGTACGAGTCGAGATACTAGCATTTACTTATTTTAGTTACCATAAAATGTTAATTAAATTTATAAACTGTGAGACTCGAGGCGAAGATGAAGTTATTGGTAGAATAATTGAAGTTGACAACGATTCAATGATTTAAATAAATATTCCTCTTACTTTTTAATATGCGTTTATCGTCTGCCATGCCGAAAATCCTGGTTCAAATCCCGTTAAGATTAAAAACGCAATTTTAATACCCTAAATCGAATAATTTTCCAAATTTTTTTAGTTAAATGCCTATAAACCGAAAAAAAGTTTCACTTGCATCGTGGTTTCATAAAACCACACATATTTTTTTAAAATTTTAATATGATTTAAATAAAATACATCAAAAGGTAACAGGAAATCAATATGATAATTACACATCTCTAAGATTTTGATGCTTATTTTATTGGCTTTAATTTTTATTATCATATCCTTATCTCAGCGGGTATCAACGGTCTCGACTATATTTAATTTATTTTTATTTATTTTCTTTAAGTTTTTTATAATATTAGGAGTCTTTATTGTTTTATTATTAATAATATAAAATGAACTTTTTGATATAGCAGACAAATTGGGCGAAGTAAAATTATCTTTTCCACGTTTTTTATTTCGTTATTCTCTTTTAACATTTCTTTTATTTTATTATCGTAGATTTTATTATAACTTGTAATAGTTTTTACTTCTTTATTATCATTGATTATTTTATTCTTTGTAATATTTTGTAACACCCCCCCGGCTTATTCGGAAGGGAATGGGGTTGTGAAAGGAAGGAAAGAATAGTAACACATAAGAAAATAAAAAAAATATTAGGAGAACGTACTCTGGCTAAGAACTAAGCAATATAAATAAAATGACTATATTTATTTTTATTTAATAATAAAACCAAATTATTGAAAAATACATAAAAAAAAAATGTTTAATAAATTAATAATAAAACCAAATTGTTGAAACATATTAGAATGGTTAAAAATTTTGCAATTACTACACTACTGGTACAACCAGTTCCCCCACTTTGTTGCTAGGACAAGAAAATCAAAAAAAAAACAATAAGGGAATATTATATGTCTCAGAACAAAAATTATAGCCTGGTACTCCACGGTAATCAATGGGTCTATCCCCAGAAATTAAATTATTCACATGTACCTTGTATAACATGTAGCGATCCTCCCATCTGATCGGTTCAGCAGTAACCAACACCAATTGTCTCAAACCTCTCACACTGCGACGTTACACCTCTTCCAACACGGGACAGACTGCCCGACTTCTAAGCGATCGCGAGGTCCCTCTCCCACGCTGGCCACCGTCTAGACGCTACCTCAGCATCCTTGACGGTCTCAGCCTCGCGATCGCTCGACTAAATGATTTAATTAAACTTATTTACGGCCAGTCCCGCCACGGTTCTGTTACATCACCCTCCCCTTTACAAAAGAGTGGAACCACGGGGTCCACTCATACAATACGCCGTGGAGTACCAATGGTGGCTGAAACTTAATCCTACACTACACTGTATACACTTCCACTATATACACTCCTGTCAGTTGGTGCTGGCTTCTGTGCGCCCACCGGGTCGATGTATGGTCCTGGTTGTCAATTCTTCCAGAGCTCTGGCATCTTGTATTCGTTGAGTAGCCTTGGACTGTTTGTTTCCCAGCCACTTGCGTAGGCCCCATGTTCCAAGGGCACCCAGCAACAATAGCGCCAAGGTCGTTGTGGCACTCCACGTCCACCATCTTCGGTTAACCCGTTCTTCCTGTATCCTTTCAAGCGCACGGTGAAGGGCCAAGACCCGAACTTCATCAGCGGCCCACTGACCCGCTCCCAGGTCTCCTTGCTGCTCCAAGGACTTCCAAGCCTCTGGTAGGTCTTCCCTCCTAATTGTCGTTTTTTCTGACCCTATGTGTAGAGATATAGGGTCCACGATCTGTATTTCCTTCTCCAACGTCGTGTACGTCGTCCCTCTGGAGCGGTGGAGCAGCCAGTAATCTGCTGTTTTCAGTGTACAAGACTCTGTTGCCTCCCATTCTCCATCACCGTCCAAAATAATCTCTCTGGGTTGCTGATTTCTGCAATTTATCGTTGCCTTGGTTGGCTCGTTGATACTAAAGAGCCATTTCTCTCTTGCCTCGTCCCAAATCCAAGTATCCAGTTGCGGGTCACGTAGTGCCCTCCATTTACACAGCGGTTGACCACTCTGCTCATCCCCAAAGAAGAGAGTGCTTAAGCAGGTCACTCGTCTCCGTACCATCAACGGAAACAGCGCGGGGCACACCCACGGCTGGGATGTCCGGCACCGTGACAGGCCCCCTTTCTGCAGAAGTGCATAATATTGTCTATCCAATGACACAAGAAAACTGTCCACTGACGTCTCTAATACCACCTTGTGCGGCACATCCACACTCCGTATCGGCATAGGTTGTACCCTATAGAGCTTGAAGGCTTGACCTGACCTAATCAAAGGGAGATCTATAACAGCATGCACCGAAGTGGATGTGGCCACTCCATGGACTGCAGCGGCCTGGTAATAATGGTGGGCATCCTCGGGACGAGTACCTGTGAACAAACCAATTCCTGAGGGCAGTACATTGACCACCGTTTGGAGAATCTCACTCAAGGAGTGGGGAGACAGAAGGGCCTGACTCACTGCCCCCCATGGTACCCTCTCTAATCCCAAATACAATTCCCTCAAATCACCACTGGCTTTCAGAGCCGTCACCTCCATATTTCGGAGGTTGGATATCAAGGTTAAGGATAGGTTAGTATAAAGGGAAAGCCGGTCTACTTGTGTCTCTAGGGTTAACAACCGCCGGTGGGTAGCTTCAATTTCCTTCTTCAACATTCCTGCGAAGCGTACTAGGTTCCTCGTATTTTCCTCGGTTCGTTGTCCCAAATTCCGTGTGACTGTGAGGTGCTCCGTGGCCAAGTGGACCAATCACCCTTGTTGCATTGTTAGCTTCCCCAGATCGTCCCTTATCCCTTCTAAGTCGTCAGCATCCGGATTGCAAAACACCGCTTTAATCACCTTCCCTCCAATGTTTAGCAGCCCTCTGCTCCCTCGTTGAACCGGTAGCAGATTCCTGATGGACAAAACAGCTTCATCCACTTCTGCGACCATCTCCTTGGTCCTCTCCACCTCGTCCCAGTACCCCCTTAGTTCAGGGATATGGTTCAGTGTCCGTCGGTACTCAGCTTCTATTTCCTCTATTACTTCCCTCATCCGTAGTGCTTCACCACACAAGCGAGTCACGTTGACTTCCACTATTACCCGCCATCGCTCACTGCTCACTACTACGTCCCTTTCATCCAAAAACCTCACACCGCTGTGTCCCAGGGCCAACTGCAGCACCAGCCATCCTGCGAACACTGTCGTTTAACATTAGATTACTTTCTTGGCCTCAGCAGTATAGGGGATCGTGGGGTGAAAAGGGAATCATCCTCCTTCGGGGCCCACGAGGTGTCACGTGGGTCCTCAGGTGTACCTGGGTCATCTTCTGTGCGGGCCCAGGTTGTTTCTTGGGTGTCCTCTGATGAACTCGGGTCATTCCTCATCCAATGAGGAGTAACGTGATCGACTATGCCCCGGGGGTTGACAATTTTTCTGGCGTCCTTCGCTCCGTTACAGGGGGCTCCCTGCGGACAGTTGAATAAGCACCGTCGGCTTGACTCTCCTCTTGGTTGTCGTCCTTGACTTCTTCCATTTCATCCTCGCTGTCCTCGTTCCCGTGTGGGGGACATTCCTCCTCACTCTCATTTTCGTCCCGATGTTCATGTTCCTCCCAGTCACTCTCGTCTCCACTCTCCTCCTCCTCCCTTCCTAACTCAGTAGGCCTATCACCTATAGCTGGTTTCAACCGATTGATGTGTACCACTACTTTTCGGCCCGATCCCAACTGTAACTCATACGTGACTGGGGAGATCTTCCTTATTACCTCATACAGTCCCGTCCAAGGACGATGAAATTTCTTGCAATGTCCCAGCTTTGTAATGGGGACATGCAGGAACACACACTCCCCCACTTCGAGTTCTCTGTGTTTTCGCCCCTTGTTCCATTGCCTCGTCCGACGGGTCCACGCCAATTCCATCCTCTTCGATGCCTCCTCATAAGCCTGACTTAATCTCTCCTGCAGCCGTTCCACGAACTCTTCTGCTGGCGTTTCACCGTCCAGTGGCATGATATTGAAGCCTACAGGCATCTGCACTTCTCGTCCATACAGAAGGTAGTTTGGCGAGTATCCCGTTGACGAGTGCGGGATGGCCCTATAAGCCATCAGGGCATAGGGTACCCATTGATCCCAGTCACGACCGTCCCGTCGTACATAATGAGCCACCGACTCAGCCAGAGTTCGGTGTAATCTTTCAACCATTCCATTGCCCTCTGGATGGTAGGGGGTTGTCTGAATTTTCTGTGTCCCCAGCATCCGACATGTATTTTTCAATAGGGAGGAAACGAAATTTCTTCCCTGGTCTGTCAGCAATCGATCGGGGGCTCCGTGCCGGGTTACTATTGCCTCTACTAAGGCCCTTGCCGTCTCGTCCGCTGTGATTTCCTTCAATTGTATTGCTTCGGCGTACCTCGTATAATTGTCGATCATGGTGAGCAGGTACTTATAACCTCGCCCGCTCCTGGGAAGCGGACCGACGATGTCCATTGAAATTTGCTCAAACGGTCTGGTCGGGAAGAAAGGGGCTTCCAAAGGGGCCTTCAAACCTGGTGGGGATTTCCTTCTCTGACAGCTATCACACCTCGCGACGTATTCCCTTACGTCTGGACCCAGTGTGGGCCAGTAATACCCCTGCTGTACTACCGACGTCGTACGTTCTATACCCGGGTGTCCAGCCCATTTGGCTTCATGGCACTGCTGTAAAATGGCCCCTCTTAAAACTGTTGGTACTGCCAACTTCCAATCCCCCATGCTGTCACTACCATTTTTCCAATACAATACGCCCCGTGCATCCTTTCCTCCTGATCCTGATTGTTGTGCTAGATCTTGGCACCACGAATCATCCCGCTGGGCTATCTGTAGCTCGCTCTCATTAAACCCCGGTGTCTTCACTTGTACTCCCCGCACCGCCCTGCTCAAGGCATCAGCATTCGTATGCCTCCTCCCCGCCTTGTGCTCTACTTCATAATTGAACTCCTGGAGCCTTAGTGTCCACCTCATTAACCGAGAAGAAGGCTCCTTTAAGCTTAGCATCCATCTTAAAGCCGAATGATCAGTAACGAGCTTGAATTCCCTCCCAAGTAAGTAGCACCTAAACTGGCGGGTTGCCCAGATGACCGCTAGCAGTTCCAATTCGGTGGCCGAGTAATTTTTTTCTGGGCCTCGTAATTCCCGGCTGGCGTAGCATATGGGTCTTTCTTCCCCATCGCGCACTTGAGACAACACTGCTCCTAATGCCATCGAGGAGGCGTCGGTTGCTAAGATGAACGGGTCATGGAAATCGGGATAAACTAGAATCCGGTCAGACACCAAATGCTCTTTTAGCTCATTGAAAGCATCCTCTGCCTCCGTCGTCCATCTAAAAGTGGCATTCTTTTTCGTGAGCTCAGTCATTGGTTGAGCGATTCCCGCGAATCCCGCTACAAACCGGCGATAATACCCTGCTAACCCCAGGAAGGACCTTACTTCTCTCACGCTCCTTGGCCGAGGGTAGGCTCTCACTGCCTCTATCTTTGTGGGATCTGTTCTTACCCCATGCTCACTTACCACATGTCCAAGATAGGCAACTTCCTTCCGCACAAAGCAGCACTTCTCCCTGTTGACCTTGAGGTTAGCCTCTTGCAACTTACTGAATACATTCCCTAATCTACGTGCTTGCTCCTCAATAGTCGCACTGTAAACAATGACGTCATCCAGGTACACGTAGCATTCTACCCCTTTCAGCCTACTTAATAGGCAATCCATCAATTTTTGGAATGTTGCAGGAGCCCCAGCCAACCCGAAAGCCATCCTACGGTACTCGTAGTGGCCACCTTCTGTGGTGAACGCCGTCTTTTCCCGATCTTTTTCCGCGACGGATATTTGATGGTAACCGCTTGCCAGGTCTAGTGTCGTAAAGTACCGGCTTCTCCCCAATTGCTCCAACGTTTCATTTATCAATGGCAGTGGATAAACATCCACTTTTGTAACAGCATTGAGACCACGAAAATCAGTACAGAACCGAAACTTGGTTTCCCCATGGTACGACTTCTTTCTAACCAATACAATGGGGGCCGACCATGGACTCGATGATGGCTGGATGATCCCATTATCCAGCATTTCCTGGATGTGTTGTTTAACAATAGGTCTCTGATGGAAGGGTACTGGATACGGTCGTTTTGCTACTGGTGACGCGCCGCCTGTTTCAATGGAGTGCTCGACGCCTAGGGTGCAACCCCTCTCATCCGGTGGGTCGAACAACATTCCATACCACTCTAACACCTCTTCAATAGTTGATCTATCGTTCGGTGATAAATGACCAAGCTCAGCGTCCCAATTCCGCTGTTCCACTTTCTCTTTAGACTGGTGTAGTCCCACTACTCCTATCATGGTCTCCTCCCCGTCCCAGACGTCCGCCTCAACCGCCCTCCCCAAGGTTTGTCTGCGGTCAACCACGATCGGTTCTCCGGTCAAGTTGACCACCCGGACGTTCACCATCCCCTTTTCCACTCTGCCAACGCCCCTCCCCGTTCTTAACCCCTTCTGCGGCTGGATTTCAGGTTCTACCATGACCACTTTGCCGTCCATCATTGCCAGCTCCCCAGCTATTATGGCTTCAGCGTACTTTGGGATTATAGACCTCGCAACGGCCCGTACAGTGTATCCCTGCTGTGGCTTCTGAAGCGGTTCTGACTCACTAGGACTTGGCTTCCCCCGATGACACTTCTTCCCTGTCTGACGCTTGACTGCCTCAGCCGTCACCCCTCTAACCAGTACAGTGTTAGACCGAGCGTGAATTTCTATATCGACCTTCTTCATAAGGTCCAGCCCTAATATCCCGTCGTACGCCATTTCAATGTCCGCGACTGTAAACCGATGGCTTACTTTTCTCCCTTTTATTTGGCATTCAACCTCCTGTTCCCCTCTTATACGCAGGGCCCTTCCCGTTACTCCCCTGGCTTCAGGTTTGACCATCTCACCTTATGACCTTGGACCGGTTCCCTTAACAAGGAGATCTGAGCCCCCGTATCCACCAGCAGAATTTTCTTTTGTCCGGCTATCACAACCTCAAGACTTAACCCGTCGTTCTCCTGGCCAGATATACAGGGAATTAAACCAAGCTTACCCCTTTTGTTCTCCTGGGGCCTCCCTTCGGGGCAAAAGGGCGGCCTTAGGCTTTTGGGTCGCTCCCATTTTGAGCGGCGGTGGTACAGTGGGAAGCGAAGTGTCCTATTCTTCCACATCTGAAACAAGCTCCAGGGTAGTCTGGTCGTCTCCCGGTTCGCTGTGGGGTCTGGCCAACTCTGTTAGGGCAATTTCTCGCCAAATGCCCCCTCTTAGCACAGTTAAAACATTGGACCTCCGAAAGTGGTGGCCGAGCGTTTACCCGCCCCTCGTTCCTTCCGGGCTGCCGGTAGTTTGCGCAAACACATACGGATGGTTGCACCTCTTGTGCGCCCGTCATCGGCTCTACCGGTGGTTCTCTTACCACATATATGTTTTTTCCCCGTTGATGCTCCTGTAGGGCCTGTTCCAGCTCCAACGCCATTTTCTGGGCTTCCTTTAAGGTCTGTGGGCGGCCGAACAATACTTGCTTACCTACTTCCCCAGTCAAACCCCTAGTGAACGCCTCTAGCACCTTCCTTTCTACCTCCCTCGCCCACCACGTCCCCTCGTCTCCGGCTAAGGTTGGCCTGGCCATCTTTCCACCCACCGTAATACATCGGTCGGCAAACTCTTGTATCTTCTCCTTAGACTGTTGGCTCATGTCCTGCAGCACTCTGCCGTAATATTCGAAGGTGTTTGGATCGCCAAACCGCTCCTTCAATACCTCCGAAAGTCGCTGGAACGTAACCTCACCCCTAAGCTCTTCAGCGCCCCTTACGAACGTCGCCGCTTGTCCCTGAAGTTTTAACCGACATATCCTCACTCTATCTCCGTCATCCCAAGCCCCACAAGCCGCTACCTCCTCCAGGTAGTCCAAAAACTCCTCCACTGGCCGCGCAGTCGCTTCCCCTCCCCATGGCTTCACTAATGACTGTAACGATAGATCTCTGCGAGGTGGTTTAACAACCAGTTTAGCATCTGGTTGATTTGTCTCTAGTTCTACAATCTGCTGCTTGAGTTCCCCCTCCCGCTTTTGAAACTCCTCGTTTAGTTTTAACACCTCATCCAATTTAGCCCTTAATTGACTCTCAGCCGTCATTTTAAAAACGTGAATTTAGTTTGTGGTATTTTTGCAACCACCCCACACCTGACACCACTGTAACACCCCCCCGGCTTATTCGGAAGGGAATGGGGTTGTGAAAGGAAGGAAAGAATAGTAACACATAAGAAAATAAAAAAAATATTAGGAGAACGTACTCTGGCTAAGAACTAAGCAATATAAATAAAATGACTATATTTATTTTTATTTAATAATAAAATTAAATTATTGAAAAATACATAAAAAAAAATGTTTAATAAATTAATAATAAAACCAAATTGTTGAAACATATTAGAATGGTTAAAAATTTTGCAATTACTACACTACTGGTACAACCAGTTCCCCCACTTTGTTGCTAGGACAAGAAAATAAAAAAAAAACAATAAGGGAATATTATATGTCTCAGAACAAAAATTATAGCCTGGTACTCCACGGTAATCAATGGGTCTATCCCCAGAAATTAAATTGTTCACATGTACCTTGTATAACATGTAGCGATCCTCCCATCTGATCGGTTCAGCAGTAACCAACACCAATTGTCTCAAACCTCTCACACTGCGACGTTACACCTCTTCCAACACGGGACAGACTGCCCGACTTCTAAGCGATCGCGAGGTCCCTCTCCCACGCTGGCCACCGTCTAGACGCTACCTCAGCATCCTTGACGGTCTCAGCCTCGCGATCGCTCGACTAAATGATTTAATTAAACTTATTTACGGCCAGTCCCGCCACGGTTCTGTTACATCACCCTCCCCTTTACAAAAGAGTGGAACCACGGGGTCCACTCATACAATACGCCGTGGAGTACCAATGGTGGCTGAAACTTAATCCTACACTACACTGTATACACTTCCACTATATACACTCCTGTCAGTTGGTGCTGGCTTCTGTGCGCCCACCGGGTCGATGTATGGTCCTGGTTGTCAATTCTTCCAGAGCTCTGGCATCTTGTATTCGTTGAGTAGCCTTGGACTGTTTGTTTCCCAGCCACTTGCGTAGGCCCCATGTTCCAAGGGCACCCAGCAACAATAGCGCCAAGGTCGTTGTGGCACTCCACGTCCACCATCTTCGGTTAACCCGTTCTTCCTGAATCTGAAGTGGACTAAATATATCTATATATAATAACTGTACCTGAGACGTATTTAATTTTTTCCCGGTTTGGGAAACCGAAGGGAGCCGATCTCGGCCGAGCTTTGATTCTTGTTCGACAGTCACAAGACTAAAAAGTGCTACCAGCATAATGAAGCCCCTATATTGGACAAGTACCAAAATTTTATTTTTTTATTTTGTTTTCACTTTCAGGTTGAGTGGTGGGTTTGGTGAGAGTGAATTCGAGTTGGTTTAATTGTTCTGCCAAAGGAAGAAACATTTGGTGATGGTTTGTCCTTTTGAGATGAGACCATTGGCCTATTTGTCTTCATCCTTCCGGCAATCGGGCTCGGTGTTTATAATGTAAACCACACATAGGAAATCATTATTGATAGATTAATCTATAATTAGTATTTTATTATTTATATTTTTTTATTATTTTAAATACCTTTTTCTTCTTAGCCTTCTCCTTACTCTTAACCTCCGTTGTACCCGCCGCCAAACCACGAGACCGAACGTTTTTCTCAGGTCTCTTAGCTTTCTCAGGAACTTTTCCGGTTTGTCCGATTGGAATTTCGAGAAAGTCCAAGAGTCGCTTTTCTCGGGTTTCGGGTTTCCGGGGTGGGCGATCTTCAGGTCTAAAAAAAATTTTAAAAATAAATAAATTATAATGAAATGTATTCCAATTCAAATTATTAAAATTTACAGTTGTGACATCAATTTTATAGGAAGATAATATCTTGGTTATAATATAAAGTTGATATATAAAATTCAACAGCAGTAAAAAATTCATTTAATGATTTAGTCGATGTTACTAAAGCGAATTGTAACAATAGCGAATCTACCTCCTCTCCTGAGAATAAACCTGTAGTTGTCCATTCTCATTCTGTTCCTCAGGAGCTACCGAAAATTGATTTACCGATATTCACGGGGAAATTAGAGGACTGGAATGGATTCTATTCCCTATTTGATTCTATGGTTCATAGGGAAGAATCCCTATCGACCATTAGGAAATTTCACTATCTACGAGGTACCTTACGCGATGAAGCTCTGTCGCTTTTCTCGGGCTTCGCATTAGACGAAGCTAATTATTCACTCGCTTACGACGCATTGGTCTCTCGCTATCAAAATAAAAGGCGACTAGGCAGATTTTATATCAAGAAGGTGATGGATTTTACCCCTTTAAAGAATTCCTCAGCTTCTAATTTGCAGAGATTTTTATCTGAGCATGAAAATTATTTTTCGGCGTTATCGGCTTTAGCATTGAAGACATGGGGGATTTCATCAAACTTCATTTAGCTATTACAAATTTAGACCGAGAGACTAGAACAGCATTCGAAGAACGAATAAAATCAGCAGATATTCCCTCTTATAAGGATTTGATTAATTTCGTCACAGAAAGAACTAGAGTATATGAGATGATGGCTCAAGAAGGCCGATCAGAAAAGCCTAGTATAGAAAAATCCCGCTCTGCGAATTCCACGAGACGATATAACAAACCCAATTCTGGAAAAGAACAAATATCTCCGGGAATTTTTACTATTTCGCCATTGGAAAAACAAACCGATGGCGTTGCTGCTAACAAAACGAATCGCGATCCTCAATTCGACCAGTTGGAATTTCATGCAGGTGGTTCTAAGAAACAGGTATTCTCTCCGACTGATGTACAATCAAGAAATAGTACCGAATCGATTCTCTACGAGTAAAAGTCTCTAAAAGGCTCACAACCGGCTCTACCAGCTAAGAAATTAATTCCAGATGTCCGCACCTCGAAAGTTGTTTTGCTACCGTTGTGGTAACCCAGCAGTTTCCATTCACGCACGTCTTAAATGTACTCCGGGAAATTTGCAAGGGAATCGGAAGTAAGGGTCATTCCTATTCCATGGTTTCAGCTGACTCACCAAGTACCGATTTACCTATTACCGTGCCTCCTTATCGTTTACCTTTTTGTACCGCTAAATCTGATATCGTTTCTCCTTGTGTCGTATCGAATTCTCCCGAAAGTTCTACCGTATCTTCTTATCGTTTACCGTTTCCTAAACAGCACTATATTGATTTCCGAATAGGGAAACATGACAAAGGAGGCCTGTCCTACTTGCCCCTGTTTGACCCTGGTTCCACTACCTCATTTGTTGGACCAGAAGGGGTTGAAATTCTCCTTAAATTGGGATTTGAAGTTGAGAAAATTCCCGAATTTAATATTTGTGTCGCTAATGGAAGCTCATGTATTGTTGATGAAAGATTATCCATTTCAACTACCGGGTACGGGTCATATGACACGAAGCTTTACGTTTTAACCACGCTTCCATTTATGTTTCTTTTAGGGTTAGATTTTATCGTTTATACAAATATGAGCACGAATCATCGTGAAGCGACGTGGTGGTTTCAAGATGACTCTGACCATAAGTTCTCGTTTCGTCAAGATGCTCAATTAGTAGAAGAGGAAACATAAAAAATATGCGGTATTAGTTCACTTGATTCGTCAGAAAGGGTGGATCTGGATAGAATAGTCAGTGAAGGTTTGCGAACTCTCCAAGATTCTCCAGGATTAACGACGCGCATTAGCCATAAGGTAGATGTTCAGGATACCCAACCTATCAAGCAACGCTCCTACCATTAGTCACCCAAAGGACATGAGGCAATGCAACAGGAGTTAGATCGAATGTTGGATGAAGACTTAGTGGAACCTAGCCAATCTCCATGGTCGTCCCAGGTAGTCATGGTTCGTAAGGGATTATGTTATCGTTTCTGTATAGACTTTCGTAAGGTTAATGAAGTCACTCACTGTCTTATAGGCAGTATTCAGTAGGCTTATCCCTCTGTAATTTTTACATTCTGTAGAGCCACCTTTCTCCTTGTAGACAGGCACTATAATAGACTCTTTCCACTCACTCCGGATCTGTCCCTCTTCCCATATTTGAGAAATTAGTTCCTGCAGCTCTTTAGTTAGAGCATTGCCAGCTGCCTTCAGGAACTCAGCAGGGATACCATCTGATCCGGGTGACTTGTTATTTCTCAGCTTCATAACAATATCTTCTATATCCTCTCCATCCGGTGGTACTGCCTCGTCTTTGCTGCCATACGCGTCACATTCCAAAACACTTATTTGTTCCTCTGGCTGGCTTAGTAGTCCTCCATCTCACTTGGACGTCCGTCTCCAGTACCAGTAGTTGCACCTCCGCATTTTTCACCATGCTCCTTCTAGAGCAGTAACTGGTTTTACAAGACTCCACTTCTTTAAAGAAAAATTCGGTATCAATGCTTCTTCTTGAGTTTTCGTTATCTATAACCTTATTCTATAAAGCTTTCCTTTTCTTCCCTTTCAAGATCTTCTTTGCTTCTCTTCTTGCATCCTGGTACTTTTTCTTGTGCTCATAGTCAGGTATTTTAATCTTTTCTCATTTCGTTTTCGAATCGCCTCTTTACATTCTTCATCAAACCATATATTTCGTAATGGTTTCTTGTCCATCTTGCAGTATTCGCTCACGGTCCCCGTTATAATTTCTTTAATATGATTCCAATGTGCATTCACTTCCCATCCATCTATTACTACCGGCGTATTTTTGATTCCTTCCTCTACTCTGAGGGAAAAACATCTTTGTATTTGCTCATCTTTTATCGTTTCCTTGGACCATTTGTTAACCTTAGGTTTAATCTTCCCCTATTTGAAGGAATACGTTTTCAGCAATATTTTCATGATAACGAGGAAGTGGTCGGAGTTGACATCCGGGCCACTAAAAGATCTCACATCTTGGATATTATTGAAGAAAGAAAAATCGACAAGGATGTGATCAATTTGCGTAAAATCGCCATTGTGGGAATGCCATGTCTGCTTGTTTTTATCTTTATGCGGGAATACTGTGCTCATAACTACTAGAGAGTTCGATATTGCGAAGTTGATCATACATTGAATATTTTATCTGTTGAAAAAGAGAAAGCTCAACAGAGACATTAAACAAATGTTAATACATTAGTGGAAAAATTCCAACTAAAAACCATAAGTCTTTAAACTAAAACAGGAAATTGAAAATCACAGTCATTTTTTTACAATTAAAAAAAATAAAATACCTGTAATTGGTTCCTTGCTTTATAGTGCGGTCTTCGGTTGAAAACTTGTGATTGTCAGATGGTCTCTAAAACATATTTTTTGCAATTTTGATATTATTATTCAAAAAACATTTTTTCGTGGAACTTAATGATTATAAATACTATAATATTAAAGTATAAATTTACTTTCCTCTCTGAATACACTAAATATATACCAAAATTTGAAATATATTGAAATTGCAGGCCATCTTCAGGGCTTAGAAATAAAGAGAAAATTACAATATAAATAGTAGTACAAATAGACGGAATAAGGTCATTAACCTCCCTTCTAGGGCGAGGGGGGTGACCTTAACGATTGTGTTAGGGCGAGGGGGTTGTACGTTAGAGTGAGGAGGGTTTACCTTGAGTGTTGTTCAGCTCTGAAAAGTAAGATGTGGCAACGTCGCATATTATATGTGGCAACACCGCACTAGGTCATGATTTGTAATGAATGGGAGTGTGACGTAATTTTTTTTAAAGAATGGGAGTGTGACGTAATTTTTTTTAATGAATGGGAGTGTGACGTAATTTTTTTTAATGAATGGGAGAACTGTTATGAATAGGAGTGTGGCGTTAGTTTGCTATATGGATACACCTATCTAGGAAGTGTGAACCTTGAGCGTTTTTCAGCTCTGAAATGTAAGATGTGGCAACGTCGCATATTATATGTGGCAACACCGTACTAGGTAATGATTTGTTATGATTGGGTGTGTGACTTAATTTTGTTTTATTAATGGGAGAACTGTTATAAATGATATTGAGATAGGGTCATGTATTCTTGGATGACGGGTCGTAGATTGTAATAAATGGGAGAAGATTTGGCAACGGCGCACAGGAGATGTGGCAATACCACAACGTCATATTGTTTCGTGGAACAAAATCATTATAACACATAATTATACTCTAACACAAATAAAAAAATTTTATTATTGATTAATTGTTATAATTTTTAAAGATTTTTATTTTAAAAGCAAAGATATATCAACGACAGGGACTCAAACCCGGGTCACCCAGGTGGGACTCGAACCACGACGCCAATAAATGAAACTTTCATTATACCAATCCACAGAAGTTGTACAAATTGGCGGGGTGAGGAAGACCCATGACCTTGAGGTGTTTGACCTCCCTTGCAGGGCGAGGGGGTTTGGCCTTGAGGGTTTTGTTAGGGCAAGGGTGGTATTAGTTAGGGTTGAGTGTGGTTCAGCTCAGAATAGTAGGATGTGGTGACGCTATTAACGTTTTAGTATACATGTAAAACATTATTATTTCCTCAGAAAACAACGATTACCATTGGAAGCTCCTATAGGCTACGCTTCAAAAACTCGCGCAACATAATCTAAAAATACAGCACGACAAAACCGAATTTCGTAAACGTGAACTTTTATTTCTAGGCCATATAATTAGCGAATGAGCAATCAAACCAAATCCTGAAAAAATTCAAAGCTATAAAATAATTTAAATTGCCAAAAACAGAAAAACAAATCAAAAGCTTTCTCGGACTTTAGCTTCACCCTTAACAAAAGTCTTAGAAAAGATCAAATAGAAATTAACCCCGAAACATACAAAAACGCGCTCAAAAAATTCAAAGAATTAAAATGTAACGGTTCAATATTACAGATCCCGAACTTTGACGAAGACTTCTATTTGACTACAGACGCAAGCAACTACGCTATCGTAGCGGTTTTCTCACAAAAGAACTCCCGGTTTGCTTTGGCTTCGAGAACTTTAAATAAAGCTGAAAAAAACTTGTCAGCAGCAGAAAAAGAATGCCTTGCCATCATTTGGGCATGTCATCATTTTAGGCCATACCTTTACGGCAGAAAATTTATAATTTACTCTTGGATCATAAACCTCTAGAATAATTTGAAGAAGACTTTGAATACAACATTAAATATATAAAAGGAAAAGCAAATATAGTTTATAAATAAAGTATATCGCGCTATTGACACACAAACTTCGGAAACCCCTGAACTCGACATCTATCATACGGAAAAATATCCTTTATATTGTTCTAGTGAAAACATCAAACTAATGCAAGAAATGGGAATTAGTGAAAGAGATGAATTAAATAATTATAGTGGAAATAATAACAATGGAAATACCGCAAGAGCCAGCTGATGGTTGCAGTTGCTAGGCCCCCCGGCGTCCTGAGTACAGTACACCAATCACAAAAACACACAACACTACACCGAAACACATACACTGACATAAAGGACATTAACAGTACATACCTTAGGACTCCCTTCCCTAAGTAGACCTGAGAGTAGGTATAAAATGTACTTTATCCACAAATATGGAACTACGCAATAGAAAAATTCCCTTGGACGAATCCAGAGTTAGGGGTGCTCTGAAGGGATTGGACCAACAGCCTTCGACATTGGCAGGCAGTGCGAGCGGTGTCCCGATGCAGTGTGGAACCGTAAGACCGGCCACTCAAGGAAATATACCTGTCTCTACTTTATGTTTGGATTCTCTTCAGTCTCCCGCATTGCAAAGAGATATCACACGCCGAAGAAATAACCAACAGCGGATGAAATGGAGGCGAGAAATGAACCTAGCGGCAATCCGAGCTTATTTCTTGGCAACAATACTTGAAACCAACAAAATAGGACATAGACCAAGGATTAGTACATTTTGGAATGTAAAATTTCCTCAGCTCCAACTACCCTCTCAACGCATTGCTATCAAGTAAAGCAAGCACTCACCAGGGACTTTCTATCAATGTCCGACATCAACCCTCCGTCGGTCGCAACTGATCTAAGAAGCACAGACGACACTTCACCCGCCCCCCCCCCCTCCTTCACTAAACAGTGCGGAAACCGGATCTCTCCAGTACCTTCCTAACTACTAGCACCCTATCGAACCCCCATACTCAGTTGCTTTCCCGCCATTTGACTGAGCAGTAAATGTGCATGTTGGCCTGAGAAGCTCATTGCGACCGAGGACGTCATATTTTGGAAGGTGTGTATTTTCTCTTTTTTTTCGTGCATTCAACTTAAATATTAATATTTATATAATCTATAAGGACAATTTGTAGATTTTATTGTTTCATAACATCGGTTTTTGAAATCGCTTTTGAGTGAGCCTGGGAGGCACATTGTGACCAAGCTCGCTATGACCAAAGTTTCTTAAGTTTCTATGTCTTTTATTTCAGATATTGTATATACTGTTATTATTCAGGTATCAATGTTGCGCAGAAGATGTTTGACTTAAATAACCGATGAAGCAGATCAGGAGCATAATGCTAGCTGATGATGGTGATGAAGGCCCAGTTGCGATAGATGATTTGGGAGAAGAGAGCGATATTGCTTCAGAAGATGAAGTGGAAGAAATAAAAAAGGATTCAGAAAAAAAGGATTTTGCAGCCATTGCACAGAAGGTTGTTCCTAAAACAGTTGGCCTATGAGCTTGCGCTGAACAGAAGAATCCTTATGAAAGTTGGGATTCCCTCCAGCCTTCAAATCCGTCTCAAGAGGTTCTGCCTCACCTGCGATGATGATGAAGGAAAAAAATCATCCCGCTCCCATCCCAAGAGACTTAAGTGGTATGTACAGCTGGATCTGGTATTAGAAGACTTACCAAGATCAAATGTCGTCATTGCAAAAAATCCATCTGTCTCGGCCACGCGAACTACGTCTGTGACGAGTGTAAAATTGTCAATGCTCCAACTTCTGAGGCGCCTGGATCGTGCGAATCTGAAGTGGACTAAATATATCTATATATAATAACTGTACCTGAGACGTATTTAATTTTTTCCCGGTTTGGGAAACCGAAGGGAGCCGATCTCGGCCGAGCTTTGATTCTTGTTCGACAGTCACAAGACTAAAAAGTGCTACCAGCATAATGAAGCCCCTATATTGGACAAGTACCAAAATTTTATTTTTTTATTTTGTTTTCACTTTCAGGTTGAGTGGTGGGTTTGGTGAGAGTGAATTCGAGTTGGTTTAATTGTTCTGCCAAAGGAGGAAACATTTGGTGATGGTTTGTCCTTTTGAGATGAGACCATTGGCCTATTTGTCTTCATCCTTCCGGCAATCGGGCTCGGTGTTTATAATGTAAACCACACATAGGAAATCATTATTGATAGATTAATCTATAATTAGTATTTTATTATTTATATTTTTTTATTATTTTAAATACCTTTTTCTTCTTAGCCTTCTCCTTACTCTTAACCTCCGTTGTACCCGCCGCCAAACCACGAGACCGAACGTTTTTCTCAGGTCTCTTAGCTTTCTCAGGAACTTTTCCGGTTTGTCCGATTGGAATTTCGAGAAAGTCCAAGAGTCGCTTTTCTCGGGTTTCGGGTTTCCGGGGTGGGCGATCTTCAGGTCTAAAAAAAATTTTAAAAATAAATAAATTATAATAAAATGTATTCCAATTCAAATTATTAAAATTTACAGTTGTGACATCAATTTTATAGGAAGATAATATCTTGGTTATAATATAAAGTTGATATATAAAATTCAACAGCAGTAAAAAATTCATTTAATGATTTAGTCGATGTTACTAAAGCGAATTGTAACAATAGCGAATCTACCTCCTCTCCTGAGAATAAACCTGTGGTTGTCCATTCTCATTCTGTTCCTCAGGAGCTACCGAAAATTGATTTACCGATATTCACGGGGAAATTAGAGGACTGGAATGGATTCTATTCCCTATTTGATTCTATGGTTCATAGGGAAGAATCCCTATCGACCATTAGGAAATTTCACTATCTACGAGGTACCTTACGCGATGAAGCTCTGTCGCTTATCTCGGGCTTCGCATTAGACGAAGCTAATTATTCACTCGCTTACGACGCATTGGTCTCTCGCTATCAAAATAAAAGGCGACTAGGCAGATTTTATATCAAGAAGGTGATGGATTTTACCCCTTTAAAGAATTCCTCAGCTTCTAATTTGCAGAGATTTTTATCTGAGCATGAAAATTATTTTTCGGCGTTATCGGCTTTAGCATTGAAGACATGGGGGATTTCATCAAACTTCATTTAGCTATTACAAATTTAGACCGAGAGACTAGAACAGCATTCGAAGAACGAATAAAATCAGCAGATATTCCCTCTTATAAGGATTTGATTAATTTCGTCACAGAAAGAACTAGAGTATATGAGATGATGGCTCAAGAAGGCCGATCAGAAAAGCCTAGTATAGAAAAATCCCGCTCTGCGAATTCCACGAGACGATATAACAAACCCAATTCTGGAAAAGAACAAATATCTCCGGGAATTTTTACTATTTCGCCATTGGAAAAACAAACCGATGGCGTTGCTGCTAACAAAACGAATCGCGATCCTCAATTCGACCAGTTGGAATTTCATGCAGGTGGTTCTAAGAAACAGGTATTCTCTCCGACTGATGTACAATCAAGAAATAGTACCGAATCGATTCTCTACGAGTAAAAGTCTCTAAAAGGCTCACAACCGGCTCTACCAGCTAAGAAATTAATTCCAGATGTCCGCACCTCGAAAGTTGTTTTGCTACCGTTGTGGTAACCCAGCAGTTTCCATTCACGCACGTCTTAAATGTACTCCGGGAAATTTGCAAGGGAATCGGAAGTAAGGGTCATTCCTATTCCATGGTTTCAGCTGACTCACCAAGTACCGATTTACCTATTACCGTGCCTCCTTATCGTTTACCTTTTTGTACCGCTAAATCTGATATCGTTTCTCCTTGTGTCGTATCGAATTCTCCCGAAAGTTCTACCGTATCTTCTTATCGTTTACCGTTTCCTAAACAGCACTATATTGATTTCCGAATAGGGAAACATGACAAAGGAGGCCTGTCCTACTTGCCCCTGTTTGACCCTGGTTCCACTACCTCATTTGTTGGACCAGAAGGGGTTGAAATTCTCCTTAAATTGGGATTTGAAGTTGAGAAAATTCCCGAATTTAATATTTGTGTCGCTAATGGAAGCTCATGTATTGTTGATGAAAGATTATCCATTTCAACTACCGGGTACGGGTCATATGACACGAAGCTTTACGTTTTAACCACGCTTCCATTTATGTTTCTTTTAGGGTTAGATTTTATCGTTTATACAAATATGAGCACGAATCATCGTGAAGCGACGTGGTGGTTTCAAGATGACTCTGACCATAAGTTCTCGTTTCGTCAAGATGCTCAATTAGTAGAAGAGGAAACATAAAAAATATGCGGTATTAGTTCACTTGATTCGTCAGAAAGGGTGGATCTGGATAGAATAGTCAGTGAAGGTTTGCGAACTCTCCAAGATTCTCCAGGATTAACGACGCGCATTAGCCATAAGGTAGATGTTCAGGATACCCAACCTATCAAGCAACGCTCCTACCATTAGTCACCCAAAGGACATGAGGCAATGCAACAGGAGTTAGATCGAATGTTGGATGAAGACTTAGTGGAACCTAGCCAATCTCCATGGTCGTCCCAGGTAGTCATGGTTCGTAAGGGATTATGTTATCGTTTCTGTATAGACTTTCGTAAGGTTAATGAAGTCACTCACTGTCTTATAGGCAGTATTCAGTAGGCTTATCCCTCTGTAATTTTTACATTCTGTAGAGCCACCTTTCTCCTTGTAGACAGGCACTATAATAGACTCTTTCCACTCACTCCGGATCTGTCCCTCTTCCCATATTTGAGAAATTAGTTCCTGCAGCTCTTTAGTTAGAGCATTGCCAGCTGCCTTCAGGAACTCAGCAGGGATACCATCTGATCCGGGTGACTTGTTATTTCTCAGCTTCATAACAATATCTTCTATATCCTCTCCATCCGGTGGTACTGCCTCGTCTTTGCTGCCATACGCGTCACATTCCAAAACACTTATTTGTTCCTCTGGCTGGCTTAGTAGTCCTCCATCTCACTTGGACGTCCGTCTCCAGTACCAGTAGTTGCACCTCCGCATTTTTCACCATGCTCCTTCTAGAGCAGTAACTGGTTTTACAAGACTCCACTTCTTTAAAGAAAAATTCGGTATCAATGCTTCTTCTTGAGTTTTCGTTATCTATAACCTTATTCTATAAAGCTTTCCTTTTCTTCCCTTTCAAGATCTTCTTTGCTTCTCTTCTTGCATCCTGGTACTTTTTCTTGTGCTCATAGTCAGGTATTTTAATCTTTTCTCATTTCGTTTTCGAATCGCCTCTTTACATTCTTCATCAAACCATATATTTCGTAATGGTTTCTTGTCCATCTTGCAGTATTCGCTCACGGTCCCCGTTATAATTTCTTTAATATGATTCCAATGTGCATTCACTTCCCATCCATCTATTACTACCGGCGTATTTTTGATTCCTTCCTCTACTCTGAGGGAAAAACATCTTTGTATTTGCTCATCTTTTATCGTTTCCTTGGACCATTTGTTAACCTTAGGTTTAATCTTCCCCTATTTGAAGGAATACGTTTTCAGCAATATTTTCATGATAACGAGGAAGTGGTCGGAGTTGACATCCGGGCCACTAAAAGATCTCACATCTTGGATATTATTGAAGAAAGAAAAATCGACAAGGATGTGATCAATTTGCGTAAAATCGCCATTGTGGGAATGCCATGTCTGCTTGTTTTTATCTTTATGCGGGAATACTGTGCTCATAACTACTAGAGAGTTCGATATTGCGAAGTTGATCATACATTGAATATTTTATCTGTTGAAAAAGAGAAAGCTCAACAGAGACATTAAACAAATGTTAATACATTAGTGGAAAAATTCCAACTAAAAACCATAAGTCTTTAAACTAAAACAGGAAATTGAAAATCACAGTCATTTTTTTACAATTAAAAAAAATAAAATACCTGTAATTGGTTCCTTGCTTTATAGTGCGGTCTTCGGTTGAAAACTTGTGATTGTCAGATGGTCTCTAAAACATATTTTTTGCAATTTTGATATTATTATTCAAAAAACATTTTTTCGTGGAACTTAATGATTATAAATACTATAATATTAAAGTATAAATTTACTTTCCTCTCTGAATACACTAAATATATACCAAAATTTGAAATATATTGAAATTGCAGGCCATCTTCAGGGCTTAGAAATAAAGAGAAAATTACAATATAAATAGTAGTACAAATAGACGGAATAAGGTCATTAACCTCCCTTCTAGGGCGAGGGGGGTGACCTTAACGATTGTGTTAGGGCGAGGGGGTTGTACGTTAGAGTGAGGAGGGTTTACCTTGAGTGTTGTTCAGCTCTGAAAAGTAAGATGTGGCAACGTCGCATATTATATGTGGCAACACCGCACTAGGTCATGATTTGTAATGAATGGGAGTGTGACGTAATTTTTTTTAAAGAATGGGAGTGTGACGTAATTTTTTTTAATGAATGGGAGTGTGACGTAATTTTTTTTAATGAATGGGAGAACTGTTATGAATAGGAGTGTGGCGTTAGTTTGCTATATGGATACACCTATCTAGGAAGTGTGAACCTTGAGCGTTTTTCAGCTCTGAAATGTAAGATGTGGCAACGTCGCATATTATATGTGGCAACACCGTACTAGGTAATGATTTGTTATGATTGGGTGTGTGACTTAATTTTGTTTTATTAATGGGAGAACTGTTATAAATGATATTGAGATAGGGTCATGTATTCTTGGATGACGGGTCGTAGATTGTAATAAATGGGAGAAGATTTGGCAACGGCGCACAGGAGATGTGGCAATACCACAACGTCATATTGTTTCGTGGAACAAAATCATTATAACACATAATTATACTCTAACACAAATAAAAAAATTTTATTATTGATTAATTGTTATAATTTTTAAAGATTTTTATTTTAAAAGCAAAGATATATCAACGACAGGGACTCAAACCCGGGTCACCCAGGTGGGACTCGAACCACGACGCCAATAAATGAAACTTTCATTATACCAATCCACAGAAGTTGTACAAATTGGCGGGGTGAGGAAGACCCATGACCTTGAGGTGTTTGACCTCCCTTGCAGGGCGAGGGGGTTTGGCCTTGAGGGTTTTGTTAGGGCAAGGGTGGTATTAGTTAGGGTTGAGTGTGGTTCAGCTCAGAATAGTAGGATGTGGTGACGCTATTAACGTTTTAGTATACATGTAAAACATTATTATTTCCTCAGAAAACAACGATTACCATTGGAAGCTCCTATAGGCTACGCTTCAAAAACTCGCGCAACATAATCTAAAAATACAGCACGACAAAACCGAATTTCGTAAACGTGAACTTTTATTTCTAGGCCATATAATTAGCGAATGAGCAATCAAACCAAATCCTGAAAAAATTCAAAGCTATAAAATAATTTAAATTGCCAAAAACAGAAAAACAAATCAAAAGCTTTCTCCGACTTTAGCTTCACCCTTAACAAAAGTCTTAGAAAAGATCAAATAGAAATTAACCCCGAAACATACAAAAACGCGCTCAAAAAATTCAAAGAATTAAAATGTAACGGTTCAATATTACAGATCCCGAACTTTGACGAAGACTTCTATTTGACTACAGACGCAAGCAACTACGCTATCGTAGCGGTTTTCTCACAAAAGAACTCCCGGTTTGCTTTGGCTTCGAGAACTTTAAATAAAGCTGAAAAAAACTTGTCAGCAGCAGAAAAAGAATGCCTTGCCATCATTTGGGCATGTCATCATTTTAGGCCATACCTTTACGGCAGAAAATTTATAATTTACTCTTGGATCATAAACCTCTAGAATAATTTGAAGAAGACTTTGAATACAACATTAAATATATAAAAGGAAAAGCAAATATAGTTTATAAATAAAGTATATCGCGCTATTGACACACAAACTTCGGAAACCCCTGAACTCGACATCTATCATACGGAAAAATATCCTTTATATTGTTCTAGTGAAAACATCAAACTAATGCAAGAAATGGGAATTAGTGAAAGAGATGAATTAAATAATTATAGTGGAAATAATAACAATGGAAATACCGCAAGAGCCAGCTGATGGTTGCAGTTGCTAGGCCCCCCGGCGTCCTGAGTACAGTACACCAATCACAAAAACACACAACACTACACCGAAACACATACACTGACATAAAGGACATTAACAGTACATACCTTAGGACTCCCTTCCCTAAGTAGACCTGAGAGTAGGTATAAAATGTACTTTATCCACAAATATGGAACTACGCAATAGAAAAATTCCCTTGGACGAATCCAGAGTTAGGGGAGCTCTGAAGGGATTGGACCAACAGCCTTCGACATTGGCAGGCAGTGCGAGCGGTGTCCCGATGCAGTGTGGAACCGTAAGACCGGCCACTCAAGGAAATATACCTGTCTCTACTTTATGTTTGGATTCTCTTCAGTCTCCCGCATTGCAAAGAGATATCACACGCCGAAGAAATAACCAACAGCGGATGAAATGGAGGCGAGAAATGAACCTAGCGGCAATCCGAGCTTATTTCTTGGCAACAATACTTGAAACCAACAAAATAGGACATAGACCAAGGATTAGTACATTTTGGAATGTAAAATTTCCTCAGCTCCAACTACCCTCTCAACGCATTGCTATCAAGTAAAGCAAGCACTCACCAGGGACTTTCTATCAATGTCCGACATCAACCCTCCGTCGGTCGCAACTGATCTAAGAAGCACAGACGACACTTCACCCGCCCCCCCCCCCCTCCTTCACTAAACAGTGCGGAAACCGGATCTCTCCAGTACCTTCCTAACTACTAGCACCCTATCGAACCCCCATACTCAGTTGCTTTCCCGCCATTTGACTGAGCAGTAAATGTGCATGTTGGCCTGAGAAGCTCATTGCGACCGAGGACGTCATATTTTGGAAGGTGTGTATTTTCTCTTTTTTTTCGTGCATTCAACTTAAATATTAATATTTATATAATCTATAAGGACAATTTGTAGATTTTATTGTTTCATAACATCGGTTTTTGAAATCGCTTTTGAGTGAGCCTGGGAGGCACATTGTGACCAAGCTCGCTATGACCAAAGTTTCTTAAGTTTCTATGTCTTTTATTTCAGATATTGTATATACTGTTATTATTCAGGTATCAATGTTGCGCAGAAGATGTTTGACTTAAATAACCGATGAAGCAGATCAGGAGCATAATGCTAGCTGATGATGGTGATGAAGGCCCAGTTGCGATAGATGATTTGGGAGAAGAGAGCGATATTGCTTCAGAAGATGAAGTGGAAGAAATAAAAAAGGATTCAGAAAAAAAGGATTTTGCAGCCATTGCACAGAAGGTTGTTCCTAAAACAGTTGGCCTATGAGCTTGCGCTGAACAGAAGAATCCTTATGAAAGTTGGGATTCCCTCCAGCCTTCAAATCCGTCTGAAGAGGTTCTGCCTCACCTGCGATGATGATGAAGGAAAAAAATCATCCCGCTCCCATCCCAAGAGACTTAAGTGGTATGTACAGCTGGATCTGGTATTAGAAGACTTACCAAGATCAAATGTCGTCATTGCAAAAAATCCATCTGTCTCGGCCACGCGAACTACGTCTGTGACGAGTGTAAAATTGTCAATGCTCCAACTTCTGAGGCGCCTGGATCGTGCGAATCTGAAGTGGACTAAATATATCTATATATAATAACTGTACCTGAGACGTATTTAATTTTTTCCCGGTTTGGGAAACCGAAGGGAGCCGATCTCGGCCGAGCTTTGATTCTTGTTCGACAGTCACAAGACTAAAAAGTGCTACCAGCATAATGAAGCCCCTATATTGGACAAGTACCAAAATTTTATTTTTTTATTTTGTTTTCACTTTCAGGTTGAGTGGTGGGTTTGGTGAGAGTGAATTCGAGTTGGTTTAATTGTTCTGCCAAAGGAGGAAACATTTGGTGATGGTTTGTCCTTTTGAGATGAGACCATTGGCCTATTTGTCTTCATCCTTCCGGCAATCGGGCTCGGTGTTTATAATGTAAACCACACATAGGAAATCATTATTGATAGATTAATCTATAATTAGTATTTTATTATTTATATTTTTTTATTATTTTAAATACCTTTTTCTTCTTAGCCTTCTCCTTACTCTTAACCTCCGTTGTACCCGCCGCCAAACCACGAGACCGAACGTTTTTCTCAGGTCTCTTAGCTTTCTCAGGAACTTTTCCGGTTTGTCCGATTGGAATTTCGAGAAAGTCCAAGAGTCGCTTTTCTCGGGTTTCGGGTTTCCGGGGTGGGCGATCTTCAGGTCTAAAAAAAATTTTAAAAATAAATAAATTATAATGAAATGTATTCCAATTCAAATTATTAAAATTTACAGTTGTGACATCAATTTTATAGGAAGATAATATCTTGGTTATAATATAAAGTTGATATATAAAATTCAACAGCAGTAAAAAATTCATTTAATGATTTAGTCGATGTTACTAAAGCGAATTGTAACAATAGCGAATCTACCTCCTCTCCTGAGAATAAACCTGTGGTTGTCCATTCTCATTCTGTTCCTCAGGAGCTACCGAAAATTGATTTACCGATATTCACGGGGAAATTAGAGGACTGGAATGGATTCTATTCCCTATTTGATTCTATGGTTCATAGGGAAGAATCCCTATCGACCATTAGGAAATTTCACTATCTACGAGGTACCTTACGCGATGAAGCTCTGTCGCTTATCTCGGGCTTCGCATTAGACGAAGCTAATTATTCACTCGCTTACGACGCATTGGTCTCTCGCTATCAAAATAAAAGGCGACTAGGCAGATTTTATATCAAGAAGGTGATGGATTTTACCCCTTTAAAGAATTCCTCAGCTTCTAATTTGCAGAGATTTTTATCTGAGCATGAAAATTATTTTTCGGCGTTATCGGCTTTAGCATTGAAGACATGGGGGATTTCATCAAACTTCATTTAGCTATTACAAATTTAGACCGAGAGACTAGAACAGCATTCGAAGAACGAATAAAATCAGCAGATATTCCCTCTTATAAGGATTTGATTAATTTCGTCACAGAAAGAACTAGAGTATATGAGATGATGGCTCAAGAAGGCCGATCAGAAAAGCCTAGTATAGAAAAATCCCGCTCTGCGAATTCCACGAGACGATATAACAAACCCAATTCTGGAAAAGAACAAATATCTCCGGGAATTTTTACTATTTCGCCATTGGAAAAACAAACCGATGGCGTTGCTGCTAACAAAACGAATCGCGATCCTCAATTCGACCAGTTGGAATTTCATGCAGGTGGTTCTAAGAAACAGGTATTCTCTCCGACTGATGTACAATCAAGAAATAGTACCGAATCGATTCTCTACGAGTAAAAGTCTCTAAAAGGCTCACAACCGGCTCTACCAGCTAAGAAATTAATTCCAGATGTCCGCACCTCGAAAGTTGTTTTGCTACCGTTGTGGTAACCCAGCAGTTTCCATTCACGCACGTCTTAAATGTACTCCGGGAAATTTGCAAGGGAATCGGAAGTAAGGGTCATTCCTATTCCATGGTTTCAGCTGACTCACCAAGTACCGATTTACCTATTACCGTGCCTCCTTATCGTTTACCTTTTTGTACCGCTAAATCTGATATCGTTTCTCCTTGTGTCGTATCGAATTCTCCCGAAAGTTCTACCGTATCTTCTTATCGTTTACCGTTTCCTAAACAGCACTATATTGATTTCCGAATAGGGAAACATGACAAAGGAGGCCTGTCCTACTTGCCCCTGTTTGACCCTGGTTCCACTACCTCATTTGTTGGACCAGAAGGGGTTGAAATTCTCCTTAAATTGGGATTTGAAGTTGAGAAAATTCCCGAATTTAATATTTGTGTCGCTAATGGAAGCTCATGTATTGTTGATGAAAGATTATCCATTTCAACTACCGGGTACGGGTCATATGACACGAAGCTTTACGTTTTAACCACGCTTCCATTTATGTTTCTTTTAGGGTTAGATTTTATCGTTTATACAAATATGAGCACGAATCATCGTGAAGCGACGTGGTGGTTTCAAGATGACTCTGACCATAAGTTCTCGTTTCGTCAAGATGCTCAATTAGTAGAAGAGGAAACATAAAAAATATGCGGTATTAGTTCACTTGATTCGTCAGAAAGGGTGGATCTGGATAGAATAGTCAGTGAAGGTTTGCGAACTCTCCAAGATTCTCCAGGATTAACGACGCGCATTAGCCATAAGGTAGATGTTCAGGATACCCAACCTATCAAGCAACGCTCCTACCATTAGTCACCCAAAGGACATGAGGCAATGCAACAGGAGTTAGATCGAATGTTGGATGAAGACTTAGTGGAACCTAGCCAATCTCCATGGTCGTCCCAGGTAGTCATGGTTCGTAAGGGATTATGTTATCGTTTCTGTATAGACTTTCGTAAGGTTAATGAAGTCACTCACTGTCTTATAGGCAGTATTCAGTAGGCTTATCCCTCTGTAATTTTTACATTCTGTAGAGCCACCTTTCTCCTTGTAGACAGGCACTATAATAGACTCTTTCCACTCACTCCGGATCTGTCCCTCTTCCCATATTTGAGAAATTAGTTCCTGCAGCTCTTTAGTTAGAGCATTGCCAGCTGCCTTCAGGAACTCAGCAGGGATACCATCTGATCCGGGTGACTTGTTATTTCTCAGCTTCATAACAATATCTTCTATATCCTCTCCATCCGGTGGTACTGCCTCGTCTTTGCTGCCATACGCGTCACATTCCAAAACACTTATTTGTTCCTCTGGCTGGCTTAGTAGTCCTCCATCTCACTTGGACGTCCGTCTCCAGTACCAGTAGTTGCACCTCCGCATTTTTCACCATGCTCCTTCTAGAGCAGTAACTGGTTTTACAAGACTCCACTTCTTTAAAGAAAAATTCGGTATCAATGCTTCTTCTTGAGTTTTCGTTATCTATAACCTTATTCTATAAAGCTTTCCTTTTCTTCCCTTTCAAGATCTTCTTTGCTTCTCTTCTTGCATCCTGGTACTTTTTCTTGTGCTCATAGTCAGGTATTTTAATCTTTTCTCATTTCGTTTTCGAATCGCCTCTTTACATTCTTCATCAAACCATATATTTCGTAATGGTTTCTTGTCCATCTTGCAGTATTCGCTCACGGTCCCCGTTATAATTTCTTTAATATGATTCCAATGTGCATTCACTTCCCATCCATCTATTACTACCGGCGTATTTTTGATTCCTTCCTCTACTCTGAGGGAAAAACATCTTTGTATTTGCTCATCTTTTATCGTTTCCTTGGACCATTTGTTAACCTTAGGTTTAATCTTCCCCTATTTGAAGGAATACGTTTTCAGCAATATTTTCATGATAACGAGGAAGTGGTCGGAGTTGACATCCGGGCCACTAAAAGATCTCACATCTTGGATATTATTGAAGAAAGAAAAATCGACAAGGATGTGATCAATTTGCGTAAAATCGCCATTGTGGGAATGCCATGTCTGCTTGTTTTTATCTTTATGCGGGAATACTGTGCTCATAACTACTAGAGAGTTCGATATTGCGAAGTTGATCATACATTGAATATTTTATCTGTTGAAAAAGAGAAAGCTCAACAGAGACATTAAACAAATGTTAATACATTAGTGGAAAAATTCCAACTAAAAACCATAAGTCTTTAAACTAAAACAGGAAATTGAAAATCACAGTCATTTTTTTACAATTAAAAAAAATAAAATACCTGTAATTGGTTCCTTGCTTTATAGTGCGGTCTTCGGTTGAAAACTTGTGATTGTCAGATGGTCTCTAAAACATATTTTTTGCAATTTTGATATTATTATTCAAAAAACATTTTTTCGTGGAACTTAATGATTATAAATACTATAATATTAAAGTATAAATTTACTTTCCTCTCTGAATACACTAAATATATACCAAAATTTGAAATATATTGAAATTGCAGGCCATCTTCAGGGCTTAGAAATAAAGAGAAAATTACAATATAAATAGTAGTACAAATAGACGGAATAAGGTCATTAACCTCCCTTCTAGGGCGAGGGGGGTGACCTTAACGATTGTGTTAGGGCGAGGGGGTTGTACGTTAGAGTGAGGAGGGTTTACCTTGAGTGTTGTTCAGCTCTGAAAAGTAAGATGTGGCAACGTCGCATATTATATGTGGCAACACCGCACTAGGTCATGATTTGTAATGAATGGGAGTGTGACGTAATTTTTTTTAAAGAATGGGAGTGTGACGTAATTTTTTTTAATGAATGGGAGTGTGACGTAATTTTTTTTAATGAATGGGAGAACTGTTATGAATAGGAGTGTGGCGTTAGTTTGCTATATGGATACACCTATCTAGGAAGTGTGAACCTTGAGCGTTTTTCAGCTCTGAAATGTAAGATGTGGCAACGTCGCATATTATATGTGGCAACACCGTACTAGGTAATGATTTGTTATGATTGGGTGTGTGACTTAATTTTGTTTTATTAATGGGAGAACTGTTATAAATGATATTGAGATAGGGTCATGTATTCTTGGATGACGGGTCGTAGATTGTAATAAATGGGAGAAGATTTGGCAACGGCGCACAGGAGATGTGGCAATACCACAACGTCATATTGTTTCGTGGAACAAAATCATTATAACACATAATTATACTCTAACACAAATAAAAAAATTTTATTATTGATTAATTGTTATAATTTTTAAAGATTTTTATTTTAAAAGCAAAGATATATCAACGACAGGGACTCAAACCCGGGTCACCCAGGTGGGACTCGAACCACGACGCCAATAAATGAAACTTTCATTATACCAATCCACAGAAGTTGTACAAATTGGCGGGGTGAGGAAGACCCATGACCTTGAGGTGTTTGACCTCCCTTGCAGGGCGAGGGGGTTTGGCCTTGAGGGTTTTGTTAGGGCAAGGGTGGTATTAGTTAGGGTTGAGTGTGGTTCAGCTCAGAATAGTAGGATGTGGTGACGCTATTAACGTTTTAGTATACATGTAAAACATTATTATTTCCTCAGAAAACAACGATTACCATTGGAAGCTCCTATAGGCTACGCTTCAAAAACTCGCGCAACATAATCTAAAAATACAGCACGACAAAACCGAATTTCGTAAACGTGAACTTTTATTTCTAGGCCATATAATTAGCGAATGAGCAATCAAACCAAATCCTGAAAAAATTCAAAGCTATAAAATAATTTAAATTGCCAAAAACAGAAAAACAAATCAAAAGCTTTCTCGGACTTTAGCTTCACCCTTAACAAAAGTCTTAGAAAAGATCAAATAGAAATTAACCCCGAAACATACAAAAACGCGCTCAAAAAATTCAAAGAATTAAAATGTAACGGTTCAATATTACAGATCCCGAACTTTGACGAAGACTTCTATTTGACTACAGACGCAAGCAACTACGCTATCGTAGCGGTTTTCTCACAAAAGAACTCCCGGTTTGCTTTGGCTTCGAGAACTTTAAATAAAGCTGAAAAAAACTTGTCAGCAGCAGAAAAAGAATGCCTTGCCATCATTTGGGCATGTCATCATTTTAGGCCATACCTTTACGGCAGAAAATTTATAATTTACTCTTGGATCATAAACCTCTAGAATAATTTGAAGAAGACTTTGAATACAACATTAAATATATAAAAGGAAAAGCAAATATAGTTTATAAATAAAGTATATCGCGCTATTGACACACAAACTTCGGAAACCCCTGAACTCGACATCTATCATACGGAAAAATATCCTTTATATTGTTCTAGTGAAAACATCAAACTAATGCAAGAAATGGGAATTAGTGAAAGAGATGAATTAAATAATTATAGTGGAAATAATAACAATGGAAATACCGCAAGAGCCAGCTGATGGTTGCAGTTGCTAGGCCCCCCGGCGTCCTGAGTACAGTACACCAATCACAAAAACACACAACACTACACCGAAACACATACACTGACATAAAGGACATTAACAGTACATACCTTAGGACTCCCTTCCCTAAGTAGACCTGAGAGTAGGTATAAAATGTACTTTATCCACAAATATGGAACTACGCAATAGAAAAATTCCCTTGGACGAATCCAGAGTTAGGGGTGCTCTGAAGGGATTGGACCAACAGCCTTCGACATTGGCAGGCAGTGCGAGCGGTGTCCCGATGCAGTGTGGAACCGTAAGACCGGCCACTCAAGGAAATATACCTGTCTCTACTTTATGTTTGGATTCTCTTCAGTCTCCCGCATTGCAAAGAGATATCACACGCCGAAGAAATAACCAACAGCGGATGAAATGGAGGCGAGAAATGAACCTAGCGGCAATCCGAGCTTATTTCTTGGCAACAATACTTGAAACCAACAAAATAGGACATAGACCAAGGATTAGTACATTTTGGAATGTAAAATTTCCTCAGCTCCAACTACCCTCTCAACGCATTGCTATCAAGTAAAGCAAGCACTCACCAGGGACTTTCTATCAATGTCCGACATCAACCCTCCGTCGGTCGCAACTGATCTAAGAAGCACAGACGACACTTCACCCGCCCCCCCCCCTCCTTCACTAAACAGTGCGGAAACCGGATCTCTCCAGTACCTTCCTAACTACTAGCACCCTATCGAACCCCCATACTCAGTTGCTTTCCCGCCATTTGACTGAGCAGTAAATGTGCATGTTGGCCTGAGAAGCTCATTGCGACCGAGGACGTCATATTTTGGAAGGTGTGTATTTTCTCTTTTTTTTCGTGCATTCAACTTAAATATTAATATTTATATAATCTATAAGGACAATTTGTAGATTTTATTGTTTCATAACATCGGTTTTTGAAATCGCTTTTGAGTGAGCCTGGGAGGCACATTGTGACCAAGCTCGCTATGACCAAAGTTTCTTAAGTTTCTATGTCTTTTATTTCAGATATTGTATATACTGTTATTATTCAGGTATCAATGTTGCGCAGAAGATGTTTGACTTAAATAACCGATGAAGCAGATCAGGAGCATAATGCTAGCTGATGATGGTGATGAAGGCCCAGTTGCGATAGATGATTTGGGAGAAGAGAGCGATATTGCTTCAGAAGATGAAGTGGAAGAAATAAAAAAGGATTCAGAAAAAAAGGATTTTGCAGCCATTGCACAGAAGGTTGTTCCTAAAACAGTTGGCCTATGAGCTTGCGCTGAACAGAAGAATCCTTATGAAAGTTGGGATTCCCTCCAGCCTTCAAATCCGTCTGAAGAGGTTCTGCCTCACCTGCGATGATGATGAAGGAAAAAAATCATCCCGCTCCCATCCCAAGAGACTTAAGTGGTATGTACAGCTGGATCTGGTATTAGAAGACTTACCAAGATCAAATGTCGTCATTGCAAAAAATCCATCTGTCTCGGCCACGCGAACTACGTCTGTGACGAGTGTAAAATTGTCAATGCTCCAACTTCTGAGGCGCCTGGATCGTGCGAATCTGAAGTGGACTAAATATATCTATATATAATAACTGTACCTGAGACGTATTTAATTTTTTCCCGGTTTGGGAAACCGAAGGGAGCCGATCTCGGCCGAGCTTTGATTCTTGTTCGACAGTCACAAGACTAAAAAGTGCTACCAGCATAATGAAGCCCCTATATTGGACAAGTACCAAAATTTTATTTTTTTATTTTGTTTTCACTTTCAGGTTGAGTGGTGGGTTTGGTGAGAGTGAATTCGAGTTGGTTTAATTGTTCTGCCAAAGGAGGAAACATTTGGTGATGGTTTGTCCTTTTGAGATGAGACCATTGGCCTATTTGTCTTCATCCTTCCGGCAATCGGGCTCGGTGTTTATAATGTAAACCACACATAGGAAATCATTATTGATAGATTAATCTATAATTAGTATTTTATTATTTATATTTTTTTATTATTTTAAATACCTTTTTCTTCTTAGCCTTCTCCTTACTCTTAACCTCCGTTGTACCCGCCGCCAAACCACGAGACCGAACGTTTTTCTCAGGTCTCTTAGCTTTCTCAGGAACTTTTCCGGTTTGTCCGATTGGAATTTCGAGAAAGTCCAAGAGTCGCTTTTCTCGGGTTTCGGGTTTCCGGGGTGGGCGATCTTCAGGTCTAAAAAAAATTTTAAAAATAAATAAATTATAATGAAATGTATTCCAATTCAAATTATTAAAATTTACAGTTGTGACATCAATTTTATAGGAAGATAATATCTTGGTTATAATATAAAGTTGATATATAAAATTCAACAGCAGTAAAAAATTCATTTAATGATTTAGTCGATGTTACTAAAGCGAATTGTAACAATAGCGAATCTACCTCCTCTCCTGAGAATAAACCTGTGGTTGTCCATTCTCATTCTGTTCCTCAGGAGCTACCGAAAATTGATTTACCGATATTCACGGGGAAATTAGAGGACTGGAATGGATTCTATTCCCTATTTGATTCTATGGTTCATAGGGAAGAATCCCTATCGACCATTAGGAAATTTCACTATCTACGAGGTACCTTACGCGATGAAGCTCTGTCGCTTATCTCGGGCTTCGCATTAGACGAAGCTAATTATTCACTCGCTTACGACGCATTGGTCTCTCGCTATCAAAATAAAAGGCGACTAGGCAGATTTTATATCAAGAAGGTGATGGATTTTACCCCTTTAAAGAATTCCTCAGCTTCTAATTTGCAGAGATTTTTATCTGAGCATGAAAATTATTTTTCGGCGTTATCGGCTTTAGCATTGAAGACATGGGGGATTTCATCAAACTTCATTTAGCTATTACAAATTTAGACCGAGAGACTAGAACAGCATTCGAAGAACGAATAAAATCAGCAGATATTCCCTCTTATAAGGATTTGATTAATTTCGTCACAGAAAGAACTAGAGTATATGAGATGATGGCTCAAGAAGGCCGATCAGAAAAGCCTAGTATAGAAAAATCCCGCTCTGCGAATTCCACGAGACGATATAACAAACCCAATTCTGGAAAAGAACAAATATCTCCGGGAATTTTTACTATTTCGCCATTGGAAAAACAAACCGATGGCGTTGCTGCTAACAAAACGAATCGCGATCCTCAATTCGACCAGTTGGAATTTCATGCAGGTGGTTCTAAGAAACAGGTATTCTCTCCGACTGATGTACAATCAAGAAATAGTACCGAATCGATTCTCTACGAGTAAAAGTCTCTAAAAGGCTCACAACCGGCTCTACCAGCTAAGAAATTAATTCCAGATGTCCGCACCTCGAAAGTTGTTTTGCTACCGTTGTGGTAACCCAGCAGTTTCCATTCACGCACGTCTTAAATGTACTCCGGGAAATTTGCAAGGGAATCGGAAGTAAGGGTCATTCCTATTCCATGGTTTCAGCTGACTCACCAAGTACCGATTTACCTATTACCGTGCCTCCTTATCGTTTACCTTTTTGTACCGCTAAATCTGATATCGTTTCTCCTTGTGTCGTATCGAATTCTCCCGAAAGTTCTACCGTATCTTCTTATCGTTTACCGTTTCCTAAACAGCACTATATTGATTTCCGAATAGGGAAACATGACAAAGGAGGCCTGTCCTACTTGCCCCTGTTTGACCCTGGTTCCACTACCTCATTTGTTGGACCAGAAGGGGTTGAAATTCTCCTTAAATTGGGATTTGAAGTTGAGAAAATTCCCGAATTTAATATTTGTGTCGCTAATGGAAGCTCATGTATTGTTGATGAAAGATTATCCATTTCAACTACCGGGTACGGGTCATATGACACGAAGCTTTACGTTTTAACCACGCTTCCATTTATGTTTCTTTTAGGGTTAGATTTTATCGTTTATACAAATATGAGCACGAATCATCGTGAAGCGACGTGGTGGTTTCAAGATGACTCTGACCATAAGTTCTCGTTTCGTCAAGATGCTCAATTAGTAGAAGAGGAAACATAAAAAATATGCGGTATTAGTTCACTTGATTCGTCAGAAAGGGTGGATCTGGATAGAATAGTCAGTGAAGGTTTGCGAACTCTCCAAGATTCTCCAGGATTAACGACGCGCATTAGCCATAAGGTAGATGTTCAGGATACCCAACCTATCAAGCAACGCTCCTACCATTAGTCACCCAAAGGACATGAGGCAATGCAACAGGAGTTAGATCGAATGTTGGATGAAGACTTAGTGGAACCTAGCCAATCTCCATGGTCGTCCCAGGTAGTCATGGTTCGTAAGGGATTATGTTATCGTTTCTGTATAGACTTTCGTAAGGTTAATGAAGTCACTCACTGTCTTATAGGCAGTATTCAGTAGGCTTATCCCTCTGTAATTTTTACATTCTGTAGAGCCACCTTTCTCCTTGTAGACAGGCACTATAATAGACTCTTTCCACTCACTCCGGATCTGTCCCTCTTCCCATATTTGAGAAATTAGTTCCTGCAGCTCTTTAGTTAGAGCATTGCCAGCTGCCTTCAGGAACTCAGCAGGGATACCATCTGATCCGGGTGACTTGTTATTTCTCAGCTTCATAACAATATCTTCTATATCCTCTCCATCCGGTGGTACTGCCTCGTCTTTGCTGCCATACGCGTCACATTCCAAAACACTTATTTGTTCCTCTGGCTGGCTTAGTAGTCCTCCATCTCACTTGGACGTCCGTCTCCAGTACCAGTAGTTGCACCTCCGCATTTTTCACCATGCTCCTTCTAGAGCAGTAACTGGTTTTACAAGACTCCACTTCTTTAAAGAAAAATTCGGTATCAATGCTTCTTCTTGAGTTTTCGTTATCTATAACCTTATTCTATAAAGCTTTCCTTTTCTTCCCTTTCAAGATCTTCTTTGCTTCTCTTCTTGCATCCTGGTACTTTTTCTTGTGCTCATAGTCAGGTATTTTAATCTTTTCTCATTTCGTTTTCGAATCGCCTCTTTACATTCTTCATCAAACCATATATTTCGTAATGGTTTCTTGTCCATCTTGCAGTATTCGCTCACGGTCCCCGTTATAATTTCTTTAATATGATTCCAATGTGCATTCACTTCCCATCCATCTATTACTACCGGCGTATTTTTGATTCCTTCCTCTACTCTGAGGGAAAAACATCTTTGTATTTGCTCATCTTTTATCGTTTCCTTGGACCATTTGTTAACCTTAGGTTTAATCTTCCCCTATTTGAAGGAATACGTTTTCAGCAATATTTTCATGATAACGAGGAAGTGGTCGGAGTTGACATCCGGGCCACTAAAAGATCTCACATCTTGGATATTATTGAAGAAAGAAAAATCGACAAGGATGTGATCAATTTGCGTAAAATCGCCATTGTGGGAATGCCATGTCTGCTTGTTTTTATCTTTATGCGGGAATACTGTGCTCATAACTACTAGAGAGTTCGATATTGCGAAGTTGATCATACATTGAATATTTTATCTGTTGAAAAAGAGAAAGCTCAACAGAGACATTAAACAAATGTTAATACATTAGTGGAAAAATTCCAACTAAAAACCATAAGTCTTTAAACTAAAACAGGAAATTGAAAATCACAGTCATTTTTTTACAATTAAAAAAAATAAAATACCTGTAATTGGTTCCTTGCTTTATAGTGCGGTCTTCGGTTGAAAACTTGTGATTGTCAGATGGTCTCTAAAACATATTTTTTGCAATTTTGATATTATTATTCAAAAAACATTTTTTCGTGGAACTTAATGATTATAAATACTATAATATTAAAGTATAAATTTACTTTCCTCTCTGAATACACTAAATATATACCAAAATTTGAAATATATTGAAATTGCAGGCCATCTTCAGGGCTTAGAAATAAAGAGAAAATTACAATATAAATAGTAGTACAAATAGACGGAATAAGGTCATTAACCTCCCTTCTAGGGCGAGGGGGGTGACCTTAACGATTGTGTTAGGGCGAGGGGGTTGTACGTTAGAGTGAGGAGGGTTTACCTTGAGTGTTGTTCAGCTCTGAAAAGTAAGATGTGGCAACGTCGCATATTATATGTGGCAACACCGCACTAGGTCATGATTTGTAATGAATGGGAGTGTGACGTAATTTTTTTTAAAGAATGGGAGTGTGACGTAATTTTTTTTAATGAATGGGAGTGTGACGTAATTTTTTTTAATGAATGGGAGAACTGTTATGAATAGGAGTGTGGCGTTAGTTTGCTATATGGATACACCTATCTAGGAAGTGTGAACCTTGAGCGTTTTTCAGCTCTGAAATGTAAGATGTGGCAACGTCGCATATTATATGTGGCAACACCGTACTAGGTAATGATTTGTTATGATTGGGTGTGTGACTTAATTTTGTTTTATTAATGGGAGAACTGTTATAAATGATATTGAGATAGGGTCATGTATTCTTGGATGACGGGTCGTAGATTGTAATAAATGGGAGAAGATTTGGCAACGGCGCACAGGAGATGTGGCAATACCACAACGTCATATTGTTTCGTGGAACAAAATCATTATAACACATAATTATACTCTAACACAAATAAAAAAATTTTATTATTGATTAATTGTTATAATTTTTAAAGATTTTTATTTTAAAAGCAAAGATATATCAACGACAGGGACTCAAACCCGGGTCACCCAGGTGGGACTCGAACCACGACGCCAATAAATGAAACTTTCATTATACCAATCCACAGAAGTTGTACAAATTGGCGGGGTGAGGAAGACCCATGACCTTGAGGTGTTTGACCTCCCTTGCAGGGCGAGGGGGTTTGGCCTTGAGGGTTTTGTTAGGGCAAGGGTGGTATTAGTTAGGGTTGAGTGTGGTTCAGCTCAGAATAGTAGGATGTGGTGACGCTATTAACGTTTTAGTATACATGTAAAACATTATTATTTCCTCAGAAAACAACGATTACCATTGGAAGCTCCTATAGGCTACGCTTCAAAAACTCGCGCAACATAATCTAAAAATACAGCACGACAAAACCGAATTTCGTAAACGTGAACTTTTATTTCTAGGCCATATAATTAGCGAATGAGCAATCAAACCAAATCCTGAAAAAATTCAAAGCTATAAAATAATTTAAATTGCCAAAAACAGAAAAACAAATCAAAAGCTTTCTCGGACTTTAGCTTCACCCTTAACAAAAGTCTTAGAAAAGATCAAATAGAAATTAACCCCGAAACATACAAAAACGCGCTCAAAAAATTCAAAGAATTAAAATGTAACGGTTCAATATTACAGATCCCGAACTTTGACGAAGACTTCTATTTGACTACAGACGCAAGCAACTACGCTATCGTAGCGGTTTTCTCACAAAAGAACTCCCGGTTTGCTTTGGCTTCGAGAACTTTAAATAAAGCTGAAAAAAACTTGTCAGCAGCAGAAAAAGAATGCCTTGCCATCATTTGGGCATGTCATCATTTTAGGCCATACCTTTACGGCAGAAAATTTATAATTTACTCTTGGATCATAAACCTCTAGAATAATTTGAAGAAGACTTTGAATACAACATTAAATATATAAAAGGAAAAGCAAATATAGTTTATAAATAAAGTATATCGCGCTATTGACACACAAACTTCGGAAACCCCTGAACTCGACATCTATCATACGGAAAAATATCCTTTATATTGTTCTAGTGAAAACATCAAACTAATGCAAGAAATGGGAATTAGTGAAAGAGATGAATTAAATAATTATAGTGGAAATAATAACAATGGAAATACCGCAAGAGCCAGCTGATGGTTGCAGTTGCTAGGCCCCCCGGCGTCCTGAGTACAGTACACCAATCACAAAAACACACAACACTACACCGAAACACATACACTGACATAAAGGACATTAACAGTACATACCTTAGGACTCCCTTCCCTAAGTAGACCTGAGAGTAGGTATAAAATGTACTTTATCCACAAATATGGAACTACGCAATAGAAAAATTCCCTTGGACGAATCCAGAGTTAGGGGTGCTCTGAAGGGATTGGACCAACAGCCTTCGACATTGGCAGGCAGTGCGAGCGGTGTCCCGATGCAGTGTGGAACCGTAAGACCGGCCACTCAAGGAAATATACCTGTCTCTACTTTATGTTTGGATTCTCTTCAGTCTCCCGCATTGCAAAGAGATATCACACGCCGAAGAAATAACCAACAGCGGATGAAATGGAGGCGAGAAATGAACCTAGCGGCAATCCGAGCTTATTTCTTGGCAACAATACTTGAAACCAACAAAATAGGACATAGACCAAGGATTAGTACATTTTGGAATGTAAAATTTCCTCAGCTCCAACTATCCTCTCAACGCATTGCTATCAAGTAAAGCAAGCACTCACCAGGGACTTTCTATCAATGTCCGACATCAACCCTCCGTCGGTCGCCACTGATCTAAGAAGCACAGACGACACTTCACCCGCCCCCCTTCTTCACTAAACAGTGCCGAAACCGCATCTCTCCAGTACCTTCCTAAATACTAGCACCCTATCGAACCCCCATACTCAGTTGCTTTCCCGCCATTTGACTGAGCAGTAAATGTGCATGTTGGCCTGTGAAGCTCATTGCGACCGAGGACGTGATATTTTGGAAGGTGTGTATTTTCTCTCTTTTTTTCGTGCATTCAACTTAAATATTAATATTTATATAATCTATAAAAAGGATTTTGCAGCTATTGCACAGAAGGTTGTTCCTAAAACAGTTGGCCTATGAGCTTGCACTGAACAGAAGAATCCTTATGAAAGTTGGGATTCCCTCCAGCCTTCAAATCCGTCTGAAGAGGTTCTGCCTCACCTGCGATGATGATGAAGGAAAAAAATCATCCCGCTCCCATCCCATGAGACGTAAGTGGTATGTACAGCTGGATCTGGTATTAGAAGACTTACCAAGATCAAAAAATCCATCTGTCTCGGCCACGTGAACTACGTCTGTGACGAGTGTAAACTTGTCAATGCTCCAACTTCTGAGGCGCCTGGATCGTGCGAATTTGAAGTGGACTAAATATATCTATATATAATAACTGTACCTGAGACGTATTTAATTTTTTCCCGGTTTGGGAATCCGAAGGGAGCCGATCTCGGCCGAGCTTTGATTCTTGTTCGACAGTCACAAGACTAAAAAGTGCTACCAGCATAATGAAGCCCCTATATTGGACAAGTACCAAAATTTTATTTTTTTATTTTGTTTTCACTTTCAGGTTGAGTGGTGGGTTTGGTGAGAGTGAATTCGAGTTGGTTTAATTGTTCTGCCAAAGGAGGAAACATTTGGTGATGGTTTGTCCTTTTGAGATGAGACCATTGGCCTATTTGTCTTCATCCTTCCGGCAATCGGGCTCGGTGTTTATAATGTAAACCACACATAGGAAATCTTTATTGATAGATTAATCTATAATTAGTATTTTATTATTTATATTTTTTTATTATTTTAAATACCTTTTTCTTCTTAGCCTTCTCCTTACTCTTAACCTCCGTTGTACCCGCCGCCAAACCACGAGACCGAACGTTTTTCTCAGGTCTCTTAGCTTTCTCAGGAACTTTTCCGGTTTGTCCGATTGGAATTTCGAGAAAGTCCAAGAGTCGCTTTTCTCGGGTTTCGGGTTTCCGGGGTGGGCGATCTTCAGGTCTAAAAAAAATTTTAAAAATAAATAAATTATAATGAAATGTATTCCAATTCAAATTATTAAAATTTACAGTTGTGACATCAATTTTATAGGAAGATAATATCTTGGTTATAATATAAAGTTGATATATAAAATTCAACAGCAGTAAAAAATTCATTTAATGATTTAGTCGATGTTACTAAAGCGAATTGTAACAATAGCGAATCTACCTCCTCTCCTGAGAATAAACCTGTGGTTGTCCATTCTCATTCTGTTCCTCAGGAGCTACCGAAAATTGATTTACCGATATTCACGGGGAAATTAGAGGACTGGAATGGATTCTATTCCCTATTTGATTCTATGGTTCATAGGGAAGAATCCCTATCGACCATTAGGAAATTTCACTATCTACGAGGTACCTTACGCGATGAAGCTCTGTCGCTTATCTCGGGCTTCGCATTAGACGAAGCTAATTATTCACTCGCTTACGACGCATTGGTCTCTCGCTATCAAAATAAAAGGCGACTAGGCAGATTTTATATCAAGAAGGTGATGGATTTTACCCCTTTAAAGAATTCCTCAGCTTCTAATTTGCAGAGATTTTTATCTGAGCATGAAAATTATTTTTCGGCGTTATCGGCTTTAGCATTGAAGACATGGGGGATTTCATCAAACTTCATTTAGCTATTACAAATTTAGACCGAGAGACTAGAACAGCATTCGAAGAACGAATAAAATCAGCAGATATTCCCTCTTATAAGGATTTGATTAATTTCGTCACAGAAAGAACTAGAGTATATGAGATGATGGCTCAAGAAGGCCGATCAGAAAAGCCTAGTATAGAAAAATCCCGCTCTGCGAATTCCACGAGACGATATAACAAACCCAATTCTGGAAAAGAACAAATATCTCCGGGAATTTTTACTATTTCGCCATTGGAAAAACAAACCGATGGCGTTGCTGCTAACAAAACGAATCGCGATCCTCAATTCGACCAGTTGGAATTTCATGCAGGTGGTTCTAAGAAACAGGTATTCTCTCCGACTGATGTACAATCAAGAAATAGTACCGAATCGATTCTCTACGAGTAAAAGTCTCTAAAAGGCTCACAACCGGCTCTACCAGCTAAGAAATTAATTCCAGATGTCCGCACCTCGAAAGTTGTTTTGCTACCGTTGTGGTAACCCAGCAGTTTCCATTCACGCACGTCTTAAATGTACTCCGGGAAATTTGCAAGGGAATCGGAAGTAAGGGTCATTCCTATTCCATGGTTTCAGCTGACTCACCAAGTACCGATTTACCTATTACCGTGCCTCCTTATCGTTTACCTTTTTGTACCGCTAAATCTGATATCGTTTCTCCTTGTGTCGTATCGAATTCTCCCGAAAGTTCTACCGTATCTTCTTATCGTTTACCGTTTCCTAAACAGCACTATATTGATTTCCGAATAGGGAAACATGACAAAGGAGGCCTGTCCTACTTGCCCCTGTTTGACCCTGGTTCCACTACCTCATTTGTTGGACCAGAAGGGGTTGAAATTCTCCTTAAATTGGGATTTGAAGTTGAGAAAATTCCCGAATTTAATATTTGTGTCGCTAATGGAAGCTCATGTATTGTTGATGAAAGATTATCCATTTCAACTACCGGGTACGGGTCATATGACACGAAGCTTTACGTTTTAACCACGCTTCCATTTATGTTTCTTTTAGGGTTAGATTTTATCGTTTATACAAATATGAGCACGAATCATCGTGAAGCGACGTGGTGGTTTCAAGATGACTCTGACCATAAGTTCTCGTTTCGTCAAGATGCTCAATTAGTAGAAGAGGAAACATAAAAAATATGCGGTATTAGTTCACTTGATTCGTCAGAAAGGGTGGATCTGGATAGAATAGTCAGTGAAGGTTTGCGAACTCTCCAAGATTCTCCAGGATTAACGACGCGCATTAGCCATAAGGTAGATGTTCAGGATACCCAACCTATCAAGCAACGCTCCTACCATTAGTCACCCAAAGGACATGAGGCAATGCAACAGGAGTTAGATCGAATGTTGGATGAAGACTTAGTGGAACCTAGCCAATCTCCATGGTCGTCCCAGGTAGTCATGGTTCGTAAGGGATTATGTTATCGTTTCTGTATAGACTTTCGTAAGGTTAATGAAGTCACTCACTGTCTTATAGGCAGTATTCAGTAGGCTTATCCCTCTGTAATTTTTACATTCTGTAGAGCCACCTTTCTCCTTGTAGACAGGCACTATAATAGACTCTTTCCACTCACTCCGGATCTGTCCCTCTTCCCATATTTGAGAAATTAGTTCCTGCAGCTCTTTAGTTAGAGCATTGCCAGCTGCCTTCAGGAACTCAGCAGGGATACCATCTGATCCGGGTGACTTGTTATTTCTCAGCTTCATAACAATATCTTCTATATCCTCTCCATCCGGTGGTACTGCCTCGTCTTTGCTGCCATACGCGTCACATTCCAAAACACTTATTTGTTCCTCTGGCTGGCTTAGTAGTCCTCCATCTCACTTGGACGTCCGTCTCCAGTACCAGTAGTTGCACCTCCGCATTTTTCACCATGCTCCTTCTAGAGCAGTAACTGGTTTTACAAGACTCCACTTCTTTAAAGAAAAATTCGGTATCAATGCTTCTTCTTGAGTTTTCGTTATCTATAACCTTATTCTATAAAGCTTTCCTTTTCTTCCCTTTCAAGATCTTCTTTGCTTCTCTTCTTGCATCCTGGTACTTTTTCTTGTGCTCATAGTCAGGTATTTTAATCTTTTCTCATTTCGTTTTCGAATCGCCTCTTTACATTCTTCATCAAACCATATATTTCGTAATGGTTTCTTGTCCATCTTGCAGTATTCGCTCACGGTCCCCGTTATAATTTCTTTAATATGATTCCAATGTGCATTCACTTCCCATCCATCTATTACTACCGGCGTATTTTTGATTCCTTCCTCTACTCTGAGGGAAAAACATCTTTGTATTTGCTCATCTTTTATCGTTTCCTTGGACCATTTGTTAACCTTAGGTTTAATCTTCCCCTATTTGAAGGAATACGTTTTCAGCAATATTTTCATGATAACGAGGAAGTGGTCGGAGTTGACATCCGGGCCACTAAAAGATCTCACATCTTGGATATTATTGAAGAAAGAAAAATCGACAAGGATGTGATCAATTTGCGTAAAATCGCCATTGTGGGAATGCCATGTCTGCTTGTTTTTATCTTTATGCGGGAATACTGTGCTCATAACTACTAGAGAGTTCGATATTGCGAAGTTGATCATACATTGAATATTTTATCTGTTGAAAAAGAGAAAGCTCAACAGAGACATTAAACAAATGTTAATACATTAGTGGAAAAATTCCAACTAAAAACCATAAGTCTTTAAACTAAAACAGGAAATTGAAAATCACAGTCATTTTTTTACAATTAAAAAAAATAAAATACCTGTAATTGGTTCCTTGCTTTATAGTGCGGTCTTCGGTTGAAAACTTGTGATTGTCAGATGGTCTCTAAAACATATTTTTTGCAATTTTGATATTATTATTCAAAAAACATTTTTTCGTGGAACTTAATGATTATAAATACTATAATATTAAAGTATAAATTTACTTTCCTCTCTGAATACACTAAATATATACCAAAATTTGAAATATATTGAAATTGCAGGCCATCTTCAGGGCTTAGAAATAAAGAGAAAATTACAATATAAATAGTAGTACAAATAGACGGAATAAGGTCATTAACCTCCCTTCTAGGGCGAGGGGGGTGACCTTAACGATTGTGTTAGGGCGAGGGGGTTGTACGTTAGAGTGAGGAGGGTTTACCTTGAGTGTTGTTCAGCTCTGAAAAGTAAGATGTGGCAACGTCGCATATTATATGTGGCAACACCGCACTAGGTCATGATTTGTAATGAATGGGAGTGTGACGTAATTTTTTTTAAAGAATGGGAGTGTGACGTAATTTTTTTTAATGAATGGGAGTGTGACGTAATTTTTTTTAATGAATGGGAGAACTGTTATGAATAGGAGTGTGGCGTTAGTTTGCTATATGGATACACCTATCTAGGAAGTGTGAACCTTGAGCGTTTTTCAGCTCTGAAATGTAAGATGTGGCAACGTCGCATATTATATGTGGCAACACCGTACTAGGTAATGATTTGTTATGATTGGGTGTGTGACTTAATTTTGCTTTATTAATGGGAGAACTGTTATAAATGATATTGAGATAGGGTCATGTATTCTTGGATGACGGGTCGTAGATTGTAATAAATGGGAGAAGATTTGGCAACGGCGCACAGGAGATGTGGCAATACCACAACGTCATATTGTTTCGTGGAACAAAATCATTATAACACATAATTATACTCTAACACAAATAAAAAAATTTTATTATTGATTAATTGTTATAATTTTTAAAGATTTTTATTTTAAAAGCAAAGATATATCAACGACAGGGACTCAAACCCGGGTCACCCAGGTGGGACTCGAACCACGACGCCAATAAATGAAACTTTCATTATACCAATCCACAGAAGTTGTACAAATTGGCGGGGTGAGGAAGACCCATGACCTTGAGGTGTTTGACCTCCCTTGCAGGGCGAGGGGGTTTGGCCTTGAGGGTTTTGTTAGGGCAAGGGTGGTATTAGTTAGGGTTGAGTGTGGTTCAGCTCAGAATAGTAGGATGTGGTGACGCTATTAACGTTTTAGTATACATGTAAAACATTATTATTTCCTCAGAAAACAACGATTACCATTGGAAGCTCCTATAGGCTACGCTTCAAAAACTCGCGCAACATAATCTAAAAATACAGCACGACAAAACCGAATTTCGTAAACGTGAACTTTTATTTCTAGGCCATATAATTAGCGAATGAGCAATCAAACCAAATCCTGAAAAAATTCAAAGCTATAAAATAATTTAAATTGCCAAAAACAGAAAAACAAATCAAAAGCTTTCTCGGACTTTAGCTTCACCCTTAACAAAAGTCTTAGAAAAGATCAAATAGAAATTAACCCCGAAACATACAAAAACGCGCTCAAAAAATTCAAAGAATTAAAATGTAACGGTTCAATATTACAGATCCCGAACTTTGACGAAGACTTCTATTTGACTACAGACGCAAGCAACTACGCTATCGTAGCGGTTTTCTCACAAAAGAACTCCCGGTTTGCTTTGGCTTCGAGAACTTTAAATAAAGCTGAAAAAAACTTGTCAGCAGCAGAAAAAGAATGCCTTGCCATCATTTGGGCATGTCATCATTTTAGGCCATACCTTTACGGCAGAAAATTTATAATTTACTCTTGGATCATAAACCTCTAGAATAATTTGAAGAAGACTTTGAATACAACATTAAATATATAAAAGGAAAAGCAAATATAGTTTATAAATAAAGTATATCGCGCTATTGACACACAAACTTCGGAAACCCCTGAACTCGACATCTATCATACGGAAAAATATCCTTTATATTGTTCTAGTGAAAACATCAAACTAATGCAAGAAATGGGAATTAGTGAAAGAGATGAATTAAATAATTATAGTGGAAATAATAACAATGGAAATACCGCAAGAGCCAGCTGATGGTTGCAGTTGCTAGGCCCCCCGGCGTCCTGAGTACAGTACACCAATCACAAAAACACACAACACTACACCGAAACACATACACTGACATAAAGGACATTAACAGTACATACCTTAGGACTCCCTTCCCTAAGTAGACCTGAGAGTAGGTATAAAATGTACTTTATCCACAAATATGGAACTACGCAATAGAAAAATTCCCTTGGACGAATCCAGAGTTAGGGGTGCTCTGAAGGGATTGGACCAACAGCCTTCGACATTGGCAGGCAGTGCGAGCGGTGTCCCGATGCAGTGTGGAACCGTAAGACCGGCCACTCAAGGAAATATACCTGTCTCTACTTTATGTTTGGATTCTCTTCAGTCTCCCGCATTGCAAAGAGATATCACACGCCGAAGAAATAACCAACAGCGGATGAAATGGAGGCGAGAAATGAACCTAGCGGCAATCCGAGCTTATTTCTTGGCAACAATACTTGAAACCAACAAAATAGGACATAGACCAAGGATTAGTACATTTTGGAATGTAAAATTTCCTCAGCTCCAACTATCCTCTCAACGCATTGCTATCAAGTAAAGCAAGCACTCACCAGGGACTTTCTATCAATGTCCGACATCAACCCTCCGTCGGTCGCCACTGATCTAAGAAGCACAGACGACACTTCACCCGCCCCCCTTCTTCACTAAACAGTGCCGAAACCGCATCTCTCCAGTACCTTCCTAAATACTAGCACCCTATCGAACCCCCATACTCAGTTGCTTTCCCGCCATTTGACTGAGCAGTAAATGTGCATGTTGGCCTGTGAAGCTCATTGCGACCGAGGACGTGATATTTTGGAAGGTGTGTATTTTCTCTCTTTTTTTCGTGCATTCAACTTAAATATTAATATTTATATAATCTATAAAAAGGATTTTGCAGCTATTGCACAGAAGGTTGTTCCTAAAACAGTTGGCCTATGAGCTTGCACTGAACAGAAGAATCCTTATGAAAGTTGGGATTCCCTCCAGCCTTCAAATCCGTCTGAAGAGGTTCTGCCTCACCTGCGATGATGATGAAGGAAAAAAATCATCCCGCTCCCATCCCATGAGACGTAAGTGGTATGTACAGCTGGATCTGGTATTAGAAGACTTACCAAGATCAAAAAATCCATCTGTCTCGGCCACGTGAACTACGTCTGTGAAGAGTGTAAACTTGTCAATGCTCCAACTTCTGAGGCGCCTGGATCGTGCGAATTTGAAGTGGACTAAATATATCTATATATAATAACTGTACCTGAGACGTATTTAATTTTTTCCCGGTTTGGGAATCCGAAGGGAGCCGATCTCGGCCGAGCTTTGATTCTTGTTCGACAGTCACAAGACTAAAAAGTGCTACCAGCATAATGAAGCCCCTATATTGGACAAGTACCAAAATTTTATTTTTTTATTTTGTTTTCACTTTCAGGTTGAGTGGTGGGTTTGGTGAGAGTGAATTCGAGTTGGTTTAATTGTTCTGCCAAAGGAGGAAACATTTGGTGATGGTTTGTCCTTTTGAGATGAGACCATTGGCCTATTTGTCTTCATCCTTCCGGCAATCGGGCTCGGTGTTTATAATGTAAACCACACATAGGAAATCATTATTGATAGATTAATCTATAATTAGTATTTTATTATTTATATTTTTTTATTATTTTAAATACCTTTTTCTTCTTAGCCTTCTCCTTACTCTTAACCTCCGTTGTACCCGCCGCCAAACCACGAGACCGAACGTTTTTCTCAGGTCTCTTAGCTTTCTCAGGAACTTTTCCGGTTTGTCCGATTGGAATTTCGAGAAAGTCCAAGAGTCGCTTTTCTCGGGTTTCGGGTTTCCGGGGTGGGCGATCTTCAGGTCTAAAAAAAATTTTAAAAATAAATAAATTATAATGAAATGTATTCCAATTCAAATTATTAAAATTTACAGTTGTGACATCAATTTTATAGGAAGATAATATCTTGGTTATAATATAAAGTTGATATATAAAATTCAACAGCAGTAAAAAATTCATTTAATGATTTAGTCGATGTTACTAAAGCGAATTGTAACAATAGCGAATCTACCTCCTCTCCTGAGAATAAACCTGTGGTTGTCCATTCTCATTCTGTTCCTCAGGAGCTACCGAAAATTGATTTACCGATATTCACGGGGAAATTAGAGGACTGGAATGGATTCTATTCCCTATTTGATTCTATGGTTCATAGGGAAGAATCCCTATCGACCATTAGGAAATTTCACTATCTACGAGGTACCTTACGCGATGAAGCTCTGTCGCTTATCTCGGGCTTCGCATTAGACGAAGCTAATTATTCACTCGCTTACGACGCATTGGTCTCTCGCTATCAAAATAAAAGGCGACTAGGCAGATTTTATATCAAGAAGGTGATGGATTTTACCCCTTTAAAGAATTCCTCAGCTTCTAATTTGCAGAGATTTTTATCTGAGCATGAAAATTATTTTTCGGCGTTATCGGCTTTAGCATTGAAGACATGGGGGATTTCATCAAACTTCATTTAGCTATTACAAATTTAGACCGAGAGACTAGAACAGCATTCGAAGAACGAATAAAATCAGCAGATATTCCCTCTTATAAGGATTTGATTAATTTCGTCACAGAAAGAACTAGAGTATATGAGATGATGGCTCAAGAAGGCCGATCAGAAAAGCCTAGTATAGAAAAATCCCGCTCTGCGAATTCCACGAGACGATATAACAAACCCAATTCTGGAAAAGAACAAATATCTCCGGGAATTTTTACTATTTCGCCATTGGAAAAACAAACCGATGGCGTTGCTGCTAACAAAACGAATCGCGATCCTCAATTCGACCAGTTGGAATTTCATGCAGGTGGTTCTAAGAAACAGGTATTCTCTCCGACTGATGTACAATCAAGAAATAGTACCGAATCGATTCTCTACGAGTAAAAGTCTCTAAAAGGCTCACAACCGGCTCTACCAGCTAAGAAATTAATTCCAGATGTCCGCACCTCGAAAGTTGTTTTGCTACCGTTGTGGTAACCCAGCAGTTTCCATTCACGCACGTCTTAAATGTACTCCGGGAAATTTGCAAGGGAATCGGAAGTAAGGGTCATTCCTATTCCATGGTTTCAGCTGACTCACCAAGTACCGATTTACCTATTACCGTGCCTCCTTATCGTTTACCTTTTTGTACCGCTAAATCTGATATCGTTTCTCCTTGTGTCGTATCGAATTCTCCCGAAAGTTCTACCGTATCTTCTTATCGTTTACCGTTTCCTAAACAGCACTATATTGATTTCCGAATAGGGAAACATGACAAAGGAGGCCTGTCCTACTTGCCCCTGTTTGACCCTGGTTCCACTACCTCATTTGTTGGACCAGAAGGGGTTGAAATTCTCCTTAAATTGGGATTTGAAGTTGAGAAAATTCCCGAATTTAATATTTGTGTCGCTAATGGAAGCTCATGTATTGTTGATGAAAGATTATCCATTTCAACTACCGGGTACGGGTCATATGACACGAAGCTTTACGTTTTAACCACGCTTCCATTTATGTTTCTTTTAGGGTTAGATTTTATCGTTTATACAAATATGAGCACGAATCATCGTGAAGCGACGTGGTGGTTTCAAGATGACTCTGACCATAAGTTCTCGTTTCGTCAAGATGCTCAATTAGTAGAAGAGGAAACATAAAAAATATGCGGTATTAGTTCACTTGATTCGTCAGAAAGGGTGGATCTGGATAGAATAGTCAGTGAAGGTTTGCGAACTCTCCAAGATTCTCCAGGATTAACGACGCGCATTAGCCATAAGGTAGATGTTCAGGATACCCAACCTATCAAGCAACGCTCCTACCATTAGTCACCCAAAGGACATGAGGCAATGCAACAGGAGTTAGATCGAATGTTGGATGAAGACTTAGTGGAACCTAGCCAATCTCCATGGTCGTCCCAGGTAGTCATGGTTCGTAAGGGATTATGTTATCGTTTCTGTATAGACTTTCGTAAGGTTAATGAAGTCACTCACTGTCTTATAGGCAGTATTCAGTAGGCTTATCCCTCTGTAATTTTTACATTCTGTAGAGCCACCTTTCTCCTTGTAGACAGGCACTATAATAGACTCTTTCCACTCACTCCGGATCTGTCCCTCTTCCCATATTTGAGAAATTAGTTCCTGCAGCTCTTTAGTTAGAGCATTGCCAGCTGCCTTCAGGAACTCAGCAGGGATACCATCTGATCCGGGTGACTTGTTATTTCTCAGCTTCATAACAATATCTTCTATATCCTCTCCATCCGGTGGTACTGCCTCGTCTTTGCTGCCATACGCGTCACATTCCAAAACACTTATTTGTTCCTCTGGCTGGCTTAGTAGTCCTCCATCTCACTTGGACGTCCGTCTCCAGTACCAGTAGTTGCACCTCCGCATTTTTCACCATGCTCCTTCTAGAGCAGTAACTGGTTTTACAAGACTCCACTTCTTTAAAGAAAAATTCGGTATCAATGCTTCTTCTTGAGTTTTCGTTATCTATAACCTTATTCTATAAAGCTTTCCTTTTCTTCCCTTTCAAGATCTTCTTTGCTTCTCTTCTTGCATCCTGGTACTTTTTCTTGTGCTCATAGTCAGGTATTTTAATCTTTTCTCATTTCGTTTTCGAATCGCCTCTTTACATTCTTCATCAAACCATATATTTCGTAATGGTTTCTTGTCCATCTTGCAGTATTCGCTCACGGTCCCCGTTATAATTTCTTTAATATGATTCCAATGCGCATTCACTTCCCATCCATCTATTACTACCGGCGTATTTTTGATTCCTTCCTCTACTCTGAGGGAAAAACATCTTTGTATTTGCTCATCTTTTATCGTTTCCTTGGACCATTTGTTAACCTTAGGTTTAATCTTCCCCTATTTGAAGGAATACGTTTTCAGCAATATTTTCATGATAACGAGGAAGTGGTCGGAGTTGACATCCGGGCCACTAAAAGATCTCACATCTTGGATATTATTGAAGAAAGAAAAATCGACAAGGATGTGATCAATTTGCGTAAAATCGCCATTGTGGGAATGCCATGTCTGCTTGTTTTTATCTTTATGCGGGAATACTGTGCTCATAACTACTAGAGAGTTCGATATTGCGAAGTTGATCATACATTGAATATTTTATCTGTTGAAAAAGAGAAAGCTCAACAGAGACATTAAACAAATGTTAATACATTAGTGGAAAAATTCCAACTAAAAACCATAAGTCTTTAAACTAAAACAGGAAATTGAAAATCACAGTCATTTTTTTACAATTAAAAAAAATAAAATACCTGTAATTGGTTCCTTGCTTTATAGTGCGGTCTTCGGTTGAAAACTTGTGATTGTCAGATGGTCTCTAAAACATATTTTTTGCAATTTTGATATTATTATTCAAAAAACATTTTTTCGTGGAACTTAATGATTATAAATACTATAATATTAAAGTATAAATTTACTTTCCTCTCTGAATACACTAAATATATACCAAAATTTGAAATATATTGAAATTGCAGGCCATCTTCAGGGCTTAGAAATAAAGAGAAAATTACAATATAAATAGTAGTACAAATAGACGGAATAAGGTCATTAACCTCCCTTCTAGGGCGAGGGGGGTGACCTTAACGATTGTGTTAGGGCGAGGGGGTTGTACGTTAGAGTGAGGAGGGTTTACCTTGAGTGTTGTTCAGCTCTGAAAAGTAAGATGTGGCAACGTCGCATATTATATGTGGCAACACCGCACTAGGTCATGATTTGTAATGAATGGGAGTGTGACGTAATTTTTTTTAAAGAATGGGAGTGTGACGTAATTTTTTTTAATGAATGGGAGTGTGACGTAATTTTTTTTAATGAATGGGAGAACTGTTATGAATAGGAGTGTGGCGTTAGTTTGCTATATGGATACACCTATCTAGGAAGTGTGAACCTTGAGCGTTTTTCAGCTCTGAAATGTAAGATGTGGCAACGTCGCATATTATATGTGGCAACACCGTACTAGGTAATGATTTGTTATGATTGGGTGTGTGACTTAATTTTGTTTTATTAATGGGAGAACTGTTATAAATGATATTGAGATAGGGTCATGTATTCTTGGATGACGGGTCGTAGATTGTAATAAATGGGAGAAGATTTGGCAACGGCGCACAGGAGATGTGGCAATACCACAACGTCATATTGTTTCGTGGAACAAAATCATTATAACACATAATTATACTCTAACACAAATAAAAAAATTTTATTATTGATTAATTGTTATAATTTTTAAAGATTTTTATTTTAAAAGCAAAGATATATCAACGACAGGGACTCAAACCCGGGTCACCCAGGTGGGACTCGAACCACGACGCCAATAAATGAAACTTTCATTATACCAATCCACAGAAGTTGTACAAATTGGCGGGGTGAGGAAGACCCATGACCTTGAGGTGTTTGACCTCCCTTGCAGGGCGAGGGGGTTTGGCCTTGAGGGTTTTGTTAGGGCAAGGGTGGTATTAGTTAGGGTTGAGTGTGGTTCAGCTCAGAATAGTAGGATGTGGTGACGCTATTAACGTTTTAGTATACATGTAAAACATTATTATTTCCTCAGAAAACAACGATTACCATTGGAAGCTCCTATAGGCTACGCTTCAAAAACTCGCGCAACATAATCTAAAAATACAGCACGACAAAACCGAATTTCGTAAACGTGAACTTTTATTTCTAGGCCATATAATTAGCGAATGAGCAATCAAACCAAATCCTGAAAAAATTCAAAGCTATAAAATAATTTAAATTGCCAAAAACAGAAAAACAAATCAAAAGCTTTCTCGGACTTTAGCTTCACCCTTAACAAAAGTCTTAGAAAAGATCAAATAGAAATTAACCCCGAAACATACAAAAACGCGCTCAAAAAATTCAAAGAATTAAAATGTAACGGTTCAATATTACAGATCCCGAACTTTGACGAAGACTTCTATTTGACTACAGACGCAAGCAACTACGCTATCGTAGCGGTTTTCTCACAAAAGAACTCCCGGTTTGCTTTGGCTTCGAGAACTTTAAATAAAGCTGAAAAAAACTTGTCAGCAGCAGAAAAAGAATGCCTTGCCATCATTTTAGGCCATACCTTTACGGCAGAAAATTTATAATTTACTCTTGGATCATAAACCTCTAGAATAATTTGAAGAAGACTTTGAATACAACATTAAATATATAAAAGGAAAAGCAAATATAGTTTATAAATAAAGTATATCGCGCTATTGACACACAAACTTCGGAAACCCCTGAACTCGACATCTATCATACGGAAAAATATCCTTTATATTGTTCTAGTGAAAACATCAAACTAATGCAAGAAATGGGAATTAGTGAAAGAGATGAATTAAATAATTATAGTGGAAATAATAACAATGGAAATACCGCAAGAGCCAGCTGATGGTTGCAGTTGCTAGGCCCCCCGGCGTCCTGAGTACAGTACACCAATCACAAAAACACACAACACTACACCGAAACACATACACTGACATAAAGGACATTAACAGTACATACCTTAGGACTCCCTTCCCTAAGTAGACCTGAGAGTAGGTATAAAATGTACTTTATCCACAAATATGGAACTACGCAATAGAAAAATTCCCTTGGACGAATCCAGAGTTAGGGGTGCTCTGAAGGGATTGGACCAACAGCCTTCGACATTGGCAGGCAGTGCGAGCGGTGTCCCGATGCAGTGTGGAACCGTAAGACCGGCCACTCAAGGAAATATACCTGTCTCTACTTTATGTTTGGATTCTCTTCAGTCTCCCGCATTGCAAAGAGATATCACACGCCGAAGAAATAACCAACAGCGGATGAAATGGAGGCGAGAAATGAACCTAGCGGCAATCCGAGCTTATTTCTTGGCAACAATACTTGAAACCAACAAAATAGGACATAGACCAAGGATTAGTACATTTTGGAATGTAAAATTTCCTCAGCTCCAACTACCCTCTCAACGCATTGCTATCAAGTAAAGCAAGCACTCACCAGGGACTTTCTATCAATGTCCGACATCAACCCTCCGTCGGTCGCCACTGATCTAAGAAGCACAGACGACACTTCACCCGCCCCCCTTCTTCACTAAACAGTGCCGAAACCGCATCTCTCCAGTACCTTCCTAAATACTAGCACCCTATCGAACCCCCATACTCAGTTGCTTTCCCGCCATTTGACTGAGCAGTAAATGTGCATGTTGGCCTGTGAAGCTCATTGCGACCGAGGACGTGATATTTTGGAAGGTGTGTATTTTCTCTCTTTTTTTCGTGCATTCAACTTAAATATTAATATTTATATAATCTATAAAAAGGATTTTGCAGCTATTGCACAGAAGGTTGTTCCTAAAACAGTTGGCCTATGAGCTTGCACTGAACAGAAGAATCCTTATGAAAGTTGGGATTCCCTCCAGCCTTCAAATCCGTCTGAAGAGGTTCTGCCTCACCTGCGATGATGATGAAGGAAAAAAATCATCCCGCTCCCATCCCATGAGACGTAAGTGGTATGTACAGCTGGATCTGGTATTAGAAGACTTACCAAGATCAAAAAATCCATCTGTCTCGGCCACGTGAACTACGTCTGTGACGAGTGTAAACTTGTCAATGCTCCAACTTCTGAGGCGCCTGGATCGTGCGAATTTGAAGTGGACTAAATATATCTATATATAATAACTGTACCTGAGACGTATTTAATTTTTTCCCGGTTTGGGAATCCGAAGGGAGCCGATCTCGGCCGAGCTTTGATTCTTGTTCGACAGTCACAAGACTAAAAAGTGCTACCAGCATAATGAAGCCCCTATATTGGACAAGTACCAAAATTTTATTTTTTTATTTTGTTTTCACTTTCAGGTTGAGTGGTGGGTTTGGTGAGAGTGAATTCGAGTTGGTTTAATTGTTCTGCCAAAGGAGGAAACATTTGGTGATGGTTTGTCCTTTTGAGATGAGACCATTGGCCTATTTGTCTTCATCCTTCCGGCAATCGGGCTCGGTGTTTATAATGTAAACCACACATAGGAAATCATTATTGATAGATTAATCTATAATTAGTATTTTATTATTTATATTTTTTTATTATTTTAAATACCTTTTTCTTCTTAGCCTTCTCCTTACTCTTAACCTCCGTTGTACCCGCCGCCAAACCACGAGACCGAACGTTTTTCTCAGGTCTCTTAGCTTTCTCAGGAACTTTTCCGGTTTGTCCGATTGGAATTTCGAGAAAGTCCAAGAGTCGCTTTTCTCGGGTTTCGGGTTTCCGGGGTGGGCGATCTTCAGGTCTAAAAAAAATTTTAAAAATAAATAAATTATAATGAAATGTATTCCAATTCAAATTATTAAAATTTACAGTTGTGACATCAATTTTATAGGAAGATAATATCTTGGTTATAATATAAAGTTGATATATAAAATTCAACAGCAGTAAAAAATTCATTTAATGATTTAGTCGATGTTACTAAAGCGAATTGTAACAATAGCGAATCTACCTCCTCTCCTGAGAATAAACCTGTGGTTGTCCATTCTCATTCTGTTCCTCAGGAGCTACCGAAAATTGATTTACCGATATTCACGGGGAAATTAGAGGACTGGAATGGATTCTATTCCCTATTTGATTCTATGGTTCATAGGGAAGAATCCCTATCGACCATTAGGAAATTTCACTATCTACGAGGTACCTTACGCGATGAAGCTCTGTCGCTTATCTCGGGCTTCGCATTAGACGAAGCTAATTATTCACTCGCTTACGACGCATTGGTCTCTCGCTATCAAAATAAAAGGCGACTAGGCAGATTTTATATCAAGAAGGTGATGGATTTTACCCCTTTAAAGAATTCCTCAGCTTCTAATTTGCAGAGATTTTTATCTGAGCATGAAAATTATTTTTCGGCGTTATCGGCTTTAGCATTGAAGACATGGGGGATTTCATCAAACTTCATTTAGCTATTACAAATTTAGACCGAGAGACTAGAACAGCATTCGAAGAACGAATAAAATCAGCAGATATTCCCTCTTATAAGGATTTGATTAATTTCGTCACAGAAAGAACTAGAGTATATGAGATGATGGCTCAAGAAGGCCGATCAGAAAAGCCTAGTATAGAAAAATCCCGCTCTGCGAATTCCACGAGACGATATAACAAACCCAATTCTGGAAAAGAACAAATATCTCCGGGAATTTTTACTATTTCGCCATTGGAAAAACAAACCGATGGCGTTGCTGCTAACAAAACGAATCGCGATCCTCAATTCGACCAGTTGGAATTTCATGCAGGTGGTTCTAAGAAACAGGTATTCTCTCCGACTGATGTACAATCAAGAAATAGTACCGAATCGATTCTCTACGAGTAAAAGTCTCTAAAAGGCTCACAACCGGCTCTACCAGCTAAGAAATTAATTCCAGATGTCCGCACCTCGAAAGTTGTTTTGCTACCGTTGTGGTAACCCAGCAGTTTCCATTCACGCACGTCTTAAATGTACTCCGGGAAATTTGCAAGGGAATCGGAAGTAAGGGTCATTCCTATTCCATGGTTTCAGCTGACTCACCAAGTACCGATTTACCTATTACCGTGCCTCCTTATCGTTTACCTTTTTGTACCGCTAAATCTGATATCGTTTCTCCTTGTGTCGTATCGAATTCTCCCGAAAGTTCTACCGTATCTTCTTATCGTTTACCGTTTCCTAAACAGCACTATATTGATTTCCGAATAGGGAAACATGACAAAGGAGGCCTGTCCTACTTGCCCCTGTTTGACCCTGGTTCCACTACCTCATTTGTTGGACCAGAAGGGGTTGAAATTCTCCTTAAATTGGGATTTGAAGTTGAGAAAATTCCCGAATTTAATATTTGTGTCGCTAATGGAAGCTCATGTATTGTTGATGAAAGATTATCCATTTCAACTACCGGGTACGGGTCATATGACACGAAGCTTTACGTTTTAACCACGCTTCCATTTATGTTTCTTTTAGGGTTAGATTTTATCGTTTATACAAATATGAGCACGAATCATCGTGAAGCGACGTGGTGGTTTCAAGATGACTCTGACCATAAGTTCTCGTTTCGTCAAGATGCTCAATTAGTAGAAGAGGAAACATAAAAAATATGCGGTATTAGTTCACTTGATTCGTCAGAAAGGGTGGATCTGGATAGAATAGTCAGTGAAGGTTTGCGAACTCTCCAAGATTCTCCAGGATTAACGACGCGCATTAGCCATAAGGTAGATGTTCAGGATACCCAACCTATCAAGCAACGCTCCTACCATTAGTCACCCAAAGGACATGAGGCAATGCAACAGGAGTTAGATCGAATGTTGGATGAAGACTTAGTGGAACCTAGCCAATCTCCATGGTCGTCCCAGGTAGTCATGGTTCGTAAGGGATTATGTTATCGTTTCTGTATAGACTTTCGTAAGGTTAATGAAGTCACTCACTGTCTTATAGGCAGTATTCAGTAGGCTTATCCCTCTGTAATTTTTACATTCTGTAGAGCCACCTTTCTCCTTGTAGACAGGCACTATAATAGACTCTTTCCACTCACTCCGGATCTGTCCCTCTTCCCATATTTGAGAAATTAGTTCCTGCAGCTCTTTAGTTAGAGCATTGCCAGCTGCCTTCAGGAACTCAGCAGGGATACCATCTGATCCGGGTGACTTGTTATTTCTCAGCTTCATAACAATATCTTCTATATCCTCTCCATCCGGTGGTACTGCCTCGTCTTTGCTGCCATACGCGTCACATTCCAAAACACTTATTTGTTCCTCTGGCTGGCTTAGTAGTCCTCCATCTCACTTGGACGTCCGTCTCCAGTACCAGTAGTTGCACCTCCGCATTTATCACCATGCTCCTTCTAGAGCAGTAACTGGTTTTACAAGACTCCACTTCTTTAAAGAAAAATTCGGTATCAATGCTTCTTCTTGAGTTTTCGTTATCTATAACCTTATTGTATAAAGCTTTCCTTTTCTTCCCTTTCAAGATCTTCTTTGCTTCTCTTCTTGCATCCTGGTACTTTTTCTTGTGCTCATAGTCAGGTATTTTAATCTTTTCTCATTTCGTTTTCGAATCGCCTCTTTACATTCTTCATCAAACCATATATTTCGTAATGGTTTCTTGTCCATCTTGCAGTATTCGCTCACGGTCCCCGTTATAATTTCTTTAATATGATTCCAATGTGCATTCACTTCCCATCCATCTATTACTACCGGCGTATTTTTGATTCCTTCCTCTACTCTGAGGGAAAAACATCTTTGTATTTGCTCATCTTTTATCGTTTCCTTGGACCATTTGTTAACCTTAGGTTTAATCTTCCCCTATTTGAAGGAATACGTTTTCAGCAATATTTTCATGATAACGAGGAAGTGGTCGGAGTTGACATCCGGGCCACTAAAAGATCTCACATCTTGGATATTATTGAAGAAAGAAAAATCGACAAGGATGTGATCAATTTGCGTAAAATCGCCATTGTGGGAATGCCATGTCTGCTTGTTTTTATCTTTATGCGGGAATACTGTGCTCATAACTACTAGAGAGTTCGATATTGCGAAGTTGATCATACATTGAATATTTTATCTGTTGAAAAAGAGAAAGCTCAACAGAGACATTAAACAAATGTTAATACATTAGTGGAAAAATTCCAACTAAAAACCATAAGTCTTTAAACTAAAACAGGAAATTGAAAATCACAGTCATTTTTTTACAATTAAAAAAAATAAAATACCTGTAATTGGTTCCTTGCTTTATAGTGCGGTCTTCGGTTGAAAACTTGTGATTGTCAGATGGTCTCTAAAACATATTTTTTGCAATTTTGATATTATTATTCAAAAAACATTTTTTCGTGGAACTTAATGATTATAAATACTATAATATTAAAGTATAAATTTACTTTCCTCTCTGAATACACTAAATATATACCAAAATTTGAAATATATTGAAATTGCAGGCCATCTTCAGGGCTTAGAAATAAAGAGAAAATTACAATATAAATAGTAGTACAAATAGACGGAATAAGGTCATTAACCTCCCTTCTAGGGCGAGGGGGGTGACCTTAACGATTGTGTTAGGGCGAGGGGGTTGTACGTTAGAGTGAGGAGGGTTTACCTTGAGTGTTGTTCAGCTCTGAAAAGTAAGATGTGGCAACGTCGCATATTATATGTGGCAACACCGCACTAGGTCATGATTTGTAATGAATGGGAGTGTGACGTAATTTTTTTTAAAGAATGGGAGTGTGACGTAATTTTTTTTAATGAATGGGAGTGTGACGTAATTTTTTTTAATGAATGGGAGAACTGTTATGAATAGGAGTGTGGCGTTAGTTTGCTATATGGATACACCTATCTAGGAAGTGTGAACCTTGAGCGTTTTTCAGCTCTGAAATGTAAGATGTGGCAACGTCGCATATTATATGTGGCAACACCGTACTAGGTAATGATTTGTTATGATTGGGTGTGTGACTTAATTTTGTTTTATTAATGGGAGAACTGTTATAAATGATATTGAGATAGGGTCATGTATTCTTGGATGACGGGTCGTAGATTGTAATAAATGGGAGAAGATTTGGCAACGGCGCACAGGAGATGTGGCAATACCACAACGTCATATTGTTTCGTGGAACAAAATCATTATAACACATAATTATACTCTAACACAAATAAAAAAATTTTATTATTGATTAATTGTTATAATTTTTAAAGATTTTTATTTTAAAAGCAAAGATATATCAACGACAGGGACTCAAACCCGGGTCACCCAGGTGGGACTCGAACCACGACGCCAATAAATGAAACTTTCATTATACCAATCCACAGAAGTTGTACAAATTGGCGGGGTGAGGAAGACCCATGACCTTGAGGTGTTTGACCTCCCTTGCAGGGCGAGGGGGTTTGGCCTTGAGGGTTTTGTTAGGGCAAGGGTGGTATTAGTTAGGGTTGAGTGTGGTTCAGCTCAGAATAGTAGGATGTGGTGACGCTATTAACGTTTTAGTATACATGTAAAACATTATTATTTCCTCAGAAAACAACGATTACCATTGGAAGCTCCTATAGGCTACGCTTCAAAAACTCGCGCAACATAATCTAAAAATACAGCACGACAAAACCGAATTTCGTAAACGTGAACTTTTATTTCTAGGCCATATAATTAGCGAATGAGCAATCAAACCAAATCCTGAAAAAATTCAAAGCTATAAAATAATTTAAATTGCCAAAAACAGAAAAACAAATCAAAAGCTTTCTCGGACTTTAGCTTCACCCTTAACAAAAGTCTTAGAAAAGATCAAATAGAAATTAACCCCGAAACATACAAAAACGCGCTCAAAAAATTCAAAGAATTAAAATGTAACGGTTCAATATTACAGATCCCGAACTTTGACGAAGACTTCTATTTGACTACAGACGCAAGCAACTACGCTATCGTAGCGGTTTTCTCACAAAAGAACTCCCGGTTTGCTTTGGCTTCGAGAACTTTAAATAAAGCTGAAAAAAACTTGTCAGCAGCAGAAAAAGAATGCCTTGCCATCATTTGGGCATGTCATCATTTTAGGCCATACCTTTACGGCAGAAAATTTATAATTTACTCTTGGATCATAAACCTCTAGAATAATTTGAAGAAGACTTTGAATACAACATTAAATATATAAAAGGAAAAGCAAATATAGTTTATAAATAAAGTATATCGCGCTATTGACACACAAACTTCGGAAACCCCTGAACTCGACATCTATCATACGGAAAAATATCCTTTATATTGTTCTAGTGAAAACATCAAACTAATGCAAGAAATGGGAATTAGTGAAAGAGATGAATTAAATAATTATAGTGGAAATAATAACAATGGAAATACCGCAAGAGCCAGCTGATGGTTGCAGTTGCTAGGCCCCCCGGCGTCCTGAGTACAGTACACCAATCACAAAAACACACAACACTACACCGAAACACATACACTGACATAAAGGACATTAACAGTACATACCTTAGGACTCCCTTCCCTAAGTAGACCTGAGAGTAGGTATAAAATGTACTTTATCCACAAATATGGAACTACGCAATAGAAAAATTCCCTTGGACGAATCCAGAGTTAGGGGTGCTCTGAAGGGATTGGACCAACAGCCTTCGACATTGGCAGGCAGTGCGAGCGGTGTCCCGATGCAGTGTGGAACCGTAAGACCGGCCACTCAAGGAAATATACCTGTCTCTACTTTATGTTTGGATTCTCTTCAGTCTCCCGCATTGCAAAGAGATATCACACGCCGAAGAAATAACCAACAGCGGATGAAATGGAGGCGAGAAATGAACCTAGCGGCAATCCGAGCTTATTTCTTGGCAACAATACTTGAAACCAACAAAATAGGACATAGACCAAGGATTAGTACATTTTGGAATGTAAAATTTCCTCAGCTCCAACTATCCTCTCAACGCATTGCTATCAAGTAAAGCAAGCACTCACCAGGGACTTTCTATCAATGTCCGACATCAACCCTCCGTCGGTCGCCACTGATCTAAGAAGCACAGACGACACTTCACCCGCCCCCCTTCTTCACTAAACAGTGCCGAAACCGCATCTCTCCAGTACCTTCCTAAATACTAGCACCCTATCGAACCCCCATACTCAGTTGCTTTCCCGCCATTTGACTGAGCAGTAAATGTGCATGTTGGCCTGTGAAGCTCATTGCGACCGAGGACGTGATATTTTGGAAGGTGTGTATTTTCTCTCTTTTTTTCGTGCATTCAACTTAAATATTAATATTTATATAATCTATAAAAAGGATTTTGCAGCTATTGCACAGAAGGTTGTTCCTAAAACAGTTGGCCTATGAGCTTGCACTGAACAGAAGAATCCTTATGAAAGTTGGGATTCCCTCCAGCCTTCAAATCCGTCTGAAGAGGTTCTGCCTCACCTGCGATGATGATGAAGGAAAAAAATCATCCCGCTCCCATCCCATGAGACGTAAGTGGTATGTACAGCTGGATCTGGTATTAGAAGACTTACCAAGATCAAAAAATCCATCTGTCTCGGCCACGTGAACTACGTCTGTGACGAGTGTAAACTTGTCAATGCTCCAACTTCTGAGGCGCCTGGATCGTGCGAATTTGAAGTGGACTAAATATATCTATATATAATAACTGTACCTGAGACGTATTTAATTTTTTCCCGGTTTGGGAATCCGAAGGGAGCCGATCTCGGCCGAGCTTTGATTCTTGTTCGACAGTCACAAGACTAAAAAGTTTTACCAGCATAGTGAAACCCCTATATTGGACAAGTACCAAAATTTTATTTTTTATTTTGTTTTCACTTTCAGGTTGAGTGGTGGGTTTGGTGAGAGTGAATTCGAGTTGGTTTAATTGTTCTGCCAAATGAGGAAACATTTGGTGATGGTTTGTCCTTTTGAGATGAGACCATTGGCCTATTTGTCTTCATCCTTCCGGCAATCGGGCTCGGTGTTTATAATGTAAACCACACATAGGAAATCATTATTGATAGATTAATGTATAATTAGTAGTTTATCATTTATATTTTTTATTACCTGAAGTCCCACTGGTTTGACATCGTCTGGGAGTTTTTTGTTTTGCACTTTTTTCTTCTTATCCTTATCCTTACCCTTAACCTCCGTAGTACCCGCCGCCAAACCACGAGACTGAACGTCTTTCTCAGGTCTCTTAACTTTCTCAGGAACTTTTCCGGTTTGTGCCAATGGAATTCCGGAAAAGGACAAGATTCGTCGAAGAAAATTTTCTCTGTGACATTCTTCGGTTTCGGGTTTCCGGGGCGTTTCGGGTTTCCGGGGCATTTCGGGTTTCCGGGGCGTTTTGGGTTTCCGGGGCGTTTCGGGTTTCCGGGGCGTTTCGGGTTTGAGTGAGCCGGGGCGATCTTCAGGTCTAAAACAAAATTTAAAAATAAATAAATTATAACTACATATATTCCAATTCAAATTATTAAAATGTACAGCTGTGACATCAATTTATAGGAAGATAATATCTTGGTTATAATATTAAAGATAATATATAAAGTATATATATATATATATATATATATATATATATATATATATATATATATATACAAAAGTAATATATTCATATAATAATATATTATATGAATTACTTAAATTTATTTGTTAAAAATTGAGCATCTTCGGATAATGTGCCTATTAGCAATTTCAAATAAAAAATAATAATGCCAAATGCCCGTAGAATGATTATCTGATCATGAATACCAACATTATCAAATGTTTTAATCACTAAAACCAACTGCAAGTCTACCTCAATTGCAACAAAGCTGTATTTTTGGTTAGATAATATTAAAGGTCAGCTTATAGCAAACAGTGTGTGATATTATTCCCCACATTTTCCTTTAATTAGCAATATTTCAGTCTTATCATTACTGGTGCCGAAACCATGGAAAATTTTGAAAACTTACGTAAATCAAGATACGAAAAGTATTTTTTTCTACCAATCAAATTTTATTTTTTGTGTGTATGAAGAAAAACTTTGTAATATATAGCGAGAATGCCTGAAAAAGAAGGAGTGGCTAAACTGGAGTATCAATTGGCTCAAAGAACCATCCCTTTTTCTAACCACCACCATTTGACTGACCCAGTCTGTGGGTTTTTCAGTTGCTCAATGATAGCCTTCGGAACCATATGATCCAATTCCTGCTTTACTTTGGGTAATAATGCATAATGTATCCTACGTAGAGGATACACCACCGGTTTAACACCTGGATCAATATCAATATCTACATCTCCTGGGATCAAACCTAGTAGACCATCAAATAATTTTAAATATTTTTCAGGAATCAATGACTCAATGTCATGTGGCCTACGGCCAACTCTACAAATACGGCCCAATTCTTCAACCGTCTTCAGTTCCAAAATATTAAAGCAACATTGCTCAACTAATATAAAATCTAAAGTGTAACTCGTAGATCTATAAATACAATTTAAAGAACATAATCCCAAAATCGCTAATTTATTATTTTAAAAGGAGTGTATAATTACCCTCGATGATTTCAATACGAAGACATCTAATTTCAAGTCTAGAAATCGTTAGAGTTCGAAATGTTGCACTAAGCTCCCGTGTCTACTTTAAATTGCACATCTTGACCGCAGATCTTGAATATTGTAGTGTACCAGTCTGCTCAGTCTAAATTCATGGAATATACTGTAAATTCCTCCTCACTTTCTTCCCATAATAACACGTGGCTGTTTTATTTCAAGAAGACCTTTATCCTCTGTATACTATCGTCTCCAGTGCTAACAGGCTCTTCTTAAAGATCCCAGGTCTGTTATTTGCGGTATCAAATCGAGTTTGTTTTTCGCCTATCGCTTTCCCCCGTACATTATCTCATGGTGCCGTTCTCTTCTTGCCTGATAAAGTTTTTACCTTAACAGATTATTGTTTACCGTGATGATATCCCATCTATCGCATCTCATTTGTCCGAAAATAAAACCACTGGAGACACGCCCATAGCTGTGTGGATGATTTTATTATATGCAGTCACTGCGTGTGGCATAGCATCAAGGTTACGCCCCAATTTAAGTAGCCGAGGAGTGTTTTCTAATCGCTCTTTTACCCCCCCCCCCCCAATCCTCGATATGGTGAGGAGTATTCAGCCTCCATGTAATGTCTAAAATTTTACTTTCTTTTCGAATTCGCGAATTATCTTCTGTGGCGTGCACCAATGTAAGATTCCCTCCCATTCTGCAGTTGGTGTTTTTGCTTCAATGCCATTGCGATTTTACTAAATGAGTGTATCGCTGTTAACCAAGACTCAACCTGCCCCCTTAACTGATCTTCGATGGAATAAATATCGATTTGAATAGACCTGAGTGGTTCCATCGCGGTTAGTTGAACTAATTGCGTGTTACGAGAAGTTAGCGGTCGTATTTCACTCTCTCATATATATCACACAATCCCGCATATTAAGAATCCTACTCTTCCAAAAATATAACAATTTTAAAGCGCGCAGGATCTTCTCTCTCCTATGGTTTAGTTTTAGGAGCTCCTCCTCCATCAGTTAGTTTAGTATGGGTAGGCTAAGGAGCAGGAACCTGAGGTGCAAAGACGGAAAGTCGTCAACGTTGTTCGGCTGGTCGTAGCAGGTGAGTCCATTGAATCTAGCGGCTGATTGGTTGTATTACTTGATAGTGTCTGATAGGACAACATGTCCATTTTGCGGAGTAATCTAGCATGAATGGAAGGAGTATGACGACCATTAAAAAAATTCTAAAAACCGTTCGTTTGTCGAGTATTGTGAACAATTGAAGGAGCTGCAAATCATAGTGTCGGTCGAGGATGATAACTTAAAGACGGTAGGCTGTTAAAAGGCTCATATTAACTGAAATGAAACGAAATAAATCTAAATCAAATACTGATATGGTAAATACAAATTTTTAACAAATTTAATTAGCAATCTTGTAATGTTTCTGATAAACAGCTGATCGGGGGGGGGGGGAGGTTGATTCCAGGATAGGACTCAGTATCTTGGAAATCTGATGAATCCTGTTTTCAAATCTTACCATGCATGCTTTTCCCATGCATACGTGCTGCACGATGAGCATTATTCCATGTTACAGGAGTACGAGTTTCAACAAGTTCATCAGGCATGAAAGATACCTAAATCTACATGTAAAATAAAAATTAGTGTACTCCTCTTCTAACAACAAACAGAGTGGAATCGGTATCAGTACATTTTACGGACCAAACCTATGCCCATTTCATATTCTACTTTTTTATCATGTAAATTGAAGCAGTCTGCTTTAGTATTGGCTGGAAAGTTTTCTTCCGCCCCTAATAGTACTCTGATATCGATAGTCGCACTTTTTATTGCTTCGGATTGCTTAGAACAATCTATAATCTATAGGCGCGAGTTTCTCGAAATCGGATCTTGAAAGCAGGGGGTGAGAATGTCAAACGCCGTAATAACTCATTTAAAATTCATAATACATTTTATACAACAATGCTACTTTTCGTTGCTCAAAATCTAAATTTAAGTCATCGTACGGATATTGTTTACTATTCAAATAAATTTTCAAATTTATTAATTGCCGACAAAACATTATGGATGACCACCAAAAAACTCCTAAAGTTCAAAGAATTTAATCATCCACCCCTTACTGAATCAAATAACTAAACAAGATCTGACGGAGAAAAATCACAGTAATTTGATCAATGCCTTTCCAAAATCTTTCATCCACATCCTGATATCATTAACCCAACTCATATTGAATATATAAAATCAGCGATAGATGTTCCCCTCCAAATGTCTCTTCCACCCAAAGCATTCCATCCTACAGAAATATCCAACATTATACACAGATTACCTTCCCGCAAAGCTCCTGGGCACGACCTCATCACAATTCATATCTTAAAACACATTCCTAGAAAAGCCATCCTATTCCTTACCTATATATATATAATGCTGTACTCCGCTCCACATATTTTCCTGACCTCTGTAAATTATCCATTGTAAAAATGATACCCAAGCCTAAAAAAAACCCAGAATACCCTTGCTCTTACCGTCCTATCGCTCTTCTACCTTGCATGGGTAAAGTCCTAGAAAAACTCATCCTCAAACGATTGTACCCCATCCTTGATGCAAATCACATAATTCAAGATCACCAGATTGGATTCCGAGCATCCCACTCCACTATTCAGCAATGTCATCGTGTGGTGGATGTACTCTCCTCTGCATTAGAACGTGGATCATATTGTTCGGGCGTCTTTCTTGACGTGGAACAGGCTTTCGACCGAGTCTGGTATCCGGGATTGCTCTATAAACTCCGTAAATTTCTGCCGCCTACCTACTTTCTCGTCCTTCAATCCTATCTCACAAACAGAACTTTCCAAGTAAACCATAATAATGTCTATTCATCCCTCTTTTCCCAATCTGCTGGTGTTCCTCAAGGTAGTATCCTTGGCCCAATCTTTTATACAGTTTATACAGCTGACATCGCAACTCATCCTAATCCAAACCTTACCACGTATGCTGATGATACATGTGTATTATCAGTCAATACCAAACCAGTTATTGTATCCCAAAGCCTCTAATCCCATATCACTGATCTTGAAGAATGGTGTCAGAACTTGAGAAATAAAATAAATTCTCAAAAATCCCATCAAATCACTTTTACCTTACGTCGTAAACCAATGACTTCCAGGCCTTCAGTATCCTTTAATAATATCCCACTTGTGCCTGTAGAACAGATCCGATACTTAGGGTTGCACCTCGACACACGATTAAACTGGAATCGTCATACAAGTCTGAAAAGACAAGAAACCGCTCGACGTTTCAGGTTACTTCAACACTTACTAGACAAACGCTCTAAGCTCCCAATTAATTACAAAAGACTCATCTACATGACTATCATACGACCAAAAAGGTCGTATTTTTGGACTTACGGAGTAGAGCTTTGCGGCTCCACTAAACCATCGAATTCTTCTCGTATCCAATCCCTACAATCCAAAATCCTTCGTAAAATCCTCAACGCTCCTTATTTTGTTAAGAATAAAGTCATCCATAACGACCTTAATGTCCCATTTGTTGCTGATTTGGCCCGAACCCGGTATCTATCCTTTCATAACAAACTTCATTTCCACTCAAACCCTCTAGTTTCAAACTTAGCTTCCTCTTCAATTCCCGATAATCCTCCGAGGCGTCTGAAAAGAAGATGGCCACGTGACCTTCTTAGTCGAACATGCGATTTGAGTACTACTAGTGGGTTGTTTCTCTACTTGTCATTATATCATGCCATATATATCACTCAGCCAATTTACTTGTTACATTACTGTAATATAGTTGTAAATATCAATATATAAATAATTTAAAAAAATCAAATTTTTCAATTTGAAAATATCGAAGAGACTACTATCTTTGTTAGAGGTTCTAGTTCGATCAGTTTGAAATGAGATAGTGCGGTTTTTCTAAATTTGTTAAAGTTTTAACCGACCAATTTTCCTGCTGCGTTGCAGGTAGATTGGGATATTCGTAAAGAGCCCATGATCTGAATGGAATAGAAACGACCTTGTTTTTGTCTACGAGTTTTAATAACCTCACACGTTCATAATCTGAAACACGAACATGAGCCATTCTCCACACCAATTTGTCAAGTTTTATTTGTACATCATCGTCACCTTGGACGCAGTTTAGGTCAGTACTTGATCTGATCAAAACGAGTTCTTTCATTAGAGTGATTAAAATGTTACGATAGTCCTCGCATATCCCAAAAAGAATATCAAGATGTAGGCATACTTTTAAAACGCCGTTTTTATCCAAAGAATTAGTTTTACCGGGCATTGTCAAGCCCTTATTGTCCAATTCCATTACTCGATTAGGCGAAAATGATACATGGCCTTTAAGAGTAGTAGTTATTCCCGGATTTCGGGCTCGATCAACTTCTATGCCATTCAGTTCATGTCTAATTTCCTCAAACCAAAACGGGTATGCGTTATTGGTCAACTTCGGAGTGGCGCCGATAGTGCCATCACTTTTTTAGAACCACCCTTCGAGATAAATGAAACTTAGGTATAAATATCTTGTTGATGAATACTAATTCCAATCTCGTCGGACTTGTTAATGTTATTTTCCGTATAAGGCTGGTGCGAATGATACTCAAATTGTGTAAGAGAATCAACGAATTTTATATCAGATGTTACGTCTAGTATGTCATTCATAATGTTTGTTTAACCGAAAACCACACTGTTTTATATATATATCGTTTGCAGTTGTTAACACTCTTGTTGATTTAGGTTTACTGGTTTTAACCGATGTTTGATATTTCCTTTTATAATAATCAATGCAACTATCTCTAGAACAGAAATCAATCTCCATTCTTTTTTAAATATAATCTCAATGTAACCGTTTGTCCTCTGCAGTCGATAAGCTCTCCGTTCTGATCTACTAATCGAACAATTATATTGTCTACAGTCCTCACGTTGGTTGGAAAGTAAATGACCGGACTCGTGATTTATATTGTTTTATATCCTGGGTCAACACGGGGAATAAATTGATGAATATTATAATCCGGTTCTCCATTCACAAAAGATCCCGATGCGATGTTATATTGAATTGAAATAATGTTTACGCTGAGAATTTTAACAAAGTCATTTGATTCAGTATAGGGGCGATCGGAGGAATGACATGATCGGATCGAGTAAAACCCAAAAGAGGATTGTTGGAATAATTAAAGTATACTGCATAAGTTGTTTTAATTTCCGTTTTTAGCGTGTTGGAATTTCCTAGTTATCAATACAGCGCTAGGGTCATGATGAGAAATTTCTTCCCGTAAAAAGGAGTCTATAGTATCGATATCGTACAATCCTCCTTCAGGTATTTGGATCGACAAATCACCAAAGTAAAACATATTATTAACGTCATTTTTTATATTCGAAATAGTATTATATGTCTCAAAAGATAACAACCCAACAGTATATTTTGACCCAAATTCTAACGATGGTAAAAAGTTTGCGGAAAGTACGATAGAGTTGCCCTTAAGCGTTACTGTATAGCTCATGATTAACAATGATCAAACGTTTGAATGAGAAACATCGACTAAATACTGTAAGCAGAGAAGTCCACAAACCGACGTATTCCACTCCTGATAACCCTCTATATTATAAGCCCCTTAAAGTACTCGAGCAACTGTGGTGGTGGTTTTAAGTTTCCAAAGGAATCAAAGTATTTCACAAAATTACTTTTTTTACATAACAGCCCCACTGTGAAGCCAAGTTCTGAGCTCGGCTCTAAATTTACAACATTTACACGTAAATGCATTTTAGCCTTTTTGTAGTACCAAGTGTCATGGCCGCAAGTGAAGTTACATTTCCACATCGCTCTGTACTTGAGACATTATTTTCAGACAATTTCGTTCATATCATCTCGTCAAACTCTACCAGAACAAAGTGAATAGACTAAACTACAGTTTACTTTCAATATTAGTGAGGTGAGTGACTAATAAAAACAATAGACCTAAAATAAATTAGTGACCAGCTGCTAAAGGCAGCGACGTGGCCTTAATCCTTCAGTAATAGATAGGACTAATACGCAACAGCAAGATCAAGGTCAAGGCTTGGCTGCTTATCTTCTCCGGGCTACACTCAGTAACGTGAACTTTTTATTTTATTTTACTTGTTTTTGTTTTTAATTTATTTTTTTTAATGTTCATTAGTTTAGTTAATATGTTTATTTCATTTAATACAATTAAATTAATAATAGTTTATAATTAATAATTTTAAAAAATTATTTTATTTGTTTTTCATTAATTAATGAATAATTTAAATATGAATGTGGACATCTCGGGTAGTGAAATGTCGGAGGAAGAAGCTCCGTGTTCCGAAATTAGTGAAACCGACTCACAATATCTTAAAAGAAGAACTTTACAAAAACGTCAGAGAAAATCTGCCCCTGGCTCAGCGGGTAACTCACCAAACAAAAACAAAAACAAAGCGGCTAGTTCAAAAACTTCAGCCACAAATAAACCGTCGAAAGAACCACCAAAAGCCCGCAGTAAATCTACTGCAGTCAAGCCACCAGTAGCCTTAACCAGCATTAACGCTGACCCCAATGATAATACTCGTCAGAACAATCAAGAACGACAAAAATTCGATGACTGGGAACCTCCGCCAATATTTATCACGAGAATAATTGATTTTTATATTTTCGGAAAAGAAATATCTGATCTGATCGGGCAGCCAAATTTTAGATGTTACTCTCTAGTAAATGATATAAAAATAAACACCACCAATAAAGATTCATATAAAAAACTCATAAATCACCTTCCAAGCAAAAATTACGATTTCCACTGCTACCAACTGAAACGAGACAAATCATATAGGGTAGTTCTAAGAGGGCTTCACTCGACCACGCCTACGGCAGCAATCAAGAGAGATCTGGCAGAGATTGGCCACATCAGGAACATCTCGTCAGTGTTGCACCCAACTGAAAAATATCCCCTTCCTCTGTTTTTTGTCGAACTGGAACCAGCCAAAAATAATGTTGAAATATTTCAAGTTACTAGGCTTGTTTATTCAACTGTTAAATTCGAGGAGCCAAGGCACAAAAACACCATAGTGCAGTGTACTAGGTGTCAAAACTTAGGTCACACGAAGACCTATTGCCACCACCAAGCCAGATGCGTCAAGTGTGCTGGCTCACATCTAACAGAAGTATGTCAGAAGTCCAGAAATGAGCCAGCAAAATGTGCTCTTTGTGGTGGGGACCACCCGGCGAATTATAAAGGCTACCTGGTGCATAAAAACTTCCAGCTACAGAGAACACATAAAATGAAAGGGAAAAGCATAGAGAATAATGTTCCTCATCCACCTGAATTCAACAACTCAACTATATTTCCGGAATTACCAAAAACCATTACAGATGAGCACATCACCAGAGTTCAACCTCCGGAAAACATAATCCCGACCTCAACGAACCAGCAGCAGCCTCAACGTCAGGCGCCTTTCCCCTTCCAACATAAACCACAGCCTTCCTATAACAAGCCACAAACCTCCCAACCCAAACCCCGAGATCCTAGATCCAAGCCTCAGAAATTCAATACTAAAGTCCAACCACCACGTCAGCATATACCTCTCCATCCTGAAACCTTAATAGTCAAACTACCGCCACAGCAACCATACCCTACCCCTTCCAATCACAACAATCAAATGAATCCTTCAGTTCATCAAACAATGAATGTAAATCCAGCACCTCGGGTACAACTCCCAGCCAACCTTCCTTTACCCGTCAATTATCAATATCAAACTCCAGACCCATATCCAGTCCAAATCCAAAACCCCATCGACATAAATTCAATCCTGTCATCCTTCCTGAAAGATCTCCAAGAGACTATCAAGCCTCTTATCAACCTACTCACGAGAATCCTTACCGAAGTTCCACTTAATTACCCACGATGAGTATAAAGCCCCTAGCTATCGTCCTATGGAATGCTAATGGACTGCATAATCACCGTGACGAACTTGATATATTTTTACACGACAACCAAATAGATATTGCTTTACTTACTGAAACACACTTCACTCACCGCACACATTTCTACATACGGGACTACATCACATATAGATCAGACCATCCAGACAACACTTCACATGCCGGATCTTGTATTCTCGTTCATAAAAACTTATCCCATTCCCTTATTCCTTCCACTCCATCTGATGCTATTCAATCAACCTCAGTAACATTAACGACTCGTCCTTTCCATATCACATTTTCAGCTGTATACTGTCCTCCTGGCAATTCTCTTTCTTATAACCTCCTTGATTCCTTATTCCAATACCTTGGACCGCGCTTCATTGCGGAGGAGACTACAATACTAAACACCAACGATGGGGTTGTCGAACATCCAACTCCCGTGGAAATATTCTATCTTCTCTCACATCCTCAAAGAGCTACTCTATCCTTGCCCCAGCAAATCCTACCTATTGGCCTACATCCCTCAAAAAACGTTCCGACATCCTTGACATATTTGTTACATCCCAAATTTCACCCGCACAAGCCAATATTGAATCCTTGGACGACCTTTCATCTGATCATAGTCCAGTCCTCCGTATCTTGCACTCTAGTTTCGCTCCCAAGCCTTCCCCTCCCACATTGATAACAGGACGTGTCTACTGGGACGATTTTTGTTATGACTTGGAGGACAAACTGGACTTAAAAATTTCACTAAAGACAAAAGAAGACATTAATACAGCCATAGAAAAACTTACAACATCAATCAGAAGCAGTTTACATGATAACATCTCAAATCATACAATTAATAGCTATCAACATACTGATTTGCCACAGCATATATGTATCTTATTAAGAGAAAAACGCAGAGCAAGATCGAAGTGGCATAGAACTCGATATTCAGCAGATAAAACTACCTACACAAAATTAACTAACAAATTAAAACCAGAGATCAAGAAGTTCAAAATTCAAAATTTAATTACCTGGACTGAAAATCTCACAACCAATGACAAAACATTGTGGATGACCACCAAAAAACTCCTAAAGTTCAAAGAATTTAATCATCCACTACTTACTGAATCAAATAACTGGACAAGATCTGACGGAGAAAAATCACAGTTATTTGGTCAATACCTTTCCACAATCTTTCATCCACATCCTGATATCATTAACCCAACTCATATTGAATATACAAAATCAGCGATAGACGTTCCCCTCCAAATGTCCCTTCCACCCAAAGCATTCCATCCTACAGAAATATCCAACATTATTCACAGATTACCTTCCCGCAAATCTCCTGGGCCCGACCTCATCACAATTCATATCTTAAAACATTTTCCTAGAAAAGCTATTCTATACCTTACCTATATATATAATGCTGTACTTCGCTCCACATATTTTCCTGACCTCTAGAAATTATCCATTGTAAAAATGATACCCAAACCTAAAAAAACCCCAGAATACCCTTCCTCTTACCGTCCTATCTCTCTTCTACCATGCATGGGTAAAATCCTAGAAAAACTCATCCTCAAACGATTGTACCCCATCCTTGATGCAAATCACATAATGCCAGATCACCAGTTTGGATTCCGAGCATCCCACTCCACTATTCAGCAATGTCATCGTGTGGTGGATGTACTCTCCTCTGCATTAGAACGTGGATCATATTGTTTGGGCGTCTTTCTTGATGTGGAACAGGCATTGGACCGAGTCTGGCATCCGGGATTACTCTACAAACTCCGTCAATTCCTACCGCCTACCTACTTTCTCATCCTTCAATCCTATCTCACAAACAGAACTTTCCAAGTAAATCATAATAATGTCTATTCATCCCTATGTTCCCAATCTGCTGGTGTTCCTCAAAGTAGTATCCTTGGCCCAATCCTTTATACAGTTTATACAGCTGACATCCCAACTCATCCCAATACTATCCTTACCACGTATGCTGATGATACATGTGTATTATCTGTCAACACCAATCCAATTATTGCATCCCAAAGCCTTCAATCCCATAATCACTGATCTTGAAGAATGGTGTCAAAACTGGAGAATTAAAATAAACTCTCAAAAATCGCATCAAATCACTTTTACCTTACGTCGTAAACCAATGACTTCCTGCCCTTCAGTATCCTTTAATAATATCCCACTGGTGCCTGTAGAACAGATCCGATGCTTAGGGTTGCACCTCGACACACGATTAACCTGGAATCCTCATACGAAAAGACAAGAAACCGCTCGACGTTTCAGGCTACTTCAACACTTACTAGACAAACGCTCTAAGCTCCCAATTAATTACAAAAGACTCATCTACATGACCATCATACGACCTATTTGGACCTACGGAGTAGAGCTTTGGGGCTCCACTAAGTCATCGATTTCCTCTCGTATCCAATCCCTACAATCCAAAATCCTTAATGCTCCTTATTTTGTTAAGAATAAAATCATCCATAACGACCTTAATGTCCCATTTGTTGCTGATTTGGCCCGAACCCGCTATCTATCCTTTCATAACAAACTTCATTTCCACTCAAACCCTCTGGTTTTTAACCTAGCTTCCTCTTCAATTCCCGATAATCCTCCGAGGCGTCTGAAAAGAAGATGGCCCCGTGACTTCTTAGTTGAACTTGTGATTTGAGTACTACCAGTGGGTAGTTTCTCTACTTGTCATTTTCACATGTCATTTTGTATCGCTTAGCCCATTTACTAGATGTATTTTTTTTTATACAGTTGTAAATATCAATAAATAAATTTAAAAAAAAGAAAAAAAAAAGCCTTTTTGTATGCCATTTTTGAGGCTTGGTGGATCGAGGCTACTTCAGAAGCCCTTAGCGATTTAACTATTTTTTTAAACTAATATTTTTATTTTTCTTCTTCTTAATACCGGCACCAATTATACCTTTCGCTTTCAAAGCATTTGTAACTAACCAAGCCGCGGCTTTGTCTCCCAATGATGAATCCGAAGCTTTAACTCGTTTCCATCCGTTTTCAGCCAAGATCTTATCCGCTTTTCTACGACTTTGCATATCCTTATCTTTGCTATAAGAAATTTCGTGTTCTTTATCAAGCTATCTCCTCTAACTAACCGTTTTTCGAGTTTTGTACCGGGACCACAATACTGTTATCCTGGCAGGTGTAATTCAATCGGTAACTTATTTATGAGACTGTTTATAATGCAAGTACACCCTATCTGTTATAACTTACACGGGTCATTTTATATTTATTTTAGTGTGATATTTAATGTTTTTACTAAAAGCTCATTTTGTCACTGTCAGGGCAAGAATATGAGAATAACCTAGTCTCAAAACGTCGCCTAAAGAAGTTGAAATAACTGACTGAAACTCAATAGCCGTAACATAATATTTCCATAACAGTCAAGGTAAGTAGAAACCAATATTTACTTAACGAGAGTATATTGATAATCTACAGTGATATACGAGGAAATGAGATTTTACGACGACATTAAACAGACAGACGGTACACAAACATGCTCACTGTTGAAGGGTTTTCAAAACTCATATAAAAAACTAGCCGCCGCTAAAAATAATAGAACATTTTTATTAAGATGGCGGTCATAACAACTACTACCACCACACATTGAAAACATTCAAACGTATAAATGCAACTTGTAAAATTTATAAACGATATCTAATAGAATTCACGAGAAGGGACGGGATGGGTGACTGGAAGATAGAGTAAGGAAGAAAATAGTTGGGGGTGCAGTCAAAATAAAACACTAAATAAGTGAGTAGTCAGCCCCCCTTTAACCCTCCTCCTTTATCCAGGCTTAGGACCGGCTGTGGTCTCCACGAAGTGAACCCCATAAAAAAAACCACAGGTTACTTTTTCTCAACAGCCTAGCCTCGGATTTCGGACCTGGAACTCGTTATGTGGCTTACAAAATTGGATCGTGGAATGTAAGGTCACTTTATAGACCCGGAGAGTTGGCAGAATTTATATCACAACTGCTACAACTAAATTCAGATATTACTGCTGTTCAAGAAACACGGTGGGCCGGTTTTGGAAAGCAAAGTGGAAAAGATTTTGATATTTTCTACAGTGGAAGCCAGGAAAGACATGAGTTTGGTACAGCTTTCATAGTATCAAAGTGAATGAGGAAAGCAGTTCTTGATTTCCATCCAATAAACAAAACGTTATGCATGCTAAGGGTTCATGGAAAAAAATTTAATATTATTCTGATAAACGTGCATGGCACAACAGAAGAGAAAGAGGAAGATGAAAAGAAATTTCTATGAAGATTTAGAACGGGCTATATCTGCTTCCCCTTCTTTCGATATGAAAATAATGTTGGGTGATTTTAATGCTCAGGTTGGTAAAGAACCAGTATCCTATTATAGGCAGGCATAGCTTGCGTGTGAAGACCAATGAAAATGGGGATCGAATGATTGAGTTTGCTGAATCTAGATCACTAGTTGTTATGAGTACTATATTTACTCACAAAGAAAAACACAAAAAAACGTGGATTTCACCAAATGGAGCGGCAACGCAGATCGATCACGTTCTGGTTTCTAGTAAACATTTTAATGTAGTTCAAGCTGTGAGATCTTATAGAGGACCAGACATCAATTCTGATCATTTTCTGGTAGTTGCGAAGATCAACCATACATATAAGATAAGGATGTTTGATAGGAGCAAACTTCAGATCATCTGGGAAAGAAGAGAAAAGTTAAAGGAAGAGGATACAAGGTATGGTTTCCTGAAAGAGATTGAAAGAAGTTTAGGTAACATCCCAGCTGTAATCGGAGGAAGAGATGTGAATGAGGAATGGGGTAATCTAAGGAAAACTATATCTGATGCAGCCGACCAACATTGTAAAAGGGATGGAAACAGCAAGGCAAAGAGTCTGTGGTTTGACCTCGAGTGTGAAGTAGCGGTTAATATGCGTAACGAAAAGAGAAAAAAGCTTCTAAATAGGGATACTAGGCAAAACAGAAAGGAGTACCAAGAAGCAAGAGCTAATGCAAAAAAGGTTTTGAGACAAAAGAAAAGATATTCATTACAGGCCAACTTGGGTAAAATAGAAGAATACAACAGGAATGAGGGAGTTTTTCGGTGAAGTGGGTAAAATAAAATCAGGCTTCATGAATGACTGTCCGATGATAAAGCGTTCAGATGGTTAAATGGTCTTCCTGGATCAGGATGTGGAATGTAGGTGGAAGGAGCATTTTCAGGAATTACTAAACCCCAGGGAAGACGAGGAGTACCCTGATGTGGAATCTCAAGAAAATCAAAATATATCCATGAAGTGAGCCCACCAGATTCGAAGGAGGTTGGTCTGGTTTTGGACAACTTCAAGAATAACAAGGCTCCAGGATCAGATGGCATCCCAGCGGAGTTTTTGAAGATAGGTGGGTCAACACTGGCTGAGGAACTGACTCATCTGATAGTTAATATCTGGGAGACCGAAAAAATGCTGGATAGCTGGAAGGATTCAGTCATCATACCGTTATTCAAGAAGAAAAGTGTTTCCACAGACTGCAAGAATTACCTGGGATTCAGCCTCCTGAACACGTCTTACAAGATATTCTCTGCTATCTTATACAACCAAATTGTGGAAGTTGTGGAACCTCGGTTGGGCGATTATCAGGGAGGTTTCAGAAAGAACAGATAGACTATTGACCAGATATTCGGCCTAAAGCAAAAAATGGAAAAAACAAAGGAATTTAACAAGATTATATGGATTCTGTTTATCGATTTTAAAGCAGCTTATGATTCCATTATCAGAAAAGAACTGTTCCTAGCAATGGAAGGGATGGGAATCCTACCGAAACTAATCCGCTTACACTCTGAGAGGAAGCGTAAGTCGAGTGAAAATAAGTGGGAAGTTGGCCCAACCTTTTGCGATGAAGTCAGAAGTTAGGCAGGGTGACCCCCTGTCCCCTCTTCTATTTAATATTGCCCTCCAATCGATGGTGACCAGAGCCTAATCAGTCAGGCACAATTTTCACTCAAAGACAACCCAAGTGCTTGGTTATGCCGATGATGTGGTACTGATTGGACTGTCCCTCAAAGCGATGAAGGAGGCCTGTGAAAGATTGCAATGGGAAGCTGGGAGAATGGGGCTATCCATAAATGAGGATAAAACGAAACTTATGGTGCTTAGGAAGAAAACGCCTATAAACACGCCAAAGCAATATGTTGTGGGACAGTATGCATTCCAATGCGTTTCTAGTTTTAAATATTTCGGCTCCATAGTAAATAATCCGATAGACGAAGAAGAAGAAATTCAAAATCGCATAATGGGGGCTAACTAAGCTTTTGCCCTAAGAAGTTTACTCTGTACTAAGTCGGGGCACCAAAATGAAGCTCTATAAAGCAATCATCCGACCTGTACTGAGCTATCTCTGTGCAACCTGGACCCTACGGAAGATCCTGGCTGAAAAGATTTGAAAGGAAAGTGTTGAGGCGCATCATGGGGCCTGTTAGAGAAAATGGTATATACCGTTTAAAAAGAACAAAGAGATCTACGACTTATACGATGATCTCCGAGTTTCCCATTTCGTGCGAATTCAGCGCTTCAAATGGCTGGGACACCTTGTCAGAATGGATGATGGGAGAGCAGCAAAGAAATTATATTATGGAACTCCGGACGGAGCCAGGCCACGTGGCAGAACGAAAGGAAGATAGAAGGACGCAGTGGCTGAGGACTTGAGGATGATTGGAGTGTCCAGAGGACATGCTGCTAACCGAAATGAGTGGGAGAAGGCAGTTGAGAGGGCCAAGGGCAGCTTCAGGCGCCAGTCGAGCCGATAAATAAAAAATAAATAAGTGGGTACTTATTTAATTATGTGTCTACGTTTCAACCCACTTTGTGGGTCATCTTCAGGGCTAAGAAACAAAAAAGAAAAAAGAAAACTATAAAAATACATCGCAGTACCAAGTACATGATAAAATAGAAAAAATATATATGTAGAGTAATAGAAATTTAAAACAAAAAGTGAGGGATATATATGAATACAAATATGACAGAGTAAATGTACAGAAAGGTGGTGATGCAAAAAAATAATATATAATTCATTAAAATAAAAAATTTACAAAGATAAAAGAAGGTATTTAACAGAAATTTTTTAAAAAGAGAAAGTATAAACATCAGAGGTGAGAAGTAAAATTAAGGAAAAGTAGTAGAATATATATAAAAAATATAAAAAGTAAGATAATAGACTCCTTTGGAGTTTATATAAGTAAATTGAAAGAAAGTATAACGAAAATGATATCAAAGAGTAAATAAAGGAAAAATAACAGTAGAAAGTAAAGATATAAATCTAGAGTATAACAGGTGAAAAATAAACTGAACATGGAAAGTAGAAAATATAAGGGGAGTTTTAAAATGCATGCATATAGAAAGAAGTGGTATAAATATATGACGTAAATATACCAGGAACGTATAGAAATATAAGTAACAATATGGTAAGAGCATGGAAATAGAATAAAATATGATGAAATCGTGATGTTAAATGATAATGAAATCTTAAATAATAACATATGATGGATGCCAAAAAAGCTAATTTGAGAAAAAGGTGTGCAGAATGGAGAAGGAAAGGGGTGTGGAGAAGATATGAGTATTAAAAATGTACTAACCTATTGGAAGCTGAAGCTAGACTAGAAGCGGTCTAACTGAAAAAACAATACGTTATGAAGGTGCTGCCAGCGATATCTGACGGTCAAAATGAGTATTATAGGAGAGAGAATATAGTAGTAACAGAATGAAAATGGGAAGGAATAACAAGGTAAACTAATTTAAGGTTTTTTTAGTAAGTTGAAAATTTGTGAGTAGAAAGAGGATAAGTTGTTTGAATCGATCTTGAGATTAACAGTGGAGGAATCTAAATTTATGTGGATAGTTTAAGAGAGTATGCGTTTATCATGGTTGGGAACAGAAACTAGGATAGATGTATTTTCAAAGTCAAAATTGTGGTTAAGGGATAAGGCGTGTTCGGAGAGTTTTGACGCGGTAAGGTTATGGGAGGAAATGAAGTATTTGGGTTGGTAAATACGGTCTTTAAGGAAGTTTTTAGTTTCGCCGATATAGTAAGAGTTAGATTAGAAGCGGTCTAACTGACAAAAAAATACGTTATGAAGGTGCTGCCAGCGATATCTGACGGCCAAAAAAATGACTAATTTTTACTTTATATATATATTTTTTTATAATTGTATTTTAATAGTAATTTTTTATTGACTATTTTTTAGAAATATTGACTATTTTATTATATTTAAATGAGTATCATGACAATTTTATGGAGGGCCACGAAAATTAATTAATTAAAATTCTCTTTTTATTGATACTTCCACCTATAAACCTATACCCCGAGATCCTACCGCTTCTCTCCAAAAACAATTCAATCTCCACCAAACAAGAAAATTGTTTTTTAAAAGGATTTCTTTGATTCGGTGGGTGTTAGTTTTATGGAAGCAGGGGTCAGCGAGGGATAATCCACAGTGGATGATATTTTTGGCGACGTTAATTTTTTGGTGGTGCGGATGTTGGGAGTAATAATTGAGGAGTCTGCCAGAATCAGTGGGTTTTGTATAACAATCTGTGGATAAGGTGTGGTCAGGATTTCTAATGATACGGAGGTCAAGAAATGGTAATGATTTGTTAGATTCAAGTTCCACTGTGAAATAGAGGCGGGGATGGTATGAGTTGATGGCTGATAATAGTTCTGGAATAATGTTTGGATTTAGGATAAGGAGGAGGTCGTCAACATATTTCTTAATAAGAATGACCTCGTCAAGGAACTGGGGTAGAATGGAGTCAAGAAGGTCGTTTAGAACAATATTGGAGAGGTCAGGAGCAAGGGGATTTCCTATGGCAGTCCAGAAATTTGGTTAAAGAACTGTCCGTGGAAGGTAAGGTAGCCGGATTCACAACAGAGTTTTAAGGATTGGAGGTATGAGGACCGGTTGAGAGAGGTATGGGGTTCTATGATTGACCAGTTTTTATCAATTATGAGGAGGGATTTATCTAAAGGTATGTTGATAAATAGGCTTTTTACATCAAAAGAGGTAAGAACGTAATGATCAGGTATGGTGAGGGATTTTAATAAATCACATAGTTGAAATGAGTTTTGGATATCGTATGGGTTGTTATGGCTAAGGACTTGTAAGGATGGAAGTAGGAATTAGCTAAGTTTTGTTGCTGGGGAATTGATGTTGGATGTAATGGGACGGAGGGGGTTGTTTTGTTTATGGATTTTGGGAAGGCCATAAAAAACGAGGGGCTAAGGAATGGTAGGAAATGAGGTTTCTGTAAACAGGGTATGTTATTAGTTTGGAATTTAAAAGGCTTTTTAGGTGGAGATTGAATTGTTTTTGGAGAGAAGCGGTAGGATCTCGGGGTATAGGTTTATAGGTGGAAGTATCTATAAAAAGAGAATTTTAATTAATTAATTTTCGTGGCCCTCCATAAAATTGTCATGATACTCATTTAAATATAATAAAATAGTCAATATTTCTAAAAAATAGTCAATAAAAAATTACTATTAAAATACAATTATAAAAAATATATATATAAAATAAAAATTAGTCATTTTTTTTGGCTGTCAGATATCGCTGGCAGCACCTTCATAACGTATTTTTTTGTCAGTTAGACCGCTTCTAATCTAACTCTTACTATATCGGCGAAACTAAAAACTTCCTTAAAGACCGTATTTACCAACCCAAATACTTCATTTCCTCCCATAACCTTACCGCGTCAAAACTCTCCGAACACGCCTTATCCCTTAACCACAATTTTGACTTTGAAAATACATCTATCCTAGTTTCTGTTCCCAACCATGATAAACGCATACTCTCTTAAACTATCCACATAAATTTAGATTCCTCCACTGTTAACCTCAAGATCGATTCAAATAACTTATCCTCTTTCTACTCACAAATTTTCAACTTACTAAAAAAACCTTAAATTAGTTGACCTTGTTATTCCTTCCCATTGTCATTCTGTTACTACTATAGTCTCTTTCCTATAATACTCATTTTGACCTCTTGACATCAAATCCTACTCTTTTATCACCCTACTTTTTCCCATTAATTTAGTCATTAATTTTCGTGGCCCTCGATAAAATAGTCACGATACTCATTTAAATATAATAAAATAGTCAATATTACTAAAAGATAGTCAATAAAAAATTACTATTAAAATACAATTATAAAAAAATATATATAAAAAATAAAAATTAGTCATTTTTTTGGCCGTCAGATATCGCTGGCAGCACCTTCATAACGTATTGTTTTCACCACCTTTCTGTACATTCTCTGTAATATTTTTATTCATATATATCCCTTACTTTTTGTTATAAATTTCTATTACTCTACATATATATTTTTTATATTTTATTATGTACTTGGTACTGCAATATATTTTTATAGTTTTATTTTGTCTGTTTTTCGTTCTTATCCCTGAAGATGACCCACAAAGTGGGTCGAAACGTAGGCACATAATTAAATAAGTATCCACTTAATTAGTGTTTTATTTTGACTGCGCCCCTAACTATTTTCTTCCTTTCTCTAATAGAATTCAATAGAGCCCTCTATAGGTTTAAAAACACATTCTAAATATGAAAATAAAAAGCTCAATACTAGAAGTAGACAAACTAAACAAAGACATTGAAAACTATAAAACCGAATTGCGTAAAATAATACTACAAAATATATACGAACATTTTTATAATACAATCAATAATATATAGGAAAAAACATTTAAACAAATAAAAGAAAATCAAATAAAAAAGAAATAAGATGCAAATGTGTTAATTCAATTATAAATTTCAAAAATAATTAACCTAATAATAGTAACAAGAAAAATTTTAACACACAAAATTAAACAATTTATAAAAAGACAGCCTAATATAATAATCACAAAAACAGACAAAAGAAACCAAACTGTCGCGATCAACAAAAACGAATACGTAAATAAAATTCAATTATTACTAAATGATGTCCAAACTTATAAAAATTTCGGTTCCAATCCTACACATAAATTGATGACAGTTACTAACATAACTCTAGAATTATTAAAAAAGAATAATTACATTGATATAAAAACATACAAAAAAATTCCCCGACTCCCCAAAATTATATTCAGATATAAAAAATCATATACCCGGAAACCCAGTACAAGTACTGGGTCTTGTCAAAAAATTTATCGACTAGATCCTGCATGTTTTTTTTTTGCCACAGTTATCTTGGAATGGAATGTTGAAATATGCGAAAATAAAATTAGCTGTAATAAAAGATTTTGATATGGTACAGTTTTTGTAAAGGGAATAAGGGGAGGTATTTGCCAAGTTGTTTCTCGGTATGCGAAAGCTAACAATAAATACCTAGATGAATATGACTCGACTAAACCCAGTAATTATTCACTTTACGTAGATGTCAACAATCTTTACGGTTATGCCGTGAACCTTCCCCTGCCGTATACCTTTGAAGCAGTAAACGACAAAATTAATGACCTTAATATTCTTCTAGCGAAACAAAATTTAATTGATACTCAGGCCCTGCAATTGCCTTTAACAACATTTTACTTAAAATTAAATCAAAATATTTACAGTTAAAAAGGGAAGAACCCATTTCAACTCCTACGCCAGTCATTTATGCCACTCTGAGTTCTCAAGGTAATTTTTCGTTACCTCCAACTCAATTAGCGAGTTTTTCAGGTGATATTGAAAAATGGCCTGATTTTTTTTCTCAATTTAAATCCCTCGTTCACGACAGCACGTCTCTCACCCCCATTCTACGTTTTCATTTTCTACGAACAAATTTAAGTTGAAGTGCCCTTTCCGTTATTTCAAATTTTCAAATCACTACAGAGAATTAAAAACTTGCCTTTACAGCTCTAGTAAATGGATATCACGCAGAATAGCTCAGGCGTATTTAAATAAAATTCTTCAATTTTTTTTTTTTTTTTTTTAATTTATTTATTGAAATTTACAACTGTATACAAAATACATCTAGTAAATATAATGAGTGAATACATTGACATGAGAAGACAAGTAGAGAGACTACCCAGTGGTAGTACTCAAATTAAAAAGTTCAGTTTAGAAGGTCACGAGGCCATCTTCTTTTCAGACGCCTCGGAGGATTATCGGGGATCGAAGAGGAAGCTAGGTTTGAAACTAGAGGGTTTGAGTGGGAATCAAGTTTGTTATGAAAGGATATATACCGGGTTCGGGCTAAATCAGCAACAAATGGGACATTAAGGTCGTTATGGATGACTTTATTCTTAACAAAATAAGGAGCATTGAGGATTTTACGAAGGATTTTGGATTGCAAGGATTGGATACGAGATGAATTGGATGGTTTAGTAGAGCCCCAAAGCTCAACTCCGTATGCCCAAATAGGTCTGATGACTGTCATGTAAATAAGTCTTTTGTAATTAATTGGTAGCTTAGAGCGTTTGTCCAGTAAGTGTTGAAGTAGGCGAAAACGTCGAGCAGTTTCTTGTCTTTTCAGTCTTGTATGAGGATTCCAAGTGAGACGTTTATCCAGATGGAGTCCTAGGTAACGTATCTGTTCGACAGGGTTCAGTGGTTTATTATTAAACGATACAGCAGGACAGGAATTCGTAGGTTGACGACGCAGGGTGAAGGTAATTTGATGGGATTTGTTAGGATTTATTTTAATCCTCCAATTTTGACACCATTCTTGTAGGTGTGAGATATGGGATTGAAGAGATTGGGATGCAAAAAATGGATCCTTATTAACTGATAACACACATGTGTCATCAGCGTAAGTAGTGAGGACAGTGCTTGGATGGGTTGGGATGTCAGCTGTATATATCGAGTATAGGATGGGCCCCAGGATACTACCTTGAGGAACACCGGCAGACTGGGTGAAGAGGGAAGAGTAGGAACAATTATGGTTTACTTTAAAGGTTCTATTACTGAGGTAGGAACTGATAATAAGGAAGTAAGTTGAAGGTAAGAATTTACGGAGTTTGTACAGCAGTCCTGGATGCCAGACTCGATCAAAAGCCTGCTCTACATCGAGAAAAGCTCCCGTGCAGTACATTCCGCGCTCTAATGCAGATGAGACAACGTCCACCACACGATGGCATTGCTGGATGGTGGAGTGTGATGTTCGGAAACCAAATTGATGATCTGGGATTATTTGATTGGATTCTATGATAGGATGAAGACGTTTCAGAATGAGTTTTTCAAGTATTTTCCCCATTATGGGCAAGAGAGATATAGGACGATAAGAGGATGGGAGTTCTGGTGGTTTTTTAGGTTTTGGAATCATCTTAATTATGGATAATTTCCAGGAATCAGGAAAATATGTGGTGCGGAGTACGGCATTGTATATATATGTAAGGAGTAGGATCGCTTTCCGAGGAAGGCGTTTTAGAATCTGGGATGTGATTAGGTCGTGTCCAGGGGCTTTGTTGGCGGGTAATCTATGAATAATGTTTGATATTTCGGAAGGATGGAATGCTTTAGGAGGAGGGGACAACTGAAGAGGAATACTTAATTCTGCTCCAATGCATTCAGAGTGGGTTTGATTAAGGATATCTGGATGAGGGTTAAATGTTTTGAATAGGTGCTGGCCGAAAATTTGTGATTTTTCTTCATCAGATCTTGACCAGGTTTGGGATTCGGTTAAAAGTGGATGGTTGAATTTTTTATAGTTTAGGAGTTTTCTAGTGGTATTCCATAAGGATTTGTCAGTAGTACTGAGATTTTCTGTACGGTAATACAAATTTTGAATTTTGAATGTTCTGATCTCTGATTTTAATTTGTTGGTCAGTTTGGTATAATGACTCTTGTCCGATGGATATCTCGTGCGGTGCCACTTTGCTCTTGCCCGTCGTTTTTCTTTTAATAACTCGCGAATATGAAGTGGCCAGTTATTCTGTTGATAATGATTTTTACTTGGTAAAGTGTTATATTTTATATTGACTTGTATTGCTTCTGTTAGTTTGTCTATTGCAGAATTAATGTCTCCTTTTGTTTTAAGCGGAATTTTGAGGTCTAAATTATTTTCTAGATTTGATCGGAATTTATCCCAGTCTACACGTCCTGTAATCAGTCGGGGAAGAGAGGGCTTAGGAATGGGAATCGAATGCACTTGAAGCAGAACTAGACTGTGATCAGAGGAAAGGTCATCCAGGGATTTTATAGCAGTTTGATTGCAGGAAATCTGTGAGGAAACAAATATATCTAGAATATCTGGACGTTTTTTGAGGGATGTAGGCCAATAAGTAGGGTTTATGGGTGCGAGGATAGAGAAACTATTAGAGGTTGAAATTTGGGATAAGATGCTACCACGGGAATTGGATGTTCGACAACCCCATCGTTGATGTTTGGCGTTGTAATCTCCTCCGGCAATAAACCGCGGTCCGAAGGATTGGAATAAGGATTCGAGGATGTTATAAGAAAGGGGGATACCAGGAGGACAGTATACAGCTGAGAATGTTATATGGAAAGGACTAGTTGAAATGGTTACTGATGTTGATTGAATGGCGTCAGTTGGAGTAGAAGGAATAAGAGAATGTGGTATAGATTTGTGGATAAGGATACAAGAACCGGCATGTGCTGTATCGTCAGGATGATCTGATCTGTAAGTGATATAGTCTCGTATGTAGAAATGCGTGCGGTGAGTGAAGTGTGTTTCAGTAAGTAAAGCAATGTCTATTTGGTTGTCGTGTAGAAATAAATCAAGTTCGTCATGGTGAGTATGCAGTCCATTAGCATTCCACAGAACGATAGCTAGGGGCTTCATGCTCATCGTGGGTAATTAAATGGAACTTCGGTAAGGATTCTCGTGAGTAGGTTGATGAGAGGCTTGATTGTTTCTTGAAGGTCTTTCAGGAAAGATGACAGGATAGTGTTTAAGTCGATTGGGTTTTGGATTTGGAATGGATATGAGACTTGAGTTTGATAGGGATAATTAACGGGTAATGGATGGTTGGCTGGGGGTTGTACCCGAGGTGCTGAGTTTTCATTCGATGTTTGATGAACTACAGCTTTTGTTTGAATGTTCTGATCGGAAGGGAGAGGATTTTGTTGTTGAGGTGGTAATTTGACCCGTAAGGGTGTATGGTAGGGAGGAATTTGTTGACGTGGAGGTTGAGGATTGGGATTGGCTGCCTTGGGCTTGGATATGGGTTCCCGAGGCTTGGGTTGGGAGGTCTGGGATTTGGTAAAGGAATGCTGAGATTTGATTTGGGAGGTTTGAGGCGTCTGAGCTCGAGGCTGCTGCTGAATGCTTGAGGTTCCCAAGGTTTTGTTGTCCGGAAGTCTATCTGTAGGGTTTACGGTGGTATACGGTAGTACTACTGTTGGTCTAGGCAATTCAGGAAAGGTGGCAGTATTGTCAACTTCAGGAGCCAGCATTGTGCTTTTCTCTTGACTTTTTATTTGATGGTTTCTGGTTCTAAGACGTTGAAAGTTCTTTTGGACTGAACAGCCTCTGTAGTTCGCTGGGTGATCCTCACCACAAAGAGCACATTTTGCAGGCTCGTTTCTCGATTTCTGACAAGTGTCAGATGAGTGTTGTCCAGCGCATTTGACGCACATAGCTTGGTGATGGCAATACGTCTTGGTATGACCTAAGGCTTGACAGTTAGTACACTGGACTATGGTATTTTTACGCCTAGGTTCATCAAATTTTACTATTGAATATACCAGTCTTAAAACTTGAAATATCTCTGGGTTATTAGGGGCTGGTTCAAGTTCGACAAAAAATAATGGAAGGGGGTACTTTTCGGTGGGATGAAACACTGGCGAAATATTTCTTACTTTGTGACCTATTTCTTCGAGGTCACTTTTGATTGCTGTTGTGGGCGTTGAAGAGTGTAGTCCTCTTAAAACCACTCTGTACGATTTATCCTGTTTTAGTTGGTAACAGTGAAAATCATAGTTCTTCACTGTAAGATGATCAATTAGTTTTTTGTATGTATCTTTATTGGATGTATTTATTTTAATGTCTTTTACTCTAGAAAAACATTTAAAATTAGTTTGTCCTATAAGTTCAGATATTTCTTGAGCGAAGTTATAAAAATTTGTAATATTTGTGACAAAAATAGGAGGAGGGTTAGGGTCAATGAACCCTTGGTGTTGCTGGTTCTCGTCACGATCGCTTTCTGTAGGCCCAGGGTTGCTACTAGTTGAGGCGATTGGAGATTTGTTTGAATTGACTGCAGTAGTTTTGCTGCGGGTTATGGGAGGCTCCGGTGTTTTGTTGGATTTTGTCACTGGCTTTTTTGATACAGCCGATTTATTTTTTTTCGTATTGGGTGAGTTGCCCGCTGAGCCAGGGGTAGCCTTTCTCTGACGTTTTTGGAGTGTCCTTCGTTTTAGGTATTGCGAATCGGTCTCGCTTATTTCCGAAAATGGAGTCTCTGCCTCCGAAACTTCACTACCCGAATTGTCCACTTGCATGTTGAACATTGAGTAATTATTCAGTTAAAATAATTTATTAAATCTAACACAGTCACTAAAATATAAGAAATAAATTAAAAAAAAAAACTTTCATATTTAGATAATAATAATAAAATATATACATATGTTTAAAAAGAATATAAAAGAAAAAAGGAAAAAAAAAAAAAAGTTGACGAATGCGGGATTCGATCGAGAGGCTGGTTGCCAAGCCTTGACCGTGAACTAGAGGAGGTAAATATATGTCTCCTATAGGGATTATTGGCCACGTTGCCTAGCTTCAGCACCCGGTCACCGATTTATTTACTGAATTTTACTGTTTAATGCAGTCACTCACCTCACTGATCTTGAATAAATGTCTTAAAGTACTTATAGTTTCTTCTGACACAGTTTGAAGATATTATTTTGAGAACTATTGTTGTAATAATGTAACAAGTACAGAGCGATTTAACGAGTTAACACTAGTTGCGGCCATGAGACGAATTCTTCTTCAATTTAAACCTATTAATTCCAGTTCGTAAAATAATTTGAAGCATTTTCTCGAAACACATCAAAATTCAATTAAGGCTATAAAAGCGTTGTCTATTGACGACGTTGCCAATTTCATTTGATAACTTTGTCATTGAATAAACTCGATGCTCGTACTTCTAAAGCATTTTTAGATTTACATTCTTCAAAAACGGTTCCGCTATTCGATGATTTATTAAAATTTGTTACACGACAAATCAAAACATTAGAATTAATTTCTCCCCCTAACACTCATACTAGGAGTTCTAAACTAAATTCTCTCATTGCTAACAGTATTCCTGTTTCTTTAGCAGAATCAAATAAAACTCGTGATGTTCAATCGAATTCTTCTAATTTCAAATGCATATTTTGTCAAAATACACATTCTCTGTCTTCCTGTGGAGCGTTTTTTCCTCTCAGTCGAGATTAAAAAATCGATCTTCTTAAGAAACACAAGTGTTGGTTCAATTGTTTGGGTCCTCACTTGAAAATCAATCTCAAACCCATGTTCACATGTCGTAAATGTAATTCCTCAAAGGTCTTGATAAGACCCCCGCTTTTTTGACTGATTGAGATGAACAACGGCCTCCTGCTTATCGTGACATTGACTTAAGCACCAAGCCACTACTGGAGTTCAAATTACTTTTCAGAGCTGAACCTACACCCCCTTCGCCCTGACACAACCCTCAAAGTCTCTCCCTCGCCTTGCAAGTGGGTCAATGACCTCAATGTCGTGGCTCTTGCTCACCCCGTCTGTTTGAACTACTGAAATTAACTTTGGAGATGAGGTGGAGTTTTTACGTGACATAGTTGTAGTGAAAGTGGAGGTTATCTAGGTGGAAAGGTTATTCATGTGGTCTTGGGTAAGTGGACAAGCTAAAAATTGCCTCAAGGAAGATTTACGTAGATTCAATTAATGGATGTGTTGTATATTCTTCCGTATTGAAAGATTCAGCAAGGATTTCTTAAATTAACTTTAAGTACGGGATGTAATACAAATGTAAACAGTTAGAATGAAGTTATTAATATAAAATATGATGTAAATATAGAAGAAGCGGATAGAAATAAAGATATAAAATTTTAGTTTGAGAAAGGAGATAGATTATAAAAATTATGATGATCAATAAAAATGAACCTGGCGTAGGGAGTTGGCGTCCCCATCCCCAAGTCTTCAGACTGCAATCAGCCAGTGGTCCTTTAGGTTGGGGGAAACCCAGTACCGGGGGGTATAGCCAGCCACCCTACCCCCTGAGCGGACATAAATATTCGGGAGGTCAGTTGTCCTGAGGTAACGGGACCTCCTGGGGGCTGGGCCAATCACCCGCAATTGGGGTATATATAGCTGATTCAAAGAAACCTATCGAATAACCTCAGAGACGGACTAAACGGAAACGACCCGGCATGGATAAGCACACACGATTGGGTACATGGAAAGTGAGATCTCTCACCGGCAATGAGGTCGAGATTATTGAGGAAATGGTGAAGTCATTATTGGCACGACAGACTCATAAAGAAGTCCTTGGGCTGCTCAACCGCTCTACCCCAATCGTCCCGATCGCATGCTCGAGTGATGGAGACCTTGCTCATCCTCAGATCTTCACAGACGGCATCCTTCCATCTAGCTTTGAGCCTTCCTCGAGGTCTTACTCCAACCGGATTTCCTTTGTACAGCTTTTTAGCTGTTCTTTCCTCGTCCATCCTATATAAGTGCCCCAGCTACTTGATGCATTGAATCCTGATGAAGCTCAATATCATTAGGTCTCCATATAACTCACTTAGCTCCTTGTTCCTCTTGATCCTGAGCTGGTCGTTTTCTCGAACTGGGCCGAATATTTGCCGAAGAATTCTCCTTTCGAATCTATTCAGCTTTTCCACGCTGGATTTATTAGTGTGAGGGTTTCACCAGCATATGTCGCTACAGGCCTAATGACGGTTTTATATATCATCAGCTTGGACTTTAGGCTAAGGAGCCTACTTCTCAGGAGCTTTGATATCCCAAAACATGCTTTATTACCTAATAATATCCTGGCTCTGATATTCTCATCATCATCGAAATTCTCGTTTATAGGGCTTCCTAAATACTGGAAACTTGATACTCGTTGGAAAGTGTATCTTCTAAACGTGTAGCTATGAGGTGGTCGGTTATGTTTACTATTGTTTATTACCATGACCTTGGTTTTCTCCTCATTCACCTGTAACCCCATTTTTCCAGCTTCCACTTCCAGCCTCTAAAAAGCTTATTTTAAGATAATCAGCGATCTTCCTACTAATACAAGGCCATCAGCATATGCAAGCATACCCAGACTACGGTTAAAAATGGTTCCCTCCATCAGTAATCCTGCCTTTTTAATGACACTTTGCATTACAATATTGAATAGTAGAGGTGTCAGCGAGTCTTCTTGCCTAAGTCCTGGATGGAGACCTTGCTCAGCCTCAGATCTTCACAGACGGCATCCTTCTATCTAGCTTTGGGCCTTCCTCGAGGTCTTACTCCATCCGGATTTCCTTTATACAGCTTTTTAGCTGTTCTTCCCTCGTCCATCCTATATAAGTTGCCCAGCTACTTGATGGGTTGAATCTTGATGAAGCTCAATATCATTAGGTCTCCATATAACTCACTTACCTCCTTGTTCCTCTTGATCCTGAGTTGGTTGTTTTCTCGAACTGGGCCGAATATTTGCCGAAGAATTCTCCTTTCGAATCTATTCAGCTTTTCCACCCTGGATTTATTAGTGTGAGGGTTTCACCAGCATATGTCGCTACTGGCCTAATGACGGTTTTATATATCATCAGCTTGGACTTTAGGCTAAGGAGCCTACTTCTCAGGAGCTTTGATATCCCAAAACATGCTTTATTACCTAATAATATCCTGGCTCTGATATCCTCATCATCATCGAAATTCTCGTTTATAGGGCTTCCTAAATACTGGAAACTTGATACTCATTGGAAAGTGTATCTTCTAAACGTGTAGCTATGAGGTGGTCGGTTATGTTTACTATTGTTTATTACCATGACCTTGGTTTTCTCCTCATTCACCTGTAACCCCATTTTTCCAGCTTCCACTTCCAGCCTCTAAAAAGCTTATTTTAAGATAATCAGCGATCTTCCTACTAATACAAGGCCATCAGCATATGCAAGAATACCCAAACTACGGTTAGAAATGGTTCCCTCCATCAGTAATCCTGCCCTATTAATGACACTTTGCGTTACAATATCGAATAGTAGAGGTGCCAGCTAGTCTCCTTGCCTAAGTCCTGTACTAATCTTAAATTTTACTGTGATTGAGCCACTAACCCTTACACTGCGAACTGTACTTTCCATCGTGCTCATTACCAAACGCACCAACTTGGAAGGAATACGCATTTCGCTCATAGCTTAGAAAAGCTCACTCCTGGATAAAGTATCATCAGCCGTCCTGAAATCTATGAGCAGCATCCACAATGTATTCTTGAACTCCTTCATTTTTTCACACATCTGTTTGAGGGAAAAAATCTGATCTATAGTAGATCTGTTAGGTCTAAGCCTCCTTGATATTCTCCAATATTTCTCTCAACATAGGGCAGTAGGCGATTATACAGAGTTATCGAGAATATCTTATAGGCAGTATTCAGTAGGCTTATCCGTCTGTAATTTTTACATTCTGTAGAGCCACCTTTCTCCTCGTAGACAGGCACTATAATAGACTCTTTCCACTCACTGCGGATCTGCCCCTCTTTCCATATTTGAGCAATTAGTTCCTGCAGCTCTTTAGTTAAAGCATTGCCAGCTGCCTTCAGGAACTCAGCAGGGATACCATCTCTTCCTGGTGACTTGTTATTTCTCAGCTTCATCACAATATCTTCTATATCCTCTCCACCCGGTGGTACTGCTTCGTCTTGGCTGTCATACGCGTCACATTCCAAGACATTTATTTGTTCCTCTGGCTGGCTTAGTACTCCTCCATCTCACTTGGACGTCCGTCTCCAGCACTAGTAGTTGCCCCTCCTCATTTTTCATCATCCTTCTAGAGCAGTAACTGGTTTTACACGACTCCACTTCTTTAAAAAAAAAATTCGGTATCAATGCTTCTTCCTGAGTTTTCGATATCTATAACCTTATTCTATAAAGCTTTCCTTTCCTTCATTTTCAAGATCTTCTTTGCTTCTCTTCTTGCATCCTGGTACTCTTTCTTGTGCTCATAGTCAGGTATTTTAATCTTTTCTCATTTCGTTTTCGAATCGCCTCTTTACATTCTTCATCAAACCATACATTTCGTAATGGTTTCTTGTCCATCTTGCAGTATTCGCTCACGGTCCTTGTTATAATTTCTTTAATATGATTCCAATGTGCATTCACTTCCCATCCACCTTCTACTACCGGCGTATTTTTGATTCCTTTCTCTACTCTAAGGGAAAAACATCTTTGTATTTGCTCATCTTTTATCGTTTCCTTGGACCATTTGTTGATCCTAGGTTTAATCTTCCCCTTTTTGAAGGGAGACGTTTTGAGCAATATTTTCATGATAACGAGGAAGTGGTCGGAGTTGACATCCGGGCCTCTAAAAGATCCCACATCTTGGATATTATTGAAGTAAGAAATATCCACAAGGATATGATCAATTTGCTTAAAAGCGCCATTGTGGGAATGCCATGTCTGCTTGTTTTTATCTTTATGCGGGAATACTGTGCTCATAACTACTAGAGAGTTCGATATCGCGAAGTTGATCATTCTTTCTCCGTTGTCATTTGATTTTTTATGGAGACTATTCATTCCAATTGTCGGTATGATTTCTGATTCTTTGCCTAGTTGGGCGTTAAAGTCTCCCATAACAATCTTCACATCACCCCTCTAACTTCTTACGAATCTGTCCAGATCTTCATAGAAAACTTCTTGTTCTTCGTAGTTCTTTTCATCTGTTAGGGCGCGTATATTTATCACTGAAAAATGTCCGGCCCTTCCTCTCAATCTCAGAGTGCATATTCTTCCACTGATTGGTTGAAAGTTAACTACGGCTGATTGTAATCTCTTACCAACAAGAAATGCTGTCTCGAACTCATGTTTTTCCTTACTTCCACTATATTAGATATTTGCTTCTTTTCTTTTGAGAGCACCGGTACCCTTCCAACGTGTTAAAATGGTGAAGTACAGGTTGGATATCCTTGGATTAAGTGAGGTAAAGAGGAATGGAACTGGAAATGTTAAAATGGATAGAGGATACACTCTGATATACTCGGATGTCCAACCAGGGAAACGAGCTGTGGAAGGAGTAGGCATTATAACGAAGGACGAGATATATAGAAAAGTAGTGGAATGGGAGGCAGTGAGCCCCAAAATAATTGCGGCTTATACAATTCTGCGGAGCGGAGACTGGGCCCTAATACAAGTGTATCCCCCCAACAAATGATGTTAACATCCTGGATAAGGAACTTTTCTACAGTGACCTCGAGCGTACAGTCCTCAAGGCAAGGATCAGCAGTCGAAGCATAGTGAGTATGGGGGACCTAAATGGGAGAACTGGCAAAGATAACCCAAGAGCACAAGGAGTGATAGTAACGCATGGTGATGAAGTCTTAAAAAATGAAAATGGTCAACGACTCACAGATTTCTGCCTCGAAAATGATTTGCTGTTGGGAAAATACTTATTTTCGCAAAAGCTAGTTCATAAAATTACCTTCTCGGCCACTGAGAGAAATGCGAACAATGTCATCGACTATTTCATATGTAGCCGAGATATCAGATGGTATATTACAGATGTGAAGACAATTGGAGGGGCGGAAATAGAAAGCAACCACATGCTCTTAGTTGCTGATACGAGGGTGCTTAAAGAAAGGAAGCAAAAGAAAAAAGCCTACGAGAGAATAGAAGTCAAGAAACTACAGGACCTCCAGAAGATCTTAGAGTATGAAGCAGAACTGAAGAACCGCTGACGACAATATGTGGAACGCCATTAAAAGCAGCATTATATAAGCAGCTAATGTAGTCGGGAGTGAAAAAGGTCTGCTCAAGAATGAGAATCGAAGGATACAGGTGAAGGAGAAGAAAATGCGTGAAAAAGATACTGACAAGAAAAAGCACCAGAGAAATGGCAGGTCTATGTAGAGGCTCCAAACAGGGTTAAAGAGCCAATTAGGAAGGCGATGCTGAAGTCGTGGGAGACATTTCGGAAGAAGATGGATCAGGAGCATCAGGAAAAAGATAAAAGCCTTGAGAGGGCGTAAGTGCAAAGCACCAAGAAATATGAAGAATAAACAAGGTAAGGTGATCTCGGAAGACAAATCTATCCTTGAAGCCTGAAGTCGGGATTACAGGAAGCAGTTCGGTTTTAAGGACCATTATCCAACGAGCCACAGTGGGGCTTAGAATGAGGAGGAGTATGACGAAATCGTCGAAGAGGAAGAGACCGAAAGAGCAATAACTAAAATGAAAACAGGGAAAGTACCAGAACGAGATAACATAGTGGCCGAAATGGCGAAACATGGGGACACTGAACTGGAACGAACTCTACAAGCTCTCTTCCAAAAAGCCTGGATGAAAAAATGATCCCAACAGACTGGGAAAATAACATCATAATTCCCCTTTACAAGAAAGGATGTCAGGCTGAATTTAGCAACTAGCGATCTATGTGCCTATCACCGGTAATCTACAATTAAATACTTCGATCCAGGAAGGCCGGCTTAGACCACTAATGGAACGCCAAATTGGAGAAGAGCAAGCGTGATTCAGACCAAGGCGACAAACACAGGATCATATCTTCTCACCGTGGCAAGAATATGTACATTTCATTTCTATGTCTGAAATCGGCTTTCGACTCAGTCCCAAGAGAAGAGATATGGGCTGCCCTTAGAAACAAAAACATACTAAGGAATTCGGTCGAGGCTATAAAATCTACCTATCAGGAGCTTAAAGGAATCATTAGGCTCAATGGATTGGAGTCTGGCCATAGGGGTCAAAACAGGAGACCGTTCGAGTCCTTTGTTGTTTCCCTTGTCCGTTGTTGTCCTTGATGTTTCCCATTAATTAAACGGTGACCCCCCCCCCGATGATGTTCGTTTTTTAAAATAAAGTTTAAAAAATAAAAGAGTTATTTCTGGAAGTGGCGGGCGTGCGTAAACCCAACGTATTAACCCGCCCCTGCCGAAACCCGTATGCCAGATATGGCAGGTAGGGAGAAAAAAAAAATGTTCGAGTCCTTTGTTGTTCCTCCTATTCATAGATGAGGTGGCATCCATCTGTAGGAGAAGAACTGAGAGAACATTTCTGGGGCGAAGAAGTCTATATCCAGTTGTGGTCCAGTTTCTTCTCTATTCTGACTATGTAGTGTTGATTGCTGACTCAGTCGGAAAGCTGCAACAAGTGGTGACGGAATGTTGTGAAGAACTTTGACAAAAAGGAATGACAATCAAAGCCAACAAATGTAAGACCCTGCAAGTGAGTAAGCGGCAAGAAGAAGTTCAGATATACTGTGATGAAGAGGAAATGGATGTGTTGACTGAATTCACTAATCTCGGAACAGTAATAGATAGGACAGGGAAGCTGGACGTGGAAATATCCAATTGGATTAATACGGCAAATAAAGTCTATCTACTAGCAGATCTACAATAATGTTGTAGGAAAGCGGTGAGGTAGAAAGGATCATCAAACTCTACATCTTTAAGTCAGTGTACCTGTCGGTACTGCTATATGGAGCTGTAAGCTGGCTATTTACGAAGAGAGAAAGGAAACCAGAGTTACCGCGTCGGAAATGTGGTACTTGCGTAGAGTGTTTGAAAAGACGAAAAGCGGCTGTGTTCACAACGAGAGGATTGGTCAGGATCTGCAGATTGCCCCGCTAACAGAGCTCCTGGAAATACGACAACTAAAATGATTCGGCCACGTGGTCAGGATGAATTATCACTGAGACCCTCTCAAGACAATGGGCTACACGCCGGATGGAAAAAGACCTTGAGACACCCAGGGGCGTGTTATCTAGAGTAGATCGAACTCCTCAGCAGAAAAAGAGGAAAAGATCTCGGACAGGCCAGACTGGGATTGATTCCGCTCCTGCCTGGACGCTCCGCTACGCTGAAAGGCGGAAGAAGGGGGATGCGAAAGAAGAAAAAGATAATTATGAACTCTTTGATTACAACATATGATGGATGCCAAAGTGATGATGGGAGAAATAGATGTGAAGAATAGAGATGGAGGAAGGTGAACAGAGGATATAAATATTAAAATGTGGACGAACCAAATAGAATGAGGTTCGGCTAGTTCAACCGTGTTACTGACAGCATAAAATACGTTACAAACAAGGAGGAAGCACAATAAGCGATCTCTAATGGCCAAAATTATAAGTAAGAAGGAGATTATAGGAAAATGCATAAATAGGTGAATTAATGACAGGTAAATAATGTATGAAATATAAAGTAATGATAAAACAGAGACACCAAAGAGTATTAATGACTACATTAATTGGAAATGGTAGAGAGATAATAACAATAAAAATTATGCCAAGAGGTCATAATGTGTCATTGGAGAAATAATATATAAATAAAATGGAATGAAAGATAAAAAATGTATAAGTTTTTTTGTGTAAATTTAACATCGGTCCTTCCTCAATGACAGCCGCAGCACTCTTCCTCTCGTAACCAAACCACTTCTAAACTCTCCAAACATCCCCTATATTTAAACCATAATTTCGACTTCTATAATACGTTTATCCTAGCTTCTGCTCCCAACTATGATAAACGAATCCTCTCTGAAACCATCCACACCAATTTAGACTCCTCTAATCTCAATCTCAAGACCGAGTCTCATCACCTATCCTCAACCTACTCCAAAATGATTAAATTACTCAACCAACCTTACTTTATTTACCTGTCAATCATTCACCTATTTATGCATTTTCCAACATTTTCCTATAATGATAGTATTACTTTATATTTCATACATTTTTTACCTGTCATTAATTCACCTATTTATGCATTTTCCTATAATCTCCTCCTTACTTATAATTTTGGCCATTAGAGATCGCTTATTGTGCTTCCTCCTTGTTTGTAACGTATTTTATGCTGTCAGTAACACGGTTCAACTAGCCGCACCTCATTCTATTTGGTTCGTCCACATTTTATTATATATATCTTCTATTCACCTTCCTCCGTCTCTATTTTGTATCGATTTTCTTTCATTTTAGTTATGTAACCCTCTAGGAGTCTATTATCATACATTTTATATTTTATCTGTTGAATAAGAGAAAGGTCAACAGAGACATTAAACAATTGTTAATACATTAGTGGAAAAATTCCAACTAAAACAGGAAATTGAAAATAACTGTCAATTTTTTAAAATAAAAATAAAAATACCTGAGGTGTGGGGGGACCATATATACTTGACTTTCTTGGCATTTACGACAAAGAGTGTTAGTACAGTGTTCGAAGAGATATTTTAATTTCTAAAATATATTTTTTGCAATTTTGGTATTATTACTCAAAAAACATTTTTTCGTGGAACTTAATAATAACAATATATAATTATACTCAAACATAAATAAATGTAATGTTATACATCATAACTGTCATATAAATTTATTTTCCTCTCTGAATACACTAACCGAAATTTGAAATTGTAGGCCATCTTCGGGGCTTTGAAAGAAAGAGAAAATTACAATATAAATAGTAGTACAAATAGACGGGGTAAGGTCATTAACCTCCTTTCTAGGGCGAGGGGAGTGACCTTAAGGATTGTGTTAGGGCGAGAGGGGTGTATGTTAGGGTGAGATGGGTTTACCTTGAGTGTTGTTCTGCTCTGAAAAGTAAGATCTGCCAACGTCACATATTATATGTGGCAACACCGCACTAGGTCATGATTTGTTATGAATGGGAGTGTAACTCAATTTTGTTTCATGAATGGGAGAACTGTTATAAATGATATTGCGACGTCATTTTGTGACAGGTCAGGGTCTTTATGAATGGGAGTGTGAAGCTTTTGAGATAGGGTAATGTATTCTTGGATGACGGGTCATGGATTGTTATTAATGGGAGATGATTTGGCATCGTCGCACAGGAGATATGACAATTCCGCAATGTAATATTGTTTCGTGGAACAAAATCATTATAACACATAATTATACTCTAACACAAATAAACGAATTTTATTATTGATTAATTGTTATAATTTTTAAAGATTTTTATTTGAAAAGCAAAGATATATCCTGGAACGGGACTCAAACCTGCGTCGCCCATGTGGGACTCAAACCACGACGCCAATAAATGAAACTTTCATAACTGTTATATACCAATCCAAAGAAGTAGTACAAATTGGCGGGGTGAGGAAGACCCATTACCTTGAGGTCATTGACCTCACGTGAGGGTTGTGTTGGGGCAAGGGGGTTATAAGTTAGGGCGAGGGGGGTTGACCTTGAGTGTGGTTCAGCTCGGAATAGTAGGATGTGGCGACGTCGCACATGAGATGTGGCAACACCGATCAGTATTAGGTCATGGTCTGATAATTTCGAAGGAAAATATAAAAGAAGAAATTAAAAAAAAATGCTAGACTCAAAAATAATAAGACCAAGTAATTAGCCATATAATTCACCCGTTTGGATAGTCCCCAAAAAAATTGACGCATCCGGTTAAAGAAAAGTAAGGATGGTGATTGACTACAGAGAATTAAATTGCGAATCCATTTCTGATAAATACCCTCTCCCTATTATCGAAGATGTCCAGGAACGAACCGCATTATTTTAATTGGGTCACATTGAGATTTTTTTTAAGGTTACATTTATCTTTATTTTGTGAAAGGTTTTTTAATTTCAATTAATAACTAATAACAACAGTATTAGAGAAGGAATGATGAAGGATTATCGACGTGTTCTGTTTACGTTCCGAGGATTGGAGTCCATGTTTACTTTTCAACAACTTTGATGTCCCATCCTGTTACATCTAGGACACTGTTGAGTTCACTACTGTGGAGTTCTGTTCTAACAGCCGGCCGGCTCGGTACCTTTTTTATCGCTCTAACTGAGCACCTTTTCTATCGCTCTAACTGAGCACCTTTTCTATCGCTCTAACGAGCACCTTTTCTATCGCTCTAACGAGCACCTTTTCTATCGCTCAGACGAGCACTAATGAATTTTACAATTAAAATATTACTAAGTACCGAGCCGGCCGTTCAAATATATTGTAATGTGTGACAGATCACACTACAATGTTTTCCTACGGAAACTACATCTACCCATGGGTTCGTACGAATTTTGTCATTTTATACGAATAAAATTAAATCAGTCTAAAATTATTTACATATAATTGTACATTCTTAATTGATTATTAAAACAACCATATAATGTATTAGCTTAAACTTGCTTATTAAAAAAATTAGGAAAATCATGAGAACCATGAATACACTTTTCACCGACGCTATTAACGTTTTAGTATACATGTATAACATTATTATTTCCTCAGGAAACTACGTGTAACATTGGAAGCACCTAGAGGCTACACTTCGCGCAACATAATCTAAAAATACAGCTCGACAAAACCAAATTTCGTAAGCGTGAACTTTCATTTCTAGGCCATATAATTAGCGAATGAGCAATCAAACCAAATCCTAAAAAAATCCAAAGCTATAAAATAATTTAAATTGCCAAAAATAGAAAAACAAATCAAAAGCTTTGTCGAATTTAGGTTTACCCTTAACAAAATGTCTTAGAAAAGGTCAAAAAGAAATTAACCCCGAAACATACAAAAACGCGTTCGAAAAATTCAAAGAATTAAAATGTAACGGTTCAATATTACAGATCCCGAACTTTGACGAAGACTTCTATTTGACTACAGACGCAAGCAACTACGCTATCGTAGCGGTTTTATCACAAAAGAACTCCCGGTTTGCTTTGCTTCGAGCACTTTAAATAAAGGTGAAAAAAACTTGTCAACAGCAGAAAAAGAATGCCTTGCCATCATTTGGGCATGTCATCATTTTAGGCCATACCTTTAAGGCAGAAAATGTATAATTTACTCTCGGATCATAAACCTCTAGAATAATTTGAAGATGACTTTGAATACTACATTAAATATATAAAAGGAAAAGCAAATATAGTTTATAAATAAAGTATATAGCGCTACCCTATTGACATACAAACTTCGGAAATCCCTGAACTCGACGTATATCATACGGAAAAATATCCTTTAAATTGTTCTAGTGAAAACATCAAACTAATGCAAGAAATGGCATTTAGTGAAAGAGATGAATTTAATATTAACAATGGAAATACCGCAATGGGCAGCTGATGGTTGCAGTTGCTAGGCCCCCCGGCGTCCTGAGTACAGTACACCATTCACAACACTACACCGAAACACATACACTGACATAAAGGACATTAACAGTACATACCTTAGGACTCCCTTCCCTAGATAGACCTGACAGTATGTATAAAATCTTTTTTATCCACAAATATGGAGCTACGCAATAGAAAAATTCCCTTGGACGAATCCAGAATTAGGGGTGCTCTGGAGGGATTGGACCAACAGCCTTCGACATTGGCAGGCAATGCGAGCGGTTTCCCGATGCTGTATGGAACCGTAAGACCGGCCACTCAAGGAAATATACCTGTCTCTACTTTGTGCTTGGATTCTTTTCAGTCTCCCGCATTGCAAAGAGATATCACACGCCGAAGAAATAACCAACAGTGGATGAAATAGACGCGAGTAATGAACCCAGTGGCAATCCGAGCTTATTTCTTGGCAACAATTCTTGAAATCTACAAAATAGGACATAGACCAAGGATTAGTACATTTTAGAATGTAAAATTTCCTCAGCTCCAACTATCCTCTCAACGCATTGCTATCAAGTAAAGCAAGCACTCACCAGGGACTTTCTACCAATGTCCGACATCAACCCTCCGTCGGTCGCAACTGATCTAAGAAGCACAGACGACACTTCACCCCCCCCCCTCCTTCACTAAACAGTGCGGAAACCGCATCTCTCCAGTACCTTCCTAAATACTAGCACCCTATCGAACCCCCATACTCAGTTGCTTTCCCGCCATTTGACTGAGCAGTAAATGTGCATGTTGGCCTGAGAAGCTCATTGCAACCGAGGACGTCATATTTTGGAAGGTGTGTATTTTGTCTTTTTTTTCGTGCATTCAACTTAAATATTAATATTTATACAATCTATAAGGACAACTTGTAGATTTTATTGTTTCATAGCATCGGTTTTCGAAATCGCTTTTGAGTGAGCCTAGCAGGCACATTTTGACCAAGCTCGCTATGACAAAATTTTCTGTAGTTTCTATGTCTTTTATTTCAGATATTGTATATACTGGTATTATTCAGATATCAATGTTGCGCAGAAGATGTTTGACTTAAATAACCGATGAAGCAGATCAGGAGCATAATGCTAGCTGATGGTGGTGATGAAGGCCCAGTTGCGATAGATGATTTGGGAGAAGAGAGCGATATATATTGCTTCAGAAGATGAAGTGGAAGAAATAAAAAAGGATTTAGAAAAAAAGGATTTTGCAGCCATTGCACAGAAGGTTGTTCCTAAAACAGTTGGCCTAAGAGCTTGCGCTGAACAGAAGAATCCTTATGAAAGTTGGGATTCCCTCCAGCCTTCAAATCCGTCTGAAGAGGTTCTGCCTCACCTGCGATGATGATGAAGGAAAAAAATCAACCCGCTCCCATCCCAGGGACTTAAGTGGTATGTACTGCTGGATATGGTATTAGAAGACTTACCAAGATCAAATGTCTTCATTGCAAAAAATCTATCTGTCTCGGCCACGTGAACTACGTCTGTGACGAGTGTAAACTTGTCAATGCTCCAACTTCTTCTGAGGTGCCTCGATCGTGCGAATCTGAGGTGGACTGAATATATCTAAATATAATAACTGTACCTGAGACGTATTTAATTTTTTCTCGGTTCGGGCATCCGAAGGGAGCCGATCTCGGCCTAGCTTTGATTCTTGTTCGACAGTCACAAGACTAAAAAGTGTTACCAGCATAATGAAGCCCCTATATTGGACAAGTACCAAAATTTTATTTTTTTATTTTGTTTTCACTTTCAGGTTGAGTGGTGGGTTTGGTGAGAGTGAATTCGAGTTGGTTTAATTGTTCTGCCAAATGAGGAAACATTTGGTGTTGGTTTGTCCTTTTGAGATGAGACCATTGGCCTATTTGTCTTCATCCTTCCGGCAATCAAGCTCGGTGTTTATAATGTAAACAACACATAGGAAATCATTATTGATAGATTAATGTATAATTAGTATTTCATCATTTATATTTTTGATTACCTTAAGTTCCGCCATTGTATCCGCCGCCAAACCACGAGACTGAACGTCTTTCTCAGGTCTCTTAGCTTTCTCAGGAACTTTTCCGGTTTGTCCGTTAGGAATTTCGGGAAAGTCCAAGAATCGCTTTTCTCTGTGACATTCTCGGGTTTCGGGTTTCCGGGGCGTTTCGGGTTTGAGTGAGCCGGGGCGATCTTCAGGTCTAAAAAAAAATTTAAAAATAAATAAATTATAATTACATATATTCCAATTCAAATTATTAAAATTTACAGTTGTGACATCAATTTTATAGGAAGATAATATCTTGCCTATAATATTAAAGATAATATATATATATATATATATATATATATATATATATATATATATATAAAAGTACAAAAGTAATATATTCATATAATAATATATTATATGAATTACTTAAATTTATTTGTTAAAAATTGAGCATCTTCGGATAATGTGCCTATTTCAAATAAAAAATAATAATGCCAAATGCCCGTAGAATGATTATCTGATTATGAATACCACAACATTATCAAATGTTTTGATCACTAAAACCAACTGCAAGTTGTAACAAAGCTCAATTGTAAAACAACTGCAGCTCAATTGTAACAAAGCTGTATTTTTGGTTAGATAATATTAAAGGTCAGCTTATAGCAAACAGTGTGTGATATTATTCCCTACATTTTCCTTTTTTTAGCAATATTTCAGTCTTATCATAACTGGTGCCGAAACCAGGGAAAATTTTGAAAACTTACGTAAATTAAGCTACGAAAAATATTTTTTTCAACCAATCAAATTTTATTTTTTGTCTGTATGAAGAAAAACTTTGTAATATATAGCGAGAATGCCTGAAAAAGAAGGAGTGGCTCAAAGAACCATCCCTTTTTCTAACCACCACCATTTGACTGACCCAGTCTGTGGGTTTTTCAGTTGCTCAATGATAGCCTTCGGAGCCATATGATCCAATTCCTGCTTTACTTTGGGTAATTATGCATAATGTATCCTACGTAGAGGATACACCACCGGTTTAACACCTGGATCAATATCAATATCCACTTCTTCTGGGTTCAAACCTAGTTGACCATCAAATAATTTTAAATATTTTTCAGGAATCAATGACTCAATGTCCTGTGAACTACGGCCAACTCTACAAATAAGGCCCAATTGTTCAACCGTCTTCAGTTCCAGAATATTAAAGCAACATTGCTCAACTACTATAAAATCTAAAGTGTAACTCGTAGATCTATAAATACAATTTAAAGAACATAATCCCAAAATCGCTGATTTATTATTTTAAAAGGAGTGCATAATTACCCTCGACGGTTTGAATACGAAGACATCTAATTTCAAGTCTAGAAATCGTTAGAGTTCAAAATGTTGCACTGAGCTCCCGTGTCAACTTTCAATTGCACATCTTGACCGCAGATCTTCAATATTGTAGTGTACCAGTCTGCTCAGTCTGAATTCATGGAATATACTGTAAATTCGTCCTCACTGTCTTCCAATAATAACGCATGGCTGTTTTATTTCATGAAGAGCTTTATCCTCTGTATACTATCGTCCCCAGTGCTAACAGGCCCTTCTTAAAGACCCCAGGTCTGTTATTTGCGGTATCAAATCGAGTTTGTTTTTCGCCTATCACTTTCCCACGTACATTATCTCATGGTGCCGTTCTCTTCTTGCGTGATAAAGTTTTGACCTTAACAGATTATTGTTTACCGTGATGATATCCCATGTTTCGCATCTCATTTGTCCGAAAATAAAACCACTGGAGACTCGCCCATCGCTGTGTGGGTGATTTTATTACATGCAATCACTGCGTGTGGCATAGCATCAAGGTTACGCCCCAATTTAAGTAGCCGAGGAGTGTTTTGTAATCGCTCTTTCACCCCCCCCCCCCCAATCCTCTATATGGTGAGGAGTATTCAGCCTCCATGTAATGCCTAAAATTTTACTTTCTTTTCGAATTCGGGAATTATCTTCTGTGGCGTGCACCAATGTAAGATTCCCTCCCATTCTGCAATTGGTGTTTTTGCTTCAATGCCATTGCGATTTTACTAAATGAGTGTATCGCTGTTAACCAAGACTCAACCTGCCCCCTTAACTGATGTTCGTTGGAATAAATATCGATTTGAATAGACCTTAGTGGTTCCATCGCGGTTGGTTGAACTACTTGCGTGTTACGAGAAGTTAGAGGTCGTATTTCACTCTCTCATATATATCACACTCTCCCACAATCCCGCATATTAAGAATCCTACTCTTCCAAAACTATAACAATTTTAATGCGCGCAGGATCTTCTCTCTCCTATGGTTTAGTTTCAGGAGCTCCTCCTCCATCAGTTTGTTTAGTATGGGTAGGCTAAGGAGCAGGAACCTGAGGTGCAAAGACGGAAGGTCGTCAACGTTGTTCGGCTGGTCGTAGCAGGTGAGCCCATTGAATCTAGCGGCTGATTGGTTGTATTACTTGATAGTGTCTGATAGGACAACATGTCCATTTTGCGGAGTAATCTTGCATGAATGGAAGGAGTATGACGACCCTTTTGCCGGCCATTAAAAAAAGTCAAAAACCGTTCGTTTGTCGAGTATTGTGAACAATTGAAGGACTTGCAAATCATAGTGTCGATCGAGGATGATGACTTAAAGACGGTAGGCTGTTAAAAGGCTCAACAATTTTCTACATCGACTCAAAGATTTGCAACTATTCATTTCATTGTATGAACTAAAAAGAAGTAAATAAATCATGTGATAAAAAAACTAGAAGAGCTGCACCTTTCTCCCCTCCACTCCGTTCGACCACACAGTCTAGACGTTGATAATAGGCGAAATGGTTCATCGATTGGGCCTTGTGACCGAGTACCCACTCACAAACAGTAAATGATTTCGGATCGGTTTGTGTAACTTCGTGCCAACTATCGCCATCACCGACATGAAGAAAAAAGTCGTTTACATGAATGTTGAGGAATCGACATATATTGCAGCCCGACCTCCAAAAACATTGTTATTGACGCAGAAACGAAAGAAAGCCTATGGAAAATACCAACCGACCAAGATATCAAAACGTGATTTGTGAACTAACAACAAGAGGATGCACCAGGGTGATGCGGATAGAACAGGTAACGGTATAAATACATTGTGGTACAACTTAAATGAATTAATTTGTGATGATAATCAATAAAATACGTTTCCCTAAATATGTTGTATTTTTTATTCATAACGTGAAAAAAAAGGAAGGAGAAAAAACAGACACAAATTGATTTATATAAAATATTTTTTATTTTATGTAAATACAAAATTTAATTAAAAACCATTTACATCGATGTAGCTAAAGAAATAAGAAAACACATATTAACTGAAATGAAACGAAATAAATCTAAATCAAATACTGATATGGTAAATACAAATTTTTAACAAATTTAATTAGCAATCTTGTAATGTTTCTGATAAACAGCTGATCGGGGAGGGGGGGGGGTTGATTCCAGGATAGGACTCAGTATCTTGGAAATCTGATGAATCCTGTTTTCAAATCTTACCATGCATGGGAAAAGCATGCATGGTAAGATTAAATTTTTAACAAATTTAATTAGCAATCTTGTAATGTTTCTGATAAACAGCTGATCGGGGAGGGGGGGGGCGTTGATTCCAGGATAGGACTCAGTATCTTGGAAATCTGATGAATCCTGTTTTCAAATCTTACCATGCATGCTTTTCCCATGCATACGTGCTGCACGATGAGCATTATTCCATGTTACAGGAGTACGAGTTTCAACAAGTTCATCAGGCATGAAAGATACCTAAATCTACATGTAAAATAAAAATTAGTGCACTCCTCTTCTAACAACAAACAGAGTGGAATCGGTATCAGTACAATTTACGGACCAATTTCATTTTCTACTTTTTTATCATGTAAATTGAAGCAGTATGCTTTAGTATTGGCTGGAAAGTTTTCTTCCGCCTCTAATAGTACTCTGATATCGATAGTCGCACTTTTTATTGCTTCGGATCGCTTAGAACAATCTATAATCTATAGGCGCGAGTTTCTCGAAATCGGATCTTGAAAGCAGGGGCTGAGAATGTCAAACGCCGTAATAACTCATTTAAAATTTCTAATACATTTTATACAACAATGCTACTTTTCGTTGCTCAAAATCTAAATTTAAGTCATCGTACGGATATTGTTTACTATTCAAATAAATTTTCAAATTTATTAATTGCCGACAAAACATTATGGATGACCACCAAAAAACTCCTAAAGTTCAAAGAATTTAATCATCCACTCCTTACTGAATCAAATAACTAAACAAGATCTGACGGAGAAAAATCACAGTAATTTGATCAATGCCTTTCCAAAATCTTTCATCCACATCCTGATATCATTAACCCAACTCATATTGAATATATAAAATCAGCGATAGATGTTCCCCTCCAAATGTCTCTTCCACCCAAAGCATTCCATCTTACAGAAATATCCAACATTATACACAGATTACCTTCCCGCAAAGCTCCTGGGCACGACCTCATCACAATTCATATCTTAAAACACCTTCCTAGAAAAGCCATTCTATTCCTTACCTATATATATATATATATATATATATATATATATACATATATATATATATATATATATATATATATATATATATATATATATAATGCTGTACTCCGCTCGACATATTTTCCTGACCTCTGTAAATTATTGTTACAGGCTACTGGGTGTAAAATGGACTAAACTATTACTTAATTCAAGAATCTAATATTTATTAACAAATTAAAAAGAATACACTGAGATTATTTAAAACAGTTAAATTATTAAACTAATATCAATTTACAATAACAATATTCTACTAAATGTTATATAATTTCTAAGATAATATACAGATAATCTAAGATATTGCTAATACTAAATAACTAAACTATTTATATAAATTTGTACAGATACAATAATATTACACTATAGTTTACAATTACAAATTAACACTTACAGTTCGCTAACTAAAGTCCACCGACCGTAAGACTCTTCAAATATGACAAACTGCCACACAGTTTATTACACTTATTACACGGTCACTAATTGTCACTGTTGCTCACTAAGCACTTATTACAGACTGATACTAATACTAACTAACTCACACACACTGCCACTAGTTAACGACTGCTACTCACTGGCTTATTACAGACTCGTCTTATTACTACTGCCGCGGCCGAAAACGCTGTCCTTTTTATATAGGCAAGGTAGGTCGTGGTGGGGCATTACTCGGAACACGGACGAGGACCACCTAGACCGATCTAGAAGGTTCTACGCCATTCTATAATCCCTTCCGCTTAATCCCATTGTTTGCCTAATCCGCTCTAGGCAGATCAGAAGCCGGTCCTGCTTTCCGCTCTGACCGTAACATTATCCATTGTAAAAATGATACCCAAGCCTAAAAAAAACCCAGAATATCCTTCCTCTTACCGTCCTATCGCTCTTCTACCTTGCATGGGTAAAGTCCTAGAAAAACTCATCCTCAAACGATTGTACCCCATCCTTGATGCAAATCACATAATTCAAGATCACCAGATTGGATTCCGAGCATCCCACTCCACTATTCAGCAATGTCATCGTGTGGTGGATGTACTCTCCTCTGCATTAGAACGTGGATCATATTGTTCGGGCGTCTTTCTTGACGTGGAACAGGCTTTCTACCGAGTCTGGTATCCGGGATTGCTCTATAAACTCCGTAAATTTCTGCCGCCTACCTACTTTCTCGTCCTTCAATCCTTTCTCACAAACAGAACTTTCCAAGTAAACCATAATAATGTCTATTCATCCCTCTTTTCCCAATCTGCTGGTGTTCCTCAAGGTAGTATCCTTGGCCCAATCCTTTATACAGTTTATACAGCTGACATCCCAACTCATCCTAATCCTATCCTTACCAGGTATGCTGATGATACATGTGTATTATCAGTCAATACCAATCCAGTTATTGTATCCCAAAGCCTCTAATCCCATATCACTGATCTTGAAGAATGGTGTCAAAACTTGAGAAATAAAATAAATTCTCAAAAATCCCATCAAAAAATCACTTTTACCTTACGTCGTAAACCAATGACTTCCTGGCCTTCAGTATCCTTTAATAATATCCCACTTGTGCCTGTAGAACAGATCCGATACTTAGGGTTGCACCTCGACACACGATTAACCTGGAATCCTCATACAAGTCAGAAAAGACAAGAAACCGCTCGACGTTTCAGGCTACTTCAACACTTACTAGACAAACGCTCTAAGCTCCCAATTAATTACAAAAGACTCATCTACATGACTATCATACGACCAAAAAGGTCGTATTTTTGGACTTACGGAGTAGAGCTTTGGGGCTCCACTAAACCATCGAATTCTTCTCGTATCCAATCCCTACAATCCAAAATCCTTCGTAAAATCCTCAACGCTCCTTATTTTGTTAAGAATAAAGTCATCCATAACGACCTTAATGTCCCATTTGTTGCTGATTTGGCCCGAACCCGGTATCTTTCCTTTCATAATAAACTTCATTTCCACTCAAACCCTCTAGTTTCAAACTTAGCTTCCTCTTCAATTCCCGATAATCCTCCGAGGCGTCTGAAAAGAAGATGGCCACGTGACCTTCTTAGTCGAACATGCGATTTGAGTACTGCTAGTGGGTTGTTTCTCTACTTGTCATTATATCATGCCATATGTATCACTCAGCCAATTTACTTGTTACATTACTGTAATATAGTTGTAAATATCAATAAATAAATAATAAAAAAAAATCAAATTTTTCAATTTGAAAATATCGAAGAGACTACTATCTTTGTTAGAGGTTCTAGTTCGATCAGTTTGAAATGAGATAGTGCGGTTTTTCTAAATTTGTTAAAGTTTTAACCGACCAATTTTCCTGCTGCGTTGCAGGTAGATTGGGATATTCGTAAAGAGCCCATGATCTGAATGGAATAGAAACGACCTTGTTTTTGTCTACTAGTTTTAATAACCTCACACGTTCATAATCTGAAACACGAACACGAGCCATTCTCCACACCAATTTGTCAAGTTTTATTTGTACATCATCGTCACCTAGGACGCAGTTTAGGCCAGTACTTGATCAGATCAAAACGAGTTCTTTCATTAGATTGATTAAAATTCTACGATAGTCCTCGCATATCCCCAAATGAATATCAAGATGTAGGCATACTTTTAAAACGCCGTTTTTATCCAAAGAAAGAGTGTTACCGGGCATTGTCCAGCCCGCATTTTCCAATTCCATTACTCGATTAGGCGAAAATGATACATGGCCTTTAAGAGTAGTAGTTATTCCCGGATTTCGGACTCGATCAACTTCTATGCCATTCAGTTCATGTCTAATTTCGTCAAACCAAAACGGGAATGCGTTATTAGTCAACTTCGGAGTGGCGCCGATAGTGCCATCACTTTTTAAGAACCTCCCTTCGAGATAAATGAAACTTAGAGAAGGAAAGGTATAAATATCTTGTTGATGAATACTAATTCCAATCTCGTCGGACTTAATGTTATTTAATGTTAATGTTATTTTCCGTATAAGGCTGGTGCGAATGATATTCAAATTGTGTAAGAGAATCAACGAATTTTATATCCGATGTTACGTCTAGTATGTCATTCATAATGTTTGTTTAACCGAAAACCACACTGTTTTAAATATATAGCGTTTGCAGTTGTTAACACTCTTGTTAATTTAGGTTTACTGGTTTTAACCGATGTTTGACATTTTCTTTTATAATAATCAATGCAACTATCTCTAGAACAGAAACCAATCTCCATTCTTTTTTAAATATAATCTCAATGTAACCGTTTCTCCTCTACAGTCGATAAGCTCTCCGTTCTGATCTACTAATCGAACAATTATATTGTCTACAGTCCTCACGTTGGTTGGAAAGTAAATGACCGGACTCGTGATTTATATTGTTTTATATCCTGGGTCAACACGCGGAATAAATTGATGAATATTATAATCCGGTTCTCCATTCACAAAAGATCCCGATGCGATGTTACATTGAATTGAAATAATGTTTACGCTGAGAATTTTAACAATGTCATTTGATTCAGTATAGGGGCGATCGGAGGAATGACATGATCGGATCGAGTAAATCCCAAAAGAGGATTGTTGGAATAGTTAAAGTATACTGCATAAGTATTTTTAATTTCCGTTTTTAGCGTGTTGGAATTTCCTAGTTATCAATACAGCCGTAGGGTCATGATGAGAAATTTCTTCACGTAAAAAGGAGTCTATAGCATCGATATTGTACAATCCTTCTTCAGGTATTTGGATCGACAAACCACCAAAGTAAAACATATTATTAACGTCATTTTTTATATTCGAAATAGTATTATATGTCTCAAAAGATAACAACCCAACAGTATATTTTGACCCAAATTCTAACGATGGTAAAAAGTTTGCGGAAAGTACGATAGAGTTGCCCTTAAGCGTTACTGTATAGCTCATGATTAAAATGATCAAACGTTTGAATGAGAAGCATCGACTAAATACTGTAAGCAGAGAAGTCCACAAACCGACGTATTCCACTCCTGATAACCCTCTCTATTATAAGCCACTTAAAGTACTCGAGCAACTGTGGTGGTGGTGGTTTTAAGTTTCCAAAGGAATCAAAGTATTTCACAAAATTACTTTTTTTACATAACAGACCCAATGTGAACTAAGTTCTGAGCTCGGCCCTAAATTTACAATAGCAGACTCGTGTTTGTTTTGATATTTAGGAAGTTTATCAATCGTAAACACTCCTCAAAAAAGTTGAATATTTAAAACTTTGGCCAAATAATTTAATTCCAAATCAGTAAATGGCGTTTGGTAGTCAGATCTTTCTAGATTTCTTTTCTTGTCGAGTTATAAACAGGCCGTATCCTTTCCGATATAGTTTCAAATAAAGCCCATTACCGATTTACTGACTTTCCATCACTAAATTATGGCTGTTTAGCGCATCTTATTTTTGTTTAGCTTCTCTCGTTGATAGCTTTAGCCACACTCGCCGCTCCTCCCGCTAAAGATCCCCCTGCATACAGCCCCACCATTAACGGCACAAGAAATGGAAGAAATCCTTCCTCTTTCGGGAAAGGAAGAAATCTGGGAGGCAAAGGTTTTCTCTTACCACGTAAATGCATTTTAGCTTTTTTGTATGCAATTTTTGAGGCTTGGAGGATCGATGCTACTACAGAAGCCCATAGCGATTTAACTATTTTTTTAAACTAATATTTTTATTTTTCTTCTTCTTAATACCGGCACCAATTATACCTTTCGCTTTCAAAGCATTTGTAACTAACCAAGCCGCGGCTTTATCTCCCAATGATGAATGGGAGCCACTAACCCTTACGCTGCAAACTGTACATTCCATTGTGCTCATTACCAAACGCACCAACTTGAAAGGAATACGCATTTCGCTCATAGCTTTGAAAAGCTCACTCCTGGATATAGTATCATAAGCCGTCCTGAAATCTATGAACAGCATCCACAATGTATTCTAGAACTCCTTCATTTTTTCACACATCTGTTTGAGGGAAAAAATCTGATCTATAGTAGATCTGTTAGGTCTAAGCCTCCTTGATATTCTCCAATATTTCTCTCAACATAGGGCAGTAGGCGATTATACAGAGTTATCGAGAATATCTTATAGGCAGTATTCAGTAGGCTTATCCCTCTGTAATTTTTACATTCTGTAGAGTCTCCTTTCTTCTTGTAGACAGGCACTATAATAGACTCTTTCCACTCACTCCGGATCTGTCCGTCATTCCATATTTGAGCAATTAGTTCCTGCAGCTCTTTAGTTAAAGCATTGCCAGTTGCCTTCAGGAACTCAGCAGGGATACCATCTCTTCCTGGTGACTTGCTATTTCTCAGCTTCATCACAATATCTTCTATATCCTCTCCACCCGGTGGTACTGCTTCGTCTTGGCTGTCATACGCGTCACATTCCAAGACATTTATTTGTTCCTCTGGCTGGCTTAGTACTCCTCCATCTCACTTGGACGTCCGTCTCCAGTACCAGTAGTTGCCCATCCTCGTTTTTCACCATGCTCCTAGAGCAGTAACTGGTTTTACACGACTCCACTTCTATATCCTCTCCATCCGGTGGTACTGCTTCGTCTAGGCTTTCATACACGTCACATTCCAAGACACTTATTTGTTCCTCTGTCTGGCTTAGTAGTCTTCCATCTCACTTGGACGTCCGTCTCCAGCACCAGTGGTTGACCCTCCCCATTTTTCACCATGCTCCTTCTAGAGCTGTAGCTGGTTTTACACGACTCCACTTCTTTAAAAAAAAAATCGGTATCAATGCTTCTTATTGAGTTTTCGATATCTATAACCTTATTCTATAAAGCTTTCCTTTTCTTCCCTTTCAAGATCTTCTTTGCTTCTCTTCTAGCATCCTGGTACTCTTTCTTGTGCTCATAGTCAGGTATTTTAATCTTTTCTCATTTCGTTTTCGAATCGCCTCTTTACATTCTTCATCAAACCATACATCTCGTAATGGTTTCTTGTCCATCTTGCAGTATTCGCTCACGGTCCCTGTTATAATTTCTTTAATATGATTCCAATGAGCATTCACTTCTCATCCATCTTCTACTACCGGCGTATTTTTGACTCCTTCCTCTACTCTAAGGGGAAAACATCTTTGTATTTGCTCATCTTTTATCGTTTCCTTGGACCATTTGTTGACCTTAGGTTTAATCTTCCCCTTTTTGAAGGGAGACGTTTTGAGCAACATTTTCATGATAACTAGGAAGTGGTCGGAGTTGACATCCGGGCCTCTAAAAGATCTCACATCTTGGATATTATTGAAGTAAGAAATATCCACACGGATATGATCAATTTGCTTAAAAGCGCCATTGTGGGAATGCCATGTCTGCTTGTTTTTATCTTTATGCGGGAATACTGTGCTCAAAACTACTAGAGAGTTCGATATCGCGAAGTTGATCATTCTTTCTCCGTTGTCATTTGATTTGTTATGGAGACTATTCATTTCAATTGTCGGTATGATTTCTGATTCTTTTCCTAGTTGGTTATTTTTTCTTCTTCGTAGTTCTTATCATTTGTTAGAGCGCGTATATTTATCACTGAAAAATGTCCGGCCCTTCCTCTCAATCTCAGAGTGCATATTCTTCCACTGATTGGTTGAAAGTTAACTACGGCTGATTGTAATCTCTTACCAACAAGAAATGCTGTCCCGAAATCATGTTTTTCCTTACTTCCACTATAGTAGATAGTTGCTTCTTTTCTTTTGAGAGCACCGGTACCCTTCCAACATGTTGTGAGGCACAGGTTGGATATCCTTGGATTAAGTGAGGTAAAGAGGAATGGAACTGGAAATGTTAAAATGGATAGGGGATACACTCTGATATACTCGGATGTCCAACAAGGGAAACGAGCTGTGGAAGGAGTAGGCATTATAACGAAGGACGAGATATATAGAAAAGTAGTGGAATGGGAGGCAGTGAGCCCCAGAATAATTGCGGCTTATACAATTCTGCGGAGTGGAGACTGGGCCCTAATACAAGTGTATACCCCAACAAATGATGCTAACATCCTGGATAAGGAACTTTTCTACAGTGACCTCGAGCGTACAGCCCTCAAGGCAAGGAACAGCAGTCGAAGCATAGTGATTATGGGGGACCTAAATGGGAGAACTGGCAAAGATAACCCAAGAGCACAAGGAGTGATAGGAACGCATGGTGATGAAGTCTTAAAAAATGAAAATGGTCAACGACTCACAGATTTCGGCCTCGAAAATGATTTGCTGTTGGGAAACTCCTTTTTTCCGCAAAAGCTAGTTCATAAAATTACCTTCTCGGCCACTGAGAGAAATACGAACAATGTCATCGACTATTTCATATGTAGCCGAGATACAGATGTGAAGACGATTGG